>OW026362.1:19741162-20366162 GCA_932273835.1 Sarcophaga variegata | reverse complement strand
TGCTAGACTCTGCTGAACACAAACTGACCCACTTCTGTACTTAAATCGCATGGCGATTCATCGCACAATTCTTACGGGTCACTGTTCTTGAAGTTTCTCAAAAATCGCCACTTATTGATAAAACTAACACACACAACATAAGTGGTGTGAGAAGATAAGGCGTAATCCTAACTGAATTGTTGTAATGACCAATTCATTATGTATGTGTGTATGCATGTAATAATACTTTAATAATTATTTCAATAATAAATTCAATTGCATTTAATAAATTAAATCAATTTTGAATACATATTTAAGAGAGAGTATGGAAAATGAAAATATTTTTTTTATTTTATTTAAAATGTGCAAAATAATTACAAGATAATCCAACAAATTCAAATGAAATAACATTTAAAACCCAATTTAATTATTTTAATACACAATTAACAACAACATTATCTCTCTCGCAAAACAATACGCATTGTATTCTATATTATCTACTATTTTTTCAATTGTTGTTATTCTTGTTGTTGTTATTGTTTTCTAATTAAAAGTATTTATAAATTATTAATGATTTGTTATTGAAAATTAAATTTCCAAAAAAAAAAACAAAGCAACAGCAATTATATACTAAAATAAGAGAACAAAATGTAAAACCATTTCTTCTCTCTTTTTTTGAAAACCACTGTCATCCGGTAATTATCGCCCTATACATACGCATATGTAGGCGTGTGTGTGATTGAGACGAAATAATTCATAAACGGAAATTGATTTCATGTTTGATTTTCTTGTTATTGCTTGCAACATCAATAAAAACCAACAGGAAAGTAAGGAAAGAAATAAAAATAAAACGAAATAAATATTAACTTTGTGGCTTTGGCGCCTTGCGAAGCCTCCTCCTCCTTGGCATGTTCTCTGTTTAATTTTGAAATATTTCTGACTTCAACAGAAAGCTTAAGGGTCAGGTCATAAATGAAATGAAATTAAAAAAAAAAATAAAAAAAATATTGCAATAAAACGGATGTGATGAGATGCCTTAATTCTTGAAATATAATTTTTTGTCCAACGAATTAATGAAAAATTGTGGTTGAATATTAAAAGTCCTTTATCTTATATTTGAGAATATTTCACAAAAATAATTATTTTTAATCGCAATATTCGAATGCCCTGATAGTCAATACACAATACCGATCATAAGAGCTGCCTTCCAAAATGTTAGTTGCTTTCTGTTTGAACAAAGTATAGTGTTTCATAAAGCCGCTGTACAAAATAGATACAATGTATTCTATTTCAAAACGTCGTCAATGTGTATTTTTAACGCACTCAAAAAGCAATCAGGCATCAGATTTATAGTTGATGCATTGTTTAGTTACTTTGCATATCTACAAAATTTATATACAGTAGTAGAACTGCATACAAACTTTGTATTGATACATTTTGAAAGGCAGCCATGGTCTATGCTACTCAGATCTTAATAATTTTTATATAATATAATTTAAAAACAATATTAAATTCCTTTAATCAAATTGTATCGCTATTTGTCAAAGCATCATTTATTGGTTACATTAAAGTTTCTTACTTCATGAATTTCAAACAGTGTTATCGATTACTTATACTTTACGAGTTGCAATATTCACACAAATACTACTTAATCCTCAGAATTGCTTTATCATGCTAGGTTTTCGAGATATCCTAACCTAAAAGTGTAAAAAAAGGAACGGTTTTTGTCCATAGCCAAGCGAATATTATGCTTTATAGGTTAGGTTTGAAGATGTGTACTTGTAGGATAAGTACAATATCCAGGAGTCAAAACGACTCATTGTAAACACGAATTATAAATCTGACTATTTCAAATCTTCGGGACGGCAACCTATCCTGGGTCAATGAGGAGTCCTGCTCCACCGCTTGACTCACTTGGCCCTTAGTGGATAGAAGGCGCACCTACCACTTACTCAGACTTTGTCGTAACATCATCTCAATCACTGTGGCCATACTTGCAGGTCATTGTGTTATGGAAAGACACGCGGAAAGCATGCAGCTCCCATTTAACGACTTCTGCCGTGCGTGCAAATTAGAGGTCAACAATGAGTATTCAAAATGATGTAGATGATGATGTAGTAGATTCGAATCATACTTATAATTTCTGATACTTATACGCATTTATACTTATTTTAATATCATGGAACCTCTACTCTTATTCAAAGTTTAAAGTACTTATCATACTCATACTTAACAACACGTATGATAATAACATATACACGAAGCACAAAATTAAGTATGAATCGCGCACGAACACTAAAATGCTTACTAGAAGGTTGTGTGTTTACTTTGCTTGCTGTCTTTGCCTTTTCCTTTCTTCTTTTTCGTAAATACAACAACAACTAAGACTGTAAATTTTGACGAATGATTCGAATCACTCGAATCATTTATGAGTATTATGAGTATTTTTTCTAAATTTATGAATCTGAATGAGTAGGCGTATGAATCAAACATATTTCGAATGTTATGAGTTTGCTGTCAACGTTGTACGTGTACTCATTGCAACTTGTACTTATAAATCAATGTTGTACTGAGTACGAATGAATCAGTGTAGTTAGATTTGAATACTGTACTCATACTCAAAATTGCATGAGTACTCATGAGTAGCGAAAAAGCGATTCATTGCTGATCTCTGGTGCAGATCCACTGAGGAAGAGAAGACTGTTATCCACTTTCTTTATCTATGCCCATTTTTTGAGAGTTGCAGATATAGGTTATTTGGCTCTCCAATTCTTGTCAGCTTGACGGAGCTATCATCTATTGATGTCAAGGATATAGCTTCGTTTGTCAAACTTTCGTGCTAGTTTTCCAGCGTAGGTAATATGCAGCCCTTGCGCTGACCAACTTTTTCTTCTTCTTTCCTGGTTTGGTGGAACTTGGTCAGTACAGGAACTGTGTTCACTTGTGGCGTCACAATGAGCCTCTATGCGTTCTCAAATGAGCTTTTGGTATCAAAGCTACCACTCCAACCTAACCAAACCTAACCTAACCTATTTAAAATCTTTCTTTGCATTTTTTAAATATCTCTGTTTGTCTCGGAGGTATTGCTGAATGGAATGTAGTACTTAAGCGTTTTCGTTCATATCTTTTCAAAACAATAACTTTCGTTTGGCGATTATTTATACGTTTAATTTAACAACAAAGAAAAGAAAATACTGTCTGATCGCTTAGATCATCACAAACTAGTGAAACAAACAAAATGGCCAAAAAATCCTCAACAAAATGGATTGTTTCTACCAAAAAAAGAAGCAAATCTCGAAGAGAGTGGCAGTAGCACTAATTCCCTGAACATAAATTCAGGCCTAGGCAAAGCATTAAACGGTTCAGACAAATTTCAAGGAATATTTTTTTCAGACAATTTATGTTGTGTGTGTTAATTTTATCCATAAGTGGCGGAAACTTGAGAAACTTTTTCATGGCAATTTACTCTCAGTGTTTTGGCCACAAATCCGCTGCTGAGAGGAAGTCGCCTAAGAAATATTAAAATTTCGTTTTGTTGGAAATGTCTGATCTGGGGTTGGAGCTGTGGCCTCACGTCTAATGATCAATTATACAGCCCTACATCTACATGGAGTACCACATAATGTCTGTTCCACCTTGTGTCGCGCTCTGACAAGCCTCAGGATATATTGGTGTCCATAAGGCTAACTTCCTTTCAGATGTGCCCAGATGTTTTGGGTTCCAAGTAAGTTTTCTGATAATTGATTCTCTTTACAAAAGCATTCATATATTTGGTTTTGTGGCGTTTTCTACTCTGAATAAATATTCATTGAGTCTTCAGAGCCCAACAAAAAATTCGCTCTGGAGAATGACTTAAACACACCATGCCACTTCACAGAAAGGTCTAGCCCAACCAGTGACGTAAAAGGTCATCTCTGTGCAAGCTCATTTGCCTACTTACACACATAATTGGTCATTACAACCCTTTAGTCAGGATTACGACTTAGCTTGTCACACCACTTATGTTGCGTGTGTTAATTTTATGCATGAATGGTGGGACCTACAGTTTAAAGTCGATTCCGAACGACAGATTTTTTGAGAAATTTTTCATGGCAATTTTTTATAACTTTCAGAGTTTTTGCCAGATATCTGCTGAGAGGAAGTCGCCTAAGAAATATTTAAATTGCGTTTTGTAGGAGATATCTGACCTGCTAAGAGGAAGGCGCCATAGTCTAGTAGGTAGTGTGTTGGCTTATTAGGGTTCGAGCCCCAGGCCAGACATCAAAGACAAAATACAAAAAGTATTTCTTCGGCGACTTCCTCTCAGCAGATTTCTGGCAAAAACTCTGAGAGTAAATAAAATTGCCAAGAAAAAGTTTCTCAAAAATCTGTCGTTTGGAGTCGACTTTAAACTGTAGGTCCCACCACTCATGTATAAAATGAACACACACAACAAAAGTGGTGTGAGAAACTAGGACGTTGTACAATGGTACAATTCATCCTCCGGGTACTGTGCTTGTCTTAATTGACAAGTACACGTCCTCTAACCTAACCTAACCTAACCTAACCTAAGTCACCGAAGGAATATTTAAATTTCGTTTGGTTGAGGATGTCTGACCTGGGGTTTGAACCTCTAATAAATAATTCTAAAGTACTCATAATTTTTGTTTTTAATGAAATAAATTTTAAATTCTCTTCATAATGATGTTTACAATACATATTACACAGCGTATGAGTGATGTATTGTAATTAAAATTAATCATACGCCTGTAAGCATTTAGATCATCTTTGAGTTCAATGCATTCGTTAGCAAGTCATTAAATAAAAATGTTTATATCTTCTAAAAAAAACAAATGCTCTGTTCTTTAAGTTTATATCAAATCACTATTTAATTTAAATTTTAATTGAAAATTTTAATTTCATTTTTAATTTTATTTTACAGATGCTTCACCGGAATTGCTTTATTGGTTTTCGGAACAAACACTACAGCCGGGACCAACAGTTTCATTGAAATGTGTAGCAACGGGAAATCCATTGCCACAATTTACATGGACTTTAGATGGATTTCCGGTAAGTAAAATGGCTAGTAGTATGCGTAATACACAGTACAGTAGTATTGCAACTGGCCAATGTAAAATACACAAATTTTGTGAAAAAATTAAAAATAATTAAAAAATAATTTTAAAAAACTTTGCGATTCAAATTACAAAAACAAATAATTTCCAATTGTATTCTTAATTCAGTATCTTGCACTTCAAATAAATACTTTTTTCCTCTTTTTCTTCTATCTCCAGATACCAGATAATTCACGCTTCTTAGTGGGTCAATATGTAACGATACATGACGATGTCATTAGTCATGTCAACGTAACGAACGTTAAAGAGGAAGACGGTGGCGAATATACCTGCACAGCACAAAATGCCATTGGCAAGTAAGTGAACCATAATAATTCTCCTCTGAAATCAAAAGCAAATGCTTCGAAAACAAAAAAAAAAACAAAATCCAAAAGGCTAACGATAAATACAAAAAATATGAGATGAAAATTTAAAGCTTACAACCCATTTCGTCTCTATACATAGGCTGTAATCGAAGATATTTTGAGCTGTTTAACAGGCAGGCCCTGTAATGTCAGGTTCAAAAAGAAATAGTGAAGACACATTGATGGTAGAATGATATAAAATTATTAACACCGCGGAGAAATGATTGGAGTATACTTAGAAACATGAATGATAACTTTAATAGCACTCACGGTAGCTAATCTAATCTAATTGTAGTGGTAGCGTAAAATCGCCGTGGTCTGGTAGGCAGTGTGTTGTTCAAACCCCAGCTCAGAAATCTCGAACAAAAAGAAATTTTAAAAAATATTTCTTTCAGTGTCGTGTCTTTTGGCAAAAATTCTAAGGCTTAATAAAATTTCCATGAAAAGTTTCTTAAGTTAGGCCACTTATGAATAAAATTAACAAACGCAACATGAGAATTGTGAGAAGCTAGGTTATAATCGACTAGGTCGACTTCGAATGGCAGATTTTTGAGAAACTTTACTTGGCAATTTTCTTTGCTCTCAGAGTTTTTGCCACAAATCTGATGAGAGAAAGTCGCTGAAGAAATCTTTTTGAAATGTCTGCCGTGGAGTTTGAACCGTGGCATCACGTCTAATAAACCAACAGATCACCTACTAGGCTACGGCGACTCCTAGGCCACACTACATACATACAGAATTGGTGATTACAACCCTTCATTCAGGATTACGACCTTGCTTCTCACACCACTTCATGGCAATTTTATTTACTCCCAGAGTTTTTGCCTGAAATCTGCTGAGAGTAAGTCGCCGAAGAAATATTTTTTCATATTTCGTTTTGATGTCTGTCCTGGGGTTTGAACCGTGGCTTTACGTCTAATAAGCAACACACTACCTACTAGACTACGACGACTTCCACAATAGCCACAAAAATTTCAAACTATATCTCGAAGTATCAGTGTATTCTTAAGTGCTATGTCCATATTAATTATGATCAGAGGTGGGGTTAATAGTAAAAACATCTGATAAAGTGAAGTATATCTCACTCTGTTTTAAGAAAGCTTCACATTCGATTTTTTTTTTATTGAGCATCTAAAGGCTATAGGCTCTGGGTTTAAAAGCCTGCATCATCAGGAACCTCTGACTCTGCAAAATTTAAACTGCGCGTGACAAATGACGTCACAACATTTATATGACAACAAACAATTGTTAGCCATGCAGATATTAAAATCAAAGCTGTTCCTACAATACCCCTCAGCGTGTTGTGCTATGACTGAGTGAGTCACTTATATTTAACGTTTATACCTCCATCTTCAAAGACCCTTAGTTAATCAAATGTTGCCATTTGCTCAAGCGCAGATATAGAAATATTATTGGAAATAGAGCGAAAAGACTTGGCGCATATATAGAAGGATAAGATTGAAAGTTTTGTGATTACTTCACTCAAAATTATTTGCGCGCTCGTCTGATAAAAGCATTGTTTCTTCGATACGCGGATATCTTCTAACTCTTTAAGGCATTCAGATCTCAACAATCAAATTGAATGTCTATTGTAATTGGAAAAACATGAGTAGAAGTGTTCAGGGCCAAAGTTTACATATGAGGTTGCATGGAATTAAAACCTTAACTCATCACAAATCTTAAGAATGTATCAAAATCAATAATCAATAAAAGAGCATAGTGCAACGCTTAAACCTTGGATAACCAATACAAAAGCATGCCTTATGGCAATCGTAGTGCCTAGTTTATATTCCTAAATATTTCATAAGAACGTAGTTATCATAGATTTTTTAATTTTAAATTTCATAACATTTGTCGTATAAATTTTAAAAATTATTTTTCTTCACATTTCTTTACAGAGTATCCCATAGTGCAAAAGTTAACATTTACGGTTTACCGCACATACGTGAAATGCCTAAAATAACCGGCATATCTGGTCATGATTTAATTGTTAAATGTCCAGTGGCCGGTTATCCAATCGATAAAATACATTGGGAGAGGGGTGAGTAAAACAAAATATTAATTTAAGCCATTAGAATTACAAAAAAAGGGAGCCAAAAAATTTTATATTTAGAAACCTAATAAAATGAAAGAGTTACAGCTAAATAACATCACGATATACCAGGCATATTGAAAGCCCATTGAGTAACAAATTTTCAAGGTTAATAACTTTTTCTAACTAATCTAACTAAGATTTTGTCAATAGAAGGCCTCTAAAACCTATATTTGGCATTATCTGAGTACAATGGCCTACGTTAGCTGAATATAGAAAGATAAGACTGTACGTTTTGTGATTACTTCACTCAAAATTGTTTACGCGCTAGTCTGACTGTTATGTCATGTAAGCAATCTTATCTGAAAGGCATCAATACAATGGAATGCTATTTCAATTGTGTTCAACTCATTGCCTCTAACGGATACCTGACTATGTGTCTAAGAATTAAGTGTCTATTGCAATTGAGAAAACGCGACCAGACGTGTTCGGGAGCCGAGTTTACATATAAGGTTGCAAGGAAGCCCTTTAATATTTATGCCAAGCAACTTGTGTGTCTGTTGAATCTTACGTGAACGTATGATTGTTATAGGAGCCGTTAAGGACAGCAAATTATTGTGATACAGGTCAGACATCTCCAATTAAACGAAATATAAAAAAATATTTCTTCGGCAACTTCCCCTTAGCAGATTTCTGGCAAAAACTCGGAGAGTAAATAAAATTGCCATGAAAAGTTTCTCAAAAATCTGTGGTTCATAGTCGACTTTAAACTATAGGTCCCTGCACTCATGTATAAATTGAACACACACAACATGGTGCTGAGAGTAGAATTACATTCTAGCTTCTTATCACACCACCAATGTTGTGTGTGTTAATTTTATCCATGAGTGGTTGAACCTACAGTTAAATATCAACTCCAAACTACAGATTTGAGAAAGTTTTCATGGAATGTTATTTTAGTTTTTGTCAGAAGACTGCTGAGAGCTCGTCTTTTTAGGCTCTCGCCTAATTAGTCAACACACTACCACTAGACTACATGTTGCTGCTTCTTTTGGTCACTTTCTTTGGAATGTTCTGGCTTTGACTTCAATATCACAACTGCATGATCATAACTGATATCACTTAACAGGTGCCTTAGTAAAGTAACTTTAGTAACTTCTCTAATCAGACAGATTTGAATGATTTCGATGAAGTTTACACGACAACCATTCCCATAAAAAATATGACCACAGTCTTTAATTTAGATGGGGGAGGCTTCTCAATTTTAAGCTGGGTATTTGAAAACAATCTATGAATTATACGATTGATAGTACGTCACAAATAATTCACAGAAGTTATGAAAACTATTATTCGGCACAGACGCTCAATAATGAAGTGATAACTGATCATTGGCTAGTATCTTTGCATGCAGCATAAGCTTTGCAGAATTAGTAGTGATCGAGATTATTGCCTATTTACTGTATTATTACCCTAAAATAAGAAATATAAACTTTCAGAACAAGCCATTGATGCTAAATCGACTTCACAGCTAGTCTTTTTTTTTTTTTTTTTTTTTTTGTAAAACCAGCACTCAGGGGATAGCCAGCCCCTACTCATGCAATGCATTGTGCAGGTTTAGGAAAATAGGTTATAGGAAGGTGGAAAGAGGGAGTAGAGTTTGTGGACATTTGATTTAAACTCAAGATGCGAACGGCAAGGAAACGAGTTGCTGCTAGGTGACTATATAATGGCCAGTGCTATACCTTCACCATTAGACAGTCTACAGCAATCGTCCCCAAGAAGCCCGCATCTTAAGGTTATTTGAGTTTAGCTTTGTTGGAGTGAGCGCTTTATTACCAAAGCTCACTTGAGCACGCATAGCGGCCTGTTGTGATGGCACGGGTAAGCACAGTCCCCTTACCGACCAAATTCCACCGGGCATATAGAAGAAATTGGTCAGCGCAGGTTCTGCATATTAAAATCACGACGCCCCTAAGCTGAAAGTAAGCCTGAAAGTTTTATGAACGAAGCTATATTCTTGATATCAATGGATGATAACTCCGTTAAGCTGACAAAGAATAGAGAGCCAAATAACCTAAATCTGGAAGTCGTCGATGTAATATTTTTTCATATCTCGCGTTTTGTTAGAGATGTCTGACCTGGGATTTGCACCGTGGCCTCTCCTCTAATACGCCAACACACTACCTACCCGACTACAGCTGCTTCGTTGGGATACTGTCATCGTCTATACTTTAATTCACTGACTCATACCTTATTGGGCCTATTATTAAACAATGTAAATCGCCGCTGGTAGACCATAAATATGTCTGAGTAGGGATTATAAAAGAATTCTCATTATCCTGTAACACAAACACACAAGCAGATCTAGGAAAGTAAAAAACTGTCCGTTTTTTTTTCTTCTCGATAAATACGAAGAAAATTATTTACAGAAGGAAATTATTTTCATATTATTGTCGTTTTTTTTGGTTTTTTTTTGATTTTTTTTATTCGTTCTTCTTATTTATTTCAGATGGACAAACTTTGCCCATTAATCGTCGGCAACGAGCGTACAACAATGGTACTCTAATCATTGAACAATTGCAAAGACTAGAGGATGCCGGTACTTATACGTGCATGGCACAGAATAAACAAAAGCAGACTTCAAGACGCAACGTTGAGATTCAAGTGCTTGGTAAGTGTAAAATTCTTTTCAATTTTCTTCTCCATCATTGTCCTATTGTGACTCCTTGTTGTTCATTTAGTTTGTTGGCGAAAAAAACGTCATTATGTGCGGTATTTTTGTTAAGATTATTGGAAAACGTTTTTGTTTTTCTTTTTTTTCGGTTTTCAAATATTCATGAAATAAATTTCGTATTTAATGGTGAAAATATTTAAAAAACTGTCATGATAAAAATTGAATTTTTATTATGACTGCCATCAGCCATCAGCCACCAACTTAAATGGTCAATGACTTGTTACGTTATTCTATGCAAAATGTAAAAAAAATTCAACTTTTGTTGTTATTGCTACTGCACCAGCAACTGCATCATCAAAACCTCATCATGAGTAATCAGTGCACAAGTAATTTTAGAAAATTAATGAAAATCGTTCACGTTCTCATCATCATCATCATTATCATTATTATGATGATAGTTGGTGTTGTTGTTGTTATTGTTAATGTTTTAAATTGTTATTGTTACAACAATTGTAAACCAAAAACTCAAGCAAATAGGTTCATTTGTTCATTCATCTTATTGTTATTGCTGTTGTTTTCGCCGCCGTGACTGTTCATGATTAGAGTTGCAGCATTTCGAAGTTATAGGATGAGCAGGAAAAAACAAAACATTACGAATTTTTTATGGCCTCTTAAATGCTTACCTCAATAGTTTAGTAAATAGGCATTTAAATAGAAAAAATTCTAGTTATACCGCACGACTACAGGTCTATTGTACTGCCATCAATCTGTATTAGCGTGTTCCCCGGATATTCCAGAATAATTCTCTGCCCAGCACCTAATATCTCCGCAGGTTCACTTGCTTTCTAGGATACACATTGTAGTTCCAAATAAGTGTTATGATGATTCATACTCAACATCACAAAATCTACATATTAAACTCGCGGCGATCCCTATTCTAAACAAATGCTCTTTTGGGCCGCTTAAAAAACCGAAATATTCCATAAAATTTAGAGAAGAGGGCGATTGTTCACCAATAATTTTTATTTAATAACAGGTGAAGTCTCAAATAATCCCTTTTTCTCAAATCGCCTATTTGCGGATTAGAAATAAAAGATTTTGTACTTGAAAAAGCTTTCTGAACAAACTTATTTTGACACAGTATACGCTCTACCGCGACGTAGTACACGTATACACCATTTCTCTTAACGTAAACACTATAACTATTCCGTTTCCGTAATTTATATATATAAACACTATACCACATATACTCACATCTCGAATCTCATAGCACTACTATTTCCATTACCAAGGCCTTAAGTTAGGTTTAACTGGCAACCATAGCATAGCGTACTTGTGTTCTGTTACCTCCACGCTCAACTATCGGGTAGGCCATGTATCGGTTTAAATTTGAAAATGTCGTATAAAATTTGGTCACAGAGAAAGAACAACAGTGCTCGGCATATGCAAGTTTACTGATAAAGTTCGTGAAGCTGGTTTCAGTGTTGATGCGCCAAGACATGAGCGTGCGAGCACCCGAAAATATCGTAGCTATTGCTGAGAGTGTGCATAAGAATAAATCAACATCAACTTGCCTTCGTTCTCAAAAATTGAACATTTCACGCACCAGTTTACATCAAATTTTGAGAAAAGATACGACGTATATCAGTACGACGCTTTACCAAGTTCAATTGGTTCAAGAGCTGAAGCTACATGATTATACGCTTCGTTTTCGTTTCGCCAAATGGGCCAACGAGAAACTGCACGATGATGTCGATTTCGCCGAAAAAAGTCTTCTTTTCGGATGAAGCTCATATTCATTTTGGTGGGTACTTTAATAACCAAAAGTGCCGTATTTAGGACTCAGAAAACCCATACATGGCCTTATAGAAACTAATGCAAGCATTACGAATGACTGTTTGGTGGGGCTTTTGCAGCAGAGGCATCATTGGCCCATATTTCTTTAAAAATGATGACGGCGGAACCATTTCGGTCAATGCAGATATCTATCGCACCATGATAACAGTTTTTTTTTTTTTGTACCCGCTCTTCATGGTATTGATGTGAACGATGTTTCGTTTCAACAGGATGGTGCAACTTGTCACCCATTTGATGCCACAATCGATTTATTGCGTCAACCGTTTAATGGCCGTTTAATTAGACGAAATGGTGATGACAATTGGCCGCCAATAAGCTGCGATTTAACACCGTTGATCTATTTTCTGTGGGGCGCCGTTAAAGAAAAACGTAGAAGTCGCCATAGTCTAGTAGGCAGTGTGTTGGCTTATTAGACGTAAAGCCAGGGTTCGAGCCCCAGGCCAGACATCAAAGACAAAATGCAAAAAAAGTATTTCTTCGGCGACTTCCTCTCAGTAGATTTCTGGCAAAAACTCTGAGAGTAAATAAAATTGCCATGAAAAAGTTTTTCAAAAATCTGTCGCTCGGAGTCGACTTTAAACTGTAGGTCTCACCACTCATGTATAAAATTAACACACACAACATAAGTGGTGTGAGAAACTAGGACGTTGTACAATGGGTCAATTCGACCTCCGGGTACTGTACTTGTCTTAATTGACAAATACACGTCCTCCAACCTAACCTAACCTAAAGAAAAACGTTATGCCGACAAACCAGAGACAATTGAGCGTTTGAAGGCCAACTTTCGTGATGCTATTGCCGAGATACGACTCCATACACTCGTAAAACTGCTTGGTTCGATCGAATAAGGTACTGTGAGGCCAGCCGCGGTAGCAGTATAAATGAAGAAACACAAGAAAAAAATAAATTTGGCAATATTTCAAACCGGGTTTTGTTTAATTGCCTTCTTCAAATTTAAACTTTTAAACAAACTCTTACAATCTCGTTTCGGTAATCTTGATATGAAAAATATACCACGCATACGCAGCTATGGGTTCGCTAGTTGTTGAAAACTCAATGCGTACGATCCTCATAGCTCACCACTGTTTCTATTCTTACTTGTGTCCCATAAGCTGCCGTTGTAATACCGTTATAGAGACCGTTTGAACTCTACTCAAATCAACTTTGTCTAGACACGTTCTTTTAATAAATTATGGATACCGAAGAGTATTTTGCGTCAAGTTACCAAAAACAGAGAAGACGTTCTGTGGTCCCTCTTTTCCATCGTCAAGTCCCTAAACATACACACTCGAATTAGACTGGATACCAGGGGAACTTCAGTATACAGATACTGCACAAGGTAATGCAAAATATTCTTAAGCAGCGAATTTCCATCTACAGGCCTACCACATTGCAATGAAACATACGCTGGACATTACTGCACGACAGGAAGCTTTCAAAAATTAATTTCATAATGAAATCTTGTAATCCTGCTTCGATGTAGGGAATGGGGGGAAAACATTTCTATCCTTGCAAGGAGTTTCTATATTGAAACGAATCCTTATGAAATTTTAAGAAGGAAAGTTTTATTGCTAAAGAGAACACCCTAAATTAGTGGCGCATCAATGAATGTCTATTGCAAGAGTAGCAAATTACAGCAGCAATATCTGTAGCAGCATAGTAGTTGTAGCATTAGTAGCAGCAGTATGCCATGTTTATAATGAGTTTTTAGTGGTTTTCACTCTGCCACTGCCACTCTCTACATATGTATGTATGTATGTAGTCAACCGTATACAAATGATACAACAACAACGAAAACAACAATGATTTTTTATACTCGTAACTATTCATAGCAGCCGAGAGAGAGAACTAAGAACACTAATGACTCACGTATTGTACTTTTCAATTATTTCTTGTTCTTTTTCTTCTCCTTTTTTTTCTGTCTCCCACATTTCGCCTTGTACAATGTACGATACGATGTGTGTATAAAGTACCACCAAAAATCATGCCCATACAAGCCATGACAAATATGCTGCGGGAAGGCATGCGAGCAGCAATTTCATGTCAAATCTTAGAAGGTGATTTACCGGTTAGCTTTCGTTGGGAGCGTAAGGGTAAACCCTTAATTGGTACTGGGTATGTGTTTCTAATTGCTTCGATTTGTTGTTGTTGTTTTAATTGTAATTTTTTAATGGTTTTTGTTCTTTTTTTGTTTTTGCTTTTAGCAATGAAGTCATACGCCGCTTAGATGAATACTCCGCCAGTTTGGTTATTGAACATATCACTTCCGAACATTCGGGCAATTATACGTGCATTGCACAGAATGTTGCCGGCACTGAACGTTTCACTGTGCCTTTATCGGTTAATGTACCACCCAAATGGATTTTAGAACCAAAAGATGCCAGCGCCCAAGCCGGGGATGATGTCTTCCTACACTGCCAATCGTCGGGCTATCCGAAACCCACTATAACCTGGAAAAAGGCCATTGGTCCGACGCCAGGCGAATACAAGGATTTTATCTATGAACCCACCGTACAATTGTTCGCCAATGGCACCATACACTTTAAGAAAATCAGCAAAGAATCTCAGGGTCATTTTCTATGCGAGGCCAAAAATAATATTGGCTCGGGCGTAAGTAAAGTGATATTTTTAAAAGTCAATGGTAAGTTGAACTCTTTTTTTCATAAACAAGGCAATTAAATTCTGTTTTTTGTTTTTTTTTTTTTGCAGTTCCCGCCCATTTTCAAACGAAATCAAAACAAATCTCAGTTGCTAAGGGCAAACAAGTTCATATCCAGTGCAACGTTCAAGGTGACAATCCAATTGATATTCAATGGAAAATGCAGGCAACACAACAAACAATTGATGAATCGATGGACACAAGGTAAGGCTTTCTTTTTGATAAATTGATCACGTTTAGCTTTTTTGTTTTGTTCTTGGGGGGAGGGGGTCGTTTCAGCAAACAAACAAAAAAACAGGAACATTTGAATTTTTAAATTTTATTTCAACCCCTTTGTAGTTTAGGGCCCCTCTTAAAGTTAATCGAGAAGTTCTTTTGTTGCCATTTTACATACATAACATACATACCTACTGATTAGGTTAGGTTAGAGGACGCGTACTTGTCAATTAAGACAAGAACAGTACCCGGAGGTCGAATTGACCCATTGTACAAACTAATAGAAAACCTACAATCCACCAATATTCGCCTTTCAGATTTTATGAAGCTCTTCTTCTACTAATCTCGGGCAAGTCTCCTGACTCTCTGCCAAGTTAATGCTACATTAGGACTCTTGACTATGCCTGTAAACTCTGCTGTGGATTCATCTCCTTCAGCGATTTCTTCGCAGTGATCCCACAGTGACACGGGCGATAAACACATTCTAACCTTGTTCACATTGCAAGTTGTAGAAGAAGATCAAAGCACTCTTCAATCAGACGGCATTCCATCAAACACGAAGCTAGTGCTGTCAATGAGACAAATAGAATTCTATCAGCTTGAAGGATACGCTGCTGTTTAATCTCAACTGCGGGATTTCGATATAAGAATTTAGCACTTATAAGCACTGCTCTGCAAGCATTTTTGAAAGTGTTTATATCTGGGGACAGTACTCCCTTGTATATATAGAGACAGTGTGTATTTATTTCAATTTCTTTATTCGCTGCAAGCACTTCTCCGAAGAACAAAATTAGTATTAGAGACGGTAGTGATACTTACATATGTACATAATTGGTGTGGTAAACAAAGTTAGAAATTGTTTGGCGTCCGTGTCACTGTGGGATCACTGTGAAGAAATAGATGAAGTAGATGGATCCGCAGCAGACTTCACAGGTAATTGACTCGTCCGAGATTAGTAGAAGAAGACATTCATACATAATTTGGTCAATACAACTCTACGACCTAACTTCTCTCACTAGTTATGTTGTGTGTGTTAATTTTATACATGATCGGCGGGACCTACAGTTTAAAGCCGATTCCGAACGACAGATTTTTGAGAAACTTTCCATGGCAGTTTTATTTTACTCTCAGAGTTTTTGCCAAAAATCTGCTGAGAGGAAGTCGCCGAAGAAAAATTTTTCTATTTTCGATTTGATGTCTGACCTGGGGTTTGAACCCAGGTCTTATAAGCCAACACACTACTTACTAGAATGCGACGACTTCACGGTAGTGTGATATGTTGTTCTTAATCCGCACTAGAATGCCTTAAACCCTTACATACCATATACCCTAGATTGACACGTTTTATTTTATAATTTCGATCCACACTTCATATACTATATAACAATTAAATTCATATGAAATTGTTTAAACTTTAATTCCATTAAATTGCATTTCTTTTAAAAAATTAATTCAACTTTTAAAGAAAAAAAATTTTTTTTTCTTTCAAATTCAGTTGAGTGTCCATTTGTGTGTCCATTGTTTTGCGAATTTTCATTAGTACTTTTGATATTATTGTTGCAGTTGTTGTTGTTGTTGTGGTTGTATTTATACTAGTTGTTGATGTTTTTATTGTTGTTAGTTTTTCTATCTATCAATTAAAAATTGTTTCTATGCAGATGACACAAGTAATCAAATTGTCATCTTTTTTTCTTTTCAATTTCTTCGTTTTTTTTCAATTTGAATTTTATTGCGTCTTGGCCCCCCACCCGGTAATCGTTCAGAAACATTTGATATTTTGTTAAGAAACATAGAAGAAAATAGATTGTGAAACAAAAGGAAACATGGAGTGGATGGAAGCATAATCCTTCTATGCATTTACATGCTTAAGATTTGTATGTGTGTATGGATGTATGTACATATATACAATGCAAGGGAATAAAGGAAATAAAAGAGCCTTTAGTAAGGCCTTTCAAAACATGAACCATTTTGATTCAATTCAGTCCAAAGTTCTCCGTTACTAAACGGGCTATGTCCTTAGGTATGTAGGTAGTTACATGTTTCTGTCCACCTAAGGAAGTCGGTAGGATACGCCTAGACCAATAGGGCCCATTGTGTTATCACACTATTTCCATTATCTCCTAGTCCTGAAACCACTCGGAGCTACTAATAAAGCAACTTAGACTGCCAATGTCAATCCATGACATTTTCTTCATATCATCCATATAGTAAGCACATAAGTACTCTTTTCTCCTTTGACAAAGTGCCAGGCATGTATCCAGCTGGTGAAATACAGTCTCCTTCTCTTCCTCATTCCTGCAGCTTTTGCAGAAGCCTCGCATGCATACCCATTAAGCAATTACCCGTAATGACGTGCCCCTCTGGTGTATAAGCAGACTTCCCAAGCGCCCTTCATCCAATCTTGGCCAGATTTTTAGCCCCGTTCTACCCGCGTCCGTGCCGCCCACTTGTCGTTGACGGAAACAACGATCGTAATATCAATTATGAGCCTGCAGGTTCTCATACGGATTTCCAGAGTGAAGAATTCAACGGAGAGTTCGATGGCCAGTTCATCCGCTCTACAGTTACCCCGAATATCACTTTGACCCGGTACCCATATGATATACACAACATATCGTTTTGCCACCTCGTTGGGATATCTGCAACAGCTGTACACCGTCTTGAAGTTCATCACGTTGGAATTTAGAGTTTTGATAGCCGCCTGACTATCAGAAAGTATGGTAATATTTCACTTGGAGATGTTTCTGTCTCCAGTAATTCTTGCCGCAGCCTGTATTGTCAACACCTCGGTCTGAAAGACGCTACAGTTGTCCGGCAGCCTTGTAGACTGAGCTATAAGGGCCATTTCCAACAGTTCCGTTCAATTTAGAGCCGTCGGTATAAATTTGCACGAAATCCCTTACGAGGTGGGTCGCACCATTTTTCCAGATCTCGTTGTGCTGAATTCATATCCAGAACCCCCCAGTCATATCCAGAACCCTCCAGTCGAACCGCGTTGTCATGTAGTCACTGCTCTCGACAGCCCCAACTTCTTCCAGATTCCTTGCGTAACCAATATCCGATTCATGCCACTGTCGAGTACACCAGAGACGCCTGCTTATTTTAGCCGCCAAGCACCTAAAGAAAATATCAAGCGGAAAATGCCCATATAATGCACCAAATAACATAGAATTTCACTGAATGTGTATTCGTAATCTGTTAGTAAGTTGTGCGACAAGAATTCATTCTAGAAGTTGTCACGTTGCAAATGAGGAGTAAGCCATTAGGCGTTGGTCTAACCTCGATTTCTGATATGAGAATTGAGAAAGCGAATTACTTTATTAGACCGATGAGATTATCTTCTTCTGAGGCTATTTGTTGCACTATTGTTATGATTCTTCGCAAGTTGCCTATGGTACGGTATTGTTTCTTTATTAAATTCGCCTTGATGATGCAATGAATAATAAACATACTTCAGATGTTGGCAGAATTTCAAATAAAACCAAGATTTTTACTTTTCTTTATAAATCCTACCTTAAGTGTTGAAATACTTACATACATACATACATACATACATACATAATACTTTTAGTCGAGATTACGACCTATGTAGCTTCTCACACCTTTTATGTTGTGTGTGACCATGAACGGCGGGACCTATAGTTTTAAAGTCAACTCCAAGCGACTGAGTTTTGAGAAGTTTTTCATGTCAATTTTTCAATTTAATTTTAGACTCAGTTTTTGCCAAAAATCTGCTGAGAGGAATTCGCCGTAGAAATAATTGTTCATATTTCGTTTTGTTGAAGATGTCTGACCTAAGGTTTAAACCGAGGCCTCACATCTAATAAACCAACACACTACCTACTAGACTACCGCGACTTAAGTACTTAAAATATTCACTCATTTGAAATAAAAAATAACACACGTGAAATCTATACGATGATCTCCGACTGATCGTAAGACCAGTAATATTCCTTCTATTCCTTATAAAAATTCCCACTAAAAATTCAACAACAGAACTTTAAATCCTTTAAAATAGGTGCCCTAAAATTACAAGCCTTGTAAGTTATTGCTTCCGTTCTACT
Source organism: Sarcophaga variegata (assembly GCA_932273835.1). Lineage (NCBI taxonomy): Eukaryota > Metazoa > Arthropoda > Insecta > Diptera > Sarcophagidae > Sarcophaga > Sarcophaga variegata. The sequence continues at coordinate 20,347,223 of OW026362.1, read as the reverse complement.
ATATTTGCTTACTTTGTATGTGTTTTCATTAAACTTATATTGTGTGCGTAAGTGAATATGGAAAATATTGCAATAACAACAAAACAACAATAAAAGAAATCCACAAAAAAAAAGTAGAACTAACTAAAGAACAAACGAAAGACGAAAGAAACTAAAAACCTTGACACAAGAATTCATTTTATGCCTTTTGTTTGTAAAAACAAAACAAAAAGAAAAAAACCATAAAAACAATGTCAGAAATTAAAAACGACAGACAGACCAACAGACAGACAGATAGATAGACACAATGATAGATTGATAGACTTAGAGAGACGGACGAAAAAAGAACCAAAAAAATATAGAAAAACAAAAATGAAATTCTCTTTTAAAACTAAATTTACACAAAACTTTTCTAAAAATTTAAGAGAATTAAATTTATACGGCAATGAACACTACATATTGGACTTGATTGGACAATTAATAGGTTACATAAAAACAATTCATCCAGAAATCCATCCCTTGGCCACCAGAGATTAGATAAGATCATCTACGGACATGTTATACACTCTCGAAACTAATCACGCGATGTACAGGAAAAGTGATCATATGATCAAGAAATCCTGTAATATGACATACATACATACATAGTAGGTCATTACAACCCTTCAGTGAGGATTACGACCTAGTTTCTCACACACCACTTATCTTGTGTGTGTTAATTTTTTACATGAATGGCGGTACCTACATACAGTTTAAAGTCGATTTCGAACGATAAATTTTTGAGAAACTTTTTCATGACAATTTTTTATTTACTCTCAGAGTTTTTGCCAGAAATCTGTTGAGAGGAAGTTGCCGAGGAAATATTCTTTCAATATTTCGTTTAGTTGGAGATATCTGGCCTGAGTTTTAAACCGTGGCCACACATCTAATAAGCCTACACACTACCTACAAACTTGTTCCTTAGGGAGCTATCAGGGATCCTTATTCCGATAAGTTAGATAAGACAGGAATTATTGTAAATTTTTTGCCAAAGATCTGAGCAGATTAAAGAGTTTAATAACTTATTCTACCACTTAAGAAAAGGTGGCAGCTGCTCAACAAAAACAAGATTGGATTAAATAAAAATAATAATAATAAAATAAAACGGATTTTCAAAGAGGCGGCAGTCTACATTTGGATGTGATCATTGGGTCCAAAATATATTGGAATTAGCAAATCAATCTTCCTTTCAGGTGCTATGCTTTCTTTTTTATGAGAGTACAGCGTTGGCTAGGTAGAGAAAATTATTAGTCAAGCAATAAGTTGGCCAATGAGCTTGCACAGAGATGATCTTTCACGTCGCTGGTTGGGGTCGACCTTTCTTTGAAGTGGCATGAGGTTTAAGTCATTCTTCACTGCGAATTTTTTGCTGGGCTTTGATGACTCAATGAATATTTATTCAGAAAAGGAAACGTCACAAAACCCAATATATGGATACTTTTATAAAGAGAATCAATCATCAGAAAACGTACTTGAAACCCCAAAACATCTGGACACGTCTCAAAGGAAGTTATCCTTATGAACACCGATATATCCTGAAATTTGTCGGAGCGCAACGCGAATAGGAAAAGACATTACGTGATACCCTATGTAGATGTCGGGCCGTAAAATTGATCATATGTTCGCAGAGTTGTAGACCAATAATACAATAATGCAACTCAGAACACCTCTACACAGTTATGGAGTCGTATCTCGGCAATAGCATCACGAAAGTTGGCCTTCAAATGCTCAATTGTCTCTGGTTTGTCGGCATAACATTTTTCTTTAACGGCGCCCAACAGAAATTGGTTCAACGGTATTATATCACAGCTCCTTGGCGACAAATTGACATCAGCATTTCGACTAATTAAACATCAAACGTTTGACGCAATAAATCGATGGTGGCAAGTTGCACCATCCTGTTGAAACCAAACATCGTTCACATCAATACCATGAAGAGCGGGTACAAAAAAATCAATTAGCATGGTGCGATAGGTGTCTCCATTGACTGTAATGCTTGCGCGAGTCCTTATTTTCAAAGGAATTTGGGGCAATGATGGCCCCGCTCCACAAGCCGCATCAAACAGTCATTCGCAATGTCATGTATTGGCTTCTATAAGACCAGGTATAGGTCTTCTGAGTCCCAAATACGGCATTTATGAGAGTACCCACCAAAATGAAAATGAGCTTCATCCGAAAATATGATTTTTTTTTTGGCGAAATCGACATCATCGTGCAGTTTCTCGTTGACCCATCTAGCGAAACGAAAACGTAGATGGTCTCTGGAACTAATTGAACTTTGTAAAGCGTTGTACTGAGATCTTTTCTCAAAATTCAACGTAAACTGGTGCGTGAAATGTTCAATTTTTGAGAACGATAACGAGTTGATGTTGATTTATTCTTATGCACACTCTCAGCAATAACTTCGATATTTTCGTGTGCTCGCATGCTCATGTCTTGGCGCTTCAACACTGAAACCAGTTTCAAGAACTTTATCAATAAACTTGCATATGCAGGGCACTGTTGGTCCTTCTCTGCGACCAAATTTTGTACGACATTTTCGTGCAATTTCCGAAGAATTGTCTTTGTTTTGGAGATAAATTTCAAATAAAATCCCAACGTTGCTCAAGCATAAATCAATTCGTTACGATCAGTGGAGATAATCTACTGAATTTTGTGACAGAATAGAATGACATAAGTATTGCCAGATACGAAATACCCGATGTTTCAAATTTGAACAGATAGATGGCCCAGCCTATACGTTAAAAGCAGTACAACAGATAGCATTGTCGCTGTTCTGTGGCACCTCTAGACGAAAATAATTTATTTGTTCAGAGAATACAAAATAAAAAAATACTGGGAATTAAGTAATTTGCCCTTCTACAAAATCAATATTAACAGATTGAAGTTACATTGCACATCAGCAAAAAAAAATTAATTTAATTTTATAAAAATAAAAATAAAAAGCAAAACTAAAAAGCATGACATCTTGCACTGAAACTAACTAATTTAGGTCATGTTTCTCAACAAAAGTCACTACAATATTGAACACGTTTCGAGAGTTAATCAATTAAATTCGAGAGTGTCATCGAATAGCAACTGTACGAGTACGAGTACGAGTACAAGTATTCTGACAGCGTGTGATATGTATGAAAGTGTAGGCAAATATTTGTCAATTCATAAGAAAATAAGAAATTCGATAAAATATACCGTTCAGCTACGTTCCGTTCTGTTCCATTCTATTCGTTTGAATATTAAAAATGATGGTGTGAGCTTCTTACTTGACATTGGATTGATGGTTGTTTCTTGAGTGTATAAAAACTGAATTGAAAGTAAATGACAATACGATTGCGATTGCAAATGTGAATGTAAATGCAAATATTTGATGACTTTTCATGGGGAAATGAACGGCATTCATTTTTCTTAATTTCTTCTTTTTTTTCATCTTTTTTCATCCTTTTTCTTCTGTAAATAAGACAAACACTAACATCTTAAATATGTATGTATGTAAGTAATGTGTTACCCAAGTACATACATATATATTTTATGCATTTCATGTTCTTCACAAAAACATATGCATTTACATACATAATGTGTGTGGTTTTTTTTCATTTGAAGTGCATATCTTATGTGCTGTAGCATGTATGTGTTTAAATACTTGTTAAATACATAAGTATTGTATTTGTATTCATATTCCTTGAGTCATGACAAGTACATTCCATCCTGCATTTTTCTTGTTCACTTTTTTTCTTTCATTCATTTCTTCATACTTTTGTGCATTTGAACGTGGACCGAAAGGTATAACCAACCATCCATGCAAATGCAAAATACGTACACAAACATTAATAATACGAGAAAACATGTGTAATTCTTTCTTCGTTTCTTTTCCTTTTTCTTTGTTTGTAATTCTTTTCCTGTTTCTCTTTTTACAGATACACAATACGTGATCAGATACTTGATGATGGCATGGTCTCTGAATTAGGCATCTCACATACATATCGTCAGGATACTGGCATTTATATATGTCATGCAACAAATACATTTGGAGAGGTAAGTTCGTACTCTTTTCTTTCTTTTTTTTCGTTATCCATTTCTTTGTTTGCCCTTTCTTCCTTCCTCTTTTAAAGGAATACTTTTCCATTTTTTTGTGTAAAGAAAGGGGCATGAAATTTAAAATATGAGAGCAGTTTTTAAAGGGGTTTCCAAAGAAGCAATAGTTTTGCCAATTGCCATACTAAGGAATACCTTTCTTTAATGAGACTTATCCTCAAAAGATGATTTTTTCATCGTACAGTTTCTCGTTGGCCCATTTAGCGAAGCTAAAACGAAGGGGATGGTCATGCGGCTTCAACTCTTGAACCAATTGAACTCTGTAAGGCGTCATACCAAGATCTTTTCATTCATTCAAGAATTCGACATTAACTGGTCTGGTGTTCAATATTCAATTCTTGAGAGCAATGACGAGTTAATATTGATGGTTTATCACGCTACAACTTCAATATTTTCCGATGTAAGCACTGTAAGAGCACGCTCACGTCTTAGCGCGTTAAAAAATGAAACCAGTTTCACGAACTTTAGCAATAAACTGGCGTATACCGGGCACTTTTAGTACTTCTCTGCGATCAACTTTTATACGACACTTTCGTGCAATTTCCGGCCAATTGTCTTCAAATTTAAACCGATAGATGGCCCAGCCGGTACAACTGTTTCTTTGTCTTTTAATAAGCAACCAGAAGCTGTTACCTTACTTAGGGAGGTAGATTGAAGAAGAGGAATCTAACCAAGGGCCCCATACTTAGATCACCTTAATTACTTGGTCTTTGTCGTGACGTTATCTCAACAACAGTGGCCATGCTTACAGGTCATTGCGTTATGGGTAGACACGCGGAAAGAATGAGGCTCCCATTTAACGACTTCTGCCGTGCATGCGGATCCACTGAGGAAGAGGAGACTGTTAACCACTTTCTCTATCAATGCCCATCTCTTGCGAGGTGCAGATATAGGTTATTTGGCTTGTCAGCTTGACGGAGCTATCATCTATTGATATCAAGGATATAGCTTCGTTCATCAAACTTTCTGGCTGATTTTCCAGTGTACGGAAGTCGTGCTTTTGATGTGCAGCCCTTGCGCTGACCAACTTCTTACTCTTCCCTGATTTTGGTGGAACTTATTCAGTACAGGGACTGCGTTCACCCGTGGCATCACAACGGGCCGCTATGCGTGCTCAAGTGAGCTTTGTGATATCAGAGCTACTACTCCGACCTACACCTAAACCTAGATCACTTTAATTTCTATACGAACTCTGTTCCTTAACTTTCTCCCGTCCGCATCTCTAAGACGATTTATAACTGGGTATAGTGTATAATGTAGTTGAGCACAACAAGTGATCCATCGTTTCGATGTCTCCACCACATGACATGCATTCACCATTTCCACCATGCTAATACAGTTCATGTGTACTTTCATTTGAGGCGCAGGTCGCCATTATTTAGTTTTAAAATGCTCATGGTTCTCCTCTGATTATGAGCCCTCCAAAGTATTTTTGTAATTCTTTCTACAGCATCCGCCCACTTGCGCAGCTTGGTCTATAATGCAGGCATGCACTCTGGCTTTATTATCCAATTATCACTCCATGATGACTCCATAATACACACATAAAGCGTACCATTTCATTCCTAGAGTAATTTTTATTCGCCTTTTTACACTCCAGGACGGCGGCTCTGCCAAGTTCTATCTACATACTTAGAGCCATCCATGTAGCAACTAGTCTAGACTAATAGTATACAGATACAACCGACTATTATTGATATGTTGGATACATACATACATAATTGGTCATTACAACCCTTCAGTCAGGATTACGACCTAGCTTCTCACACCACTTATGTTGTGTGTGTTAATTTTGTACATGAGTGGTGGGATCTACAGTTTAAAGTCGATTCCGAACGACGGATTTTTGAGAAACTTTTTCATGGCAATTTTATTACTTACTCTGAGAGTTTTTGCCAAAAATCTGCTGAGAGGAAGTCGCCGCCGAAATATTTTTTTATATTAGGATTCCGTTTCCGCCGATTGCGTATAAAATTAATGCACACAACATGAGTGGTGTGAGAAGCTAGGCCGTAATCCTGACTGAAGGGTTGCAATGGCCAATTGCAATGTATGTGTGAATGTGTTCTGATTGTGAATATAATGACGACTTATGAAATCAAAAAAATATTTATTTTCTTACATCACTTTAGTTCTGACTGTTGTTATTCTCTTAGTGGCAACAATATTTTCTTTAAATTTAATTGATTGTGTAGAAAATTTAAAACATTTTTAAATTGTTTGTACAAACAACCTCGATAGCATATCCGAACATTATGGTTTTTTTGAAATCTATATTATGGACGCTTTTGAATATTCATGCCACAAAAATGAAACCAAATGTATGAGTATAATAAAGATATTCACAAAATAAATCAGAGAACCTGTGTATCTAAAAACAAAAATATTTTATGATATATCTGTGTGTGTTTAAATGAATATGATTTTATTTTTTACTTTTTATCTTGTTTGCATAATATTTTCATATTTTCCTCTACGTACAGACTGACTGACACTTACATTTCATTTAAAACTTTAAAGTGTGGCAAAAGCAAAAAACAAAACAAAAATTATTTAAACTTTTAAGAAACCTAAGAGAGGTACGTCAACAGTTCACTCCACATTGTACGTACTTCGTAAATCACGCTCCGGAAATGCCAGGAAACCGGAATATTTTAAGGGAAGGAGAGAACTTGAATTACTTTGTTTTACAGGGCGGGCAATCTATCGGTTTAAATTTGAACAATCGGTAATTTCGAATCTGGCGATACTTATGTCATTCTATTCTGTCACAAAATTCGGCATCTTATCTGCAGTGAACGTAATGCATCGATTGACACTTGAGCAACGTTGGGATTTATTGCAAATTTATCTCCAAAATAAATTTCATTTCAGCTCCATTCAATCTTAGACCGGCCAATGACACAACGTAAACTACTTCAATTGTTTTAGTAGTTGAAGATCTCAAAATTTCGGTAATTGTCATGCTTGTACAATCTAAATGGCCAAAAAATCAAAATAGTTTTATCAAATAAATAAATAGGCCGTGGCTTACTAGATGTGAGACAATGGTTCAACCCCTGGCTCAGACATCTCGATCGAAACCAATAGAAAATAATATTTCTTCGTCGACTTTCTCTCAGCAGATTTCTGGCAAAAACTCTCTGAGAGTGAATAAAAAAATTGCCATGTAAAGTTTCTCAAATATCTGTCTTTCGGAATCGACTTTAAGTTGTATCTTCAGCCACTCACGTATAAAATTAGCACATGCAACAAAAGTGGCGTTGCAATCCTGACTGAAGGGTTGAGCTTTGTTTGAGCCTCTCAGAGACATTCGACATTCCAGTATTTTCTTTATTTTGGACTTAAATCTCCTATCAGTTATTGGTATATAGTAAGTAAATGGCGCAGCTTATCTAAATTCGAAATGAAGTCAAATGATAGATGGCTACTTGCAACAGTAGTGTTGTTCTTTCAGTTAAGACGTTTGGAATTCAAGAGGTCATGGACTATTTGAATTGTCTTCGGTGTTAAGCTCTTTCTGAACAAAACAGCAAATTGAACACTTCTAATATCGTTCACATACCTAATAACCTCAAACTAACATGTGAAGTACAATTGTTCCGGTTAGAAATGGAATTTTATTTCATTCATATGGCTGCCGCAAATTGCCTCTCAGTACCTCATTCGATCTTTTTCGAGTGTATGGGTTCGTATCTCAGCAATGGCATCACGAATGTTGGCCTTCAAATGCTCAATTGTCTCTGGTTTGTCGACATAACACTTTTCTTTAACGGCGCTCCACAGAAAATAGTCTAATGCTGTCAAATAGCAGCTTTTTGGCGGCCAATTGACATCACCATTTCGTCAAATTAAACGGCCATCAAACGTTTAATGCAATAAATCGGTTATGGCATGAGATGTGTGGCAAGTTGCTAGGGTTGAAACCAAACATCGTTTACATCAATACCATGAAGAGCGGGTACAAAAAAATCTTTTGTCATGGTGCAATAGGTGTCTCCATTGACTATAATGCTTGCGCCGTTCTCATTTTTAAAGAGATATGGGCCAATAATGCCTCCTCTCCACAAGCCGCACCAAAGAGTCACCCGCATTGGGTACATTGGCTTCTATAAGACCACGTATGGGTTTTCTGAGTCCCAAATATGGCAATTTTGCTTATTAACGTTCCCACCAAGAAATTTCGGAAGCCACCGATTGTTCACATGGCTCAGTGGTTTCAATTTTAAATGTTCACTTGGATATCGGAAAGTTTACCAGGAGATAAGTACTATTTTTACCCCCGCACGTAACATTTGTAGCAATAGACGAGACGTGGATCCAATACAGTACACTAACAAACCCAATAGCAGTAATAATTGGAGATTGAAGTCGCCATAGTCTAGTAGGTAGTGTGTTGGCTTATTAGACGTAAAGCCATGGTTCCAGCCCCAGGCAAGACATCAAAACAAAATACAAAAAGGATTTCTTCGGCGACTTCCTCTTAGCAGATTTCTGGCAAAAACTCTGAGCGTAAATAAAATTGCCATGAAAAAGTTTCTCAAAAATCTGTCGTTGGGATCGACTTAAACTGCAGGTCCCACCACTCATGTATAAAAATTAACACACACAACTTAAGTGGTGTGAGAAACTACGACGTTGTACAATGGGTCAGTTCGACTTCCGAGTACTGTACTTAATTGACAAGTACACGTCCTCTAACCTAACCTAACCTAATAATTGGAGATTTCTGTGGGAGATTAAATGAAATTTAAAAAAAATTACTGAAATTAAACTTTGGTTACACAACTTGATAGGATAATTGATAGGAAATAATAGAATTGAAATGCTACAGATTTAAAGCGTGATTTAAAACTAAGATAATTAATCGCGATAATTAGCTTACAACAGTTGCAGTTGAATAGAAAATATTTTCTGAAGCGTAATTAGAGTTTGCAAGTTTTGCACAGCCTTATACTATGTTGAGACATGCACTTTTATTGAGTCAATATTCGGTTTATTGATTACAATATTTTAAGTGTTTAGACATAACAATATATGCAGTTAAGCTGCTTATTCAATATTCATTTGACAGCTGGTAAACAAAATAGCTGGTTGTTTCAACAACATTGTTTTTGTTTTGTTCGTTGTTTGTTTGTTTTGTTTTGTTCTTTTTTGTCGTTGTTGATATTTGAGTTGTCAAATATCAATAGAAAGTGTTCGGAAAATTGTAATATGCTCACTGAACGTACTTATGACAGTGCTGTATTTCAAGTTTTAATCAATATTATAACAATTTATGAATTTATTGAGCAATAATTAATTGAAATTTTATATGAAATATTGAGATCAATAATGCCGTTTATTGGTATTTACTCAATATAAGTGCATGTCTGAACATAGTATTAGCAAAATAACTGTTACTTACGTTACTTTTATACGTGCATACGCATTTGTTTTGTACGTGAAGTAATTGAAAATATTGCATTTATTACACATCGTTCCCCAATACACTTAAACTTAATAATTTAATTCGTTTATCATTGAACAGAACAGAACACATAAGCAAATAGAGATTATGTTGAGTAAAATTGTTGCAGTTTTTTTATTTACTTTCATAAAGCAATTATTCAATCACTCACTCACTATTTACTCGTGATTAAAATTAAAATGCTACTTAACGGAAGACGAGCATAAAACACATGCAGTAAACAACAGCTGCTAATGCTGCTACTGCTGTTGTTGTTGCTGCTGCTGCTACTGTACAAAAAAATGGATAGGAGAAGCAATAACATTTCGTTCGTTGTCAGTCAATATTTATTTCGATTCCAAGACGTTGATAAACTATGAATTGAAATTGAACACGTAAAAGACACAAACACACACACACACACACAAATTATAGTCAAATAAACCGAAAGAAAATACGAATACAAGCAATTTATCATTATTTTAGCATTTATCACGCTGTGTCTTCACAGTGACTGCTGTTGCTGTTGCTGTTCGATTCTTAAGTAAAAATATTCGACTACAACAACGATTATTATTATTTTTCACATGAAATATTGACTCAACTACTTCATTTTTGTCTCCTCATCATCCTCATCAACTGTCGCCAGTCTCTTGATTTTTTCAATTTCCTTCTTTTCCTTTAATCCTTCCCACACGACCTCATGAAATAACCAGCCACCCACCCACTTGCAATTTATTGTCGTCTTTTTTAATTTTTCATTTCGTATTCGTTAATATTTGTTTCCTTTCTTTTTTCTTCAACTTTTCATTGCAGGATGAAATGACGATACAATTAATTGTACAGGAAGTTCCTGAACAGCCGAAAAATTTGCGCATTAATTCACAGCAATCGCGTAGTCTACAATTGACTTGGAGTCAACCGTTTGCTGGCAACAGTCCAATCGAAGAGTATCACATTTTTTACAAACAAATTTCAGGTGAGTACCAAAAACTTAAACAACAGATTGGCCAAATAAATAGGCCTCCATTAACTAAAATAATCACATTGTATTGATATTATGTTTGTTTTTAATTGAAAATGCCTTTTCGTAATTAATTATTTTCGATATTTTTGAAAATCAAATACGATTATCTTAACATGAATGTGCATGACATACGATACAGTATTCCCCGGATATAAACACCACGGATATAATAATTCCCCGCTTAATAGCATTGAAAGTTAGGCAATCTTGATTTTTGCTTTAAAATGTATGGAAACTATTTCGATATACATACATATGCATTCCGCCTTTAAGCATAATTGATGATTACAATCCTTTAGGCAGGATTACAACCTAGTTTTTCACACCACTTATGTTGTGTGCGTTAATTTTTATACATGAGTTGCGGGACCTACAGTTTAAAGTCGACTCCGAACGATAGATTTTTAAAAAACTTTTCATGGCAATTTTTAGTTTATTCAGAGTTTTTCCAGAAATCTCGCCGAAGAAATTCGTTTTGTATTTTGTGTTGATGTCTCGGCTGGGGCTCGAACCCTGGCTTTACGTCTAATAAGCCAACACACTACCTACTAGACTACGGCGACTTCAAATTAGATAATCGTTTCCTGATAGAAAACCGACAATCCATCAATGTTAACCTTTTGTATTCTATGAAGCTGTCCTTCTGCTACTTCTAGCCGCCGTGGTCCAGTAGGTAGCATATTGCCTTATTAGTCGTGAGGTCGCGGTTCAAACCCAAGTCAAACAGCTTCAGCAAACTGAAATATGACTTCCTCTCACCAGATTTCAGGCAAAAACTCTGGGAGTAGATAAAACTGCAATGAAAAATTTCTCAAAAATCTGTCGTTCGGAATCGACTTTAACACGTTGACTGCCGCGGAAATTTTCAGAAAACTGGCCGAGCAAGCCAACATCGACTTTTTGTTCTTTTCCCAGAAGCCATTTATCGATACTAGCACTGATATAATACGATTTTATTCGTAACTACACAAAAATGGCAGGTTTGGTGAGTACGAGATAACTCGTAGTTGGCACCCTAGAAGGGAACACAATCTACGAGTTATCTCGTAGTCGGTAGTCAACGTGTTAAACTGTAGGTGCCGCCACTCATGTATAAAAATTAATGCACACAACATAAGTGGTGTGAGAAACTAGGTCGTCCTCCTGACTGAAGGGCTGTAATGATCAAATTATGTATGAGTGTCTTCTTCTACTAATCTCGGGCGAGTCAATTACCTGACCCAACTCTGCCTAGTTAATACTACATTAAGACTATGCCTGTAAAGTCTGCTGCGGATCCATCTACTTCACCAATTTCTTCACAGTGATCCCACAGTGACACGGGCACCAAACAAATCATCACCTTATTCACCACAGCAAGTTGTAGAAGAAGATCGAAGCACTCTTGAATCAGACGTCATTCTATTCAAAACGAAGCTTGTACTGTCAATGAGGCAAATAGAATTCTATCAGCTTGAAGAACACGCTGCTGTTTGCTCTCAGGTGCGAGATTTCGATATAAGAAATCCACGCTTATAAGCACTGCTCTGCAAGCATTTTTGAAGTGTTTCTATCTGTGGACAATACTTCCCTGTATTTATAGATACAGTGTACATTTATTCCAATTTCTTAATTTGATGCAAGCACTTCTCCGAAGAACAAAATTAATATTAAAGACTAATGCTGCAAAACTGAAATTATGAAATGGCACTGGGCTATAACTGAAAGAGTACTTTTTTGGATCAAATGGTACTTTTGTAAAAAATATTTATTTATACTTAATACACGTACGAAATGGAATAGAAACGCTATATACATGTTTCTCATAAACAAAAAAAAATAACTGATTCGGAGCGTAAAAGCCCAGTTTAGTCAAACGTCGACGTACGTTCGTTTTTAGCATATGAAGAGCAATTTAAATTCTTACCGAAATTACATTACGGTTCGGCAAGAGTTCTTTTTGTTTTCTCGTATTATAAAAACGAATGTACGTTTAATGCACGTTTGGCTAAACGGGGCTATACAATACGTTGAACATGTTGCTAACGCATTAGTAGTAGAAAAGCGCAAAACATAAAATATGTAATAATAAAAAAGTACTGAAAGTATCGAGGGGATACTGCGGCAAATTTGAAATAGAAACATATTGAAAAAAGTACTAAAGTACTGAATTTTTCAACACTGTTAAAGACGGTAGTGTTATGATGTTGTTAATCCACCTTCGAATGCCTTAAGCCCTTACATACCATATATCCTATATTGACACGTTTTATTTTATAATTTCGAACCACACTTCATACATAGCAATTTGCTCTCCGGCGAGGGATATCGATATAAGAATTCTTACCAGAATAAGCACTGACCTACAAGCATTTTTGAAAGTGCTTATATCCGGGTAATACTGTACTGTACTGTTCCGCCTAACAACTTCTGTCTCTCGTTAATCTCTTGTCACAACACACTGTATGTAGGAGAAGTGTGAATTAAATTTTAGAAATTGATTTGAATAGTACAACAAAATAGCAACAACAAATTTCTTTAATAATCCTTTCGGATGAATTGTAAATATCTTCAGGTTATTGTAACTGTATAAACAAGATATCAATCATGATTTAAATAGAGAATAACAATCATGATTTAATTTCAAATGAAAATATAGGGTGGGTGATTTAAAAGTTTAAATTTGAAGAAGGCAATAAAACAAAAATCGGTTTGAAATTTTGCCAAATTTATTGCCTTTGTTGTAAAGTACAATTGTTCCGTTTAAAAATGAAATATTATTTCATTTATATGGCTTCCGCTGCTGGCCTCACAGTACCTCATTCGATCGGACCAATTTTCGAGTGTATGAATTCGTATCTCGGCATTGGCATCACGAATTTTGGCCCCCAAATGCTCAATTGCCTCTGGTTTGTTGGCATAACACTTGACTTTAACGGCGCGTTACAGAAAATAAAGGGTCCGCCAAATAACTTCTTTTTTTTGAAAATGCTTTAAAAAAACTACTGAATATTTTCTCAAATTTCTTTTTTTATTTGAAAGTACAATCCTTCCGGTTAATAATGGAAAATAATTTCATTCAAATGGCTGCCTCGGCTGGCCATGCAGTAGCCTACACGATCGGTCCAATTTTTAAGCACATTATCGATTGTGTGCAGCTGTATTTCACCAATGGCTTCACGAATATTGTCCTTTAAAGCGTCAATTGTCTCTGGCTTGTCGGCGTAACACTTATCTTTGACGGCACCCCACAAATAATAGTCCAAAGGTGTCAAATCGCAGCTCCGAGGTGGCCAAACGACATCAGCTCTGCGGCTGATAATGCGATCTTCAAAAACAGGGCACAAAACATCGAGTATAGCTTCGGCTGTGTGGCACGTAGCGCCATCCTGTTGAAACCATATCTCCTCTTCAATTTTTGTGAACAAAAATTCGTTCAACATGGCCCGATAACGATCGCCATTGCTTGTAACGGCCACTCCTTGCTAATTTTCGAAGAAAAATTGCCTAATTATGCCTCTGGACCAAAATCAGCACCAAACAGTGACTCGTTTTGGGTGCGTCGGCTTTTCAATGTATGCGTGCGGGTTTTCTGTGCCCCAAATGCTACAATTTTGCTTGTTTACATACCCGCCAAGATCAAAATGAGCTTCATCTGAAAAGATGATTTTTTTGCCAAAATCGGCATCTTCTGGTGTAGGCTACTGCATGGCCAGCCGAGGCAGCCACTTGAATGAAATTATTTTCCATTATTAACCGGAAGGATTGTACTTTCAAATAAAAAAAAGAAATTTGAGAAAATATTCCGTATTTTTTTTAAAGCATTTTCAAAAAAAAAGTTATTTGGCGGACCCTTTAGTTAAACGGTGTCAAATCGCAGCTTCTTGGCGGCCAATTGACATCAGTATTTCGACTCCTTAAACAGCCATCAAAAGTTTGACGCAATAAATCGGTTGTGGCATGAGATGTGTGGCAAGTTGCACGATCCTGTTGAACCCAAACATCGTTCACACCAATGCCATGAAGAGCGGTTACAAAAAAATTGGTTATCATGATGCGGTACATAGGTGTCTCCATTCACCGTAATGATTGCGACCTATTCGTTTTTATTCGTTTTCTGTAAGACCACGTGTGGATTTTCTACGCCTCACATACGACAATTTTGCTTATTAGCGTACCAAACAAGATGAAAGTGAACTTCATCCGACATCATCGTGCAGTTTCTCGTTGGAATAATAAATCCCAACGTTGCTCAAGCGTGAATCGATTCATTACGTTCAGTGGAGATAAGATACTGAATTTTGTGACAGAATAGAATGACATAAGTATTGCCAGATTCAAAATTACCGATAGTTCAAATTTAAATCGATTGATGGCCCACCCGATAGAATTAAAATTGTAATTTTCTAAAAAAAAATTCATATTTCGACTACGTATTAGCCTACTTGCTTATCTACAAGGCTTTTAGATCAATTTGCACTATAATTAAAACAAAATTAATAAATAATAATAATAAAGTAATAAATCTTTCTGATATAACAACTAAAAATCAAATCAATTAGTCTAATACAAAAACAAAACTAAACAAATATGAAATAATAATTCTGGAGAAATTTTCCAGTTTTATTTTCGGCACAATTTTAATTAAAATTATTTGAATAAAAAAAAATTGTATTTAATTCTCCTTTCCCCATTCTCTTTTGCCTTTGTTTTTAGATATTTGGCAAAATGCCGAACATATTACCATCACTGGCTCACAGACAGTTGTGAATATTGCCAACCTAAAACCAGCCAAAGCCTATCACATACGTATGTCAGCTGAAAATAAATTGGGTTCATCGGAATTCTCTGAAGTGGTGCAGGTGACAACACTGGAGGAGGTACCATCTGCACCACCGTTGAATGTGCGAGCGGAAGCAAAAAGTTCAACGGAGATTGCTGTTTCCTGGGATGCACCAGACCGTGACCACTGGAATGGTATTTTGTTGGGCTACTATGTCGGCTATCAAATGTCTTTAACGCCTGAGGATATGGAAATCAATCCCACATTGGGTTTTAGTTTCAAAACCGTTGAAGTACGTTCACACTATGGCGGTGAGACGATTTTAAATAATCTCAACAAATACACCGAATATCATGTTATCGTACAGGCCTACACCAGTCAGGGTAGTGGGCCACCCAGTAAGGAAATTGCTGTTCAAACATTGGAAGATGGTAAGTGTTGTGTAGAGTAGTAAATCACTGTAGCATATATAGAAACAAATTATATACATACATATATACATACATACATACGAATGTATATAGCACAGACAGAGAATGTAAAATAATGTTTTGTACGGTCATTTACGGGTCATTTTACATGAAAAACGTAAAAATAAAGTGAGAACAAGTACAATTATTTACCTGGTCAACTGTTCAATAAAAAATGTTCCCAATTTAAACGATAATTTTCCTCCCGTAGCAGAGTGTAGCAATACGTAATAAGATCCAGGTTAGCTTAGGTGGAGCAAGGACAGTGAACAGAGGCACACAACAATGTGGTGTTCTCTCACCCTGTGGCTGTGGAATATCGTAGCAAAGGATCTGCAACGACATTGTATTAAATTTTATGGTTACACGGATGATGTGGGCATTATGTGGTGGCAGCTTTCGATCCTCACATTCTCTCTTTGAGATATAACCAGACACTAAAGGTTACAACTAAATGGTGCTCATTGTGTGGTTTATTTGTCGATCCTTGGAAATCGAAATTGAAAGTTCTATGGGGTTCAACTCTCCTTATCCTGGAGGTCATTCTTGATCCCAAGCTCTCATGGAAGAATGTCAATATTTATAGGGCTAAGAAACCGTTTTACACCTGCAAAAGGACTGTAGGCAAGATCTGGGGTCTTAGAATGGCTCTATCGGACCGAGGTAGATCCAAGCCTTTGCATATCAATACCACTTCCGAATCACAGACCGAGTACGCAGACTCTCAACTGTTCTGATTACCAATGCACTCTGTTCCACTTCAACTAAGGCATTATTTGCTATTCTTATCTAACATGCCTCTGAACTGCTATTAAGGCTCCTCTTTCAAATCCTTACCCAATCTAGACTATGGGCATGTTGCTATTCTGGAAAGACTAACACATTAGAGTCGATTATATGATTCATTATTATTTTCTGAATTGAATATTCGATTTCAAAATTCCAATTAGAGACTTCTAAACTAAAAATCTGATAATTTTCAATAATAGGCCTGAACTTTACACTAATGGCTCTAAGATGAGTGACAGAGTGGGCTGTGGTATATTTATTAAGGCTTCTGATGGCAGACTTTCTTCCAGGCCGCCTGACCACAGCAGGCAGAGGTCATGGCAATTTTGAAAACGACACAAAGCTTGTTGGGCGGCGAAATTTTCCCTGAAAATATCTTGGTTTACTCGGGCAGCCAGGCTGCGATTAAGACCTTTATAAACGTAGTCTCAACGTCAGACTTTTTCCATGAATGTCGAGGATTTCTTAAGGAAAGCTTAATCTCACTTAGGGCCATTATTACAACTTGTTGTTAAACTTAGGGTTAGTTAAAGGTACCTTTAGCTTTTCTAACTGCAAAATTACGTTTAACTTATTTTCGTTATTACAACTTCCAGATAAAATTTTTTTCAAAAATATGGCAGTGCAAGAGCAATGTCGATAAAACTGCTCAATTATACAAGTTTTTTTAACGCAGTGGCAACCGCGGGCTTCGTTTTTTTTTTTGTTGTATATGCTCATTTTGTTTAAATTTGAAGTTGCCATAATGAAAATAATGTATAATGTATGGCAAGTTCAAACATAAAGTGACCTTTTAATGTTAAAGGTAGGATGATCCTCCCCTTTAGCTTAACGATCACTTCTATCTTATTGGGTACTCATAATAACGAAAAACAATTTATCTGCCCGTTAAAATCCTCCCTTTTGTTAACGGCAAGTTGTAATAATGGCCCTTAAAGATAGGTACAGTAACGTCACCATTCGTAGTCATGTGAAATTGGCACTAAGACCGGACCATTAGGAGAATATGACTCCCTAAGCTAAACGGGCTTTGTGCTTAGTTATGTAGGTAGTTAGAAATTTCTGTCCGCCTAAAGAAGGCAGTAGGGCACTCCTAGACCAATAGGGCCTATTATGTTACCACACTATTTCCATTATCTCCTAGTCCTCGAACCACTCAGAGCTTCTGATAGAGCCACTCAAGCTGTTATTGTCAATGCTTAACAGTTCCTTAAGATCATCCATGTGATAGGCATCAAAATACATTTTTCTCCTTAGACGTAGTACCGGGCATAATCCCAGTAGATGAAGAACTGTCTCATCCTGTGGTTGACGGAATCGCTAACCGCATTGTCAATTATAAGCTTACAGGTCTTTAGAAACTCACAGAGTCGCGAAATTCGTCGGAGAATAGTGTTTATTCGCTCTGCAGTTTCCTGGAATATCGTATGTTTTGGTGCTCATATGATATGGATATTGTTCTGCTGCCTCATTTAGATATCTGCGGCAGGTTTACACCGTCCTGGATTTCATCACATTGAAACTCAATGTCCTGATAGCCGCCTAACTAAGGAAGACCTGGTCTGAATTGCAGACACTTCTGTTGGGCTATTACGATCGATTCTGAAACCATTCCGCCACCAATTTGAAACAATCGATGAAGATTTTTACGGAATTTTTATAAGGTGCGCCGTACAATTTTTCCATATCTGAATGGATTTTTTATTCTGAATGGATCTCGGTATTCCTGATAACTCCAAATTCCTTCAGAATCCTTTAGTGACCAGTATCCGGTCGGGGCAATGTCTTTAATTCTCCCACAATTTTCATAAGGAATGTCTGGACGAGGTACCAAGTTTTCGCAGACACATTAGCGGGGAACTGTATGGCAGCCGGACTAACACTAAAATAATACGGGAGTTTGTAGGAGTGTTTGATGACAAAGTTCTTGGTATACACTTCATAAGCGGTTTCCTTTCAAGACATTGTTGCTATGTTTATCAAAATTTGAAGTAAGATTCGGTTTCCTGCTCCAGTAACGTGATTATAGTTATATAAGCCGAATCAGCGTGATACGATGATCTTATCATCATTTTCTTTCGAGAAACTTTCGTTTTCAAATGCAATGACCCTCTTGCCAACCGAAATCGAAGAATCTGTTTAACTTTAACACCTTTTTTCAACGTAAAACTGATTGATTGATTGTGTGTGTTTATTTTCATTTCAGTGCCATCATCGCCACCTGAAAGTCCACAGTGTGATGTTTTGGGTTCAACATCCATTTACATTACATGGTCACCACCCGATGTTGATGGACAAAATGGTAAAATTAAAGGCTACAAGATATTTTACATATCAACTGAAGACTTGTATGGTAAGTTCAATTCTATTCTCTCTCTCTCTCTCTCTCGTATTCCTTTAAATGAAATATACACCAAGCAAAAAAAAAAAAAAGAAAAGGAAAGGAAAAATTACAACAAATAAAAAATTAATAGAGAAATGCCAATCAAAAAAAAAAGTATTTTGTTGCTCTCCTCATATTTTACACTACTTCTGTAATTCTAACAAAATTTACTTAAAATACTCCCTCTTTTTACATGCCTTTGCCAAAATACGATGAAAGTCCTTTCAAAAGATTACATATGGTATTCGTACAAATATTTAAGAACAGAATATTTACAATATTTATGTACCCAATGTGTATTGGTAATTCCCTACTCGTAGTACTTTAAATTGAAACAAGCACAGGTACTTTTTAATTGCTAAATATGTAGGTAAATTGATAAGGTACTTAGATAAAGAAGATATTTGAATGTTAATATTTTGAATTTGTCGATTAATTACGAACCATTTTCTTTCAAAATTTTTATAATTTTTACTCCAGGACGAGAGGGCCTTCATAATACATACACTCAGCCACAAAAGTATACATACGGTTAACAAATTTCAGAAATTTTTTAACCAATGCGTTTTCGTTGAAAATCTTTATAATTGTTAGATGTCTTTCTTCGATTTTAAGACAGTCTTTTGCATTGGTTCAGAAATTTGTGAAATTTGTTAGTCGGATGTATACTTTTGTGGGCCTGTGCAGGGCCACAATTCAGTTCAATTTCAGAAATTTTTTAATCAATGCAAAAGACCGTCTTAAAATCGAGTAAACTATAAAGATTTTCAACGAAAAAGATTGGTTAAAAAATTTCTGAAATTTGTTAACCGTACGTATAATTTAGTAACTGTGTGTACATAATTGGTACTTACAACCCTTCAGCCAGGATTACGACCTAGTTTCTCACACCATTTATGTTGAGTGTGTTAATTTTATACATGAGTAGCGGGACCTTCAGTTTCAAGTCTACTCCGAACGACAGATTTTTGAGAAACTGTTCATGCAATTTGCAATTTACTCTCAGAGTTTTCACCAGAAATCTGCCGAGAGAAAGTGGCCGAAGAAATATTTTTTATATTTCGTTTTGTTGTTCTATCCTACTTGTTCGATCCTACTAGACTACGGCGACGTGAGATTCTTTAATGAAGGTAAAATTCCTTAGAGAAGAAGCCAAATATTTCGAACCTAGAAACCGGCAAGGTAGGCAGATAGGTTATAGAAGAGGAGACCATCAAAATGTCTTATGACTATTGTCATACACCAAAGCCTTCAAACAGCACACGACAAGGTTCGTTATTAAGTTCATCAACCATGCTTCCTATAAAAAGTCTGTATCTTGTACAAACGTTCTTAACTTTTTCCAATCCAAACCTTTTGAGACGACTTATGTCTGGTATAACATCATCGTATTCCACCCGATAATTTCTATCGGATGGTCCATCTATCGGTTTAAATTTGAACCATCGGTTAATCCGAATCTGCTAAAACTTGTGTCATTCTATTCTGCTACAAAATGCAGCATCTTATCTCCACTGAACGTAATGAATCGATTTATGCTTGAGCAACGTTGGGTTTTATTGGAAATTTATTTCCAAAATAAAAACAATTGTTCGGGAATTGCACGAAAATGTCGATCAATATTTGGTTAGTTTAGTTGGCTTAGTTTATTGCTAAAGTTCGTGAAACTAATTTCATTTTTGATCCGGCAAAACGCGAGCGTGCTCGTACAGTGCGTACACCCGAAAATATCGAAGCTGGGGTTGAAATTGTGAGTGAGAATCCATCAACGTCAACTCGCCATGGCTCTCAAAAATTGAACATTTATTTCATGCACCAGTTTACTTCGAATTTTTCGAAAAGATCTCGTATGACGCCTTAAAAAGTTCAATTGGTTCAAGAGTTGAGAGCGCATGACCATCTGCTACGTTTTCACTTCACTAGATGGGCCAAAGAGAAACTGCATGAAGATGTCGATTTTTCCAAAAAAAAATCATCTTTTCGGATGAAGCAAAATTAAAGTATTTGGGACTCAGAAAACCCACACGTGTTCTTACAGAAGCTAATACACCCATTACGAGTGACTGTTTGTCGCGGCTTGTAGAGCGGAGGCATCATTAGCCTATATTTCTTTGAAAATGCGGACGGCATAACCATTACGGTCAATGGAGATACCTATCGCACCATGGTAACTGATTTTTTTGTACCCGCTCTACATGGTTTTGATATGAACGATGTTTGGTTTCAAAAGGATGGTGCAACTTGCCAAAAATCTCATGCCACAATAGATTTATTGCGTCAAACGTTTGATGGCTGCTTAATTAGCTGAAGTGGTGATGTCAATTGGCAGCCAAGAAGCTGCGATTTGACAGCGTTAAACTATTTTCTGTGGGGCGCCGTTAAAGTAACGTGTTATGCCGACAAACTAGAGACAATTGAGCATTTGAAGGCCAACATTTATGGTACCATTGTCGAGATACGACTCCATACACTCAAAAAGTGCAGGATAATTGATCCAATCGAATGAGGTACTGTGAGACCAGACGCAGAAGCCACATGAATGAGACAATATTCCATTTCTAGCCGGAACAATTAAACTTCACAACAAACAAAATAAATTTGGCAAAATTTCAAACCGTTTTCGTTTTATTGCATTTTTAAATTTAAACTTTTAAATAGCCCACCATATACATCATTTTTCGCAATGTCCAAAAGTTAGGAAAGAAAAATTTTATTCAATGTTTTATCCTTGCAAACTTTGTTTTAATTTATTCGAGTTAATTTTCAATGCACCCACTGTGTTGCTACCTCTTGTCTTAAAATGCTGAGGCCCAGTTGTCTGAATCATGAATCAATGTTTACATATATTTTAAATTACGATTGGCACTTTCGGTCTGAAATGGAATTTTTCAATTTAAATGTCCGCAGTATTCATTATAAGGACATACAAACACGATGCCATAACATTAATTCTACTCATACGTACATATGTACATAGGTCTGTTCGTATTCTTGTCTATAGCTGTGTGTGTGTGAAGTACAAGTACAAGTAGAAAGGTACTCTGCTTTTTGTGTACAGCAAGCATCATCAGCAGCAGAGTCGTCATCCATTATTTGAAGCAGAGTTTGCATTTATCTTTTACGAAGAGGCAATTATTCAAGTCATTAAATTTTTAACGCCTCAATATTTATTGACCTTTTTGATACCAATACACTCACACACACACTCACCCTAATACATACATGAATACATGAATGCAAATGTCGACAACTCGTATGTTGTATGTTCGAGTACATAATGTCTAATGAAGGCTTAAATCAATGATTGTGGCAAGACAAGAATCAGTGATGGGAGGTGATAAGTAAACAAATTAGTTCAAGTGCTGGCAGAACAGTTTGTGAATACAAACGAATTTTACAATAGCTTTTCAAACATTTTGATAGGAAAAACTCCTAAAAAAATATTCAAAATTTGTGTACTTTTACTCGAAAGTTAATTTTTTTTTATGAAAATATTCATAATAAACCGTGTTACTATGCAATATCAATTAGAACAACTATTTTATTCCCCTATACTTGACATTCCGACCTTTTAATTTCCATTCCATTTTAATTTTATAATTAAAAAACAGCAAATTACTTAACTTAATTGGTCATTACAACCTGCTGCCTTTGGGCAGCATTACAACCTAGCTTCTCACACCATCCATGTGGTTTTTTGATAATTTTATCCATGAATGGTGCAATGGCAGATTTTTGAGAAACTTTTAATGGCAACTTGGGTAAATAAGCACTCAGTGTTTTTGCCAAAAGGCCAGTGAGAGGAGAATTTCGAGATGTGACAGCTGGGGTTTGACCTGCGGCCTCACAGCTAATAAGACAACACATTAAAGTGATGTGTACAAAATTAAAATGATATACAGGATCAAAAACAGCCCTGGAATATATGTAAATAGGCTGTGCACGCTGTGCATTATAGTGGGTACCAAATCATCAGGCAGTGATTGAAAATGGGGAAACGAACGTTAATCTGGCTAATAGAGCCAAACATAAACTTGGATATTTCAATGCCTTTTTAGTGCATTAAAAAAACAACTACAAAAATCGACAATTCCAGAACAATGACGCGATCCTAGTGGTCGTAAAACCATGAATATCTTGAGATTGAATAAAGGTGACTTAACTATTCAGATAAATGACACTTATGGGACACTACAGTTCGCATAAACAAGATAGGTGCAGTAGATAATAATGAATTCAAGGCATGTCATGAAGACATCGAATCGAAAGAAAACTTTTCAATATTTTGCGAAGGACACTATACCAGACATACATTCACACATAACTAGTTATTACAACCCTTCAGCCAGGATTGCGACCTAGCTTCTCACATCACTTACGTAGTGTGTACTCATTTTGTCCATAAGTAGTGGAACCTACAGTTTAAAGTCGACTCCGAACGACAGATTTTTCAGGAACTTTTCATGGGAAGAAATATCTCTTCATATTTCTTTTTGTTCGAGGTGTTTGACAAAGGGATTGAACCGTGGCTAATGAGCCAACACACTACCTACTAGATTACTACTACTACTACTACTAGAAGATAAGTAAGTTTTTACAAAATACAAACTTCTTATAGAAAGTATTGGTGTGTTTTAACCTACTTGATGGTTTAGGTGTATACCAATAGAAATGAGACTCTTGGCCTGATTATATTTCCTCGTTCTCTGCCCGTTTCCAGTCCTTTTATAAGAAGTCCCTTCTTGCGGAGTAAAATGCCTTTTCAAAATCTATTAAGGCAACATATAATGCCGAGTTGTAACTGATCGTAACGTATTAACGTATTCTACGCACAATTCGGTAATATTCGATAAAATTTCGATTTGTATGTGAATTCTATTCCTTAATTGAAATTTCTCTTCAATTTAAACGGATTTTAGTTCTTAAACAGTTTTAGGTTGACTGACGGCTTCCATTTCCATATCTCTCGAATCTGGAAATATAATATTTCCGACAAAGTTCAGCGCCAACTTTGAAGCAGATGACTGGGAGTATATTTTTTCGAAGTACCGTACCAATCCCCAATTTGCGTATAGCAGCGCTTATTTAATAGCTGTATTTTACTGTTGTCGCCGTAGTCTAGCAGATAGTGTGTTGACTTATTAGACATGAGGCCACGGTGCAAACCCCAGGTCAGACATTTCGGCGACTTCCTCTCAGCAGATTTATGGCAAAAGCTCTGAGAGCTAATAAAATTGCCATGAAAAGTTTATCAAAAAATCTGTCGTTTGAAATCGACTTTAAATTGTAGGCCCGCCCCTCCACGCATGTATAAAATTAATACACACAACATACATGCGTATGTAGACTTTTTTCCCGGTGATTTTTATCAAATTGAAAATGACGTTGTAGCGTTGTTTATGGCAGTCACAATTAAGTATATTTGAAGACAAAAACATATATAAAAAAATTATAACCTAGAAATTATTGGAAAAATACAGGAAAAATTAGAGAGATAGAATCTATGTATATGGAGCGGTATAGAACTGTATGTATGCAGCATACAGCGGTATATGTAGACTTTTTTTGACTGTAAGTGGTGCGAAAAGTTAGATTGTAATCCTGACTGAAGGGTTGGAATGACCAATTATGTATGTACAGTGGTGGCCTTATAATTAGAAACGACTTAGCAACATGTATGTATGTTCGTTAATTTGTTTTACAGTTTTCACTGTGGACCTGGGATCAAAGGCTTTGTTTGGAGGACGTCTTACATACGTTTTTCCATCAGATTGGGACAAATTAAACTTAGATTCGTCACTCCAGAGTCTCTGTTCCAGAAACATCGTTTCTAATTATAAGGCCACCACTGTATGTACTATTTTATCTGGTCATTCTCTCTCCATCCATCAATATTGGCCTGTAAAGACTGTCCTTAATTTTATATAAATCCTGTAGATTCACATCGATATTCTTTACTTGACGTCCTATACGTCTGCTCAGCGAGTGCATCTAGTTTCAACTGTCCTGGTCTTACTCATAACTGTTATATGATGAACTAGAATCTGTTTTATATGTCAACAAGTCTAGTTCTCTCGGGCATGTTTTAGTATATTTCCCCAGAAAAATGTTGACAATTTCAGCACTCTGCCTCCATTCATAATTTCATACCATTATATCAGCCTAATTTTTTTGAGTTAAAAAATACCTTTTCGAATGGTACCAAATATTGTCGCTTGTTTTTTTTACCAAAATTTCTTTAACAATTTAATTTCAGAAAAAGATCCCGATGTTGTAAAGTCGAATAATCAATATGCCACTATTGAGAGTCTACAAAAGTATACCAACTATACAGTATGGGTGGTGGCATATACCAAAGTGGGCGATGGTGTTAAAACGAAACCTTTCTATTGTCGTACCAATGAAGATGGTAAATAAAAACATTTTAAATATTTTATTTAAAAAAAAACTAAGATTTTGTATAACAATTTTCCTCTTTAATAAAGTACCATCGGCACCACAAGCCATAAAAGCGATACCGGCCTCGAGTACAAAAATTATTATATCCTGGTTGCCGCCCGAGTTGCCAAATGGCGATATTGTAAGTAAAAAAAATTCTACAGAATAATGTTCTCCAATAATGTGACTGTTTTAATGTGATTTTCAGACCGGCTATACATTTTACATGTCCATGTTAGAAGGTGGCCGTGAAGAAGGTACACACAAGCGTATTTTGGGTCCGTATGTCGAGATGCATGAGACACAACGTACACAGGAATCGGCCACTTATCAGTTTTGGCTTACGGCCTCCACAAAAGTGGGCGAGGGTGAGAAAACGGATGTTGTAACAGTGCCGCCAAATAACAAAGTACCTGCCCGTATTGTTTCGTTCAGTCAACGTGTCGTAACGCCTTGGAAGGAGAACTTGGAGTTGACTTGCCGCAAAGTAGGCTCACCAGCACCCGTTACCATATGGCGTTTGGATGGCCATAACCTTGAGACAAATGCCCGTAAAACTATTGCTAAAAATGGTACGCTGTACATACGTGAGACCCAAGCCACCGATGCGGGCAATTATACTTGTAGCGTAGAGAATACTTGGGGTAAAGATGAAATCATTTATAGTGTGATAGTGAAAGTACCACCCGAAGCACCCAATCTGACAGTGGTAACAGCCTATTCGGATAGTTTGCTATTGGAATGGTCAGATAATAATAATGGCGGCAGTCCCATATTGGGTTATGTCATCAACTATAAACGCGATAATGGCGATTGGGAGGAACTGCAAGTGGATGCCAAGTCCTATTCACATCTACTGAGTAATTTATGGTGTGGCACACGCTATCAATTGTATATAACGGCGTATAATAAAATCGGCACTGGTTTACCCTGTGACATTGTAAATACCCATACGAAAGGCAATTCTCCCGTACAGCCTAAGCACTCACAAATGATAACAAATAATTCGACCAGCGTAACTTGCTGGCTAGATTCGTGGGGTGATGGCGGTTGTGGCATTTTATATTTTATGATCGAATCGAGAATATATGGCCGTTCGACATGGACTGTTGTTTCGAGTCATATACCACCGACAGAACGTATATATACGGTTAGTGATTTAGTACCTGGTACTAAGTACCAACTTAGGGTAACGGCCCATAATAATGCTGGCTCCACCACGGCGGTGTATAATTTTACCACACTGTCAACGCAGGGAGGTAAGGAGTGAATCTGTTGTTACATAAGAAAAGTATTTTTTAATTATTTTCTTCTTTACAGTTATTTATAATACGGATTTGAATGCCATGTCACCCATGACTGATAGTCCCTTCTATGCCAACATTAAAGTATTACTGCCAGTGTGTTTGTCTCTGATAATGTTATTGGGACTGCTAGTGGCGGTCTTTTTCATCAGAAGAAAAAGTAAGTTTTAAACAGAAAGGAAAATATCATCGTATCGATTAATTTTTGTTTTCTTTTTTTTTCACAGAAATGAGCAACAATCAGTCGCGTTTGGCCTCCTCTTCAATGTCGGAAACACCCTCATTGACGCAATTGCAAAATAAACAAAATCGTGATCAACAATACTTAGCCGTAAGATGTAACCCTAATGTGGGGCCACCACGTGGTTCCAATTCGAATGATTCGGGCAGTTTTGGCAAAGCCGAAAGTAATGAATACATCGAAGATATTTGCCCTTATGCCACGTTCCAATTGAACAAACAACCGTACAGTGAAAGTTCTTATAGTGGTAATGTGTACAGTGGGCCCTATCATTCGGTAAGAGGATCCTTTGTCTATCATGACGTTAAACCAGAGGGTTATCATGTAGGTTTTACATCTTAACCACACCTTACAGCCGGCAATAATTATTCTTTTGATCTTTTTTTTGCAGTCTAAAGAGCCTGAGTACACGAAAGTACGTCGAAAGGTGGGCCGTTTAAGGGATCCTCATTCGGAAAGTCAGGGTATGTACAAATGTTTGAAACATTATCTTAACAATAAAGCAATTTCCCTGAAAGCAATCCTTTAGAATAGTTAGTTTGAGGCCAGTTATAGTCAAAGCAAAAAGAAAAGAAAAAAAATAATAAACAATCAATGAACAAAGCATGACATTCCTTTGTGCCCTCCAAAATCCACAACTGAATTGGCTTATGACATTAATTCATCAGAGTCATAAATATGATTTCAGCACATGTTTGTTTGTTTGAAAAGAAAAGACCTCCTCTATTTTATTAAAAAAAAAAATAATCCCAACCGGCCATATCCTTATGAATCCTTTAAAACTAAAGAAAAAATCAAAAAAGCAAAGCGATTCTTATTAAAACATTTTCGTTTATGTTTTTCATTTTCATTCATACGATCATCATCATCATCATCACCATCATCATTGTCATTAATATCATAACATTATTATCATCATAATTATCGCCACCATAACCACAACCACCAACCACGGAATCAAAATCAAATCAAAAATCAAAATCCATCATCAAATCGTTACTATAAACTGTTTTAGAATCGGATAATCCAGGCTCAACAGATTCTGAAGTTAGGAAAATCCTAACACTTCACATACCAATTACAGAATATGACACACTCGGCTCCGAATCGGATAATGATGTATCAGCACGAGCTATTAATTCGGCCAAATACAGACCACAACGAGGTAACATCATGCAGTCAATTTTTGTTTTGTTTTTTTACTTAACAGTTACCTTTAATTTTAGAAGAAACTCAAGATGAATCCTCATCCTCATCGGATGCCACACCAACGAGCATGTCACGTAAATCTAAACCACCCTATGGTAATCGGAAGGCAGCTAAAACTGGCACCACCAGCAAAAGACACATACGCTCATCGAGTGGTTACTCAAGTAATCATGATGAAACAACTTTTAGGTGAGTTCATTTATGGAAGAATTATAAACCGAGATCACTGTATAGGCTCAATCCAAAAAGTAATATGAAAACTGCATTCTGCTATTAGCCAAGCACGAACTCAATGTACTCTGTTTAATGCTCTTAAAAATATCCACGAAACTTTTACTTCTGTCCTGCATTCATTTTGGCGACACTTCAAATACCGACTAATAGTCTCAAAGGCCTGTTTAGATCACCTTCTTTTGATTCTTCAAAACGTGTATTGTTCCTTGAAAGTGTATTGTTCCTTAGACGTTATGTACGAAATACAATGTCGTTTAGAAGACCGTCACTCGATTGGTTCCAACAGTCCATCTTTTAAGGTAGTTTTCGACCCATACTTACACATTTCGGGCGGTATTTCAACGATGCCAATGTCGAAGCTCGATAAATCAGCTAGATCATCGATGTAGTAGGCACCAAGATGTCTCTTTCTCTTTTGACATAGTGCGGGCCATGTTCCCAGAACAGTTTAATCTTCCTCCTCATCCCTGCAGCTTCTACAGAAATCTTTTGCGAGGTGTCCCAGACCAATGTGCCTCGCGTGCGTACCCGTAATGCAATACCCCGTCACGACTCCGACAACTACACTGTGCGTGCTTGTTTGGATTTAAGCAGCCTTGCAGTGCGCCTTCCATCCAGCCTTGGCCAGAATTTCTACGCCATATCCGAAGCCGACCACCTGCGGTTAACGGATTCCGTGACCGCATTGTTAGTCATGAACTTACAGGTTCCCAAAGGAACTCCAATAGTCGGAGAGTTCGATGATCGTGCAATGCCTGGGGAGTTCGTCTGCTCTGCAGTTACCTAGGATATCATTGTGTACCGGAACCCAAATGATGTGGACATCATATCTTTACGACCGTCCTGAAGTTCATAACGTTGGAGCCCAGTGGCGTAATATCGGAGAGTATGATGAAGTTACGATTGGGGATGTTTGCATCCCATACGGTTATAGCGGGTAGAGGGTAATTTTCGAAAAAAAATAGTCTTAATGAGCACCAAACAGTAACTTCTTCTCTCTTCCCAATCACTTTTATATTCTCCAAGGTCTATATACGACAATCTTATTTACTGATCTTGTTCATATAAACAGCATGGGAAGCCAATTCGAAAATCTGCCACGTTGTGTATAGTCAACCGGATCGAATTGTTGCGATAGTGAAGTTACAGACTTGATTACTTCTGCAATGCTTTTCGTTACATCAAATTTCTTATGCGCCCTACTAAGTAATCGTAGCATTTAAGTCTGTATTTTAAATATTTCGTTGTAGGCGGTTAAAATTGAGCAACGAAAAAATTTTAATTCATCTAAATGCGTATTGTAAAAGTATCAATAAGTTAAGCTAGGTTAGGTTTGAGGATAAGTACAATACCCAGAGGTCAAAATGAGGCATTGTAAAATCGTCCTAGAAGAGAGAAGAGACACACAGAATTGTGAAGGAGATTGGGAAATTGGAAAAGGAGAAAAGATAGGAAAGGAGATTAAGAGACGGACGAAAAAAAATGGACCAGAAAGGCAGAAGAGAGCACGGCTACAACCTTGATGCCCAGCTCAACATATTTAAGAATCTATGGAGAGTCCTAATGTCAGCTCTCGAGAGAGTTTTGAAGAAGCCTTCTTAACCTTAACCTACTAAAGGCTGAACAGTTGCAAAGGAGGTGTTCGATAGTTTCCAATTCCTCCTTATCGCAACACACCCTGTAATAGTCCGTCTGGGATCTGCTCCAGATTCTTATCAGCGTTCTAATCATGCAGTGCCCTGTAATGAAACCAATAACTAAACTCAGGCTGACCTTATGTAAGCCCAGCAGCAAACCTGTTCTATTACTGTCTATAGCAAGACATAGATCATATTGAAATAGAATTTAAGTTTATTGATACGACCTTAATACAGAATAACAGATAGGATGTGTGTGTATGCCTTAGTTGGAATTATCACATGAAGTGAGAAAAGTTAAGATAAGTTAATATGGTCGGTCCTCTTTAATTGTAAAGTACGCACGTAAGAGTCCACATATCTTCTGTCTATGCTAGCTTGTGTGCTAAGATAGTATAAACAGACTGATATTGTTGTGATGTTTATAATTTAATTTATTTTCCTTTTTATTTGAATTTTTTTTTTTTTGTAGTTTTTACGTTTTATTTTTTTTACTAATAACCAAAAATCCTTAAAGTGAGAGTGCAGTGAGAGTAATATTTATCAGATATGTTTAATCGCTTATCGTTACAGTATTGCAAATTTTCCACCCAACTATCAGGATCACATAAATCCACCGGCTCGCTTCTCTGATGAGAAATCAAAAGCCCAAACATCACCACGCATACGTGCCAATTCAAAACTCCAAAGAGAAACATTTCAAATAAACGTTTAAAATTACAAGTAAGAAATAGAAAACCAAAAAAAAAATACTCCATTTTGTAAAGAAATTAAAAATTAAATTGAGAAATTGTTACAAAAAAAAACTAAAAAAATAAAAACTTAAACAAAAAAAAATTATTAAAAATTAAAAAAAAAATTAAAAATGTTTTGTATATAAAAATAAAAAGAAAAGTTAAAAAATACATAAATAATTAAGAATAAGAAGAAAAGTTAAGAAGAATAATTAAACATTTGAAAATTAAACGAAAACTACAACCAAAGTTAATGCTGACCTTAAGATTCTATTAGAAAAACGAAAGCATTTAGAACGAAGAAAACAAAAATCTTTTCTTATTAATTTAAAAAATATTTACTTTTTTCATTACTATTCATTAAATTACACTGTGCTGCATGCAATTTTATTATTATTATTATTGTTGACGTCCATATAGTACGGACACTTCATTTAGTATTTGCATTTAGTTTTTTATTTTGTTTGCAAGTTTAGGTATTAAAAGTGGATGCAAGAAGACATTGAATTCAATATGGTGTTGGCTTCCCTGTCGCCTATGGATGGTGTTCTTAATAAAGTAGACATAGCTTCGATAACAAGAAGCACTAAGAAAAGTACTCACGAGAATTAGTATAGAGTGGCCCATTTAAAAGTTAAAATTTAAAAAATGCAATCAATCAAAAATGGTTTAAAATGTTGCCAAATTTATTGCTTTTGTCGTGAAGTACAATTGTTTCGGTTAGAAATGGAATATTATTTCCATCATAGGGCTGCCACGGCTGGGCCCATAGTACCTCATTAAATCGGGCAAATTTTCATGCACTTTTTCGAGTCTACGATCCCATATACCAATTATGCTTAATTGTCTCTGGTTTATCGACACAACACTTATCCTTAACGGCGTCTCACAGCAAATAGTCCAAATAGTGTCAAATCGCAGCTTTTTGGCGGCCAATTGATATCACCATTTTGGCTAATTAAACAGCCATTAAAGTTATAAGCTAATATATGTAATCTATCCAAACATGATTCCATGGGCATGACATTACTGGGTGTTAGAGAAGATGTAAGTTTAGCTTTCGTTTGCTACCAAATTTATGAGAATTGATGCTAAACAGACAAAGTTATAAGAGTTTAAATTTAATTTCCTTAATTATCTTAAAGTGGGCGTGGCAAAAATTTTAATATTTACATTGAGAATGAAAATGAAAATGTTTGTAGCTTTAATTTGATACCAATTTTATAAAAATTAATGCCTTCGTTCTAAAGTTATAAGAAGATAAAGAAAATACTTTGCCAAACATCCCCTTGCTACATAATTCTGTTCGCCTGGTAGAACAGCCAAAATTTTTGAGATGAAATTTTCACAAAAATTTCTTGTGTTGGATGTGTAAAAAAGTATTTTCTTTAACTTCTTATAACTTTGTGAGTAGAGCATCAATTTTTATAAATTTGGTATCAAGCAAAATGTAGAAACGTGTTCTGGGGCATAAATATTATTATATTTGCCACGCCCACTTATAGTTTTTTAAGAAAATTTGATTAAAATGCTGAAAACTTTTCCCATACAGCATCAATTAGCATAAATTTGGTAGCCATTAAAAGCTATGAACTCGGACTTTCGTTTTCTTATATTATTTGCCATGCCCACTCTTCTCCTTCTTCTTATTCTACAACAATACGTGCAAAGTTATAAGCTAATGCTTTTAATCTATCTAAACATGAATCAGTGGGCGTGGCACTACTAGATTTTAGAAAAATATGTAAGTTTAAGCTCTCAGCTTTCGTTTGCTACTATATTTATGAGAATTGACATTAAACAGGCAAAGTTATAAGAGTTTACTTTTAATTTCTTTAATTATCTTAAAGTGTGGGTGGCAAAAATTGTAAAATCTTTGCTTATGCAGCATCAATTGTCATAAATTTGGTAGTAAATAAAACCCGGACTTTCATGTTCTTATATTTTTTACTCATAATTATCTTTTCAAGCCTTAGCTACTTATAGTGGGAAACCTATCTAACCTAAAAAAAGATAAGAAATTATTTCTTTAAAATACTAAATAAGGAGAAATGCAAAAAGAACTCCTCTATATGGCTGTTTATTAGACTTTGTAGCACAGTGCCAGTGTTGTTAAATAATCATAACCTAGCTTCAAAGGTATTCCTTTCGAAAATTAGACTAAATAAGAGGAACGAGAAATATTTCAAATGTTAAGAACAACTACTCTATGAAGGTATTTCAATGATTTTTATAGCACAGTGTAATTATTAGTAAAAGAAATGTTAGAAAAATTTTAATTGATTTTCTTATGATGAATGAAAATGTATTATTATCATATTGTTATTTCATTTTCTTTTTTATTTTTATTTAAAATCGCAAAACATTTTACTGATTTTAAAAAATAAATGACTGATTTCACAATATGTTGCATTTATAAAATATTTTATAAAAAAAAAACAAAGACACTGACTTTCAAAAGACTTATTAATTAAAACAAAACTTAAATAAATATTAATTAATTTAATAAAAATATATGAAAACTAAATCTATTTAAATGAAACCATAGAACAACAAATACTACAAAGAAATTTGAAATGTTATACAATGAATATATGTTATAATAACAAATTATTTATAATTAAAATTAACAAAAAAAAAAACAAATAAATTATATATCTACGTGCATAGTATATATATATAAAAATAAAATAAAATTATGAAATACAATTAAGTAAACATATGTAAACAGTATTATATAAATAATTATTTTATATTGTAAAATCATCTTTAGTAATAAAATAAAAGTTTAAATAAATGTATTAAATGATTAAATAAAATATATTTAGAAAATATCATATACCAACTATATAACAATTGCCAAAAAAAGAAATAAATATTTCTTATGTAACGTATTTACATGCTTACGTTACGTAATAATTTATTTATCTTATGTAATAGATTACTTTACATGACTTATATAAATCATTTGCATTACGTAGCAATTATTTACGTTACATAACAAATCATTTACGTTACGTTATTTATAATATAGTATGTATAAAGGAAAAATAAAAATTGTTTTCTAAACACTGATTTTCTTTTGTTAGTTAGTTTTTATATTTAATATAATAACATAACATTTATAAATTAATCATTAGTAATAAATATTTATTAACAAATTTATATTTAAAGAAATACAAAATAATTCTAGTCATACTTGTACAATATACATACATACATATACATGATATTATTAATGAAAAAATGTGCAAAATTATGCATTTAATAGTTACTAAGCCGAAAAAGAAAAACAAACAAATCCCAATACATATTAAACTACACAGTATAAGTATAAATAAAAACCTATATAGAAATTAAATTTAAAATCACAAAACTTAAGAAAACTTAACGAACTTATCAAATACTTAAGAAAATAATACAATTTAAAAAGAAAATTTAACTAAAAAAGTTTTGTGTCAAATACTCGTAAAATTGTAATGCAAAAAAACAAACAAAAAATTAACATTTTAAACATAAACAACGAAAGATTTCAGAATATTACAACAGCGGTAAAAAAATACAAAATAATGTAAACTTTTTCAACTTTCGATTAAACAAACAACACACAATACGTGTAAAGTTATAAGCAAATACATTTAATCCATCTAAACATGATTCAGTAAGCATGGCACTACTGAATGTTGGAAGAAAATGTAAGTTTAGGTTCTTAGCTTTCGTTTGCTATCAAATTTATTAAAATTGATGCTAAACAGGTAAAGTTATGAGTTTATATTTAATTTCCTTAATTATCTTAAAGTGGGCGTAAATGTTATTATATATGCCACGCCCACTTATAAATATTTAAGAAAATTAAATTTAATTGCTTAAACTTTGCCCATACAGCATCATTTGCCATAATTTTGGTAACAAATAAAAGCTAAGAACCCGGATTTACATTTTCTTATATTATTTGCTACGCCCAATCTTTTTTTCTTCTTCTTTTTCTTTGAAAATTGCAAAGTTATAAGCTAATACATTTAATCTATGTAAGCATGATTCAGTGAGCGTGGCACTACTGAATGTTGGAAGAAAATGTAAGTTTAGGTTCTTAGCTTCCGTTTGCTATCAAATTTATAAAAATTGATGCTAAACAGACAAAGTTATAAGAGTTTACATTTAATTTCCTTAATTATCTTAAAGTGGGCGTGGCAAAAATATTCATATTTACAGTGAGAATGAAAGTAAATAATTGTAGCTTTCATTTGATACCAATTTTATAAAGATTAATGCCTTCGTTCTAAAGTTAAAAGAAGATAAAGAAAATACTTTGCCAAACACCTCCTTGCTACACAATTCTGTTCGCCTGGTAGAACAGCCAAAATTTTTGAAATGAAATTTTCGCAAAAAAAAAAAGTATTTTCTTTAACTTCTTATAACTTTGTAAGTAGAGTAGCAATTTTTATAATTTTGGTATCAAATAAAAGGAAGAAACATGTTCTTTCATTGTAGGGCATAAATATTATTATATTTTCCACGCCCACTTATAAATATTTAAGAAAATTATATAAATTTGACCATACAGCATCAATTGTCATAAATTCGGTTGCAAATAAAAGCTAAGAACCCGGACTTTCATTTTCTTATATTATTTGCCACTCTCACTCCTTTTCTTCTTCTTCTTTTAATCTATCTAAACATGATTTAGTGGACGTGGCACTACTGAG
This sequence comes from Sarcophaga variegata, assembly GCA_932273835.1. Lineage (NCBI taxonomy): Eukaryota > Metazoa > Arthropoda > Insecta > Diptera > Sarcophagidae > Sarcophaga > Sarcophaga variegata. The sequence continues at coordinate 20,311,733 of OW026362.1, read as the reverse complement.
CGTTAGAAGAAGATGTAAGTTTAGGTTCTTAGCTTTCGTTTGTTACCATATTATGTTTTACATTTTCTATTTGCTTTGCCTTTGGATCACATCGAAGCAACTTTGATAGATGAATCCATGTTGTCCCTATTATTTCTTTCATTCGAATTAACTTGTTTGTTTACATTTTTAAAAATCAATGTTTAATTAAAGTAAATAATGCAAAAATGAATATTGAATTTTATTCTATATTGGTGTCCATTGGAGTTTGCAGCACAGTGCAATTGTTATTAAATAAACGTAAACTAGCTTTAAAGGTACTCCTTCAAAAACTTATACTAAATATGAGGAACGGAAAATATATTTCAATGTTAAGGATAACTACTCTATAAATGTATTTCAACGGTTTTTATAGTGCAATTGATTTATATGTATTTTTTACAGTGTAATTATTATTCAAATAAACATTAGAAAAATTTTAATAATTTTTAATTTAAAAAAATTCTAATTAAAAATGTTTAATGAAATGACTTTTAAAATATTATTCTTGAAATTATTTAATACCCTTATAACTGTAAAAATTTGTATAAATTACACTGTGTAACACGTTATAAATATTTCAATATTTTAAAATCAATTGTTCGTTTGTAATATTTTGAAATCTATTCTAAGGCAACACAAAATCACTCAATGTACTTCTAAATGTGCCATTTATATATAGAATGTAACAATAAACAAAAATAAAGCAAAAATATGCTATAAATCTCAAAAATAGATCATATAACGTATAATTTTTAATTTTAAAGTGAAATACTTTTTAATTTATTAAAATTAAGTTTTTTTTAACATACAATGCGATTAACGAATTGCATTGCTTTTTAAATTTTTATAATAAAAAAAAAGTAAATTTAAATTTTTTAAAAATTCATGATTTTCAATAACAAATTGTATTTCAAATTCTATACCACTGTATTCGATTTGTTCTAAGGACTGTTAAATTAAATTTGTCTTCTTGAAAATGTTTCGTATTTCCTTGGCTAACTAGTAAGGCTTACCAAATATACAGTCAAAGAAAAAAGAAAAAGAAAAGACAGTTACAATAAAAAAAAATATGACCCAGAAATTATTAGAAAAAAAAAAAATTTGTGGGAAAAAGTCTACATACACTAATGTATACTTGTTGTATGTAGACTTTTTTCTTTGACTGGAAGTAATTTCCGATAATCTATAAACTTACTTCATAATTTATAAGTCGTTTAAATGATTAAATAATCAGTTCTTGATAATTTTTTAATTGGATTTCAATTTGTTTATTCCTTGGCTAACTAGTAAGGCTTACCAAATATACAGTCAAAGAAAAAAGTCTACATACAGCGGTGATTTTTATCAAATTTAAGACAGTTAGAATTAAGAACATTTGAAGACAAAAATGAATATAAAAAATATGACCCAGATATTATAAGAAAAAAAATAGGTGAAAACCCTCTACATACACTAATGTATACCTGTTGTATGTAGACTTTTTTCTTTGCCTGTATATAATTTCTGATAATCTATAAACTTGCTTCAAAATTTATAAGTCGTTTAAATGATAAAATAATCAGTTCTTGATAATTTTTTAAATGGAATTACATTTTTTTATTATTTTTTTTTAATTTTAAAATTATTTATAAATTAATTTTTTTTTTGGCTTTCATAAATAGCTACTACCTTAACAATACCTATAAAAACATCCATACGTAATACAAAATACAAAGCTACCAAACATAAAATATATACAAACAAAATAAAAAAAAGAATGCAAAAAACCTAGAGACAATATCCTTCAGAAATAAAACAGAAAACAAACCATAACAATAACAAATAAATCATTTGTAAATATGTATGTAAAAAAGAATATTAATTATTACAAACAAACAAACAAAGAACAAAACAGAAATAAAAATAAAATTAAAAAACTATTGTCATATGAAATCAACAATGAAACAAATAAATGAAATGAAATGAAATATTTTGCAGGTTGCACCATTGAAAATTAAAATAAACAAACAAAAAAACAATAATTCACATACAAATGAAAAATATTAAAAACAATAATAAAAAAAACAAAAACATCTTATCATAACCTCAACTTCAAATAGAGAAATAAACTAAAACGTTAAGTAAAGCTGCTGCAGTAAATAATGAAAGAAGAAATAAAAATATTAGAGACACGGTATGATAATAAGAAACTTATTTAATTTTGTTTTTTCAAAATTAATCGAAACGATATGTAACGAACATGAAATTGTATATTTTAAAAAATAAAAATAAATTGTAGAAAACCATAAACCAACAAACAAAAATAAATTAAATGAAAAAATCTTTAGAGCCACAAAACTTTCTAAGTACTTATCTAAAAGGCAACACAACAGAGATTCCCTTCTGAAATAGATCTGAAACAAGAAACAAATACAAAAAAATAAAAACGAATAGTTAAACCATAAACAAATTAATAAAATAATAAAACAAAAAAACTTAATAACACTTAAAATTAAATACAAAAGAAACAAAAAACATATTAAACTTAAAACATTAATTGTATGTATAAAAAACAAATAAATAAACAAAAATAAAAGAAAAGAAAACTAAATAAAGAATTACAAAAAGATTACAATAAATGTTGATAATCAACTGAAAAATTAAAGAAAAAATAAAGACTTTTATTGATAAACAACAATATAATTTTTATATCTGAATAAGAGCTGCGTATTATAAACAGATGATAGACCTTAACGCTCCCCAAACCACACCAAACAGTAACTCACCAGCTAAGAACCCTGTCTTTTCATTTTCTTATATTATTTGCCACATCCACTCTTTATCTTCTCCTTCCATTCTACAGCAATGCGTGCAAAGTTATAAGCTAATACTTTTAATCTATCTAAACATCATAAATTACACTATCACTATCACTACCCTTGGACTTGGACATGGATCTTAAGGTACGACTTCTGATCTTTTCAATGGCACCCTCTGGCCTTTCTGGACTTGGACTTGGACCTGCTCGATTTTTGTTGACACTATCTGAAAGTACGACCTCAGACCTGTCCAATGGCACCCATTTCATTCTAATAGGTCCAATGTTTCTGTCGGCCTGGTATTTGACAAAAAAAATGTTCACAAGAAATTTGAACTGAAAAACCGTTACTGTGTGTGTGTGAGTTCTGAAGGCCTCGTTTACACTTTCAAAAGTTAACCTTTCTCGACTCGGACTTGGACCTGCTCGATTTTATTTTGGCACTATCTTACAGTACGACCTCAGACCGTTCTAATGGCACCCCTTTCATTCTAATAGGTCCAATGGGTCCAGAGTTATACGCGTTTAAAAATTCCTATTAACCTCTGGCCTTTCTGGACTTGGACTTGGACCTGCTCGATTTTTGTTGACACTATCTGAAAGTATGACCTCAGACCTGTCCAATGGCACCCATTTCATTTTAATAGGTCCCATGGTTCCGAAGTTATAAGCGTTTAAACATTTTTGTTTACCGAAATTTGCTTTCTGTTTGATTCTGTTGGCCTGGTATTTGACAAAAAAAATTTTCACAAGAAATTTGAACTGAAAAACCGTTACTGTGTGTGTGTGAGTGATGAAGGCCTCGTTTACACTTTCAAAAGTTAACCTTTCTCGACTCGGACTTGGACCAGCTCGATTTTATTTTGGCACTATCTTAAAGTACGACCTCAGACCTTTCCAATGGCACCCCTTTCATTCTAATAGGTCCAATGGGTCGAGAGTTATACGCGTTTAAAAATTCCTATTAACCTCTGGCCTTTCTGGATTTGGACTTGGACCTGCTCGATTTTTGTTGACACTATCTGAAAGTATGACCTCAGACCTGTCCAATGGCACCCATTTCATTTTAATAGGTCCCATGGTTCCGAAGTTATAAGCGTTTAAACATTTTTGTTTACCGAAATTTGCTTTCTGTTTGATTCTGTTGGCCTGGTATTTGACAAAAAAAATGTTCACAAGAAATTTGAACTGAAAAACCGTTACTGTGTGTGTGTGAGTGATGAAGGCCTCGTTTACACTTTCAAAAGTTAACCTTTCTCGACTCGGACTTGGACTTGCTCGATTTTATTTTGGCACTATCTTAAAGTACGACCTCAGACCTTTCCAATGGCACCCCTTTCATTCTAATAGGTCCAATGGGTCCAGAGTTATACGCGTATAAAAATTCCTATTAACCTCTGGCCTTTCTGGACTTGGACTTGGACCTGCTCGATTTTTGTTGACACTATCTGAAAGTATGACCTCAGACCTGTCCAATGGCACCCATTTCATTTTAATAGGTCCCATGGTTCCGAAGTTATAAGCGTTTAAACATTTTTGTTTACCGAAATTTGCTTTCTGTTTGATTCTGTTGGCCTGGTATTTGACAAAAAAAATGTTCACAAGAAATTTGAACTGAAAAACCGTTACTGTGTGTGTGTGAGTGATGAAGGCCTCGTTTACACTTTCAAAAGTTAACCTTTCTCGACTCGGACTTGGACCTGCTCGATTTTATTTTGGCACTATCTTAAAGTACGACCTCAGACCTTTCCAATGGCACCCCTTTCATTCTAAAAGGGTCAATGGGTCCAGAGTTATACGCGTATAAAAATTCCTATTAACCACTGGCCTTTCTGGACTTGGACTTGGACCTGCTCGATTTTTTTGACACTATCTGAAAGTACGACCCCAGACCTGTCCAATGGCACCCATTTCATTCTAATACGTCCAATGTTTCTGTCGGCCTGGTATTTGACAAAAAAAATGTTCACAAGAAATTTGAACTGAAAAACCGTTACTGTGTGTGTGTGAGTGATGAAGGCCTCGTTTACACTTTCAAAAGTTAACCTTTCTCGACTCGGACTTGGACCTGCTCGATTTTATTTTGGCGCTATCTTAAAGTACGACCTCAGACCTTTCCAATGACACCCCTTTCATTCTAATAGGTCCAATGGGTCCAGAGTTATACGCGTTTAAAAATTCCTATTAACCTCTGGCCTTTCTGGACTTGGACTTGGACCTGCTCGATTTTTGTTGACACTATCTGAAAGTACGACCTCAGACCTGTCCAATGGCACCCATTTCATTTTAATAGGTCCCATGGTTCCGAAGTTATAAGCGTTTAAACATTTTTGTTTACCGAAATTTGCTTTCTGTTTGATTCTGTTGGCCTGGTATTTGACAAAAAAATGTTCACAAGAAATTTGAACTGAAAAACCGTTACTGTGTGTGTGTGAGTGATGAAGGCCTCGTTTACACTTTCAAAAGTTAACCTTTCTCGACTCGGACTTGGACCTGCTCGATTTTATTTTGGCACTGTCTTAAAGTACGACCTCAGACCTTTCCAATGGCACCCCTTTCATTCTAATAGGTCCAATGGGTCCAGAGTTATACGCGTTTAAAAATTCCTATTAACCTCTGGCCTTTCTGGACTTGGACTTGGACCTGCTCGATTTTTATTGACACTATCTGAAAGGACGACCTCAGACCTGTCCAATGGCACCCATTTCATTCTAATAGGTCCAATGTTTCTGTCGGCCTGGTATTTGACAAAAAAAATGTTCACAAGAAATTTTAACTGAAAAACCGTTACTGTGTGTGTGTGAGTGATGAAGGCCTCGTTTACACTTTCAAAAGTTAACCTTTCTCGACTCGGACTTGGACCTGCTCGATTTTATTTTGGCACTATCTTAAAGTACGACCTCAGACCTTTCCAATGGCACCCCTTTCATTCTAATAGGTCCAATGGGTCCAGAGTTATACGCGTATAAAAATTCCTATTAACCTCTGGCCTTTCTGGACTTGGACTTGGACCTGCTCGATTTTTGTTGACACTATCTGAAAGTACGACCTCAGACCTGTCCAATGGCACCCATTTCATTCTAATAGGTCCAATGTTTCTGTCGGCCTGGTATTTGACAAAAAAAATGTTCACAAGAAATTTGAACTGAAAAACCGTTACTGTGTGTGTGTGAGTGATGAAGGCCTCGTTTACACTTTCAAAAGTTAACCTTTCTCGACTCGGACTTGGACCTGCTCGATTTTATTTTGGCACTATCTTAAAGTACGACCTCAGACCTTTCCAATGGCACCCCTTTCATTCTAATAGGTCCAATGGGTCCAGAGTTATACGCGTATAAAAATTCCTATTAACCTCTGGCCTTTCTGGACTTGGACTTGGACCTGCTCGATTTTTTTTGACACTATCTGAAAGGACGACCTCAGACCTGTCCAATGGCACCCATTTCATTCTAATAGGTCCAATGTTTCTGTCGGCCTGGTATTTGACAAAAAAAATGTTCACAAGAAATTTGAACTGAAAAACCGTTACTGTGTGTGTGTGAGTGATGAAGGCCTCGTTTACACTTTCAAAAGTTAACCTTTCTCGACTCGGACTTGGACCTGCTCGATTTTATTTTGGCACTATCTTAAAGTACGACCTCAGACCTTTCCAATGGCACCCCTTTCATTCTAATAGGTCCAATGGGTCCAGAGTTATAGGCGTATAAAAATTCCTATTAACCTCTGGCCTTTCTGGACTTGGACTTGGACCTGCTCGATTTTTGTTGACACTATCTGAAAGTACGACCTCAGACCTGTCCAATGGCACCCATTTCATTCTAATAGGTCCAATGTTTCTGTCGGCCTGGTATTTGACAAAAAAAATGTTCACAAGAAATTTGAACTGAAAAACCGTTACTGTGTGTGTGTGAGTGATGAAGGCCTCGTTTACACTTTCAAAAGTTAACCTTTCTCGACTCGGACTTGGACCTGCTCGATTTTATTTTGGAACTATCTTAAAGTACGACCTCAGACCGTTCTAATGGCACCCCTTTCATTCTAATAGGTCCAATGGGTCCAGAGTTATACGCGTTTAAAAATTCCTATTAAACTCTGGCCTTGCTGGACTTGGACTTGGACCTGCTCGATTTTTGTTGACACTATCTGAAAGTATGACCTCAGACCTTTCCAATGGCACCCCTTTCATTCTAATAGGTCCAATGGGTCCAGAGTTATACGCGTTTAAAAATTCCTATTAACCTCTGGCCTTTCTGGACTTGGACTTGGACCTGCTCGATTTTTGTTGACACTATCTGAAAGTACGACCTCAGACCTGTCCAATGGCACCCATTTCATTTTAATAGGTCCCATGGTTCCGAAGTTATAAGCGTTTAAACATTTTTGTTTACCGAAATTTGCTTTCTGTTTGATTCTGTTGGCCTGGTATTTGACAAAAAAAATGTTCACAAGAAATTTGAACTGAAAAACCGTTACTGTGTGTGTTTGAGTGATGAAGGCCTCGTTTACACTTTCAAAAGTTAACCTTTCTCGACTCGGACTTGGACCTGCTCGATTTTATTTTGGCACTATCTTAAAGTACGACCTCAGACCTTTCCAATGGCACCCCTTTCATTCTAAAAGGGTCAATGGGTCCAGAGTTATACGCGTATAAAAATTCCTATTAACCACTGGCCTTTCTGGACTTGGACTTGGACCTGCTCGATTTTTTTTGACACTATCTGAAAGTACGACCTCAGACCTGTCCAATGGCACCCATTTCATTCTAATAGGTCCAATGTTTCTGTCGGCCTGGTATTTGACAAAAAAAATGTTCACAAGAAATTTGAACTGAAAAACCGTTACTGTGTGTGTGTGAGTGATGAAGGCCTCGTTTACACTTTCAAAAGTTAACCTTTCTCGACTCGGACTTGGACCTGCTCGATTTTATTTTGGCGCTATCTTAAAGTACGACCTCAGACCTTTCCAATGACACCCCTTTCATTCTAATAGGTCCAATGGGTCCGGAGTTATACGCGTTTAAAAATTCCTATTAACCTCTGGCCTTTCTGGACTTGGACTTGGACCTGCTCGATTTTTGTTGACACTATCTGAAAGGACGACCTCAGACCTGTCCAATGGCACCCATTTCATTCTAATAGGTCCCATGGTTCCGAAGTTATAAGCGTTTAAACATTTTTGTTTACCGAAATTTGCTTTCTGTTTGATTCTGTTGGCCTGGTATTTGACAAAAAAATGTTCACAAGAAATTTGAACTGAAAAACCGTTACTGTGTGTGTGTGAGTGATGAAGGCCTCGTTTACACTTTCAAAAGTTAACCTTTCTCGACTCGGACTTGGACCTGCTCGATTTTATTTTGGCACTGTCTTAAAGTACGACCTCAGACCTTTCCAATGGCACCCCTTTCATTCTAATAGGTCCAATGGGTCCAGAGTTATACGCGTATAAAAATTCCTATTAACCTCTGGCCTTTCTGGACTTGGACTTGGACCTGCTCGATTTTTGTTGACACTATCTGAAAGGACGACCTCAGACCTGTCCAATGGCACCCATTTCATTCTAATAGGTCCCATGGTTCCGAAGTTATAAGCGTTTAAACATTTTTGTTTACCGAAATTTGCTTTCTGTTTGATTCTGTTGGCCTGGTATTTGACAAAAAAATGTTCACAAGAAATTTGAACTGAAAAACCGTTACTGTGTGTGTGTGAGTGATGAAGGCCTCGTTTACACTTTCAAAAGTTAACCTTTCTCGACTCGGACTTGGACCTGCTCGATTTTATTTTGGCACTGTCTTAAAGTACGACCTCAGACCTTTCCAATGGCACCCCTTTCATTCTAATAGGTCCAATGGGTCCAGAGTTATACGCGTATAAAAATTCCTATTAACCTCTGGCCTTTCTGGACTTGGACTTGGACCTGCTCGATTTTTGTTGACACTATCTGAAAGGACGACCTCAGACCTGTCCAATGGCACCCATTTCATTCTAATAGGTCCAATGTTTCTGTCGGCCTGGTATTTGACAAAAAAAATGTTCACAAGAAATTTAAACTGAAAAACCGTTACTGTGTGTGTGTGAGTGATGAAGGCCTCGTTTACACTTTCAAAAGTTTACCTTTCTCGACTCGGACTTGGACCTGCTCGATTTTATTTTGGCACTATCTTAAAGTACGACCTCAGACCTTTCCAATGGCACCCCTTTCATTCTAAAAGGGTCAATGGGTCCAGAGTTATACGCGTATAAAAATTCCTATTAACCACTGGCCTTTCTGGACTTGGACTTGGACCTGCTCGATTTTTTTTGACACTATCTGAAAGTACGACCTCAGACCTGTCCAATGGCACCCATTTCATTCTAATAGGTCCAATGTTTCTGTCGGCCTGGTATTTGACAAAAAAAAATGTTCACAAGAAATTTGAACTGAAAAACCGTTACTGTGTGTGTGTGAGTGATGAAGGCCTCGTTTACACTTTCAAAAGTTAACCTTTCTCGACTCGGACTTGGACCTGCTCGATTTTATTTTGGCGCTATCTTAAAGTACGACCTCAGACCTTTCCAATGACACCCCTTTCATTCTAATAGGTCCAATGGGTCCAGAGTTATACGCGTTTAAAAATTCCTATTAACCTCTGGCCTTTCTGGACTTGGACTTGGACCTGCTCGATTTTTGTTGACACTATCTGAAAGTACGACCTCAGACCTGTCCAATGGCACCCATTTCATTTTAATAGGTCCCATGGTTCCGAAGTTATAAGCGTTTAAACATTTTTGTTTACCGAAATTTGCTTTCTGTTTGATTCTGTTGGCCTGGTATTTGACAAAAAAAATGTTCACAAGAAATTTGAACTGAAAAACCGTTACTGTGTGTGTGTGAGTGATGAAGGCCTCGTTTACACTTTCAAAAGTTAACCTTTCTCGACTCGGACTTGGACTTGCTCGATTTTATTTTGGCACTATCTTAAAGTACGACCTCAGACCTTTCCAATGGCACCCCTTTCATTCTAATAGGTCCAATGGGTCCAGAGTTATACGCGTATAAAAATTCCTATTAACCTCTGGCCTTTCTGGACTTGGACTTGGACCTGCTCGATTTTTGTTGACACTATCTGAAAGTATGACCTCAGACCTGTCCAATGGCACCCATTTCATTTTAATAGGTCCCATGGTTCCGAAGTTATAAGCGTTTAAACATTTTTGTTTACCGAAATTTGCTTTCTGTTTGATTCTGTTGGCCTGGTATTTGACAAAAAAATGTTCACAAGAAATTTGAACTGAAAAACCGTTACTGTGTGTGTGTGAGTGATGAAGGCCTCGTTTACACTTTCAAAAGTTAACCTTTCTCGACTCGGACTTGGACCTGCTCGATTTTATTTTGGCACTATCTTAAAGTACGACCTCAGACCTTTCCAATGGCACCCCTTTCATTCTAAAAGGGTCAATGGGTCCAGAGTTATACGCGTATAAAAATTCCTATTAACCACTGGCCTTTCTGGACTTGGACTTGGACCTGCTCGATTTTTTTTGACACTATCTGAAAGTACGACCTCAGACCTGTCCAATGGCACCCATTTCATTCTAATAGGTCCAATGTTTCTGTCGGCCTGGTATTTGACAAAAAAAAATGTTCACAAGAAATTTGAACTGAAAAACCGTTACTGTGTGTGTGTGAGTGATGAAGGCCTCGTTTACACTTTCAAAAGTTAACCTTTCTCGACTCGGACTTGGACCTGCTCGATTTTATTTTGGCACTATCTTAAAGTACGACCTCAGACCTTTCCAATGGCACCCCTTTCATTCTAATAGGTCCAATGGGTCCAGAGTTATACGCGTATAAAAATTCCTATTAACCTCTGGCCTTTCTGGACTTGGACTTGGACCTGCTCGATTTTTGTTGACACTATCTGAAAGTACGACCTCAGACCTGTCCAATGGCACCCATTTCATTCTAATAGGTCCAATGTTTCTGTCGGCCTGGTATTTGACAAAAAAAATGTTCACAAGAAATTTGAACTGAAAAACCGTTACTGTGTGTGTGTGAGTGATGAAGGCCTCGTTTACACTTTCAAAAGTTAACCTTTCTCGACTCGGACTTGTACCTGCTCGATTTTATTTTGGCACTGTCTTAAAGTACGACCTCAGACCTTTCCAATGGCACCCCTTTCATTCTAATAGGTCCAATGGGTCCAGAGTTATACGCGTATAAAAATTCCTATTAACCTCTGGCCTTTCTGGACTTGGACTTGGACCTGCTCGATTTTTGTTGACACTATCTGAAAGTACGACCTCAGACCTGTCCAATGGCACCCATTTCATTCTAATAGGTCCAATGTTTCTGTCGGCCTGGTATTTGACAAAAAAAATGTTCACAAGAAATTTGAACTGAAAAACCGTTACTGTGTGTGTGTGAGTGATGAAGGCCTCGTTTACACTTTCAAAAGTTAACCTTTCTCGACTCGGACTTGGACCTGCTCGATTTTATTTTGGCACTATCTTAAAGTACGACCTCAGACCTTTCCAATGACACCCCTTTCATTCTAATAGGTCCAATGGGTCCAGAGTTATACGCGTTTAAAAATTCCTATTAACCTCTGGCCTTTCTGGACTTGGACTTGGACCTGCTCGATTTTTGTTGACACTGTCTGAAAGTACGACCTCAGACCTGTCCAATGGCACCCATTTCATTCTAATAGGTCCAATGTTTCTGTCGGCCTGGTATTTGACAAAAAAAATGTTCACAAGAAATTTGAACTGAAAAACCGTTACTGTGTGTGTGTGAGTGATGAAGGCCTCGTTTACACTTTCAAAAGTTAACCTTTCTCGACTCGGACTTGGACCTGCTCGATTTTATTTTGGCACTATCTTAAAGTACGACCTCAGACCTTTCCAATGGCACCCCTTTCATTCTAAAAGGGTCAATGGGTCCAGAGTTATACGCGTATAAAAATTCCTATTAACCACTGGCCTTTCTGGACTTGGACTTGGACCTGCTCGATTTTTTTTGACACTATCTGAAAGTACGACCTCAGACCTGTCCAATGGCACCCATTTCATTCTAATAGGTCCAATGTTTCTGTCGGCCTGGTATTTGACAAAAAAAAATGTTCACAAGAAATTTGAACTGAAAAACCGTTACTGTGTGTGTGTGAGTGATGAAGGCCTCGTTTACACTTTCAAAAGTTAGCCTTTCTCGACTCGGACTTGGACCTGCTCGATTTTATTTTGGCACTATCTTAAAGTACGACCTCAGACCTTTCCAATGGCACCCCTTTCATTCTAATAGGTCCAATGGGTCCAGAGTTATACTCGTTTAAAAATTCCTATTAACCTCTGGCCTTTATGGACTTGGACTTGGACCTGCTCGATTTTTGTTGACACTATCTGAAAGTACGACCTCAGACCTGTCCAATGGCACCCATTTCATTTTAATAGGTCCCATGGTTCCGAAGTTATAAGCGTTTAAACATTTTTGTTTACCGAAATGTGCTTTCTGTTTGATTCTGTTGGCCTGGTATTTGACAAAAAAAAATGTTCACAAGAAATTTGAACTGAAAAACCGTTACTGTGTGTGTGTGAGTTCTGAAGGCCTCGTTTACACTTTCAAAAGTTAACCTTTCTCGACTCGGACTTGGACCTGCTCGATTTTATTTTGGCACTATCTTACAGTACGACCTCAGACCGTTCTAATGGCACCCCTTTCATTCTAATAGGTCCAATGGGTCCAGAGTTATACGCGTTTAAAAATTCCTATTAACCTCTGGCCTTTCTGGACTTGGACTTGGACCTGCTCGATTTTTGTTGACACTATCTGAAAGTATGACCTCAGACCTGTCCAATGGCACCCATTTCATTTTAATAGGTCCAATGTTTCTGTCGGCCTGGTATTTGACAAAAAAAATGTTCACAAGAAATTTGAACTGAAAAACCGTTACTGTGTGTGTGTGAGTGATGAAGGCCTCGTTTACACTTTCAAAAGTTAACCTTTCTCGACTCGGACTTGGACCTGCTCGATTTTATTTTGGCACTATCTTAAAGTACGACCTCAGACCTTTCCAATGGCACCCCTTTCATTCTAATAGGTCCAATGGGTCCAGAGTTATACGCGTATAAAAATTCCTATTAACCTCTGGCCTTTCTGGACTTGGACTTGGACCTGCTCGATTTTTTTTGACACTATCTGAAAGTACGACCTCAGACCTGTCCAATGGCACCCATTTCATTCAAATAGGTCCAATGTTTCTGTCGGCCTGGTATTTGACAAAAAAAATGTTCACAAGAAATTTGAACTGAAAAACCGTTACTGTGTGTGTGTGAGTGATGAAGGCCTCGTTTACACTTTCAAAAGTTAACCTTTCTCGACTCGGACTTGGACCTGCTCGATTTTATTTTGGCACTGTCTTAAAGTACGACCTCAGACCTTTCCAATGGCACCCCTTTCATTCTAAAAGGGTCAATGGGTCCAGAGTTATACGCGTATAAAAATTCCTATTAACCACTGGCCTTTCTGGACTTGGACTTGGACCTGCTCGATTTTTGTTGACACTATCTGAAAGGACGACCTCAGACCTGTCCAATGGCACCCATTTCATTCTAATAGGTCCAATGTTTCTGTCGGCCTGGTATTTGACAAAAAAAATGTTCACAAGAAATTTGAACTGAAAAACCGTTACTGTGTGTGTGTGAGTGATGAAGGCCTCGTTTACACTTTCAAAAGTTAACCTTTCTCGACTCGGACTTGGACCTGCTCGATTTTATTTTGGCACTATCTTAAAGTACGACCTCAGACCTTTCCAATGGCACCCCTTTCATTCTAATAGGTCCAATGGGTCCAGAGTTATACGCGTATAAAAATTCCTATTAACCTCTGGCCTTTCTGGACTTGGACTTGGACCTGCTCGATTTTTTTTGACACTATCTGAAAGTACGACCTCAGACCTGTCCAATGGCACCCATTTCATTTTAATAGGTCCAATGTTTCTGTCGGCCTGGTATTTGACAAAAAAAATGTTCACAAGAAATTTGAACTGAAAAACCGTTACTGTGTGTGTGTGAGTGATGAAGGCCTCGTTTACACTTTCAAAAGTTAACCTTTCTCGACTCGGACTTGGACCTGCTCGATTTTATTTTGGCACTATCTTAAAGTACGACCTCAGACCTTTCCAATGGCACCCCTTTCATTCTAAAAGGGTCAATGGGTCCAGAGTTATACGCGTATAAAAATTCCTATTAACCACTGGCCTTTCTGGACTTGGACTTGGACCTGCTCGCTTTTTTTTGACACTATCTGAAAGTACGACCTCAGACCTGTCCAATGGCACCCATTTCATTCTAATAGGTCCAATGTTTCTGTCGGCCTGGTATTTGACAAAAAAAATTTTCACAAGAAATTTGAACTGAAAAACCGTTACTGTGTGTGTGTGAGTGATGAAGGCCTCGTTTACACTTTCAAAAGTTAACCTTTCTCGACTCGGACTTGGACCTGCTCGATTTTATTTTGGCACTGTCTTAAAGTACGACCTCAGACCTTTCCAATGGCACCCCTTTCATTCTAATAGGTCCAATGGGTCCAGAGTTATACGCGTATAAAAATTCCTATTAACCTCTGGCCTTTCTGGACTTGGACTTGGACCTGCTCGATTTTTGTTGACACTATCTGAAAGTACGACCTCAGACCTGTCCAATGGCACCCATTTCATTCTAATAGGTCCAATGTTTCTGTCGGCCTGGTATTTGACAAAAAAAATGTTCACAAGAAATTTGAACTGAAAAACCGTTACTGTGTGTGTGTGAGTGATGAAGGCCTCGTTTACACTTTCAAAAGTTAACCTTTCTCGACTCGGACTTGGACCTGCTCGATTTTATTTTGGCACTGTCTTAAAGTACGACCTCAGACCTTTCCAATGGCACCCCTTTCATTCTAATAGGTCCAATGGGTCCAGAGTTATACGCGTATAAAAATTCTTATTAACCTCTGGCCTTTCTGGACTTGGACTTGGACCTGCTCGATTTTTGTTGACACTATCTGAAAGTACGACCTCAGACCTGTCCAATGGCACCCATTTCATTCTAATAGGTCCCATGGTTCCGAAGTTATAAGCGTTTAAACATTTTTGTTTACCGAAATTTGCTTTCTGTTTGATTCTGTTGGCCTGGTATTTGACAAAAAAATGTTCACAAGAAATTTGAACTGAAAAACCGTTACTGTGTGTGTGTGAGTGATGAAGGCCTCGTTTACACTTTCAAAAGTTAACCTTTCTCGACTCGGACTTGGACCTGCTCGATTTTATTTTGGCACTATCTTAAAGTACGACCTCAGACCTGTCCAATGGCACCCATTTCATTTTAATAGGTCCCATGGTTCCGTTTTAAAAATTCCTATTAACCTCTGGCCTTTCTGGACTTGGACTTGGACCTGCTCGATTTTTGTTGACACTATCTGAAAGTACGACCTCAGACCTGTCCAATGGCACCCATTTCATTTTAATAGGTCCCATGGTTCCGAAGTTATAAGCGTTTAAACATTTTTGTTTACCGAAATTTGCTTTCTGTTTGATTCTGTTGGCCTGGTATTTGACAAAAAAAATGTTCACAAGATATTTGAACTGAAAAACCGTTACTGTGTGTGTGTGAGTGATGAAGGCCTCGTTTACACTTTCAAAAGTTAACCTTTCTCGACTCGGACTTGGACCTGCTCGATTTTATTTTGGCACTATCTTAAAGTACGACCTCAGACCTGTCCAATGGCACCCATTTCATTTTAATAGGTCCCATGGTTCCGTTTTAAAAATTCCTATTAACCTCTGGCCTTTCTGGACTTGGACTTGGACCTGCTCGATTTTTGTTGACACTATCTGAAAGGACGACCTCAGACCTGTCCAATGGCACCCATTTCATTCTAATAGGTCCCATGGTTCCGAAGTTATAAGCGTTTAAACATTTTTGTTTACCGAAATTTGCTTTCTGTTTGATTCTGTTGGCCTGGTATTTGACAAAAAAATGTTCACAAGAAATTTGAACTGAAAAACCGTTACTGTGTGTGCGTGAGTGATGAAGGCCTCGTTTACACTTTCAAAAGTTTACCTTTCTCGACTCGGACTTGGACCTGCTCGATTTTATTTTGGCACTGTCTTAAAGTACGACCTCAGACCTTTCCAATGGCACCCCTTTCATTCTAATAGGTCCAATGGGTCCAGAGTTATACGCGTATAAAAATTCCTATTAACCTCTGGCCTTTCTGGACTTGGACTTGGACCTGCTCGATTTTTGTTGACACTATCTGAAAGGACGACCTCAGACCTGTCCAATGGCACCCATTTCATTCTAATAGGTCCAATGTTTATGTCGGCCTGGTATTTGACAAAAAAAATGTTCACAAGAAATTTGAACTGAAAAACCGTTACTGTGTGTGTGTGAGTGATGAAGGCCTCGTTTACACTTTCAAAAGTTTACCTTTCTCGACTCGGACTTGGACCTGCTCGATTTTATTTTGGCACTATCTTAAAGTACGACCTCAGACCTTTCCAATGGCACCCCTTTCATTCTAAAAGGGTCAATGGGTCCAGAGTTATACGCGTATAAAAATTCCTATTAACCACTGGCCTTTCTGGACTTGGACTTGGACCTGCTCGATTTTTTTTGACACTATCTGAAAGTACGACCTCAGACCTGTCCAATGGCACCCATTTCATTCTAATAGGTCCAATGTTTCTGTCGGCCTGGTATTTGACAAAAAAAAATGTTCACAAGAAATTTGAACTGAAAAACCGTTACTGTGTGTGTGTGAGTGATGAAGGCCTCGTTTACACTTTCAAAAGTTAACCTTTCTCGACTCGGACTTGGACCTGCTCGATTTTATTTTGGCGCTATCTTAAAGTACGACCTCAGACCTTTCCAATGACACCCCTTTCATTCTAATAGGTCCAATGGGTCCAGAGTTATACGCGTTTAAAAATTCCTATTAACCTCTGGCCTTTCTGGACTTGGACTTGGACCTGCTCGATTTTTGTTGACACTATCTGAAAGTACGACCTCAGACCTGTCCAATGGCACCCATTTCATTTTAATAGGTCCCATGGTTCCGAAGTTATAAGCGTTTAAACATTTTTGTTTACCGAAATTTGCTTTCTGTTTGATTCTGTTGGCCTGGTATTTGACAAAAAAATGTTCACAAGAAATTTGAACTGAAAAACCGTTACTGTGTGTGTGTGAGTGATGAATGCCTCGTTTACACTTTCAAAAGTTTACCTTTCTCGACTCGGACTTGGACCTGCTCGATTTTATTTTGGCACTGTCTTAAAGTACGACCTCAGACCTTTCCAATGGCACCCCTTTCATTCTAATAGGTCCAATGGGTCCAGAGTTATACGCGTATAAAAATTCCTATTAACCTCTGGCCTTTCTGGACTTGGACTTGGACCTGCTCGATTTTTGTTGACACTATCTGAAAGGACGACCTCAGACCTGTCCAATGGCACCCATTTCATTCTAATAGGTCCAATGTTTCTGTCGGCCTGGTATTTGACAAAAAAAATGTTCACAAGAAATTTGAACTGAAAAACCGTTACTGTGTGTGTGTGAGTGATGAAGGCCTCGTTTACACTTTCAAAAGTTAACCTTTCTCGACTCGGACTTGGACCTGCTCGATTTTTGTTGACACTATCTGAAAGTACGACCTCAGACCTGTCCAATGGCACCCATTTCATTCTAATAGGTCCCATGGTTCCGAAGTTATAAGCGTTTAAACATTTTTGTTTACCGAAATTTGCTTTCTGTTTGATTCTGTTGGCCTGGTATTTGACAAAAAAAATGTTCACAAGATATTTGAACTGAAAAACCGTTACTGTGTGTGTGTGAGTGATGAAGGCCTCGTTTACACTTTCAAAAGTTAACCTTTCTCGACTCGGACTTGGACCTGCTCGATTTTATTTTGGCACTATCTTAAAGTACGACCTCAGACCTTTCCAATGGCACCCCTTTCATTCTAAAAGGGTCAATGGGTCCAGAGTTATACGCGTATAAAAATTCCGATTAACCACTGGCCTTTCTGGACTTGGACTTGGACCTGCTCGATTTTTGTTGACACTATCTGAAAGGACGACCTCAGACCTGTCCAATGGCACCCATTTCATTCTAATAGGTCCAATGTTTCTGTCGGCCTGGTATTTGACAAAAAAAATGTTCACAAGAAATTTGAACTGAAAAACCGTTACTGTGTGTGTGTGAGTGATGAAGGCCTCGTTTACACTTTCAAAAGTTAACCTTTCTCGACTCGGACTTGGACCTGCTCGATTTTATTTTGGCACTATCTTAAAGTACGACCTCAGACCTTTCCAATGGCACCCCTTTCATTCTAATAGGTCCAATGGGTCCAGAGTTATACGCGTATAAAAATTCCTATTAACCTCTGGCCTTTCTGGACTTGGACTTGGACCTGCTCGATTTTTTTTGACTGGCACCCCTTTCATTCTAATAGGTCCAATGGGTCCAGAGTTATACGCGTTTAAAAATTCCTATTAAACTCTGGCCTTGCTGGACTTGGACTTGGACCTGCTCGATTTTTGTTGACACTATCTGAAAGTATGACCTCAGACCTGTCCAATGGCACCCATTTCATTTTAATAGGTCCCATGGTTCCGTTTTAAAAATTCCTATTAACCTCTGGCCTTTCTGGACTTGGACTTGGACCTGCTCGATTTTTGTTGACACTATCTGAAAGGACGACCTCAGACCTGTCCAATGGCACCCATTTCATTCTAATAGGTCCCATGGTTCCGAAGTTATAAGCGTTTAAACATTTTTGTTTACCGAAATTTGCTTTCTGTTTGATTCTGTTGGCCTGGTATTTGACAAAAAAATGTTCACAAGAAATTTGAACTGAAAAACCGTTACTGTGTGTGTGTGAGTGATGAAGGCCTCGTTTACACTTTCAAAAGTTAACCTTTCTCGACTCGGACTTGGACGTGCTCGATTTTATTTTGGCACTGTCTTAAAGTACGACCTCAGACCTTTCCAATGGCACCCCTTTCATTCTAAAAGGGTCAATGGGTCCAGAGTTATACGCGTATAAAAATTCCTATTAACCTCTGGCCTTTCTGGACTTGGACTTGGACCTGCTCGATTTTTGTTGACACTATCTGAAAGGACGACCTCAGACCTGTCCAATGGCACCCATTTCATTCTAATAGGTCCAATGTTTCTGTCGGCCTGGTATTTGACAAAAAAAATGTTCACAAGAAATTTGAACTGAAAAACCGTTACTGTGTGTGTGTGAGTGATGAAGGCCTCGTTTACACTTTCAAAAGTTAACCTTTCTCGACTCGGACTTGGACCTGCTCGATTTTATTTTGGCACTATCTTAAAGTACGACCTCAGACCTTTCCAATGGCACCCCTTTCATTCTAAAAGGGTCAATGGGTCCAGAGTTATACGCGTATAAAAATTCCTATTAACCTCTGGCCTTTCTGGACTTGGACTTGGACCTGCTCGATTTTTGTTGACACTATCTGAAAGGACGACCTCAGACCTGTCCAATGGCACCCATTTCATTCTAATAGGTCCAATGTTTCTGTCGGCCTGGTATTTGACAAATAAAATTTTCACAAGAAATTTGAACTGAAAAACCGTTACTGTGTGTGTGTGAGTGATGAAGGCCTCGTTTACACTTTCAAAAGTTAACCTTTCTCGACTCGGACTTGGACCTGCTCGATTTTATTTTGGCACTGTCTTAAAGTACGACCTCAGACCTTTCCAATGGCACCCCTTTCATTCTAATAGGTCCAATGGGTCCAGAGTTATACGCGTATAAAAATTCCTATTAACCTCTGGCCTTTCTGGACTTGGACTTGGACCTGCTCGATTTTTGTTGACACTATCTGAAAGGACGACCTCAGACCTGTCCAATGGCACCCATTTCATTCTAATAGGTCCAATGTTTCTGTCGGCCTGGTATTTGACAAAAAAAATGTTCACAAGAAATTTGAACTGAAAAACCGTTACTGTGTGTGTGTGAGTGATGAAGGCCTCGTTTACACTTTCAAAAGTTAACCTTTCTCGACTCGGACTTGGACCTGCTCGATTTTATTTTGGCACTGTCTTAAAGTACGACCTCAGACCTTTCCAATGGCACCCCTTTCATTCTAATAGGTCCAATGGGTCCAGAGTTATACGCGTATAAAAATTCCTATTAACCTCTGGCCTTTCTGGACTTGGACTTGGACCTGCTCGATTTTTGTTGACACTATCTGAAAGTACGACCTCAGACCTGTCCAATGGCACCCATTTCATTCTAATAGGTCCAATGTTTCTGTCGGCCTGGTATTTGACAAAAAAAATGTTCACAAGAAATTTGAACTGAAAAACCGTTACTGTGTGTGTGTGAGTGATGAAGGCCTCGTTTACACTTTCAAAAGTTAACCTTTCTCGACTCGGACTTGGACCTGCTCGATTTTATTTTGGCACTATCTTAAAGTACGACCTCAGACCTTTCCAATGGCACCCCTTTCATTCTAATAGGTCCAATGGGTCCAGAGTTATACGCGTATAAAAATTCCTATTAACCTCTGGCCTTTCTGGACTTGGACTTGGACCTGCTCGATTTTTTTTGACACTATCAGAAAGTACGACCTCAGACCTGTCCAATGGCACCCATTTCATTCTAATAGGTCCAATGTTTCTGTCGGCCTGGTATTTGACAAAAAAAATTTTCACAAGAAATTTGAACTGAAAAACCGTTACTGTGTGTGTGTGAGTGATGAAGGCCTCGTTTACACTTTCAAAAGTTAACCTTTCTCGACTCGGACTTGGACCTGCTCGATTTTATTTTGGAACTATCTTAAAGTACGACCTCAGACCGTTCTAATGGCACCCCTTTCATTCTAATAGGTCCAATGGGTCCAGAGTTATACGCGTTTAAAAATTCCTATTAAACTCTGGCCTTGCTGGACTTGGACTTGGACCTGCTCGATTTTTGTTGACACTATCTGAAAGTATGACCTCAGACCTGTCCAATGGCACCCATTTCATTTTAATAGGTCCCATGGTTCCGAAGTTATAAGCGTTTAAACATTTTTGTTTACCGAAATTTGCTTTCTGTTTGATTCTGTTGGCCTGGTATTTGACAAAAAAAATGTTCACAAGAAATTTGAACTGAAAAACCGTTACTGTGTGTGTGTGAGTGATGAATGCCTCGTTTAACTTTCAAAAGTTAACCTTTCTCGACTCGGACTTGGACCTGCTCGATTTTATTTTGGCACTGTCTTAAAGTACGACCTCAGACCTTTCCAATGGCACCCCTTTCATTCTAATAGGTCCAATGGGTCCAGAGTTATACGCGTATAAAAATTCCTATTAACCTCTGGCCTTTCTGGACTTGGACTTGGACCTGCTCGATTTTTGTTGACACTATCTGAAAGGACGACCTCAGACCTGTCCAATGGCACCCATTTCATTCTAACAGGTCCAATGTTTCTGTCGGCCTGGTATTTGACAAAAAAAATGTTCACAAGAAATTTGAACTGAAAAACCGTTACTGTGTGTGTGTGAGTGATGAAGGCCTCGTTTACACTTTCAAAAGTTAACCTTTCTCGACTCGGACTTGGACCTGCTCGATTTTATTTTGGCACTATCTTAAAGTACGACCTCAGACCTTTCCAATGGCACCCCTTTCATTCTAAAAGGGTCAATGGGTCCAGAGTTATACGCGTATAAAAATTCCTATTAACCACTGGCCTTTCTGGACTTGGACTTGGACCTGCTCGATTTTTTTTGGCACTATCTGAAAGTACGACCTCAGACCTTTCCAATGGCACCCCTTTCATTCTAATAGGTCCAATGTTTCTGTCGGCCTGGTATTTGACAAAAAAAATGTTCACAAGAAATTTGAACTGAAAAACCGTTACTGTGTGTGTGTGAGTGATGAAGGCCTCGTTTACACTTTCAAAAGTTAACCTTTCTCGACTCGGACTTGGACCTGCTCGATTTTATTTTGGCACTATCTTAAAGTACGACCTCAGACCTTTCCAATGGCACCCCTTTCATTCTAATAGGTCCAATGGGTCCAGAGTTATACGCGTTTAAAAATTCCTATTAACCTCTGGCCTTTCTGGACTTGGACTTGGACCTGCTCGATTTTTGTTGACACTATCTGAAAGTACGACCTCAGACCTGTCCAATGGCACCCATTTCATTTTAATAGGTCCCACGGATCCGAAGTTATAAGCGTTTAAACATTTTTGTTTACCGAAATTTGCTTTCTGTTTGATTCTGTTGGCCTGGTATTTGACAAAAAAAATGTTCACAAGAAATTTGAACTGAAAAACCGTTACTGTGTGTGTGTGAGTGATGAAGGCCTCGTTTACACTTTCAAAAGTTAACCTTTCTCGACTCGGACTTGGACCTGCTCGATTTTATTTTGGCACTGTCTTAAAGTACGACCTCAGACCTTTCCAATGGCACCCCTTTCATTCTAAAAGGGTCAATGGGTCCAGAGTTATACGCGTATAAAAATTCCTATTAACCTCTGGCCTTTCTGGACTTGGACTTGGACCTGCTCGATTTTTGTTGACACTATCTGAAAGGACGACCTCAGACCTGTCCAATGGCACCCATTTCATTCTAATAGGTCCAATGTTTCTGTCGGCCTGGTATTTGACAAAAAAAATGTTCACAAGAAATTTGAACTGAAAAACCGTTACTGTGTGTGTGTGAGTGATGAAGGCCTCGTTTACACTTTCAAAAGTTAACCTTTCTCGACTCGGACTTGGACCTGCTCGATTTTATTTTGGCACTATCTTAAAGTACGACCTCAGACCTTTCCAATGGCACCCCTTTCATTCTAATAGGTCCAATGGGTCCAGAGTTATACGCGTATAAAAATTCCTATTAACCTCTGGCCTTTCTGGACTTGGACTTGGACCTGCTCGATTTTTTTTGACACTATCTGAAAGTACGACCTCAGACCTGTCCAATGGCACCCATTTCATTCTAATAGGTCCAATGTTTCTGTCGGCCTGGTATTTGACAAAAAAAATGTTCACAAGAAATTTGAACTGAAAAACCGTTACTGTGTGTGTGTGAGTGATGAAGGCCTCGTTTACACTTTCAAAAGTTAACCTTTCTCGACTCGGACTTGGACCTGCTCGATTTTATTTTGGAACTATCTTAAAGTACGACCTCAGACCGTTCTAATGGCACCCCTTTCATTCTAATAGGTCCAATGGGTCCAGAGTTATACGCGTTTAAAAATTCCTATTAAACTCTGGCCTTGCTGGACTTGGACTTGGACCTGCTCGATTTTTGTTGACACTATCTGAAAGTATGACCTCAGACCTGTCCAATGGCACCCATTTCATTTTAATAGGTCCCATGGTTCCGAAGTTATAAGCGTTTAAACATTTTTGTTTACCGAAATTTGCTTTCTGTTTGATTCTGTTGGCCTGGTATTTGACAAAAAAAATGTTCACAAGAAATTTGAACTGAAAAACCGTTACTGTGTGTGTGTGAGTGATGAATGCCTCGTTTACACTTTCAAAAGTTAACCTTTCTCGACTCGGACTTGGACCTGCTCGATTTTATTTTGGCACTATCTTAAAGTACGACCTCAGACCTTTCCAATGGCAACCCTTTCATTCTAAAAGGGTCAATGGGTCCAGAGTTATACGCGTATAAAAATTCCTATTAACCACTGGCCTTTCTGGACTTGGACTTGGACCTGCTCGATTTTTGTTGACACTATCTGAAAGGACGACCTCAGACCTGTCCAATGGCACCCATTTCATTCTAATAGGTCCAATGTTTCTGTCGGCCTGGTATTTGACAAAAAAAATGTTCACAAGAAATTTGAACTGAAAAACCGTTACTGTGTGTGTGTGAGTGATGAAGGCCTCGTTTACACTTTCAAAAGTTAACCTTTCTCGACTCGGACTTGGACCTGCTCGATTTTATTTTGGCACTATCTTAAAGTACGACCTCAGACCTTTCCAATGGCACCCCTTTCATTCTAATAGGTCCAATGGGTCCAGAGTTATACGCGTATAAAAATTCCTATTAACCTCTGGCCTTTCTGGGCTTGGACTTGGACCTGCTCGATTTTTTTTGACACTATCTGAAAGTACGACCTCAGACCTGTCCAATGGCACCCATTTCATTTTAATAGGTCCCATGGTTCCGAAGTTATAAGCGTTTAAACATTTTTGTTTACCGAAATTTGCTTTCTGTTTGATTCTGTTGGCCTGGTATTTGACAAAAAAAATGTTCACAAGAAATTTGAACTGAAAAACCGTTACTGTGTGTGTGTGAGTGATGAATGCCTCGTTTAACTTTCAAAAGTTAACCTTTCTCGACTCGGACTTGGACCTGCTCGATTTTATTTTGGCACTGTCTTAAAGTACGACCTCAGACCTTTCCAATGGCACCCCTTTCATTCTAATAGGTCCAATGGGTCCAGAGTTATACGCGTATAAAAATTCCTATTAACCTCTGGCCTTTCTGGACTTGGACTTGGACCTGCTCGATTTTTGTTGACACTATCTGAAAGGACGACCTCAGACCTGTCCAATGGCACCCATTTCATTCTAACAGGTCCTATGTTTCTGTCGGCCTGGTATTTGACAAAAAAAATGTTCACAAGAAATTTGAACTGAAAAACCGTTACTGTGTGTGTGTGAGTGATGAAGGCCTCGTTTACACTTTCAAAAGTTAACCTTTCTCGACTCGGACTTGGACCTGCTCGATTTTATTTTGGCACTATCTTAAAGTACGACCTCAGACCTTTCCAATGGCACCCCTTTCATTCTAAAAGGGTCAATGGGTCCAGAGTTATACGCGTATAAAAATTCCTATTAACCACTGGCCTTTCTGGACTTGGACTTGGACCTGCTCGATTTTTTTTGACACTATCTGAAAGTACGACCTCAGACCTGTCCAATGGCACCCATTTCATTCTAATAGGTCCAATGTTTCTGTCGGCCTGGTATTTGACAAAAAAAATGTTCACAAGAAATTTGAACTGAAAAACCGTTACTGTGTGTGTGTGAGTGATGAAGGCCTCGTTTACACTTTCAAAAGTTAACCTTTCTCGACTCGGACTTGGACCTGCTCGATTTTATTTTGGCACTATCTTAAAGTACGACCTCAGACCTTTCCAATGGCACCCCTTTCATTCTAATAGGTCCAATGGGTCCAGAGTTATACGCGTTTAAAAATTCCTATTAACCTCTGGCCTTTCTGGACTTGGACTTGGACCTGCTCGATTTTTGTTGACACTATCTGAAAGTACGACCTCAGACCTGTCCAATGGCACCCATTTCATTTTAATAGGTCCCATGGTTCCGAAGTTATAAGCGTTTAAACATTTTTGTTTACCGAAATTTGCTTTCTGTTTGATTCTGTTGGCCTGGTATTTGACAAAAAAAATGTTCACAAGAAATTTGAACTGAAAAACCGTTACTGTGTGTGTGTGAGTGATGAATGCCTCGTTTAACTTTCAAAAGTTAACCTTTCTCGACTCGGACTTGGACCTGCTCGATTTTATTTTGGCACTGTCTTAAAGTACGACCTCAGACCTTTCCAATGGCACCCCTTTCATTCTAATAGGTCCAATGGGTCCAGAGTTATACGCGTATAAAAATTAGTATTAACCTCTGGCCTTTCTGGACTTGGACTTGGACCTGCTCGATTTTTGTTGACACTATCTGAAAGGACGACCTCAGACCTGTCCAATGGCACCCATTTCATTCTAACAGGTCCTATGTTTCTGTCGGCCTGGTATTTGACAAAAAAAATGTTCACAAGAAATTTGAACTGAAAAACCGTTACTGTGTGTGTGTGAGTGATGAAGGCCTCGTTTACACTTTCAAAAGTTAACCTTTCTCGACTCGGACTTGGACCTGCTCGATTTTATTTTGGCACTATCTTAAAGTACGACCTCAGACCTTTCCAATGGCACCCCTTTCATTCTAAAAGGGTCAATGGGTCCAGAGTTATACGCGTATAAAAATTCCTATTAACCACTGGCCTTTCTGGACTTGGACTTGGACCTGCTCGATTTTTTTTGACACTATCTGAAAGTACGACCTCAGACCTGTCCAATGGCACCCATTTCATTCTAATAGGTCCAATGTTTCTGTCGGCCTGGTATTTGACAAAAAAAATGTTCACAAGAAATTTGAACTGAAAAACCGTTACTGTGTGTGTGTGAGTGATGAAGGCCTCGTTTACACTTTCAAAAGTTAACCTTTCTCGACTCGGACTTGGACCTGCTCGATTTTATTTTGGCACTATCTTAAAGTACGACCTCAGACCTTTCCAATGGCACCCCTTTCATTCTAATAGGTCCAATGGGTCCAGAGTTATACGCGTTTAAAAATTCCTATTAACCTCTGGCCTTTCTGGACTTGGACTTGGACCTGCTCGATTTTTGTTGACACTATCTGAAAGTACGACCTCAGACCTGTCCAATGGCACCCATTTCATTTTAATAGGTCCCACGGATCCGAAGTTATAAGCGTTTAAACATTTTTGTTTACCGAAATTTGCTTTCTGTTTGATTCTGTTGGCCTGGTATTTGACAAAAAAAATGTTCACAAGAAATTTGAACTGAAAAACCGTTACTGTGTGTGTGTGAGTGATGAAGGCCTCGTTTACACTTTCAAAAGTTAACCTTTCTCGACTCGGACTTGGACCTGCTCGATTTTATTTTGGCACTGTCTTAAAGTACGACCTCAGACCTTTCCAATGGCACCCCTTTCATTCTAATAGGTCCAATGGGTCCAGAGTTATACGCGTATAAAAATTCCTATTAACCTCTGGCCTTTCTGGACTTGGACTTGGACCTGCTCGATTTTTGTTGACACTATCTGAAAGGACGACCTCAGACCTGTCCAATGGCACCCATTTCATTCTAATAGGTCCAATGTTTCTGTCGGCCTGGTATTTGACAAAAAAAATGTTCACAAGAAATTTGAACTGAAAAACCGTTACTGTGTGTGTGTGAGTGATGAAGGCCTCGTTTACACTTTCAAAAGTTAACCTTTCTCGACTCGGACTTGGACCTGCTCGATTTTATTTTGGCACTATCTTAAAGTACGACCTCAGACCTTTCCAATGGCACCCCTTTCATTCTAATAGGTCCAATGGGTCCAGAGTTATACGCGTATAAAAATTCCTATTAACCTCTGGCCTTTCTGGACTCGGACTTGGACCTGCTCGATTTTTTTTGACACTATCTGAAAGTACGACCTCAGACCTGTCCAATGGCACCCATTTCATTCTAATAGGTCCAATGTTTCTGTCGGCCTGGTATTTGACAAAAAAAATGTTCACAAGAAATTTGAACTGAAAAACCGTTACTGTGTGTGTGTGAGTGATGAAGGCCTCGTTTACACTTTCAAAAGTTAACCTTTCTCGACTCGGACTTGGACCTGCTCGATTTTATTTTGGAACTATCTTAAAGTACGACCTCAGACCGTTCTAATGGCACCCCTTTCATTCTAATAGGTCCAATGGGTCCAGAGTTATACGCGTTTAAAAATTCCTATTAAACTCTGGCCTTGCTGGACTTGGACTTGGACCTGCTCGATTTTTGTTGACACTATCTGAAAGTATGACCTCAGACCTGTCCAATGGCACCCATTTCATTTTAATAGGTCCCATGGTTCCGAAGTTATAAGCGTTTAAACATTTTTGTTTACCGAAATTTGCTTTCTGTTTGATTCTGTTGGCCTGGTATTTGACAAAAAAAATGTTCACAAGAAATTTGAACTGAAAAACCGTTACTGTGTGTGTGTGAGTGATGAATGCCTCGTTTACACTTTCAAAAGTTAACCTTTCTCGACTCGGACTTGGACCTGCTCGATTTTATTTTGGCACTGTCTTAATTTACGACCTCAGACCTTTCCAATGGCACCCCTTTCATTCTAATAGGTCCAATGGGTCCAGAGTTATACGCGTATAAAAATTCCTATTAACCTCTG
Source organism: Sarcophaga variegata (assembly GCA_932273835.1). NCBI lineage: Eukaryota > Metazoa > Arthropoda > Insecta > Diptera > Sarcophagidae > Sarcophaga > Sarcophaga variegata. Next base: position 20,283,954 of record OW026362.1, on the reverse strand, counting down.
GCCTTTCTGGACTTGGACTTGGACCTGCTCGATTTTTGTTGATACTATCTGAAAGTACGACCTCAGACCTGTCCAATGGCACCCATTTCATTTTAATAGGTCCAATGTTTCTGTCGGCCTGGTATTTGACAAAAAAAATGTTCACAAGAAATTTGAACTGAAAAACCGTTACTGTGTGTGTGTGAGTGATGAAGGCCTCGTTTACACTTTCAAAAGTTAACCTTTCTCGACTCGGACTTGGACCTGCTCGATTTTATTTTGGAACTATCTTAAAGTACGACCTCAGACCGTCCTAATGGCACCCCTTTCATTCTAATAGGTCCAATGGGTCCAGAGTTATACGCGTTTAAAAATTCCTATTAAACTCTGGCCTTTCTGGACTTGGACTTGGACCTGCTCGATTTTTGTTGACACTATCTGAAAGTACGACCTCAGACCTGTCCAATGGCACCCATTTCATTTTAATAGGTCCCATGGTTCCGAAGTTATAAGCGTTTAAACATTTTTGTTTACCGAAATTTGCTTTCTGTTTGATTCTGTTGGCCTGGTATTTGACAAAAAAAATGTTCACAAGAAATTTGAACTGAAAAACCGTTACTGTGTGTGTGTGAGTGATGAATGCCTCGTTTACACTTTCAAAAGTTAACCTTTCTCGACTCGGACTTGGACCTGCTCGATTTTATTTTGGCACTGTCTTAATTTACGACCTCAGACCTTTCCAATGGCACCCCTTTCATTCTAATAGGTCCAATGGGTCCAGAGTTATACGCGTATAAAAATTCCTATTAACCTCTGGCCTTTCTGGACTTGGACTTGGACCTGCTCGATTTTTGTTGATACTATCTGAAAGTACGACCTCAGACCTGTCCAATGGCACCCATTTCATTCTAATAGGTCCAATGTTTCTGTCGGCCTGGTATTTGACAAAAAAAATGTTCACAAGAAATTTGAACTGAAAAACCGTTACTGTGTGTGTGTGAGTGATGAAGGCCTCGTTTACACTTTCAAAAGTTAACCTTTCTCGACTCGGACTTGGACCTGCTCGATTTTATTTTGGAACTATCTTAAAGTACGACCTCAGACCGTTCTAATGGCACCCCTTTCATTCTAATAGGTCCAATGGGTCCAGAGTTATACGCGTTTAAAAATTCCTATTAAACTCTGGCCTTTCTGGACTTGGACTTGGACCTGCTCGATTTTTGTTGACACTATCTGAAAGTACGACCTCAGACCTGTCCAATGGCACCCATTTCATTTTAATAGGTCCCATGGTTCCGAAGTTATAAGCGTTTAAACATTTTTGTTTACCGAAATTTGCTTTCTGTTTGATTCTGTTGGCCTGGTATTTGACAAAAAAAATGTTCACAAGATATTTGAACTGAAAAACCGTTACTGTGTGTGTGTGAGTGATGAAGGCCTCGTTTACACTTTCAAAAGTTAACCTTTCTCGACTCGGACTTGGACCTGCTCGATTTTATTTTGGCACTATCTTAAAGTACGACCTCAGACCTTTCCAATGGCACCCCTTTCATTCTAAAAGGGTCAATGGGTCCAGAGTTATACGCGTATAAAAATTCCTATTAACCACTGGCCTTTCTGGACTTGGACTTGGACCTGCTCGATTTTTTTTGACACTATCTGAAAGTACGACCTCAGACCTGTCCAATGGCACCCATTTCATTCTAATAGGTCCAATGTTTCTGTCGGCCTGGTATTTGACAAAAAAAATGTTCACAAGAAATTTGAACTGAAAAACCGTTACTGTGTGTGTGTGAGTGATGAAGGCCTCGTTTACACTTTCAAAAGTTAACCTTTCTCGACTCGGACTTGGACCTGCTCGATTTTATTTTGGCACTATCTTAAAGTACGACCTCAGACCTTTCCAATGGCACCCCTTTCATTCTAATAGGTCCAATGGGTCCAGAGTTATACGCGTTTAAAAATTCCTATTAACCTCTGGCCTTTCTGGACTTGGACTTGGACCTGCTCGATTTTTGTTGACACTATCTGAAAGTACGACCTCAGACCTGTCCAATGGCACCCATTTCATTTTAATAGGTCCCACGGATCCGAAGTTATAAGCGTTTAAACATTTTTGTTTACCGAAATTTGCTTTCTGTTTGATTCTGTTGGCCTGGTATTTGACAAAAAAAATGTTCACAAGAAATTTGAACTGAAAAACCGTTACTGTGTGTGTGTGAGTGATGAAGGCCTCGTTTACACTTTCAAAAGTTAACCTTTCTCGACTCGGACTTGGACCTGCTCGATTTTATTTTGGCACTGTCTTAAAGTACGACCTCAGACCTTTCCAATGGCACCCCTTTCATTCTAATAGGTCCAATGGGTCCAGAGTTATACGCGTATAAAAATTCCTATTAACCTCTGGCCTTTCTGGACTTGGACTTGGACCTGCTCGATTTTTGTTGACACTACCTGAAAGGACGACCTCAGACCTGTCCAATGGCACCCATTTCATTCTAATAGGTCCAATGTTTCTGTCGGCCTGGTATTTGACAAAAAAAATGTTCACAAGAAATTTGAACTGAAAAACCGTTACTGTGTGTGTGTGAGTGATGAAGGCCTCGTTTACACTTTCAAAAGTTAACCTTTCTCGACTCGGACTTGGACCTGCTCGATTTTATTTTGGAACTATCTTAAAGTACGACCTCAGACCGTTCTAATGGCACCCCTTTCATTCTAATAGGTCCAATGGGTCCAGAGTTATACGCGTTTAAAAATTCCTATTAAACTCTGGCCTTGCTGGACTTGGACTTGGACCTGCTCGATTTTTGTTGATACTATCTGAAAGTACGACCTCAGACCTGTCCAATGGCACCCATTTCATTCTAATAGGTCCAATGTTTCTGTCGGCCTGGTATTTGACAAAAAAAATGTTCACAAGAAATTTGAACTGAAAAACCGTTACTGTGTGTGTGTGAGTGATGAAGGCCTCGTTTACACTTTCAAAAGTTAACCTTTCTCGACTCGGACTTGGACCTGCTCGATTTTATTTTGGAACTATCTTAAAGTACGACCTCAGACCGTTCTAATGGCACCCCTTTCATTCTAATAGGTCCAATGGGTCCAGAGTTATACGCGTTTAAAAATTCCTATTAAACTCTGGCCTTTCTGGACTTGGACTTGGACCTGCTCGATTTTTGTTGACACTATCTGAAAGTACGACCTCAGACCTGTCCAATGGCACCCATTTCATTTTAATAGGTCCCATGGTTCCGAAGTTATAAGCGTTTAAACATTTTTGTTTACCGAAATTTGCTTTCTGTTTGATTCTGTTGGCCTGGTATTTGACAAAAAAAATGTTCACAAGATATTTGAACTGAAAAACCGTTACTGTGTGTGTGTGAGTGATGAAGGCCTCGTTTACACTTTCAAAAGTTAACCTTTCTCGACTCGGACTTGGACCTGCTCGATTTTATTTTGGCACTATCTTAAAGTACGACCTCAGACCTTTCCAATGGCACCCCTTTCATTCTAATAGGTCCAATGGGTCCAGAGTTATACGCGTATAAAAATTCCTATTAACCTCTGGCCTTTCTGGACTTGGACTTGGACCTGCTCGATTTTTTTTGACACTATCTGAAAGTACGACCTCAGACCTGTCCAATGGCACCCATTTCATTCTAATAGGTCCAATGTTTCTGTCGGCCTGGTATTTGACAAAAAAAATGTTCACAAGAAATTTGAACTGAAAAACCGTTACTGTGTGTGTGTGAGTGATGAATGCCTCGTTTACACTTTCAAAAGTTAACCTTTCTCGACTCGGACTTGGACCTGCTCGATTTTATTTTGGCACTGTCTTAATTTACGACCTCAGACCTTTCCAATGGCACCCCTTTCATTCTAATAGGTCCAATGGGTCCAGAGTTATACGCGTATAAAAATTCCTATTAACCTCTGGCCTTTCTGGACTTGGACTTGGACCTGCTCGATTTTTGTTGATACTATCTGAAAGTACGACCTCAGACCTGTCCAATGGCACCCATTTCATTCTAATAGGTCCAATGTTTCTGTCGGCCTGGTATTTGACAAAAAAAATGTTCACAAGAAATTTGAACTGAAAAACCGTTACTGTGTGTGTGTGAGTGATGAAGGCCTCGTTTACACTTTCAAAAGTTAACCTTTCTCGACTCGGACTTGGACCTGCTCGATTTTATTTTGGAACTATCTTAAAGTACGACCTCAGACCGTCCTAATGGCACCCCTTTCATTCTAATAGGTCCAATGGGTCCAGAGTTATACGCGTTTAAAAATTCCTATTAAACTCTGGCCTTTCTGGACTTGGACTTGGACCTGCTCGATTTTTGTTGACACTATCTGAAAGTACGACCTCAGACCTGTCCAATGGCACCCATTTCATTTTAATAGGTCCCATGGTTCCGAAGTTATAAGCGTTTAAACATTTTTGTTTACCGAAATTTGCTTTCTGTTTGATTCTGTTGGCCTGGTATTTGACAAAAAAAATGTTCACAAGATATTTGAACTGAAAAACCGTTACTGTGTGTGTGTCAGTGATGAAGGCCTCGTTTACACTTTCAAAAGTTAACCTTTCTCGACTCGGACTTGGACCTGCTCGATTTTATTTTGGCACTATCTTAAAGTACGACCTCAGACCTTTCCAATGGCACCCCTTTCATTCTAAAAGGGTCAATGGGTCCAGAGTTATACGCGTATAAAAATTCCTATTAACCACTGGCCTTTCTGGACTTGGACTTGGACCTGCTCGATTTTTTTTGACACTATCTGAAAGTACGACCTCAGACCTGTCCAATGGCACCCATTTCATTCTAATAGGTCCAATGTTTCTGTCGGCCTGGTATTTGACAAAAAAAATGTTCACAAGAAATTTGAACTGAAAAACCGTTACTGTGTGTGTGTGAGTGATGAAGGCCTCGTTTACACTTTCAAAAGTTAACCTTTCTCGACTCGGACTTGGACCTGCTCGATTTTATTTTGGCACTATCTTAAAGTACGACCTCAGACCTTTCCAATGGCACCCCTTTCATTCTAATAGGTCCAATGGGTCCAGAGTTATACGCGTTTAAAAATTCCTATTAACCTCTGGCCTTTCTGGACTTGGACTTGGACCTGCTCGATTTTTGTTGACACTATCTGAAAGTACGACCTCAGACCTGTCCAATGGCACCCATTTCATTTTAATAGGTCCCACGGATCCGAAGTTATAAGCGTTTAAACATTTTTGTTTACCGAAATTTGCTTTCTGTTTGATTCTGTTGGCCTGGTATTTGACAAAAAAAATGTTCACAAGAAATTTGAACTGAAAAACCGTTACTGTGTGTGTGTGAGTGATGAAGGCCTCGTTTACACTTTCAAAAGTTAACCTTTCTCGACTCGGACTTGGACCTGCTCGATTTTATTTTGGCACTGTCTTAAAGTACGACCTCAGACCTTTCCAATGGCACCCCTTTCATTCTAATAGGTCCAATGGGTCCAGAGTTATACGCGTATAAAAATTCCTATTAACCTCTGGCCTTTCTGGACTTGGACTTGGACCTGCTCGATTTTTGTTGACACTACCTGAAAGGACGACCTCAGACCTGTCCAATGGCACCCATTTCATTCTAATAGGTCCAATGTTTCTGTCGGCCTGGTATTTGACAAAAAAAATGTTCACAAGAAATTTGAACTGAAAAACCGTTACTGTGTGTGTGTGAGTGATGAAGGCCTCGTTTACACTTTCAAAAGTTAACCTTTCTCGACTCGGACTTGGACCTGCTCGATTTTATTTTGGAACTATCTTAAAGTACGACCTCAGACCGTTCTAATGGCACCCCTTTCATTCTAATAGGTCCAATGGGTCCAGAGTTATACGCGTTTAAAAATTCCTATTAAACTCTGGCCTTGCTGGACTTGGACTTGGACCTGCTCGATTTTTGTTGATACTATCTGAAAGTACGACCTCAGACCTGTCCAATGGCACCCATTTCATTCTAATAGGTCCAATGTTTCTGTCGGCCTGGTATTTGACAAAAAAAATGTTCACAAGAAATTTGAACTGAAAAACCGTTACTGTGTGTGTGTGAGTGATGAAGGCCTCGTTTACACTTTCAAAAGTTAACCTTTCTCGACTCGGACTTGGACCTGCTCGATTTTATTTTGGAACTATCTTAAAGTACGACCTCAGACCGTTCTAATGGCACCCCTTTCATTCTAATAGGTCCAATGGGTCCAGAGTTATACGCGTTTAAAAATTCCTATTAAACTCTGGCCTTTCTGGACTTGGACTTGGACCTGCTCGATTTTTGTTGACACTATCTGAAAGTACGACCTCAGACCTGTCCAATGGCACCCATTTCATTTTAATAGGTCCCATGGTTCCGAAGTTATAAGCGTTTAAACATTTTTGTTTACCGAAATTTGCTTTCTGTTTGATTCTGTTGGCCTGGTATTTGACAAAAAAAATGTTCACAAGATATTTGAACTGAAAAACCGTTACTGTGTGTGTGTGAGTGATGAAGGCCTCGTTTACACTTTCAAAAGTTAACCTTTCTCGACTCGGACTTGGACCTGCTCGATTTTATTTTGGCACTATCTTAAAGTACGACCTCAGACCTTTCCAATGGCACCCCTTTCATTCTAAAAGGGTCAATGGGTCCAGAGTTATACGCGTATAAAAATTCCTATTAACCACTGGCCTTTCTGGACTTGGACTTGGACCTGCTCGATTTTTTTTGACACTATCTGAAAGTACGACCTCAGACCTGTCCAATGGCACCCATTTCATTTTAATAGGTCCCATGGTTCCGAAGTTATAAGCGTTTAAACATTTTTGTTTACCGAAATTTGCTTTCTGTTTGATTCTGTTGGCCTGGTATTTGACAAAAAAAATGTTCACAAGATATTTGAACTGAAAAACCGTTACTGTGTGTGTGTGAGTGATGAAGGCCTCGTTTACACTTTCAAAAGTTAACCTTTCTCGACTCGGACTTGGACCTGCTCGATTTTATTTTGGCACTATCTTAAAGTACGACCTCAGACCTTTCCAATGGCACCCCTTTCATTCTAAAAGGGTCAATGGGTCCAGAGTTATACGCGTATAAAAATTCCTATTAACCACTGGCCTTTCTGGACTTGGACTTGGACCTGCTCGATTTTTTTTGACACTATCTGAAAGTACGACCTCAGACCTGTCCAATGGCACCCATTTCATTCTAATAGGTCCAATGTTTCTGTCGGCCTGGTATTTGACAAAAAAAATGTTCACAAGAAATTTGAACTGAAAAACCGTTACTGTGTGTGTGTGAGTGATGAAGGCCTCGTTTACACTTTCAAAAGTTAACCTTTCTCGACTCGGACTTGGACCTGCTCGATTTTATTTTGGCACTATCTTAAAGTACGACCTCAGACCTGTCCAATGGCACCCCTTTCATTCTAATAGGTCCAATGGGTCCAGAGTTATACGCGTATAAAAATTCCTATTAACCTCTGGCCTTTCTGGACTTGGACTTGGACCTGCTCGATTTTTTTTGACACTATCTGAAAGTACGACCTCAGACCTGTCCAATGGCACCCATTTCATTCTAATAGGTCCAATGTTTCTGTCGGCCTGGTATTTGACAAAAAAAATGTTCACAAGAAATTTGAACTGAAAAACCGTTACTGTGTGTGTGTGAGTGATGAAGGCCTCGTTTACACTTTCAAAAGTTAACCTTTCTCGACTCGGACTTGGACCTGCTCGATTTTATTTTGGCACTATCTTAAAGTACGACCTCAGACCTTTCCAATGGCACCCCTTTCATTCTAAAAGGGTCAATGGGTCCAGAGTTATACGCGTATAAAAATTCCTATTAACCTCTGGCCTTTCTGGACTTGGACTTGGACCTGCTCGATTTTTTTTGACACTATCTGAAAGTACGACCTCAGACCTGTCCAATGGCACCCATTTCATTCTAATAGGTCCAATGTTTCTGTCGGCCTGGTATTTGACAAAAAAAAATGTTCACAAGAAATTTGAACTGAAAAACCGTTACTGTGTGTGTGTGAGTGATGAAGGCCTCGTTTACACTTTCAAAAGTTAACCTTTCTCGACTCGGACTTGGACCAGCTCGATTTTATTTTGGCACTGTCTTAAAGTACGACCTCAGACCTTTCCAATGGCACCCCTTTCATTCTAATAGGTCCAATGGGTCCAGAGTTATCCGCGTATAAAAATTCCTATTAACCTCTGACCTTTCTGGACTTGGACTTGGACCTGCTCGATTTTTGTTGACACTATCTGAAAGTACGACCTCAGACCTGTCCAATGGCACCCATTTCATTTTAATAGGTCCCATGGATCCGAAGTTATAAGCGTTTAAACATTTTTGTTTACCGAAATTTGCTTTCTGTTTGATTCTGTTGGCCTGGTATTTGACAAAAAAAATGTTCACAAGAAATTTGAACTGAAAAACCGTTACTGTGTGTGTGTGAGTGATGAAGGCCTCGTTTACACTTTTAAAAGTTAACCTTTCTCGACTCGGACTTGGACCTGCTCGATTTTATTTTGGCACTATCTTAAAGTACGACCTCAGACCTTTCCAATGGCACCCCTTTCATTCTAATAGGTCCAATGGGTCCAGAGTTATACGCGTATAAAAATTCCTATTAACCTCTGGCCTTTCTGGACTTGGACTTGGACCTGCTCGATTTTTGTTGACACTATATGAAAGTACGACCTCAGACCTGTCCAATGGCACCCATTTCATTCTAATAGGTCCAATGTTTCTGTCGGCCTGGTATTTGCCAAAAAAATGTTCACAAGAAATTTGAACTGAAAAACCGTTACTGTGTGTGTGTGAGTTCTGAAGGCCTCGTTTACACTTTCAAAAGTTAACCTTTCTCGACTCGGACTTGGACCTGCTCGATTTTATTTTGGAACTATCTTAAAGTACGACCTCAGGCCGTTCTAATGGCACCCCTTTCATTCTAATAGGTCCAATGGGTCCAGAGTTATACGCGTTTAAAAATTCCTATTAACCTCTGACCTTTCTGGACTTGGACTTGGACCTGCTCGATTTTTGTTGACACTATCTGAAAGTACGACCTCAGACCTGTCCAATGGCACCCATTTCATTCTAATAGGTCCAATGTTTCTGTCGGCCTGGTATTTGCCAAAAAAATGTTCACAAGAAATTTGAACTGAAAAACCGTTACTGTGTGTGTGTGAGTTCTGAAGGCCTCGTTTACACTTTCAAAAGTTAACCTTTCTCGACTCAGACTTGGACCTGCTCGATTTTATTTTGGCACTATCTTAAAGTACGACCTCAGACCTTTCCAATGGCACCCCTTTCATTCTAATAGGTCCAATGGGTCCAGAGTTATCCGCGTATAAAAATTCCTATTAACCTTTGACCTTTCTGGACTTGGACTTGGACCTGCTCGATTTTTGTTGACACTATCTGAAAGTACGACCTCAGACCTGTCCAATGGCACCCATTTCATTTTAATAGGTCCCATGGATCCGAAGTTATAAGCGTTTAAACATTTTTGTTTACCGAAATTTGCTTTCTGTTTGATTCTGTTGGCCTGGTATTTGACAAAAAAAATGTTCACAAGAAATTTGAACTGAAAAACCGTTACTGTGTGTGTGTGAGTGATGAAGGCCTCGTTTACACTTTTAAAAGTTAACCTTTCTCGACTCGGACTTGGACCTGCTCGATTTTATTTTGGCACTATCTTAAAGTACGACCTCAGACCTTTCCAATGGTACCCCTTTCATTCTAATAGGTCCAATGGGTCCAGAGTTATACGCGTATAAAAATTCCTATTAACCTCTGGCCTTTCTGGACTTGGACTTGGACCTGCTCGATTTTTGTTGACACTATATGAAAGTACGACCTCAGACCTGTCCAATGGCACCCATTTCATTCTAATAGGTCCAATGTTTCTGTCGGCCTGGTATTTGCCAAAAAAATGTTCACAAGAAATTTGAACTGAAAAACCGTTACTGTGTGTGTGTGAGTGATGAAGGACTCGTTCACACTTTCAAAAGTTAACCTTTCTCGACTCGGACTTGGACCTGCTCGATTTTATTTTGGAACTATCTTAAAGTACGACCTCAGGCCGTTCTAATGGCACCCCTTTCATTCTAATAGGTCCAATGGGTCCAGAGTTATACGCGTTTAAAAATTCCTATTAACCTCTGACCTTTCTGGACTTGGACTTGGACCTGCTCGATTTTTGTTGACACTATCTGAAAGTACGACCTCAGACCTGTCCAATTGCACCCATTTCATTCTAATAGGTCCAATGTTTCTGTCGGCCTGGTATTTGACAAAAAAATGTTCACAAGAAATTTGAACTGAAAAACCGTTACTGTGTGTGTGTGAGTGATGAAGGCCTCGTTCACACTTTCAAAAGTTAACCTTTCTCGACTCGGACTTGGACCTGCTCGATTTTATTTTGGCACTATCTTAAAGTACGACCTCAGACCTTTCCAATGGCACCCCTTTCATTCTAATAGGTCCAATGGGTCCAGAGTTATACGCGTTTAAAAATTCCTATTAATGTTTGATTCTGTTGGCCTGGTATTTGACAAAAGAAAATTAAATTTAAATGCTTAAAACTTTGGCAATACAGTATCAAATGTCATAAATTTGGTAGAAAATAAAAGCTAAGTGCCCGGACTCAATATATTCCAACGTTGCTCAAGCATAAATCGATTCAATATATACATTGGAGACAATATATTGAATTTTGTAACAGAATAGAATGGCATAAGTATAGTCAGATTCGAAATAACGGATGATTCAAATTTAAACCGATAGATGGCGGCCCATCCTCATATTATATTTCGAATATGTCTGTATGTTTTAGAATATGTAAATTAATTAGAAAGAAAATTTGGAATTATTTAAAGCCAATATTATCATTTTATTTATTTTCTTTTTCTCTTTATTTTTAAAAGGTTCTCTCTTTTTTATTTTTGTTTTGTACAATCATTTTTAACATTAAATAGATATAGATTTTTGTGTTTTTAATTTTAATTATAATTTGAATAATTGTGTACGAAGTTTTGAAGCTGATTGTCCTTAAAATATAAAATAAAATTGTTTGTGTGTGTGTATTTGTTTTTAATTTTTTTTTTTTTGTTAATAGCTACTTTAAAATAAATGCCTTTTAAAGAAAATATTATTTTTTGTTTTTTTTGTTTTAATTTCATAAATATGTTATTTGTTTTTAACAAGTTTAAAATTTTATAATTTATTTGATGCGTAACAACTTTGTTGAAAAATACTACATACAAATACGGCTATAGCACTTGATTTCTTTTTATTTAATTTTATTATTTAATTTTATTTTATTTATTTAGTTTTATAATAAAAAATAATAATAAAAATACTTCTTACATTCAATATTAACGTTTAACTATTTCACCTTTAAATAGGAAGGCTTTAAGGATCAAAGATAAGAGATTTTTAGATGTGATCATCATATACATACATACATATTTTCATTGCAACGAATTTATCTTATAAACTAAAACGAACTACAAAACTAAAGCCATTTTCATTGTTTCATTAATGTTTTATTGTATTTACTTTAAACAGGCTTTTAGTATAAAAAATTTAAGAAAATAAATTATTCATATTGCTTATTATCGCATTACATAGAACATTTTTAAATCAAGTTTCTAAACATTAGAATTATTTATCGATTTTACTTTTTAGGCAAGGCAAACAAAAGCCAACTAATACACAAGGTTTCTAAACACATCCGTTCTCTATCAAAGGATTTAAAAATTAATATTTCAATTGTAGGCCTAAATTGTAGTTAAAATGCTCTTTAGTAGCTTAACTCATTATCTTAATAATAATCCATACATTCCTTTCTTCTTAGGTTAAACACTTTTTTTAGAAACCTAACCTTTTAAATAAAGTTTAATAGGCATAGCAAACAATCATAAAAAAAAATAATAAAAAAAAAGTTTTAATATTTAATAACTCTGTACTCTTGTAAACACTAAACTGTAAGAAATACTCTGTACAAAAAGAAAGAAACAAGAAAGGTACCTAAACATTACACAAATTTAAATAAATAAAAAATAATTAAAAATATTTTGAGGTTTAAAACAGTTAAACTACATACAATATGTTCATCATCACTATTAAACGTTTAAGTTCAATAAATTTCAACATCATTTTTAGTATTTTCAATATCCTGTAGGCTAAATAAAGCAAAAAAGTTACATTCTGAAGAAATTCGAAAGTGTATTTTTAATTTCCACCTGGTAAAACATTATGTATGCCAAAAATAATGAATTAACTTGCTTTTGCCTTCAAAAAACAAAATTATATAATGGGCACCTTACCATGCTGAATGCCATTCAGTATGGAACTTCTGAAGCTTAAGAACTTGTTTGATAACTGATACCGTAACGCATTTGCCCCAAGGAAGTTATTAACAGGCTTTTCTTAAATAATTTTTTTTTGTTATTGTTACGTACTTTAATCTCCTTTTAGCGTTAAAAACGTAAACTATCTCTGGATTCCATGACTATTGCCCCCCATTTGTCTATACGAATACAAAGATTGTGAGGTTTTTCAAATTTATTTGAGCCTCAGAGAGGACTGAGCTCTTAGGTGATGCCTTATAGGGCAGCGCAATAGCAAAGACGTCAAAAACGTAAGCTATCTCTGGATTCCATTACAATTGCTCCCATCTGTCTATACGAATACAAAGATTTTGAAGTTTTTCAGCTTTATTTGAGCCCCAGAGGGGACTGAGCTCTTAGGAGAATCAAATAAAGATGGATTCGCGTCTTATAGGGCAGCGCACTAGCAAAGATGTCAAAAACGTAAGCTATCTCTGGATTCCATGACTATTGCCCCCCATACGTCTACACGAATACAAAGATTTTGAGGCTCTTCAGCTTTATTTGAGCCGCAGAGAGGACTGAGCTCTTAGGAGAATCAAATAAAGATGGTATCGCGCCTTATTGGGCAGAGCACTAGCAAAGACGTCAAAAACTAAGCTACCTCCGGATTCCATGAATATTGCCCCATCCGTCTATACGATTACAAAGATTTTGAGGCTCTTCAGCTTTATTTCAGCCCCAGAGAGGACTGAGCTCTTACGTGATGCCTTATAGTGCAGCGCAATAGCAAAGACGTCAAAAACGTCAGCTACCTCCGGATTCCATGACTATTGCCCGCCATTTGTCTATACTAATACAAAGATTGTGAGGTTTTCCAGCTTTATTTGAGCCCCAGAGAGGACTGAGCTCTTAGTAGATTCAAGTAAAGATGACATCATGCCTTATAGGGCAGGGCACTAGCAAAGATGCCAAAAACGTAAGCTACCTCCGGATTCCATGACTATAGCCACATCTGTCTATGCGAATACAATGATTGTAAGGTTTTTCAGCTTCCTTTGAAACTCAGAGAACACAGAGCTTTTAGGTGATTCAAGTAAAGATGGGATCGCGCCTTTTTGGGCATAGCACTAGCAAGGACGCTTACAAAAGATGGCCTTTGAGAAATTTTAACACACAATTATAATGTCTAGGACTCCTTTTAATTCGATTCTAGAACCAAAAATAAAACCACTCCTATCAACGTAGTACAAAAAGATAATAACTTTTGCTGGTAAAGGCTCAAGTTAAGCTTAAGAAATGATTGAACTTTAAACGAAAACAATGATCTTTATAGCGTGGTGAGAACATGCTCTTATAAGGCACTACACTAACTTTACCGAAACCCGAATATTTCAGATTATTTTAAGGGATTTATTTGAGGAATAAGGAACACACAAATGTGATTGGCGAGACGGCATAACAGTTTCCACGGACATTGCAGCTCATACAGTTAATGACTAATACCGTCAATCAACTGCTTGATACAAATGTCGAACTGTTTTGAAATCTGCCTGACAATAGTCAGGATTCGAAATGAAAGTTATTACTATAATGCATTACTTGAAGCATTTTTAATCAGTTTGATATTTTCTTTTAAGCATAATGTAAGCGCCTTATATTTGCAAACACAAGCACACAATAGTAAAGAAACTTTGAAGTTAATTAATGCCCGAAAAAAATTTAGCATTAAAAAAATATTTAAAATAATAAAAATGATGTTGAAATCGTATTTAAATAGAATTAAAGGAAGGATTAGAAAAAAAACACAAAACGCTATAACAATAACAAGAATGGCAAATATCAGAACATAATGGGTTTATCTTTGCACTGGTCTATCACGTAACCGGTAAAACGTTTAAGGAACTTTGGATATTCACGCTTATAAACAGCGCGTAAAGCTGATGCAGGAGCCCAACCGCCAGGGTTAACTGTAAATGAGTAAAAAGAAAACAAAATTTATTATACGTTTTTAACACGCGATATTTTCGTTTTTAAAACAATTTCACTTACCTACTGAACAATATGTGACTTTACAAGTTAAATCATTTCTACTTAATTTATCATTTTTAGTTTTACCGGGAGGTAAAATTGTTTGACAGGCAAGTATAACAGTTAAAAATATTCGCACACATTTGCCATTTTTGGACTAAAATGAAAATAATTTAATTTATTTAACAAATTCAAAGGTAGAGGGAGGACTTACTTCTTGTTTTGAATAATCTGTTGAATTATTACACACAATCCAGGTATCATAGGCACCCTCGTCTAGGCCATCGGTGATTTTGCGCATATGAGACCAAAATAATGCATCTCTTTGACTAGCAGGCCATACACGTTTATGTGTTTGCAAAAATAAAAATGTATCGGAAGAGATTTTCTCCAATATGGTGCAATCTTCCAAAGTAGCTATAAAACATACAAAAATTCACTTTAATATAACAAGCTTTATGCGTTTTAAAATTTTATTGTGGCGCACTTACTTTCCCACTCATTACGAAATTCTGGCATAAAGAAATAATGACACATTTCTCTAGCCGTAATACCCTTAACAGTGTGATAAGCTTTCAGCGGATCCATTACCATGCCATTGACCTCTTCTTCACGTTTATACATTTTTATTTCACCCTCATCGGCAAATATTTGCCAGCCATTACCATCCTGACCAACACCTTGGCGGGCATAGTGCAACTGTTCCATGCAAACCCGGTCAATCTACAAATAAACAAACAAACAAACATAATATTTCCAATATTTATTAATATCCTGAAGCAATACTCGTTTATTTCATTTTTTTTTTTCTTTTTTTACCTCCGGCCATAGATTGTGTGTTCTAGCTAAGGCACCTGTACCAAATTCCTCTGCTGTATTGCCCTCTTCATCTTCGGGTTGGGCTAAATGTATTGAACTGTGTGTGGAATTTTGTGAATGCATTGATTGAAATTTTAATTTGTTCCGTAATTGCATATCCTCTTCAATTTTATCCAAGCCCGTTTCGACAGCATCAAAAAATTCATCTTCAGGTAGTGTGGAATGTGGTCCTTCCTAAATATTTCCAAATAAAAATAAACAAACAAACAAACATAAAAGAAATCATTTTTATTTCCTACAACGAGTTTTTAATTCCGCATTGAGTACATTTTGTAACATTTAATTAAAAATGATACAAATCTTGTACATGTTTTGATGACATTTTCATTTTCATACACACGTAATGACATTAATTCACATGTCATCCGCTGCAAAAGCGTGGAGAAATGGGAAAAATAAATGCAAATGGAGAATTAAACAAATAATTGCATTGAAATTAAAAATAATTTTCCATTTTTGTATACATAAGGTATCTTTTTAAGCCGCCTTAGGGCCATTATTACAACTTCCCGTTAAAGTTGGGTTTAGTTAAAGGTGACTTTAGCTAAAGTGAACTTTAAATATAAATTAAGGTTAACTTTTTCAAAAATATGACTGCCGGAGCAATGTCGATAACATTGCTCAACTAAACCAGTTTTTAACGCAGTGGCAACGACGAACTTCTTTTTTTATTGTATTTACTAATTTTGTTTATATTTGAAGTTGCCATATTGAAAATATTATTATTTTGGCATTATTATTTTATTATGGCAAGTTCAGACATAAACTTAACTTTAAAAGATACCAGTAGGATGATCCTCCCTTTAGCCTCACGCTTATTTCTACCTTATCGTCTTCTACATTATCGTACTTATAATAATGAAAAACAATTTATCTGCTCGTCCAAATCCTGCCTTTGGTTAACCGCAAGTTGTAATAATGGTCCCTAGTCTAGTAGATAGTGTGTTGGTGAGTCATATACAGCAAAATTAAAATGAAAACAATATGTCTTCGACAACTTCCACTCAGCAGATTTCTAGCAAAAACTCTCTGAGAGTGAATAAAATTGCCATGAAAAGTTTCTCAAACAATCTGTCGTTCGGAGTCGACTTTAAACTGTATGTCCCGCCACTCATGTATATAAATTAACACACACAAACATAAGTGGTGTGAGAAGTTAGGTCGTAATCCTAACTGAACGGTTGTAATGACCAATTATGTATGTATATACCGGAAGAAATTCGAAAAAACTTCATCGTAGTTTTCGATTTTTCAAAATTAAAAGGCTTCAGTCCTCTATCTGCCCACGAGAGTTGAAACAGCTCCATCGTCTGCTAAGCAATAGAACTCAATGTCCAAATCGTAACATCCAACGATAGATGTCTAAACAAGGAAATAATTAAAGAAGAATAAAATAATTGAGAATAAAAAAACAAACAAAAAATAAAATCCACCATCAAAGAGACTCATTGGAAAATCGTGAAATAAAAATCTCTATGCAGCAATTCTTAGCGCTATATTAAAAGAAAGCTGTTCTACTGCTAACCCATTTTGGCGCCGTGGAAAATGATGCATAAAGGACATGAGGATATGGATACAATGGAACAGTTTTTGTGTCACTGCCCAGGTTTTGTAATTCCTAGATCGCAGAATTTTAGAGTTTGGTTTTTCTTTGGTTTTCATTTTCAGGCGATCCCTTATCATGTGACCTCTTCAACTTCGTCATGGAGAGTGTTCTACGGAATGCGGGAGTGCATCGTAATGGCACTATTTTTCAAAAAAAGCGTCGAGTTGCATGCGTATGCTGACGACATTGACATCGTAGGGCATACCAAACGAGATGTTACCGCTGCCTTTAGTGCTATTGAACGGGAGTCTACTAAGATGGGTCTGACAGTAAATGAGGGCAAAACGAAGTATATGTTATCCACAAGTAGAGACGTCCGGCGTATTGAAACTCAGATTATGGCCAATAACTATACTTTCGATATAATCAAAGTATTTATTTATCTTTTGGGTGCCCTGGTAGTCTAGTTGTTAGTGTGCCAGACTATTAGCGTAAGGGTCGTGGGTTCGATTCCCGCCAGAGACTCTGGTCTGTTACACTACACCAAGCATATGGTCAAGTAAGTTATAATTTGTAATTATATTGTAATTAATAGATAAATAAAAAATAAATATTTATCTTGGATCCGCCGTTACCACCAAAAATGATATCAGCCTGGAGATCAAGCGCAGGATCATTCTTGCCAAAAGGTGCTACTATGGTCTCAATAGAAAATTGAGTAGCAGAGACCTCTATCGTACGACAAAACTAATGCTCTACAAAATACTCATCCTCCCCGTGAACTTCTCTAATCTAATATTCTACGAGACGCTCATCCTCCCCGTGCTTCTTTATAGTGCAGAGGCATGGACCCTATTAAGCAAATGATGCAGCAGCCTTAAGCGTATTCGAGAGAAAAGTCCTACGTAAGATCTTCGGTCTAGTGCGAGTTGGCGATGATTTCCGCATTCAAACCAACAGTGAGCTGTATATGCTCCTCAACGACATAGATGTTGTGCAGCGTATTAACATCAAGTGGCTGGGCTGGCTCGGCCATGTTCGAATGGAGAAGCATGCTCCGCCGGGACGGGTATTTGATGCGGATATCTGCGGAAGTCGGCGAAGAGGACGACCTTGTTTGCGTTGAAAGGACCAAATCGAGGAAGACCTGTCATCAATTGGAGTGACCAATTGGCGTAGGCGCGCAAGAAGCATAGGAGCCTGGAACGGATGTGTTACGACAAGCCCAAATCCGTTAATCGGGTTGTTAATGGCCAATTAAGTGTGTAAGTAAGATCAGAGTATTTTGGAATGAGACCATATCAGATCTAATTTATCTGAAAGAAGTTTGAAAGGAAATTTGTGCACTATACAGATCAGAAATTATCAGAAAGTAAGATGGTATGGATGGATGGAAGCTCTCTAGGGCAGCTCTTGCGCTGACCAACTTTTCCTCTTCCCTGGTTTTGGTAGAGCTTGGTCAGTGCAGGGACAGCGTTTACCTATGGCATCACAAGGGGCTGCTATGTGTGCTCAAGTGAGCTTTGTGATATCAGAGCTACCAATCCGACCTAACCTAACCTAAGATGGTATTCCTAAAGTGTAATAGCTTAAGTGTATGCCGATAGGCATGAGGCATTTGGCTGGTCTCTTCTCCCTCAACCTACCTACCGACCTACCTATCATTTAAGTAATGGTCAAGTGATTAGTAAATCTAAAAAATCAATGCTAAAGACTAATAGACATAAAGGTTAATTAAATTATTAAATACAGTGAAACTAATTATTAATTAATCCATTCATCATTGACCATTTCTCTGGTTGAATTAATTTTTAATGATTTGTTTTGCATATATTTGTTCAGAAATCCTTGGAAATACCATTTGGTTTGTATGGTTTATTTGCACTGTTGTGGTTATAAAACTTAAAACAAAAAGCAGTCGATTTCTATTTTTGTGCCAAAGTTAAGGTCACAATGTAAATATAAAACAACATAAACAAAATAAAAAAACATGCGATGGACTGACTAACTGACAGACTGACTAACTGATTGTCTTTTTTTCGTTGTCTGGTTAATATGTACCACAGAATTTAGCCTAATTGTTAATGCCAGTCAATGACATTGTTGTTTATGTACATACATATGTACATACATACAATATTATTTAAAAAACATATAAGAAAAAAAAAACATAGAGTGGACAGCAAAAGTCTTAGTACGGCAATATATTTTGACAAAAAAAGTGCCCACAGACTTAATACTCTTGCACAAAGTCTCGATATGACTTCAAGAGAGTATTTAGGAGATCATTTGAAAGAACAGTGATGTAATCGCTAAACCTCAAACAAAAGTCAACCGAAAAAATTGCTCATGATGTCACCAGAAAACACTAAACAAAACTTGTACATTTAATTTCAAATGGGTTAAATGGAGGGCTTGACCTTAAGGGATATTCTACTAAATACAAGGGAAAACATTTTCATATATTAGGCCTTTGAATTTTAAATTTACTCAGGGTTCTCCTTCGGGGTACCTATTGAGTCATCTAAATTTTTCTCTTGTTTTATGAAAAATATTAAACAATTGTTTGTTTTATAATAAAACAGAAATAAATTAATAAAATAAATATATAAACTATAAATTTTTATACAAACTTTTCGCTAAAATTCATGAAATCCCCAAAAAAAATATATTGCCGTACTAAGACTTTTGCTGTCCACTGTATATGCATACTTAGTTTGTATGTACTATACATACATACCAAATAAAATAAATTATTTTATTTTTATACAATAATTTAATTACTGCATGTATGTACTATAACTGTAGTATAGCTCTGATGACGGCTATGGTAAGTGGTAAACACTCGCTATAGCGACAGTTAAAGTTGTAGAAAACAACACCAATTTACTTCAGTTATAATTGTGTCAATGCCTTAATAACGTTAGTTTTTGTTTAATTCATGTAAAGGGTCCGCCAAATAATTTTTTTTTTCTTAAATGCTTTAAAAAAAACTACTGAATATTTTCTCAAAATCAATCAATCCTTCCGGTTAATATTGGAAAATAATTTCATTGGGCATGCAGTAGCCTACACCAGAAGATGCCGATTTTGGATGAAGCTCATTTCAGATGAAGCTCATTTTGATCTTGGCATTTGTGGCACAGAAAACCCGCACGCATACATTGAAAAACCGACGCACCAAAAACGAGTCACTGTTTGGTGCGGATTTTGGTCCAGAGGCATAATTGGGCCATTTTTCTTCGAAAATGAGCAAGTCAGTCAATGGCGATCGTTATCGGGCCATGTTGAACGAATTTTTGTTCACAAAAATTTAAGAGCAGGATATTGGCAACATTTTGTTTCAACAGGATGGCACTACGTGCCACACAGCCGAAGTTACACTCGATGTTTTGCGCCATGTTTTTGAAGATCGCATTATCAGCCGCAGAGCTGATGTCGTTTGGCCACCTCAGAGCTGCGATTTGACACCGTTGTATTGTTATTTCTGGGGTGCCGTCAAAGATAAGTGTTACGCCGACAAGCCAGAGACAATTGACGCTTTAAAGAACAATATTCGTGAAGCCATTGGTGAAATACAGCTGCACACAATCGATAGTGTGCTTAAAAATTGGACCGACGTGTAGGCTACTGCATGGGCAGCCGAGACAGCCATTTAAATGAAACTATTTTCTATTATTAACCGGAAGGATTCTACTTTCAAATAAAGAAAGAAATTTGAAAAAATATTCAGTAGTTTTTTTTAAAGCATTTTCAAAAAAAAATTATTTGGCGGACACTTTATTATTTTAATTTATTTTTGGATATTAAGGAAAACATTATATTTGTTTGTATATTTGTTTGTCGCTATAAATAAAATTCTTTTATTTGTTTCAACACCAATTTACCACCTGTATTGATTATAACTGATAACGTTAATATATTACTCTAAAGGTAAACTACGAAAATAAGCTAAAATATCTCTTGAATCATGCTAATTACATATACTAGTTAATGTCAAATGACATACAGGTTTATTTATTTTATAAAAAATATTATTCTTAGAAATTGCGTGGGTTTCCATAGAAAACCCGTTTTACGACTTGGTGTTGATAGGATTTGGAAATACTAGGGATGGGATTTTGTTCTTTTTATAAGAAATATCATCCTTTTTATGATGGCTTAAGTGTACAGTTGCTAGTCTAGTCAGAAAAAATGCTAACTTAACTCCTGACAACATACAGACCAGAGATCGGGTAATAAATCCAATATTTCCAATTACAGGGGTATTCCCAAGTTGATGCAGAAACTAGTGACGGATTATCTCTTTTTAATACTAGATCTTTAATATCCCCTTTCCAACATGGTTTTTTGAAAGGTAGGTCGACTGTCACTAATCTTCTTGAATTTACTACACATGTTTTCAGGGGTTTTCTTGCCAGAGCTCGGACTGATGTAATTTATACTGATTTCAGTAAAGCTTTTGATAGGGTTGATCATAGAATTTTGCTTCTTAAACTTTCATTAATCGGTATTCCTGATATTATTCATCGTTGGCTAGACTCCTACCTCTCCCTTAGGACTCAGAGGGTATTGTTTAGGAATGTATTGTCTAAGACAGTATATGTTACTTCTGGTGTTCCGCAGGGTAGCCATTTGGGTCCTTTTCTGTTCGTATTCTTTCTTAATGATCTTCCTTGTGCTATTTCTGATTGTAATATTCTGATGTATGCTGACGACGTTAAATTATTTTATACTTTTGATGATGATCATGGTCAGACTGTTCTTCAGCGAAATATTGATTTGTTTGTAACTTGGTGCAGAATTAATTTAATGGATCTTAACTTGAAGAAATGTAAATGCATGGTTTTCTCTCGCGGGGGCGTAATTTCGTCCACTTATGTGATTAATTCTTGCCCTTTGGAAACTGTGACTACATTTCTTGATTTGGGAGTATTATTGGATATGAAACTGTCTTTTATTGATCATATTAGTATGATGATTGGCAAGGCTCGGGCTGTTCTTGGTTTTGTGAAAAGATGGGCTAGGGAATTCATTGATCCTTATATAACGAGACTGCTATACATTTCACTTGTTAGACCTATTTTGGAGTATGCGTCTATTATTTGGAATCCATACTATCGTTGTCATAGTGATTCAATAGAGTCTGTGCAGAAGCGGTTTTTATTATTCTGTTTACGTGGCTTAGGATGGGATTGTGCCAATGGGTTTCCGTCATATGAGGCTAGATTAGGTTTGATAAAACTTCCAACTTTAGAACGTAGAAGTACTGTTTTAGGGGTTTGTTTTGTTTTTAATCTGGTTAAAGGCGATTTCGATTCTGTGTTTTTGCTTTGCAACCTGAATTTCAGTATTCCAGCAAGATTTTCATGGCACTATCGTGCTCTTTCTTTAGATTTTTATAGAACGAACTATGGATGTAATTTTCCTTTTAGTAGATTATGTAGCGATTTTAACTTATATTATGATTTTATTGATTTTAATTGTAGTGTCTGTAATATAAAACGTAGCTTATATGCTGGCATTAATTTGAAAATTATTATATAAAAATGTATTTTCGTTCTTGTCTTGTCATAGGTAGTTCCTGTTTATTGTTACTTTATTCAGCCTGTGATTAAGTTCTGTAGCTGTTTTATGTTCTCGTTGCCATTACTTTTCCCTTACCCGCTACTGTCCGGACTGTAGTGTGTACGTGTCCCTACGTAATGGGGACGAGCCCTCCGCGGTCGGGTGAGGGTGAGTCAGTGTGAGGCCGGGGACGTTAAAAAAAAGCACTCATGAAATTTTGATTATAAGTGAGTCAACAATATTGAAATTTAACTAGCTCTGATTCATTCATACTCACTACAACATTGACTTATAAGTACAGGTTGCAATGAGTATGAGCACAACATATATAATTGGTCATTAGAACCCTTTAGTCAGAATTACGACCTAGTTTCTCACACCACTTATGTTGTGTGCATGAGTGGTGGGACCTACAGTTTAAAATCGACGCTGAACGACAGATTTTTGAGCGACTTTTAATGGCAATTTTATTTACTCTCAGAGTTTTTGCCAGAAATCTGCTGAGAGGAAGTCGCCGAAGAAATATTTTGTCATATTTCGTTCAGTTGGAGATGCCTGACCTGGGGTTTGAACCGAGGCCTAATAAGCCACCACACTACCTACTAGACCACGGCGACTTCATGCGCACAACGTTGACATCAAACTCATACCATTCGAAATATGTTTGATTCATAAGCCTACGCATTCAGATTCATAACTTCAGAAAAATACTTATAAATGATTCGAATGACTCTAAACATTCATCAAAATTTACAGTCGTAGTTGTTGTTGCATTTACAAACAAAGAAGAAAGACACATAAACAAAAAAGACAAAGACAGCAAGCAGAGCAAACACACAACCTTCTTGTGAGTATTGTAGTGTTCGTACGCGAATCATACTTATGTTGTGCTTCGTGTAAATCTTGAGTTATGGAGAGTCGAAATCAACAACATCATACGTGCTGTTAAGTATGATTATGATGAGTACTTCAAACTTTGAATATGAGTACAGGGGTTCCATGATATTAAAATAAATATGAATGCGTATACGTATCAGAAGTTATGAGTATGATTCGAATCTACTTATCTTTTTGAATACTCATTGCTGATCTCTGGTATAGACATACATAATTGGTCATTACAACCCGTCAGGCAGGACTCCGACCTAGTTTCTCACACCACTTATATTGTGTGTGTTAATACATACACAATTGGTCATTACAACGCTTTAGTCAGAATTACGCCCTAGTTTCTCATACCACTGATGTTGTGTGTGTTAATTTTACACATGAGTGGTGGGATCTACAGTTTAAAGTCAATTCCGGACGACAGATTTTTTGAGAAACTTTCAATGGAAATTTTATTTACCCTCAAAGTTTTCGACAGAAATCTGCTGAGAGGAAGTCGCCGAAAAAATATTTTTTCATACTTCGTTTTAATGTCTGACCTGGTGTTTGAACCGTGGCCTTACATCTAATAAGCCAACACACTACCTACTAGACTACGGCGACTACACCAATTTTAGTTGCACTTATTACTGGGAAGTGCTGGTACTCAGACAAAATGTACATGAATTTCTCGTGCCATTTTGAGCTATTTCTCTCACGGCGAAGGGTAATTGATTTAAAACCATAATTGTGGTTAAAGTTATGATTGGTATCTGAATTAAGGGTACATACTCGCAAAGTTCTTTAAGTTTCGTTTTAATGGAATGTACTGTACATTGAATATTTGAATTTCTAATCGAGTTCTCGGTATTAACGTATGCCACCAAATTTTGTAGTTATAATGTATAAAATAAAATTAAATAATACATGTATACGGTATATAATACAATTCCGTTTTTTTGTCGGTAATTTTTATAAAGAAATTTCATAATGCTTTGCTTATGAGAATAGCTAATGAGGGGAGTAGTACTCATAAATTTATAAATCAATTGAATACAAAATGAATCTGGGATTTTGCTTTAATATTGATTCCATTAAATTCCGTTTAATAACGACAGAGGGATAAAGAAACAAACAATGGCACCCTATCAGCCAACGCATGCTTTCGATTTCATTTTTAAAAATTCTTTTGCGTCTGTAACTTAATTTAGAAGTTTTAAATGTTGAAATCAATCTGACGTTCAAATACTGAATTGCGTAGATAAAATCGTGTGTTTATCAGTTTTTTTTTATCAATTATTTCAGTCACGTTTTCATTTTAATTAAACAAATCTGACGTTATGGTCAAAGACAGTATTTGTCTTTTATATTTTGTGTTTTAATAAATAAATTAAAAGAGAACAATAAAGAATTATAAAATATTTTCAATTGTATGTAAATGAAAAAAATTCAAGAGACGCACAACTTCCATAGGTAGCGATATAGTGACATCACTTATTTTGGTTCTTGGACTAGATTGAAAATTATTTATCATTGAAAACTGAAACAGCAGAACATTTGGGAATGAAAAGAATTCAATTCTCATAAGGTAAACATAGCAGTTCTTCAAGATGTATGTGAAGATAAATTCGATTTTAAAAATCCAACACGCAATCCATAAATTTTAGCAGCGCCAGATTTGGCGTTAACAGAGCAAATTTTACTCTAACAGAACAAAATTTGCCCTTAACAGAGCACTGTTAGCTGTTTAACAATATAAATTTGAACAAGCCCACTGGTTTAGAAGCTAATTTTAGGACAAATCATATCATACCATATCATACTCAAAGGAAGATTCCAAGGCCTCTTAAAATGATCAGCAAAAAGTCCCATATAAAGTGATATGGTATTGTGAAAATTAGCTTTGAAACTATCAATTTTTTTTATTGAAAATTCTCTAGAAGATCAGTGGCCATTTTGCAACATTTTAGAAATAGTACACCGTACAGACTATATGCAAATGGTAGTCCAGAGGATCCTCCTTCCTCTTTGGGATACCTGGAATAATTTCGACCTCCATCCAATAACGATCATAATGAAAATTATATTTTATACTAACAGTCTGCAATAATTGCAAAGTAGTAGAATAATCCACTATTGCCACTGTTAAACAGTTAACAGTTCTCTGTTAATAGTAAAGTTTACCCTGTTAGAGACAAGAAGTGGCGCTGCTAAAAGTTTGGGTTTGCGTCTTTGGTTTTTAAATTCGAATTTATCTTCACACATATTTCTTCAAGGCCATATCTTGTACCAATTGCTGTGTGAATATCAATCGACTATGAATACTTGTCCTTCTGTCTTATTGCATAGTCTAAAATTAAAGCATTTGCAATGTGTACAATGTAAGACTAATAAAAAGCTTACAAATAAACATCTACTCCATCAAGCAAAGCCATCTGCCATTACTCAAGTCAGTTCATTGAAAATGTTGAAAGTTTTTCGTACCAGAAGAGTTTCAACTGAAAACGCAGTGAAATCAAAAAAAGCATTCGAAACTCAACAAATTTTGGAAGTTACAAAACATTTCAAGTCATATTAAAGTCTGGGTTGTTAAAAGCAATGTTTTATGTGGACATGGAGAACCTCTTTGGTTGAGGGGATCAACAGCATGAAGGCCTTTAAAAGCCAATGTATTAGGCGTTCATTCTGGTCAGCCAGAACGAATCAAAACAATTACACTTCAATATTCATACGTTCAAATTTAATTTGCTCGTATATACAGTCAAAGAAAAAAGTCTACATACAGTGGTGTCTGATTTTTACAAAATTAAAACAGATGTTATAGCGTTGTTAAAAGCATTTACAATCAAAAATGTTAGAAGAAAAAGTGAATTAAAAATTATAACGTAGAAATAATTGGGAAAAAACATAAAAATTAGTGGGAAAAATGTCTACATACAACGGAGTATGAAGAATTTTTTCTTTGACTGTACAATGCGCAAATCTGTAAACAAGTTAAGCCCGCAAGCAATCAAATCTAATGACTAAAGCAACAAAACATTCCGAAAATACAGGAATTGATAGGAAAAAAACAGACTGATAACGAGTTGATAGCAAATGGCTTGCATTCTAGGAATGCATTCCACCACGATTCTTACGAATTCCCATTAAAATTTTCTTTCTTCAGTGTTGTCGTTAGTAGACATGAGGCAAAGGTTCCTGATCGATATGTGCTGTGTGAGCGGTTCTGCTTTCACTTCGTGATTTGTATATATTCATACCTGTTGTTTCAATTTGGAGAATAGGACCACAATAATTAAACGTCATTCGAATCTTTTAAGCATCTTAAGATTTCAGTGGCCATGGGCGAGTATACTATACAGACGCTGGGCAAAAGATCTTAAAAATTCATCTTCACTTACAAAGCAAGGTTTCGCATTTCATGTTGCACAACCATACAACACAGTTGATTTTACATTGGAGTTGATTTTACATTGCAATGTTGGTCTATCGTGAAATATGTGTTGGGCTCTAGACAGGGCTCAGTATTCCATACGACCGCTTGAAATTTATTTATAATATATAAATAGCAGTTGACGTCGTCTACTCTACTACATTAATTCTCTGTGCACTTTCTTCAAGGCATTTGACTTTAATTGTCGTATCACTGCATATTTCAAGTCACTAAATTATTCAAACATACCTTAACTTATCTCATTGGAGATGTTAACGAAAAGTCGTAGTTATTCGGTCGCTCAAATGATTTTCAATGAAAAACTTTGCGTATGGCTCCATCTTAAGGAACATGATGAATTCAGATGATTTTTGGTGGCATGCCAAAATGGTTTTGTAGAAAGCAGATACTTCCTGAAAATTATATACACCTGGTGAAAGAGAGAAAACTTTTTGGACCAGGGCATAGTACTAGACGCAAACCACATATTACCGTTAAGTTTCTGTAGTCACCGTAGTCTAGTGGGTATTGTGTTGGCTTGTTAGACATGAGGTCACGAATCAAATCCCAGGTCACACATTTCCAACAAAATTAAATATGAAAAGATATTTCTCAGACGACTTCCTCTCAGCAGATTTCTGGCAAAAACTATGGGAGTAAATAAAATTGCCGTGAAGTGTTTCTCAAAAATCTGTCGTTCGGAATCAACGTTTTAAGCTGTAGGTCCCGCCTCTCATTTAAAAATTAACACACAACATAAGCGGTTTGAAAAACTAGGGCGTAATTCTGACGGAAGGGTTGTAATGACCAACAACTACATATGAAAACTGTAGTCCTCTTATTTGCTATAAAAGTAAAAACGCTTTAACATATACAGTGGACAGCAAAAGTCTTAGTACGGCAATATATTTTAGCAATTTCATGAATTTTAGCCAACAGTTTGTATACAAATTTATAGTTTTTATATTTATTTTATTAATTCATTTCTGTTTTATTATAATAAAAAACAATTTTTTAATGTTTTTCATAAAACAAGAGAAAAATAAGGAAAAATTTCAGATGACTCAATAGGTACCACAAGGAGAACCCCGAGCACTCCACTTAACCCATTTGGAATTGAATGTACAAGTTTTGTTTAGTGTTTTCTGGTGGCACCATGAGCAAGTTTTTCGGTTGACTTTTGTTTGAGGTTTAGCGATTACCTAAACGTTCCTTCAAAAAATCTCCTAAATACTCTCTTGAAGTCATATCGGGACTTTGTGCAAGATAATTAAGCCTGTGGAGACCTTTTTTTGTCAAAATATATTGCCGTACTAAGACTTTTGCTGTCCACTGTATGCAGCATAATTTTCATATTTTGAACAGCTTTGTTTTAATTCAAAACTCAAATGCTTTTCGTTTTTTGTAAAAACTGTGGTTTTTTAATTACCGAAATAAATTTAAAATTTTTATACCACAAAGCTTAACCGGCAAAACTTACCACTTTTTTTAATAATAATAATAACAAAAATAATTTGGCACTTTGAAATAATTCAAGTTCATATAAATGAAGAACTTTACACGACACGCACCAGCTCAAGTGAGTCCTTCAAAGATTAGCAACAACAAATTTGAAGGAAATATTGTGCTGTAGCTGACGAAAACTAAAAACATACTGTTACTGCATCAAAGGTCAACAGCAAAATTTATAGGCAACACATTCTTAGCAACAGATTGTAACTACATGTACTACATAGTCAGAAACTATAAAACACAGGAAGCAAAGATTTACGTAAAGAAACAGAAAAAGACATAGAAGGATATATTAATACCCTACGTAAAGTATATTCTTCTATCATATTTGAGTTGCATTGTGGTATATTAAAACATACATGTATGTATACATACATAATTGGCCATTACAACCCTTCAGTTAGGATTACGTCCTAGCTTATCACATCACTTATGTTGTGTGTCCGAATTTTATACATGAGTAGCGGGACCTACAGTTTAAAGTAGACTCCGAATGACAGATTTTTGAGAAACTTTTCATTGCAATTTTATTTTACTCTCTGAGTTTTTGCCAGAAATCTGCTGAGAGGAAGTCGCCGGAAATTTTTTTTCATATTTCACTTTGTTGGAAATATCTGACCTCTGGTTTCGGTCGTGGCCTCACGTCTAATAAGCAAACATACTACCTACTAGACTAGGGCGACTTCAGCATGGCAAATAAACAAAAAATTCATATTTTTGTTAAACCTGTATTACAAACAAACCGTATGCCAAACTAATATTACTTCTTAGTACTAAAAAAAACATTTCCAAGAGTAAATATTAAAGCATCGTGAAGTCCATAAAAACGTACTTAAAACTTGAGAAGAGTCCTTTAAATGTTGGCAACAAAATGTGGCAATTTAAAATGTGAAACAAGCCTTAGGAAAAAAAGCAACAACCAACTAACTGTACGTTTTAAAAAGTTTGGTTAGGTTTTTTTAAGTATTTTTTCGTGAGGTAATCACACTTACTAATCGACTTGTATTTCCAATCTGTAATCCTTTAAACATATAACGTATGGACGGCATTTTCAATAGTTGTATTGATCACTAATTCCTTAAACGGATTTTTTTATTTAAAAGCAAAAAAAATATTTGCCGTCGAATACAAAAAAAAAATAAAATTATTTAATAAAATTCGCGTGTTAATAATTCTTAAAATATTTAATAATTTAAGCACGTTTAAAATTCAATACGTTTCGACGACGACGACGACGTTGTTGACGGTTTAAATAATGGCTACAAACTGAATTGTTAAACTGTCAGTTTAATTTCAGTTCAAACCAATTTTGCATAGAAGAGCCAAAACAAGAAACAATTGCCTGTTAAATGAGAAATATTAAAGAGACTGTGTAGGAACAGAGATGATATACATATGAGTAGGTGTAGCGAATAATACTCAATATCGGATGTAGTAAAATTAAAAGCCAATCGTTTCGAATAATCTGGAAGGCTATCCTAACTAACGGATATGAAATTTTGTTCCATAATTTGTTCGTGCAAAAATTAAAAAAAAATTAAGACTTCATCGCATTCGATTCCAACAATTTATAAATGCCAATAAACCCAGCGTATGCTGAAGTCGCCTTAGTTTGGTAGGTAGCGTGTTGGCTTATTAGACGTAAAGCCAGGGTTCAAACCCCAGGCCAAATATCAAAACAAAATGCAAAAAGTATTTCATCGGCGACTTCCTCTTAGCAGATTTCTGGCAAAAAAAATTGCCATGAAAAGTTTCTCAAAAATCTCAAAAAACTGTAGGTCCCGCCACTCATGTATAAAATTAACACACACAACATAAGTGCTGTGAGGAGCTAGGTCGTAATCCTGACTGAAGGGTGGTAATAACCAATTATGTATGTATGTATGCTGATGTGTGTAAAGAAAAATTCAAATTTTCTAGCAAAGGCAAAAGCCTAAATTTTTAAGAGAGCTAAAGTTAACAGAACTGAGTTAAGCAATCAACAGAAAATACACAAAAAATCACTCAAATATTCGATATCGGAAAATGGAACCTGTATTCCATTCCTTAAAAATTGTACGCCATAGATCCTGACTGGAATTCGAAAATACTTCTGATAATTGAAAAACTTAAACAAAGAAAATGTATTTGTTTTAACACAGTTTGGGGAGGGTGATCGATATCGTAGAAAAATGGGACTTGCTGTAGGTGTCCCCCTATGTATCCATTTTATCATGGATTCTATTTTTCTTACGGAGATATAGGCGTCGACACTAGTACAGGCTAATTTCTTTCTCATCGACGAATATCGAAAAAAAACTGCAAGTCATCGTCCGAAAAAATGCATGTCATCGACCAAAAAATGCAAGTCATCGAACAAAACTATGCAAGTCATCGACCAGAAAAATGCAAGTCATCTACCAAAAATATGCGAGTCATTGACCAAAAAAATGCAAGTCATCAACCAGAACAGTGCAAGTCATCGACCAGAAAAATGCAAGTCGTCTACCAAAGAAATGCAAGTCATCGACCAAAAAATGCAAGTCATCTATCAAAAAATGCAGGTCATTGGCCAGAAAAATGCAAGTCATCGACCAGAAGAGTGCAAGTCATCGACCAGAATAGTGCAAGTCATCGACCAAGAAATGCAAATCATCAACCAAAAAATGCAAATCATCTACCAAAGAAAATGCAAGTCATCTTCCAAACAAATGCAACTTGCGAAAAATACGACATTTTGTTGCTTATATATATATAAATGCATATTAACTCAATGAGAATTATTACAATTTTTAAGTTCATTCGCGTACTTTTTTTGGTCATATAAAAAAAGTTAGCTTCGTCACCTATATCTCCGTTCCTAAGTAACGCCCGATCATAAGAAAACATGTTTTGGAATCCTTGAGACTATGGCTATCCAGCCCATTAGGTCCATTTACCCATTAGGTCCATTTTTATCGGATTTGGCTCGATTTAGCTAATTTGACAAAAAGTTAGCTTTGTCGAAAATATTGCTTATTCCAATCAGCGACCGACTGTAAGGAAACTTGTTTTGGAGTCCTTAATACCATGGCTATCCAGTTCACTAGGTCCACTTTCTCCACAGGTCCATAATTTATCCGATTTTGACCGATTTATATAAAACTCTTTTTAGCTTCGCAGCCTATATCTCCGGTCTTGAATAATGCCTGCTTTGGGGTACTTGAGGTTATGGCCATCCAGCCCACTAGGTCCATTTTTCCCACTAGATCCATTTTTTGTCTCGATTTAGCTAATTTGACAAAAAGTTAGCTTCGTCGCATACATCTTCGGTTCCAATCAACGCCCGATATCATGTAGCGGAATATCTGCAGCAGACATTGTTGAAACAAATACATTTTTTTGTCTGTTTTTCATTTTTCAAAAGAATTTCAGAACTACCAGAGAAGCTGTTCCACTTAGGAAGGTGTGGGCCATAACTTTTAAGAAATGGAATACATAGAGATTCCATTTTCTGTTAACTTTAACATTAGCTCTGTTAAAAATTTTGGTTTTTGTCTTTGCTAGAAAAATTTGAATTTATTTTCACACACATCGAATGGTGATGGGTCCGAAACAGAATGATAAGAGTGAAATTGATATTCTTTTAGAATGTCGATATTGCCTCAACGAAATGCCTTAATATTGATTATATTAGCTTCAGGATAAACGAATATTTCTGTAATCCAATCAATTTCTTTTGTCCATATCAAAGTAATATATTTAAAGTCTAGGCTTGGGTTAGACGGACATAAGTTAGATTTGTGACTAGGCCATTAGGCACTTTGTGAAACCTTTAAAACAATCTATCGACTTTAATTGTTAGAGACTAACCATGCAAAACAAGGCAATACCCTAAGGAAATCTGATAAAGCTTTTGAAAAAACAAAAACTTCAGCGATCCAGTCAAGATATTGCAAGAATATATCATTCTGGGTCCTTCCAAAACATGCAACGGCATGAAGTAGTTGGCCAGATTCATCCCCACTTACAGCGTGCCACTGATATTCCCTTTAACTTGTCAGCATCGTTTAAAATTTTTGTCAAAGTATCGTTAATTATTAACTTCTACGAATATCTACATATTTCGGTGTCTAAAATGTCTAAGCTGCTTTAAAACTAGAAGCTTCAGTGAACTTATCCACACAGGTAAAGATTCTATCAAAGACTATATCATTCACCGTTGTTTTCTCAAATTACTGCTGAAAAACAGTTCGAGAAATTTCTAGAAATCTTAAGACGCTGGTGTTTTCCGCCTAGGGCCATTCGCTGGATATATCTGGCGGTTGTTAGATCGGTTATTACTTATGGTTGTGTTCTTTGGTAAAGTGCCTTGGATAAGACTTTCCAACGAAAAATTTTAGATAAAATTCAGCGGATTGCCTCCTTGAGTAACACTGGAGTGAGGAAGAGGCTGTTCTTGATAGTATGATGCTCTGTCTGACTCCGCTTGATTTTTATGTCAAACAGAATGCAGGGGGTAGTGCCATACGATAAAGTAAATAAATACTAGGGAAGAGCAGAAGCGTTGGTGGATCGAGATGTTATGTATCTAGATGTCCATGGCCTGATATAGACAGTGATAGAACATGTTTGCTAATGGGTTTAGATAAGGTCAGTCTGAGGTTAATTACACTATGCGACAAGATACAAAAATTTAAATACACCCGAGTAACTACCTAGTCTAAGTTGTTCAGTTAGTTAAGTAGAACTCAGAAATACTTTTTTATTTTTCTCGAACCCTTCAAACTTATTTTATTTGACAAAAACTGTTTTTTTTTTGGACAAATTTTTTGATTACACAATCATTTCTGAACCAATGTCCAAAATTTAAACCTTATTAGAAAGGAGAAGAATGGGCCCTTAAAACGATATACATACATATATTATTTGACTTAATATGCTATGGGGTTTGATGAGGTAAACTTGACAAATGTGAATTTTTTCATTTATTTTATCAAGTTTGTCAGTTCATTGTAGCAAACTTTAATTAAAAAATATGAAATAAGTGAAAACATTCTGAAAGTGCATTATCTTGTGAAGAGATTGACACTTCGTTTGATCAAGTCGGACAAAAATTATCGTAGTTATTATTTAAAGAGTCTAACAGTCGAGTTATATTTTTCATATATATATTTTTCAAATAAACTTTTAGTTCAAAAATTTTCAGAATTTTTGACGGATCTTGATTTTTTATCTCAAAATGTGTCAATTTCACGTTTGAGCGACCACCAGAAGTTGAACAATGTTTGCGAAAAGCGAAATAATAATATTTGCTAAAAAACACAAACATTAGCCGACTTCTGGTAGTCGTACAAACGTGAATTTGACGCATTTTGCGATGAACAATCAAGATCCATCAGAATTTTTTAAAAGTTTTGAGCTGAAAGTTCATTTGACAAGATGACATATATACAAAATATAAGACGACTGTTATACTATTTATATTAGAACTACGACAATTTTTGTCCGATTTGATCAAACAAAGTGTTAATCTCTTCACAAGATAATGCACATTCAGAATGTCATCACTTATTTTATATTTTTTAATTAAATTTTGCAATTAAGAATAGCGAAACTTGATAATATAAGAAAAAAAAATATTTTCCAAGTTTACCGCATCAAACTCAAAATATATAAGTTTGAACAAAACGTTTATGTGTAATGTTTTAAAGACTAATCTCTCCCCTTTCTAAAAAAAAACTTTGGATTTTTAAAATAGGTTCAAACATATTTGGGTAATCAATAATTTTGTGTGAAAAGATCAAAAAACCGTTTTTGTCAAATAAAACAAGTTTGGAGGGTTCGAGAAAAATAAAAAAAGTATTTTTGAGTTCTATTCAACCTAGTGAATAACTTAAACTATGTAGTTACACGGGTGTATTTTCACTGTCGCGCCGTGTTATTAGTTTCATTACATGGCACTGCGAGATTAGTTCACTGACAAGGAGTTAGAAACTATCGAACACCTTCTCTGCAATTGTCCAGCACTTAGTAGGTTGAGGTTGAGGATCGTGGACAGAGGCTTCTTCGAAGGTTTGAACTCTTTATCTAGAGCCTACATTAAGGCTCTCCATAGATTCATAAATAGGTTGAGCTGGTTGAGGAGTGCTAGGGCATCAAGGTTGTAGTAGCATTCTCTTGTGTGTTTGTGGTTCTTCTCCTCTCCTTTTCCAATTTCCCTATCTCCTTCACAATCCTCTCTCTCTTTCTTCTGGGACGAAATTACAAAGGGTCGTTTTGAGCTCTGGCTAGTTGTCCCTATGACAAGTGTACGTCCTCAATGCTAACCTAACCAGTTTATCTTTCCAGTTATCAGTCATCTATCAAACTATAGCATTGTAAATGCAGACCACATCCTTTACACGATTCTACATATCATTTTTCTATAATTGCCTTTGCCATTCTGTTTTACATGTTAAACATTCACGAGCAAATTTTACCTCTACAATAACGTATACGTTCTTTATATGTTCAATTTTTCTTATGAAATACAAATTGCTGTATGGTTTCAAAACTAATGTTTCACTCTGTATAGAATAAATAAAAAAAGCAATTCATTATTACACACAACACCTTAACCCTTCATTATACAAATGAGTGACATAATATAGTATATACATAAGTACGAAAGCAAACATAATTATATATTTATATCAAAGTATGTATATATGTATGTATGTAAATATTTATTTTAACACTGCTTCACCCCCTTCTTGTAATTTTGTAAGCTTTTGCTAACGTTTCTTGTTTTCCTCTTTATTTTTACTGTCTGTCTACTATTGGCATTAGAGAATGTCAATGAACCAAACAAGGAAATAGGGTTATTGTCTGTTCTTTATGGCCAATGCACTTACTTGTTAACAGGTCAGTGTACTAAATAACTGTAAGCTTTTAAATGTATGTATAAATATTCTAATTATAGTAAAAAAAATAAAATGCAATTTCTATGATTAGGAATTTTTGATTCCTGATTTTATATTGTAGCTAATAATAGCAGTAAACAGTAATAATATGATGTAAACCACGAGCGATGAAATTAAAAATATTTGCAATTACAAAATTGTAACTTTGCATGTTGTAACTGAATCTAGCGGGAGAGATAATAACACAAAAACAAAAAAACACATTTTTCGTTGGCATAAATTGTCACTTGACTTGCACTTCAAAGGCACACTATAAATTTGCAATAATTTTCGCATAGTTGCAGCGTACAATGTATCAGTAAAATATAAATAAATAACTGCCCGCAATTGTGTAAATGCTTTAAAGCACCCTTCAGTCAGGATTACGGCCTAGCTTCTCGCACCACTTATGTTGTATGTGTTAATTTTATACATGAGTGGCGGAACCTACAGTTTAAAGTCGATTCCGAACGACAAATTTTTGAGAAACTTTTCATGGCAATTTTATTTCCTCTCAGAGTTTTTGCCAGAAATCTGCTGAGAGAAAGCCGCCGAAGAAATATTTTTTTTCATATTTCGTTTTGATGTCTGACCTGGGGTTTGAACCTTGGCCTTACGTCTACTAAGCCAACACACTACCTACTAGACTACGGCGACTTAAAGCTACTTGCTATTGCCAAAGGGGAATTAGTTTTTGTACAATCTTGTTGAAACTTGCCCTTTTTTGAATTTTGGTGGACAGATTTACTTTAGTTGTGAATATCCGCCTCATGATCAAGAATACATTGTTGATTTTTATTTTTCACGAAAATTATTTAATTATGCATCAAAATCGCTTTTATTTCCTCTCGTATAATACTTGCTAAAGATTTTGTAATCCTAGAAGTACTTGTTCATTCGGTGGCCATATGGCCCATTGTGGTCCCCTTATCAGGGTCCGTTAGTGGTGCGTTTCAAAAACCCCGAGTTTCAGCTGAAACCGGCTAGTTCTCTCAGTGGCACGTTCGTCACCATGCGCAGATTTTAAAATGACGATGACGTCTGTTATGGCACTCGGATAAAAGGTGTTGCACCGTTTTCGTTTCCTCTACATTATGGCATTATGGTTATAGCGCAAACCAACCGTTTTCTATAGCAAAGCCAAGTGATGTATTTTGATTTTCTACAATTCCAGCCATTTTTCTCTTTCCACCTCGCGATTTAATAGTCTGGGCGCATATTAAATATTTGCTATTGCAAATGGCTGTCCAAGTTAATTTAAAACCAGATACAAGGAGAACTATAAATGGATAGAAATCTAAGTAGTTAGGGCACCGAGTCATGAAGCCTCGTAATGGCATCTGCCACGAAACTCTCGAATAGAAGACACAAATATCCTAAAGTAAAGGAAAACTAAAAGCCACGTGTATGCGAATAGACAAGTGTAAGCGAAACAAAAATTGCTCAACGAACTGCGATTTATAACAATTGACAGAGGTAATTAAAGAATTTGACGATTATTAATACTATCATAACTCTTCCGGACTATGATTTCGTCTTTATAATCATAGCAATGAATAGAGATAATTAAAGAATTTCCCGATTATTAAAACTATCACATCCCTTCGTCTTTATAATCAAAAAATTAGATTTGTTGCCAGTTATGTGAGTTTTGAACAAATTCGGAAAGCTTTTATATAAAAATAAACAACTATGATACTATCGAGAGCTGTCACAATTACTATAAAATATAATGAGATTCAAAACATTTACTATTGTATGATCGCTTTATATCCGAATAACGGATCCGCAAATAAAAAAGAAGAAGAGCTATGATACAAACTTCTTTATCGAAAATGTTGCATGGCATGTGCCAATTGAATTTATTTGGACCTATCAGACCTAATCATCAAGATAGAATCTTTCTAAAAATGTTGCAGTCCTCTGACATCAACTGACGCTAGATCTGTCAGTTTCTTAAGGAAAGTTTTCAAAAAAATTTTCCCTATTTCTCGACAGAATAATAAGCAAAAGAGTACGTCTCATTTTTATCTACAAAATTACTTCCGAACTTTTGAAAAGTCATTGTCCCATAAGTTTCCGACTATCGCATGTAGCCTTATTAGTGATACTACTAGTCCTCTGACATCAACTGACGCTAAATCTGTCAGTTTCTTAAGGATCGTTTACCAAAAGAATTTTCCTAATTTCTCGACAGAACAACAAGCAAGAGAGTACGTCTCATTTTCATCTACAAAATTACTTCCGAACTTTTGAAAAATCATTGTGCATAAGTTTCCGACTATCGTATGTAGCCCTTATTAATGTTACTACTGGTCAATTTTCCAATAAGCGTACATGTTTCAAATCCAAAAGTTTATAGTAAAATTTCAAAATTATTATATTCGTGTTTATAAAAAAAAAAAAATAGACGTTTTTGTTTTAAACCCAATAATCATTTAATCAATGGTTTACACCATATTAAAAGAGTTATTTTGTTTAAATTTGAAATACTCTTCCTATTATGGATTAAACTACAATAAATAAATACAAAAAATTATGGCATACATCGAGGCTTTTAAAAAATGTAAATGTTTATAAACAAATATTTGCCGATAAACAATTTCTTAAATGAGTCTTGTTATCTGGGCAGGTGTTAAACTTTTTCTACTTATAATAGCACAATTACACTCCATTGAAATCTAGAAAATGTCATCTTTTCTTATACAGTGTGTTATGCCTCAGATCAGCAGGCATAATCTAATTACGAAGTTAGTTAGATATTGTTTTATGTGAGAAAACAAGTGAAAATCTACTAGGTATTGCTTTTGCGGATAGAAGTAAGAAGTGCTGACTTCTCAATACTAAAATAAATATTTTAAAACTTCTTTCTTGCGTAATAAAATAAAAAAAAGAAAGACGATCAACCTGTGAAAAGGATTTCTTCATACCTATTTATCAAAAACAGTATTTTTTAGGTTAGGTTAGGTTAGGTTAGAGGACGTGTACTTGTCAATTAAGACAAGTACAGTACCCGGAGGTCGAATTGACCCATTGTACAACGTCCTAGTTTCTCACACCACTTATGTACATACATACATACATAATTGGCCATTACAACCCTTCAGTCAGGATTACGGCCTAGCTTCTCACACCACTCATGTTGTGTGCGTTAATTTTATACGTGAGTGGCGGGACAATTTTATTTACTCTCAGAGTTTTTGCCAGAAATCTGCTGAGAGGAAGTCGCCGAAGAAATTTTTTTGTATTTTGCCTTGATGTCTGGCCTGGGGCTCGAACCCTTGCTATCTGTCTAATAAGCCTACTAGACTACGGCGACTTCACAGTGTTTTTTTAATATTTTAATACTTTTATTCGTATGAAAAGACTTTCATCAGAAATTTGTCATTAATAACATAAATTGGGTGTCCTGGTAGTTAGTGGGAAAAGTGCTAGACTATTAGCGTCAGGGTCGTGGGTTCGATTCCCACCAGAAACTCTGTGACACTACAACGAGTGTATGGTCAAGCTTACTCAGCTCGTAAATAATTAAATATAATTTGTAATTATTACAATACAATAAAATAAATAAAAAACATATATTCAAATGAATTTTGTTTAATATGGAAGGTACGATACAGTTATTTTTATAATAAAAATGTTAACACAAAAATATTTTTAGAAAAACAATAAACAAAACCATTCAGTATATACTTATAATTGTTCTTACGTCTTGAACTCAAATTATAACGAATTGAGACTAAAAAAATCGAAAAAGGAAGAGTTCATTGTGTATTTCGAACTCGAAATGTCTTGTATAAGAATATATAAATTGGAAAATATTGCTTTCGAATTGAATACGTAATAAACCGAAGAAGTAGCGTAGCTAAAATTCATGTTTAAAGATTTTTTTATAATTTTACTTTTCGGATTAACCTCAACGACATTTTTTGAGTACTGGGTTAATACGGGCACCCATTCAACACAAAATTTATTAATAATATATATTGTGTATTAAAATTAAAAGCAAAAAAAACTCTTTGTTTATATATAGTTTTGGTCCACCCATTAGGGGAGACAACGATCAATGATTTGAAAAAATTTCTTCGCCTTAACTTCCATGGATATTAATTTCTCCAAAATCTTTTGAATGAAAGTTCTGTATATAATGATTAACTTAGGGGAAACTGATTACAATTTACTTGCAACTTGGATTTGTTTTGGATTTTCACAAAATTTTGACAATTGTTTTGTTCAGAACTTCTTGAAGTTTGCATTAGTCTGACATGACAATAACCAATTCAACATCAATATCATTTTAGCTTTCTTGGCAACTATTTTAAACCAAATCAATACGGATTTCTCGTGAATGCAAGAAAATTACAATATAATAAAATAATTATTTAATGTTAAAAAAAATATAAATAAATACAAACATACCTCCAAATCAGGTCCCGGATATGAAATACGTTTTAATTTCTCAATTTCTTCTTTAAATTTACGATTTTGTTCTTCAACTTTTTTACGTTTTTCAACTTCTCTGTCCACCTTCTTTTTCCAGATTTCATCGTTTTCCGCTATAATCTCTAGGCAATGTTGTAAGGTTGTTAAAACACCTGATGTTGTGGCGCGAAATGTAATCGATTCTCCCTAAAATGGTAAGAAACCAAAAAAGAAAAGGAATCTAATAAAATGAAATAATAAAAAAAATATAAATTGTGTACCTTAAAATCAATTGCTTTCAAGCCATCACCCAAATCTAATGGTGCATCTGTACCTTTATTTGCTTCTGCACATGCATCAAAATATCTGCAATGAAAAACCAAACGATTTACAAAACTAAATAAATAATTAATTACGATAGATTTGTTATGAAATTACCGTTGAAGCGTTTCTATTTGCCCAAATAAAATATCCTTAAATGTTTCAATTTCACCAACTTTCTCTTTGAGGTTACGTTGGGTCTTTTTTAAGCTACTGCCACTGGCAACTGATACGGTATTCGATTGTAATGACACTGTGCTGCCATGACGTCGCAATGATGTTGTATCCGTGCTAGTACTGTCGTCCTTATACATTCGCAATACCTCCACCCAGTGCATACGATCCTCTGGTGTATCGGCACGTAAACACCAATTATTGTAATTATTGACCACCACATCGAAACGTAACTCATCGGATTCATGGGGCTACAATTGTATGAGAGATTACGTTTAATTAATATGTTTTTATTTTTCCAATTCAAATATAATAATTTTCGTAAGAACGAAAACTTTATTTTTTTTTTTAAACATTTTAAGGGCCATTATTACAACTTGCCGTTAAAGTTGGGTTTAGTAAAAGGTAACTTTAGCTAAAGAGAACTTCAAAGTCACCAGCAATGCGTGGTAATTGTTGGTAATTATTTTATTTTTCATTGGCGTTGCCAGCATGTTTAATTTTTTCAGTTATTTTATAACAGCTTGAAATAACATTTCTATTTATTTTTAATTTTTTAATTTCTCACACCAATGTTGATTTGCTATCAACTTCTAAACTAATGATCAAAATGCAAAATCTACATGTTAATTAAATGTCAGTGTTTTCGGCAGGCCTAAAGGTGAATTTGCTGGATCTGTAAAATGCAAGTAAAGGACATTAAAACATTGCATAGGAACACAGGATAGTAAGCAAGTATCAGATAT
This sequence comes from Sarcophaga variegata, assembly GCA_932273835.1. Taxonomy (NCBI): domain Eukaryota; kingdom Metazoa; phylum Arthropoda; class Insecta; order Diptera; family Sarcophagidae; genus Sarcophaga; species Sarcophaga variegata. The sequence continues at coordinate 20,243,222 of OW026362.1, read as the reverse complement.
ATACAGACAGCCATTAAATCACAAGTGTGTGAAAATAATTTCGAATTCAAAAACCAAAGACACAAACCCACACTTTTAGGATCGCTAGTTTTTGTTCTAGACTACCATTCGCATATAGATGGGTAGGCGTACTTTTTCTCATATGTTCCAATATTGCCACTGATCTAGGAAATGTTTATATGTTTTTGACCAAAAATCAATTTTTCCAAAATTCATTTTCTCAAATCACAAAATTATTCTAGCTATACCACTACCACAGTTCGAAAGAGGACCCCCTGGATTACCATTTGCATATAGTCGGGTAGGGAAGCCGCCGTGGTCTAGTAGGTAGTGTGTTGGCTTATTAGACGAAAAGCCAGGGTTCGAGCTCCAGGTCAGACATCAAAATAAAGTACAAAAAGTATTTCTTCGGCGACTTCCTCTCAGCAGATTTCTGGCAAAAACTCTGAGAGTAAAATAAAATTGCCATGAAAAGTTTCTCAAAAATCTGTCGTTCCGAGTCGACTTTAAACTGCAGGTCCCGTCACTCATGTATAAAATTAACACACACAACATAAGTGGTGCGAGAAACTAGGTCGTAATCCTGACTGAAGGGTTGTTATGACCAATTATCAGGCATGTTCTGACAATCGCACGATTTGAAATCGCAAGTGATTTCAAAAATGCAAAATTTATTTCAGTGTGTTCTGAAACTCGCACGTTTTACTTGCGATCTTCGATTTTTCGAAGTCGTTTATGAAAAAAATAAAACATATATTTTAGAATTACAAATAAAAATAAAAACATCAAAATTAAAAAAATAAATAGAAAAATGCCTACAGGTTTTTTATTAAGCATAATTTGTTTAAAAAAGCTGCAAACCAGAAAAGAAAAATTAAAAGGACGTGCCCTGAGGGATTATTCTAACCCATTAGACGTTCCGGAGCGGGCGAAAGCATCAAAAATGCATTTCTACGAATAGTTTAAAATTCCATGAGTAATTGGGTCGGTAGACGGCACCCATGTAAGGAACTTTATTTTTGTAGAAAGGGGTATTATAGTTTAAATGTGTTAATTGTATGTATGTACTCCTATATGAAGGTTATTTTTAGAATTTTAAACAATTAAAGTGATTACTGTGCATGTAGATTTGTGACCACCAAATGAGGATACGAGCTGAGGAATTTGTGTGGCATTTAAGTAACGCCAATGAATTTTACTTAGAAAAATGTTCTAATGGAGACCGTGGTTACTGGTTGCTGGCCGATTCAGCATATGCCCTACAGCCGTATGTTTTAGTACGTGCGTTTAAATTACCAATTTAAGTAAACAAATGATGCAAAAAATTGGTTAAAGATAAAGCAAGCAAAGCTTGGTATTTTTATTTAGAAAAGTGTAATATTGTTATCATTTTATCATAAGAAGTTTTCCTTTAACATATTTCACCAGTTCACTACAATATCCTCTTGTGATTTGAAATCGCATTTTTTGTTAAGAAGTTCTGCTTGAACATATTTTCATCAGTTCACTGCAATATACTTTTGTGATTTGAAATCGCAAATTTTTAGCGTTAAGCGTTTTCCAGAACACCTATTTGGCGATTTCGAATCGTATAAATTTTTTTTAGCGATTTGCGTTCGCCAGAACACCCTCTTGGCGTTTTCAAAACGAAAACGCAAAATTTAGGCGATTTGCGTTTTTCAGAACATGCCCGTATGTATGTGTGTATGTATATAGTCGGGTAGGTGTGCTATTTGCCATATGTTCGAAAATGGCCACTTATTTTCTAGAGACTTTTCAATCAAAAAAATTGATATTTTCAAAGGTAGTTTTCTCAATACCATATCAGCCTTGGAACCATGTATTGAATACGGTACGGTACTCATAAACCTAGTATATATCCTAAAATTAGCTCCTAAGCAAGTCGACTTGTTCAGAATGGCACTGTTAAACAGCTAACAGTGCTCTGTTAAGAGAAAATTTTGCTCAGATAACCCCAAATGTGGCGCTGCTAAAATTTATGGATTGCGTCTTGGATTTTCAAATTCAAATTTATCTTTACATACATTTAAATCACTGAAGAACTTTAAATCAACTGTGAATAGTAAATGATTTTGAAAAGATACCCGCGGCCGAATGAATAATTACAAAAACTTTAAAAAGGTAGTGCGTTGGCTTATTAGACGTAAAGCAAGGGTTCGAGCCCCAGGCCAGACATCAAAACAAAATACAAAAAATATTTCTTCGGCGACTTCCTCTCAGCAGATTTCTGGCAAAAACTCTGAGAGTAAATAAAAATTGCTATGAAAAGTTTCTCAAAATTCTGTCGTTCGGAGTCGATGTTAAACTGTAGGTCCCGCCACTCATGTATAAAATTAACACACACAACATACGTGGTGTGAGAAACTAGGTCATAATCCTGACTGAAGGGTTGTAATGACCCATTATGTATTCTCTAGACTAATTCGTTCATTCGGCGAGAGAAATTGTAAAATAATATAAATTCTGGTCTAGACTCTTACATACGCATATTTTAAGTTAAAAAAAAAACTAAGGTTAACGCAAAATGATGAATAAGAAAGAGAATCAATGTGAATGTAAAGTTATTGTAATTGTAGTGTTTATTGACAGAATTATTGTTTTTATAAAAGAACGTGTATTTAATATCTTGAACTATTTTAATGCTAAAAATATACGGGTGATTTACATTTATACAACAATAATAGCTGTATTGTAATTTTAAATGAAATATGACTAATAATGTCATTGTTTTTTAACGCTAATTATATTGAAAATATGGCTAATTTATCAAAAATTATCAATTACAATTGGCTTAATTTGAAAAAAGCATTGCTAGATATATTTAGACAGTGTAGTACGTATAGATAGATAAACATTTAAACTGTTTATGTACGAAAAGTGAATCATTTTAAAAATGTATGTATTATTATTACTCAGATTTCAATGTAGGCGTCAAGGGGCTTATTTCTGAACACTATACTGCTTCTAATATTTGATATAGTCTGACAGTAATCATAAAAATATCTTAGACCACAAGAATATTTCTTATCGCATAGCTTTCTAAATACGTATAACGAAACTTATGTACATATTTTAGAACAAATTCTATTATTAATCAAGCTGAAAAACATTAAAAAATCAATCTTCAACTGTAGAAAAAAAATGGCATATGGATTTACTTTCACTTACATTTCATTTCCTAAAAGCTAACCAAACAGAATGAATTGAAAAACATAAACTAAACATTGTTTTATCATTTGTCCTTGGTTACAAATTGATATATTGCTCCTTCCTATTTCTTTCGTGTCGTATATGAGTCAACATTTTGTTATTGTTTACCACCCATGAAATTGTTGCTCATTTTTTTAACAAAAAAAAAAACAAAAAAAAACAAAAGGAAAAGGAAAACAAATTTAAAATGTTCTCCTTGTGTGGTTCATTTGTTTTGTTTATTCTTCAATTATTTATACACTACGACTGCCTGCACACCCAGCCTTTTAAATGCAACGTACGAGTACATTTTTTGGGGAAAGTACTAATGGTGGTTGCTTTATGTCATGCCTAACCATTAACTGCTTAATAAGCAACAATGACCAACCAGCAGAAGAAAAAATTAATTTTAAAACAAAAATAGAAAAACATTAAAGTAACAAAAACATTCGGTAATTTAGAACACATAGTAAGTACTTTATAGTGAGAAGACGTCATCGTTGTCGTGTCAATTAAAAAAGAAAATAGAAAACCAGATCCATGAAAATCAGCAATAAACATACACCAAAAAATAAAATTTAAAAACAAAAGTACAGAACCTTTATCGCCTACATGTTATATGCACATTAGGGTAACGAGCAATTTATCAAATAAATTGTGAAATTTTGAAATTAATAAATACAAAAGAATTAAAAGGAAATAGATTTTGAAATTACGAGAATATCATATCAGTTGGTAATTTAAAACTTACACAAAATATAATGTATGTATTACATGCAATTTAGTTTTATAATTGTTGTCAACTTATCCAGCTGAACTAGGTAAATAAATCTGTCAGAACAAGGGCATTAGAAAAAATGGTAGTTAACCAGCTTCGAATTAATTTAGTTTTTAAATAGAATACTTTATCAACATTTCTAGCAATTATCCTTCTTCAAAATGGGTTGAGGACGTGTACTCGTCATTGTGACAAGTATCGGAACCGCCATCTAACGTTTTTTTTTCAACTAGTGCTTATTTCGTGAATGGTAACACTTAGCTCATGTCTGATTTGACAGATAATTAGGTGTATCCAAGGCGAATTCATGAATTAATGAATTCGCCTTGGGTGTATCTTTCCGCTGAACGAATATGGTTGTGTATACGCTTGAACAACGCTGGGAAATAATGCGACATTACTTTGAAAATCATGGTAATGTTGCAGAATGTATGCGAAAATTGCGTACGGATTTTGGAAGAAGAGAAGCACCGTCAGCTCCGTATGTTCGTTATCTTGTGAAAAAAAAGTGAAAGAAACTGGCATCCTCATCGATAAAAAGTCAAAAACAGTGCGTACACCCGAGAATATTGCTGCTGTGGCAGAATTCACCTGTTTCACTGTTTTTGAAGATCGCATTATCAGCCGCAGAGCTGATGTCGTTTGGCCACCTCGGAGCTGCGATTTGACACCGTTGGACTATTATTTATGGGGTGCCGTCAAAGATAAGTGTTACGCCGACAAGCCAGAGACAATTGACGCTTTAAAGGACAATATTCGTGAAGCCATTGGTGAAATACAGCTGCACACAATCGATAATGTGCTTAAAAATTGGACCGATCGTATAGGCTACTACATGGCCAGCCGAGGCAGCCATTTGAATGAAATTATCTTCCATTATTAACCAGAAGGATTGTACTTTCAAATAAAAAAAGAAATTTGAGAAAATATTCAGTAGTTTTTTTTAAAGCATTTTCAAAAAAAAAAAGTTATTTGGCGGACCCTTTACAATACCCAGATATCAAAATGACACATTGTAAATTCGTCCTAGAATAGCGAAAAGATAGAATTGTGAAGGAGATTGGAGATAGTGGGAAATTGGAAAGAGAGAAGAGGTAGGAAATAGAGGATAAAGAGACGGAGGAAAAACAGATGACCACAAATACACAAAAGAGCGCCACTACAACCTTAAAGCCCTAGCACTTCTCAACCAGCTCAACCTATTTATGGATCTATGGAGAGCCTTAATATCGATTCTCGACAAAGGGTCCAAACCATCGAAGAAGCCCCTGCCCAGGGTTCTCAAACTCAACCCTCTAAGGGCTGGATAGTTGTAGAGGAGGTGTTCAATAGTTTCCAACTCCTCGTCGTCGCAAAATACCCTGCAATAATCTGCCTGAGATCTGTTCCAGATCCTTGTCAGCAATCTAATCTCGCAGTGCCCTATAGTGAAACTAATAACTAACCTCAGACTGGCTTTATCTACGCCAAGCAGCAAACCTGTTCTATCACTGTCTATTCTCTTCCCCTCTGACTCATCCAGTGATGAGGCCGTAGAGAAGATAGATGGTAATGGTATCATTCATTAAAGAAAAATTAAGAAAAGTTATTGTGTCCTCTTCTCTGATGTTCTTTTTCGAAGTGTTGTCAAACCATACTGAATCAAGCAATCGGTTAAGTTAGGATTTTTTAACAGCTTAATCGGACAGTAAATGTTTTTAGGTGGAATAAGACTGTAATTTTTGACAAACACAATATTTCTTAGATCATAAACGCTTATAGGTTATGCCAACTCTCAGAACACTATGTGGACTACTTTTTATATTTCCTTTTCAAGAATTAACACTTAAACAGGAAGTTTTATACCAAAATTAAACAGACTTAATAAATATTGGGTTAGGAATACAAATAATTCTAATTCAAATGTCATTTTATGTATGGCCTATAATACAAAAAAATAATAGTAGGCAATATGATCTATTTAATACGGGTTTATTGAACTTGCTCTTACTGCTTCATGTAAATTTGAATGTTTAATATGTAATACACGGTTTCAATAGTGTTGCTCATTTTTACAATGCACACACCATCCATAAACAATGATAATAAAAAACAAAAATAATAAAAAAAAAATTAAAAAATGGGAATTAAAAGTTGGAAATAACCTAATTTAGATAAATTGTTGTCTATATACGTACATACATACAATATATGTATGTCTTACTGCTTTGTTTGAAATTGATACCAACAAAGTAAATTCAAATTTGCAGTTTATCAAACTTGTTGGCACCGGCTTCGACTGAACCTGTGATTTACACACACACACAATACACCACAGGTATATTATATAATTATGGATGTTTATAACTTCTGTTATCCACTTTTTTGACTCAGTTTTTTCTAAAAAAAAATTTAAAATTTTATTGCAATGCACGTACGTATGTACATATCAAGAACAGTATTTCACTAAACTTGTTTTAAATGTTTATTGGAAATTCTTTGAATTTAAATTTCTTATTAAAAGAGATGCAGATCATGGAACTTTTTTAAAAATAGGTTGAATAAAATCGAATGAATAAATTAGACATCAAAATTATATTAAAGTTTTGCTTTATAAATTCCAGATGTATTCAAAATATAGAATTTTCTGACAAAGTCTCGCCAAGTTCGATTAAATGCTGAGGTTTAGATCACAGATTTTTCGAATTATCGGAGCAACTGGAAACACCTATGAAACTAGGGGAATTTTCAGTTTTAAAAAATCTAGAAAGCAACGCAAAATGAAATCAAACGTACATACATAAATGTACGTCAAATAGCTTTTGTCGAAGAATGGAAAAACATTAAAGCACGTGTATTAATCGAGAAATAGGTCCTTATCAATTCCTTTTTAAATGTTTATTTTCACTTTTTTGTGTAAATTTGTGTTTTCCGACAACCTTACAATTCTGTTTTCGATCCAACAACAGCAATTGCTACATTTTAGACATTATTCCGCAAAGTTAATTTTATTTTTTAAGCATTAAGGCAGGAAAGAAGGAATATAGGTATTATTTCCTTAACGGATGGTTTCAGTAGGAGTGTCTTGCATTGTACTCACCATTAGGAGAGCCGACATTAGAAGAAATTATTGCGAAGAGCTGCGATAAATGGTGATAAAACGAGATTTCACCATTTATTTGGTGTACTTTTTTTCTATAAACTGTTCGAACTAATGCTATCCACAATTATATCGTTTTATTCAATAGTTCAGATATTATTTCCATTAATAATGAATTGTTTGTAGCTCAGAAGTTAGTTATATTCATCGACTATTTGCCTTAACAGAAGCTTGATGAAGTTAATTTCAACAGAAGCTTGGAAATAATTTTTTCTTTGATTCCACAAATTATGTTGTATTTCGAAAAATTGTTTTTGAATATTTGATCAGAATATTTATACGATATAGAATTGGAAAATTGAGAGTCTTCATATTCGATTCGAAAACTAGGGACGAACTAAACTTCGAAAAATTATAATTTTATTAAAAAATATAAAAGTATCTATGGAAACATTTCTCCAATTAAGCAAGTACCCGCCTAATGCTCACATTCCATACATATGTATGTACATATGTACATGTACGTTAAGTACATACACATTATATTTATACGGGTGAATGTGTATAAGTAAAAAATATCTAATTGTATCAATAAAACTTGTGGTCAAAAGTCACAACACATGATTGAATCTCTTAATTGAATTCATTTTTTCATTTTTTCTTTTTCATTTTATATTATAAAAATAGAATAATGCCATGTATTTAAAATTGGTTCTACATGGTTAACTATCTACATATTGATCGTATACGGTGGTAACGGTGTTGTTTACTTAAGTTATTTAAAATGAAGTGTGATATTATAATGAGGTTTTTATAGTTGGCTATAAACACTTACCTTTATTGTGGCTTTACTAAGGCTTATAGCACCACGACAACCAAAATCTGATTCAGATTCCGATTTATAATAGGATAGTGTGCCATCTTTGAGAACAATATAACGCGGTTGCCAACCGTAAATATAATTGGTCCATTTACTGAGATAACCGCGTAGCTCAACACTGCTATTGTCAATGAACTCCACATCGGAATCTTCACTTTGCGATGAAGAATCATTGATCACTACAGTGTTGTTCGTTTCGGCAATAGTAACTTGAGACGGCATTATGCCACCAACCGCTGCTGCTGAGCCGTTCGTGTTCACTAACATTTCGGGTGGGGCGCATATTATAGTATCCCCGCCACCATTAGTATTTAATTGTTTAACATATTCCATTATGTTTAATATTTGTTTTGATTGATTGTTTGTTTATGTGTTTAGCGATAGCCACCATCAAATGGGTTTTTTGTTACACAAGCAACATAAACACTTCCACAACAACACAAACAAGCAACTCCACGGCCCACTTAATAATATCACACTCAGTTGCGGCCAGTACTTTATGAACTCAATTCCGACTTTCAACAATGGAAGGAATAGTGTTTCACAACAGCATGGAAAACAAAGAACAAACAACGCCACGTAATTTTCCTTTAGAGATTTTCTTTTCAATTTTCCCGTTATAGCATAATTTCTACTGATGTTGCTAACGCCGCGGCACAGTATTGTTCGACCATAAACTAGTGGCCCGCAATTATTCAAATATTGAGTTGTAAGTTAATTTGTATGGCTGTATAGAGTTCTTTTTAATTATTTCTTATCTTTAGTAGATTGCAAATAAAACAACAACGAAATTATCTTGAAATATTTTTCATTTGTTTTTTTGTTATTATTATTTTTTTATCTGCTGCTATATTCCTTACACACCGGTGTTTAACGCTGGTCATTCAATCATGAACATGGGGAATTTTCTGTTGAAATTTCTTTTTAATCGACTGGTATTAAAATACGATTTTCTTTATTTCTTCATTATTTTTATACACTTCTTAATATTTTTTTACTTCATTTACTGGACGGCCTTGTATTAAATTTTATAAATTATTCCTTTTGTTTATTCTAAATCTTCAAACACTTGAATCACTTTTATTTGATCTGTATAATGCAAATTTATTTTAATTAAAAACATTCTATTCTTTTTTTTTTTTTTGTTAATAACTAAATTCCATTGTTTTATTTTTTCACTTGAGTTTTTTTTTATTTCGTTTGTGTCGCTTATTAAAATGTTCTCTATTTATCATCAACTTTATTTGTGGCAATAATTTGTTTTTGTTACTGTTTTCTTTTCTATTCAGTTCTGCAAAATGTCATCGAATGAACAAAACACAATAACAACCATTCTTTATGACATTTAGATCAGCTGACTGTTTTGAGGTGAATAAAAATTAAAACAATAAAATTAACGTACTATGGTAAGTTTCTAAAGAGATATTATTTTGAATTTGTAAACAATGATACAGGGTTGTATTTGATTTAAAAATGAAAGAAATAAACGTTTCATTTGAATGTACAGACTTTTATAATTTTATAGGTTAGGTTAGCGGGTAGCTTGCTGTTCATAGGCAAGTTCACTCGTAAGTCCCCTTTACATGATCGGTTAGTGGTGGGTTTAAACCATCCCGAGCTTCGGATGAAACCGGCCAGTTCCCTTAGTGGCATGTACTCCACCAAGTCTGTTCTTACGTGCAGCGCACTCGCATAAAAGTTGTTGCACCGATTCCGCTTCCTCAACATCATGGCAGCTTCTATAGTAATCTTGGTGAGGCAGACCGAGCTTTTCAGCGAAATTCGGCAACTAGATATGTTGGACCTCCCACTGTTTGTTGAATTCCATACCGACTTTTCCAATTTGGAAAAGTATTCCTTTAGAGGCACATATCGATGGCTTAATATAAAAAAGGCCTAACTCGATTTTTGGTTATTTTACAGGAGAAGGAAAAAACTTAATAAAATTCGTAAAATTTTAGATACAACAAAAATTTTAATACAATTTTTAATAAGAAACAGCAACACATTTAATCCCCCATTTAAAAAATTTTAATTTTTTTTGTGCATCTGACATTTGTCTACCAGAATAAACAAAACACCATATTTTGAAAAAAATTGAGTTAGGCCTTTTTTATATTAAGCCATCGATATATCCCCTCTATCTTCTCTTCCTCAGACACCTCAAGCTCAGCCTTGCCTGGGTTCACAGCAGCCCAAGCCGTTCTTCTCCCCCCACCCATGTACCTTTGCCAGTAGCAACTCCATAAGATAGCTGATCGTTGGAAGATGCTTTCCCGTGCTCAGTATCACCACGTAGTCAGCATATGATATCATTTTAAAGTCTCCGCTCTTCATTTTCATCAGGATTTTATTAATAACTAGGTTCCACAACAGTGGTAATATTAATTACTAGTTTCCTGCCGGAGGATTCCCCAATGAAGATTGGATGCTCCTAGATGATAATATATTTTTAGCCATCTGTTTATTATGCCATTCGAACCAGTGTTCCCCAGACCGATGTGTATCTGTCTGTCTCTTACGAGCCAGGGCTTCTAGTTCAGGGTCGGATCTGCGATCTTTTTGATCATAAACAACAGCAGCCCCAACAAATTTGTTAAAGAAAATATATTATTGTTTACATGTAACAACATGGTTGTTTGTCTTGGAAAGAGTATTTCTACGCTTGATCTCCAGGTTCACACCATTTTCGTTGATAAAGACGTAGACGAGATAAATAAATTCATTAACGATACCTACTTGTACGCTGTAATTTACCCTTTTATCTAATTTCTCTAAATAAAATAATATAAAATGTTTTTAATAGATTCTCTAATTTGTATTAATTTCTACTACATATATATAAATAAATAAATTAAATTGTTTTTTTTTTCTTCTTTTTTTGTTAAATATTAATGAATTATTTACAAATAAACAAATAAATAAATTAATTAATTTAAATTAATTCACATAACAATTAATTACATTTTAAATATTTTGTCTTATTTAACTAAAATATGACTTTCAAAGAACACTCATTGCATTTACATTTACAAACTAAAACATTTACAACAACAAGAAATTAATTTTTAAAAAAATACACATAATGTCTTTAACTAATAATAAACATAATTTTTACAACAAAAATTTAATTTAAAAACTTTTCTGAGTATTTTTTTTTACAACATAATTTGGTAAATAATTTTATATAAATTCGTTCCTTTTTTTAAATTTTTTACATGGAATACAATTTTTTCGTTTTCTTAAAATCCAATTGAATTTCATTTTCTTGTGGGTTTTCCGTTTCACTTATTATTTGTTGATCCAATATTTCAGCAGCTGATGGGTTTTCAGCAACTTGAGCTTCTGTTATCTCCTCAACTTCTTGTTCATGATACTCGCCTTTTTGGGATTCTCTGGAAATAGTTGAAATACTAGTTGTATATGGAAGTATACGGGAAATTTGGTTCTTAACGTTTAAGGTTTACGTACTTGTATTTATGATTTTGTAAAGCTTTGAATAAACTTCGGGGACATTCTTTATGGTATGGAAAGCATTCACCAGGTGCTGTTCGACCTTCACCAATTTCTTGTGCTTTCACATATTCTGGTATTAAATCGGAAAACGGTGATCTGGTTACACTAAAGGAGGGAAAATAAATAAAAAAGAAACAAATTAAAGTCAGGATTCTAATTAACGATTTTTATTTTATTTTTAATTTTTTTTTGTCAAAAACTGTTTTTAAATGTGTGTGGAACCTACTACACATAAAGATTTTGCCTCATTCCTGTCAAAAGTACTAATTTTCTCAAAATGTCGAGAACATAGCATTCTTGCTTAAAACTCCAGGGAAATATTAGTCTGCTGTGTGTCTAACTATGGAAGATAATATAAAAGAAAACAAGGACCTGATGCTTAAAGGAGTTAAAATCGTGCAAAAAAGTAACACCGATTGTACCTGTTGCTCTTAAAGCACTATTTTCCAATTCTTTTCATCACAGGATACTTCTGAAGGGATTAAAACGCCACTAAAATATCTATATTAAGACCGATTGTACCTGTTGTTCTTAAAGCACTATTTTCCAATTCTTTTCATCACAGAATACTTCTGAAGGGATTAAAACGCCACTGGAATTTCTATATAAAATTTCAAAAGCCTCAAAGCAATCAGTGACGAAATGTTCAGTTTTATAAATGCTTCAAGCAAAACTTGTCCTTTGATAAACTGACACCAAATGCAAAACGTTCTCTTTTTTTCTCAATATGTCTACTAGACATATTTGGCACGTGCCTAATAGGCACCATGAGCTGTCTGGTTACTATCAGCTTGAGTTAAGGCAATTAAGATCATCAATAAAACAACAAGGGCAGCAATGTACAAGAGAAGATGCTTAAACGACTATTGCTTTGGCGTTAAAAAAAACTCGAAAAACTTGATGAAAATCGTATAAAAGGCAAACACAAACTCCTTAAATCTCTTAACAATGATACTGACCCACTGCACTAGTAGTCTACGATACTAATAATGGTTAAACAAAATTTGAAGTCTCCTGGTTACAAAATTACAACAGCAGGAATTATCTAGACAAGACAGAGGAGGAGATAGTAATGTCCTTCTTGTGTGAATGTTTGATTTTTAGGAAGACATGCAGAATTAACACACTGACGTCTTACAAACTATTTCTGTTCAAGTAGTAGTTGAGTGCTAAAATGGACATTTGTAGGTTTTAACCGGTACTCTAATACGTGGAGTATCTTAGTATCTTCATTCATAGTCTGATTCCACGGCTTAAAAATAATTTATTAATATTTAGACAATGTTTTAAGGGTATCGCTAGTTTAATAATTGGAAATTGAATTTTTTTTATAGGACCCATTAAATACTCGTTTATGGTTGTTATATTCCATTAAAAAGGTTTTAAACTTACGTTAAAAATAATTTCGCCATTTCACCAAATACACCATAATGATCGGTTTTTCTTGAATGCACTTCACATATGGTACGCAACAGGCAGGCCTTGCCATTCATGCCGAATGTAGAGAGAAAATCTTCAACAACACCATACAAAATTACTCTGTTAGCAAGAAAAAGAAATAGAAATAGAATATCAACAACAAAAATAGTATTATGTAGCCTATATCAGTTGATATTCAATATGATACGATTACTCATACCTTTCACCACCATGGAAAATATGTTTAAAACGTTCTGGCAACTGTGGAAAATCTGGTTGATGCTCACCACTTACATGTTTCTTCTCTACATTGATATTGAAATGGGGATTTCTTTGCTGCTGGTGTTGTTGTTGCTGGTCTTGTTGTTGGCTACTTAGATCACGTCTACGTCTGAAATGTAAATATTTCGACATGTAGTTGCCTAACATTTCACCCGCCGTATGACTAAATGTACGTGAAAATATGGGTGGCAAATCACCCAATGGATTTTGATTGTCCGTCAAACCCAATTTATCGAAATCAACTGAAAAAAGAAAAAGGATTTGTTTAAATTTGTTGTTTTTAATTAAATGCTTAACTTACTTGTTACCGGAAAACTAATGGACATATTGGAAAAGAAACCCTCCGGAGGATGTCGTACCAATGGCAGGGCTATGGTCGGCGTAAATGTTAATGCTGTGCCGGGCGGTAAAGCTAAACGGCCATCGTCCGTAATCCAAACCAAACGTTTTCTACGAGAATGTGGTTGCTGACTGTCAGCATCGATAAATTCCTCGTGTTCTAAATCATCTTGCAATGTATTGACATGTGCTTCGGCGTCTGTCTGTCTGTTGGTGTTTGTGGCATTTGTTGCTTTTAAACTCAACACCGTGAGAGCAATTAAAAATAAAACTATTTTTGAGGTGTTTTCTAAGCACAGCCACGTTAGAGACATGGTTTTTTTATATGTTATTTATGTATGTATGTCTGCAAAAAAAGAAAATATATGTACAAAAGCAATAATAAAGAAATTTGTTTTAAAACACCAAAAGACTTAAGCAAAAAGCTTGTTTTCCAATTTCTTTTTTATAAGTTTAGTTAACATTTTTCTATTTTTTACAACCTAATTGTTCTAAAAAAATTCAATTTAGTTTTATTTCTTGTAATTGGAGTATTTTAACTTTTTTTTACAAAATAAACAAAAATCCTGCCACTCTAATGCTAAACTTGTTTCTGAGCATTAAATAACTAATAAAAGAATGCAGCAGTAGATGGTTTGCATCACACACATATGTATGTTAAGAAAATTTTAAATTAAATTTTAAAAATAATTTTTTAAAATAAAAAAGAAATATTTAATTATGTTATATAAACAAATCGGTTAAGAATTATTTTAATAGTGGATATTTTATATATTCTTTAAAATATTCGCTTACTAAAAACATTTTTATTTTTGGAAAATAGCCATCTAGTCTCGCTTATATGATCGAGTCTATATTATGAGGCTTTATCCTCAGCGATGAAAAACTTTTTAGCTGATACCACACGTTAGAAATCTTTCTACAGTAGATTTGTTACTTAATCTTTAGTCCCCTTAATTTAAAGACAATCACGAGTCTCATATAGCAGTTGAAATTGACAGAGGATTTAATCGTATTTTTTTACACCCAACTTAAAACTTAAGCCGTATAATTTTTATATGCTTTGAGAGCTCATATAGCAAGGCTTGTGTGTGCAAAATCCCAATTAATTATACGCAGTAGTTTTTGGCTGGTGCCCTTTTAAATATGGAGAGCGATAAGCAGCATTTTCGATATACATATCCTACTGTTTTACTACAGAAAGGGTAAAGTTAAATTCTTTCTAGCTAAGCCATTGAATTAATTTGTTGTTAAACTGTTTTTAGAATTGACAAGAATTAGAAATGACAAGTCGTTGTTAATATGGTATTTAGTAACAATGATTTGATTATATTGTTACTATTATTGGGTTGTTCGAAAAGTAATTTCGTTTTTTCCCGACAGAGGATTTAATTGTATTTTTGTACACCTGGCTTCAAATTTAAGCCGTATAATTTTTATATGCTTTGAGAGCTCATATAGTAAGGTTTGTGTGTGAAAAATTCCAATTAATTCTACGCAGTAGTTTTTGGTTGGTGCCCTTTTAAATATGGACAGTGATAAGCAGCATTTCCGACATATTTTACTGTTTTACTACAGAAAGGGTAAAAACACTGTTCAAGCCAGAAAGAAATTGGCCGATGTGCATGTAGAAGGTGTGTTGACAGTACGCCAGTGCCAGAACTGATTCGCTAAATTTCGAACCGGCAATTTTGATGTCGAAGGTGCACCACGTTCGGAAAGGCCGGTTGAAACTGATAAAGACGCAAAAAAGGCATTAATTGATGCGAATCGGCGAATAACAACCCGTGAGATCGGATTGAGGTTAAATTTAATAAATTCAACAGTTTATGACCACTTGATTGATATTATACGAAAACTGTTTTTCATTTTCCCCCAACAAAAAAAGAAATTACTTTCCGAACTACCCAATAGTTTCATTTCGAATAACAGGTATTATTACTTTTATTTCTTCATTTTCGTTAATCCAATAAATACTTAACTTTACTGGAACAGATTCTGGGAATTCCAGTGTTACACTTGCTGGCTGATATTATCCTCTCTGGGAGAGTGAAAGCATTAAAAATTGACATATTTTTTCGGATACCAGATTAAATATCATGATTTTAACTATTTACCGATATATTACAATTCATAGATAAAACAGATTAAATATCATGATTTTAACTATTTACCAAAATATTAGAATTCATAGATAAAACAGATAATTTATTTAATTAACTTACTGGTTATTATAACCCTTTAGGCAGGACTTCAAAGTCACTTCTCACACCACCCATGTTGTGTGTTAATTTTATACATGAAAGGCGGGAGCAGTTTAAAGTCTACGAACGGCAGATTTTTGAGAAACTTTTCATGGCATTTTGATTTACTCTCAGAGTTTTATAATATTTGGCCTCACATCTAATAAGCCAACATACTACCTACTAGAACACAGCTACTTTAACTGCAATAGAACCTCTGTTTGTGTGACAATGAATTACAAATTGGTCTTGTTTATATTACTTCTGTATTGAAAGTAACGTTTAATAGAACGAACACAATACCGATTAAAAAGAGCACAATGCTATAATAATAAGCGCAGCTTAAAATTGCTTCCAGCATGGGAAAAAGAGAGGAATTTCTTTGAAGAGACCAAGATAGATGCTGATAAACAAAGAAATAAAAATCAAAAGAATTTATTTTTTTAATAAACCTTGTAATTTTGATAGTCAAAAGCCATAACAGTTAGTAAATACTTACTAAAACTTCATAAATTCTAGCTTCTACAAACGCACTGTTTTACACAAAAAGTATCTTAAGTTCCCCTATATTTCAAAGAGCTTTTTGATATTCCGATAAAATATTCATAAAGTTGTAAGGAATCGCCCTGATTTGTCTATGTCTTCACAGTAGCATCTCTGTAATATAGATTGAGGATGGATTTGACTATCTTGAAGCTTGAGGAGATCAGAGGGGAACCAATTGAGTGCAGTAATCTATCATCTACCAAGCAAGTACGTATTAACTTAATAATGTTAGAAAATATACATACATACACACATAATTTGTCATTACAACCCTTTAGTCAGTATTACAACCTAGCTTCTCACACCACTTATGTTGTATGCGTTAATATTATACATGAGCGGCTGGACCTACAGTTTAAAGTTGACTCCGAACGTTAGTTTTTTCAGAAACTTCTTACTTTTTATTAACTCTCAGAGTCTTTGGCAGAAATCTGCTGCGAGGAAGATGCCGAAGAAATATTTTTTCAAATTTCGTTTTGATTTCTGACCTGGGGTTTGAACCGTGGCCTCACTTCTTATAAGCCAGCACACTGCCTCTACTAGATTTACGGAGACTATTATTTTATTTTTAGGAATTCAACCACATTGTCGAACGTATTCCATTCGATTTAGAAAGTATTTCGTGGGTCTCATGTAGAAAGGCCTTAACTCACATTTTTTTCGAAACTGATTTTTTTGTGATTCCAATGTGTATCTTAGTTAAATGCATTAGAATCACAAAAAAAATTAATTTCAAAAATCAATTTGAGTTAGGGCCTTTCTACATGAGACCAACAATTTGAACACTTACGCAATGTACCCCCCAAATTCAAAATAATATTTAAAAAATAGAAAAAAAGGAAATTTAATTTAAAATTAGTTAGACCGTGTACTCACTACTGTTCACATAAAATTTCACTTTCAAAAATTTCCATTAATTTATTACTTGGGTTTCAATATGAGTAAAAATTTTTTTGTATTCAAATAAAATGAAATATTTCAGCAAATGTTGAAAATAATTTTGTTGTACAAAATAAAATATTTTTTGCAAATACGATTGTTTTGCAATAATATAAAAAAATTTTAAAAAGGTTCAATTAAAAATCTGACCTGCATTTAAATGACAATCAAACTAAACATTTAAAAAAGAGGGAAACCAAAAACAAAAGAGTGTATTCGATAATTTTTTTTTTTTGTTTTCATTGCTAAAAACTTTTTTAAATGAAAGTGAATATCGAAAATATCGTTTATACGCGTGACAAAATTCCAATAAATTTCAATTTCAATTTTTTGATCATTTAAAAAGTGTTTGATAGGTCAACAAGCACGCCCATTATTAAGAATTTTTGGAAAAAAATCAATTAAAAAAGCTTTTAAACAATTACCAGAGTTGTTAATAAGTTTTAAATAAACAAAAACAAAACATAAACATTTAATTTTAATATGTAATAAAATCCAGCTAGTAAGAGTAAGAGTGTCTGTCACAAACGAAAGTTTTAAAATACAAGCACAAGCAAACAACCATTGTGACGCTACCGAATTTGAATAACAATTAGGCAATGGTAGGTACTTCAATTGTTTCATATCAATAACAATTAAATCACACTGTCTCAGCACACACACACACCTATATATAATTGTTTTGATTATATTTTATGATTGTGTCACAAAATACCCAGACGCACACACATACACGCATTACAGTTATTTTGATTAGGTTATCGCATCAAAAATTTATAAGGAAGTGTGCTAAAACGTTCAACTGTCAAATGTCTATTCACTACAGTATATGTATGTATGTGTGTATGAAGTGATAGACAGACATCTCATACACATTTTAATGCCATCGATTTGGAAATTCTTGCAAAGCACGTTTTGTTTTTCTTCTTGTTGTGAACCATAAAAATAAAATGAATAATTATGTAACTTTATTTTATAAATTATTTCGAAATATATATATACATGTACAGATGTATGTACACTTTCATTGTCAAACAAAAAAAAAAGTATAACAAACAGCTGTGAGAATAAATGTAAAAAAGGAATTTTTCTGTTTTTCTTCACACATACCACAGACAAAACAAAAACAACAATAAAAGACTTAAGCAATAAACGTTATTTTCTTTCTCAAGCCTTTGAGCAAAACAAAAACAATTAACCGTTATTCAAAAAAAACAATAATAAAGAGGTAGAATAAGAGATTTTTGATAAACAAAAACTTGTTTTTGTTTTGTTATTGTTGCTATTTTTATAATACTTGATAAAATTAACATATTTAATGTACTTTTGAAGATAACATTTATTTGTTTTTGTTTTAGTGACCCACATCCTGTTTTAGGTTTTGTTAGTTTTGTGATAATATTTCCATTATTGTTGAAGGAAACTAAGCTTATATAAATCTAAATAATGGCATTGGGTGGTAGTCTAGTAGGTAGTGTGTTGGCTTATTAGACGTAAAGCCATGGTTCGAGCCCCAGGCCAGACATCAAAACAAAATACAAAAAGTATTTCTTCGGCGTCTTTCCCTCAACAGATTTCTGGCAAAAACTCTGAGAGTAAATAAAATTGCCATGAAAAGTTTCTCAAAAATCTGTCGTTCGGAGTCGACTTTAAACTATAGGTCCCACCACGCATGTATAAAATTAACACACACAACATAAGTGGTGTGAGAAACTAGGTCGTAATCCTGACTGAAGGGTTGTAATAACCAATTATGTATGTATGTATGTAATGGTATTGGGTATTATCTATGGTATAGGGTAGCCTAGCTTGATTCACTATTTACTCTTAATCAAAATTTTTATTTCACTTAAGGTGAGGTCAGGGGTTTGAGGACGTGTGCTTTTCATTGTGACAAGTAAAATACCCAAAGGTCAAAATGATCCCTTGTAACTACGTCCTAGAGGAGACAGAGAAAGGAAAGTGAAGGAGACAAGGAAATTAAAAAAGCGAGAAGAGGTAAAAAAGGGAGGATATAAGAGACGGAGGAAAAATCGACCACTAACACACAAGAGAGCGTGACTACAACCTTAATGTTCTAGCACTTCCCAACCAGCTCAACCTATATATGAGGAGCCCTAATGCCTTTCTGTCGACAGCCGAAACCTTTGAAGAAACTTCTAAGAGCTGGACAGTTATAGAGGAGGTGTTCGATAGTTTCCAACTCCTTCTCATCACAACATACTCTGCAATAATCCGGCTGAGCTCTGTTCCACATTCCTTGTCAGTAATCTAATCTCGCAGTGCCCTGTAATGAAAGCACTTAAACAAACTAAGAAATATTTTTACAATAAAAAATGTCTTTTAATACTTTCATAATGTAATCGAATATTATATACATATTTGCAATGCCTACAGCAACCCCCTCTCAATAGTCTTCTGGCAAAAACTCTTAAAGTAAACAAATTGGCATGAGAAGATTTCTCAAATTTGTCCTTCTAAATCCACTTCAAACTGTGAAACTTGCAACTTATTGATAAAATAAACACACAAAACATGAGTAATTTTAGAGACTAGTCTGTAATCCTAAGTAAGGGGTTGTAATGGTCAATAATGTATGTTAAGTAATTTATTTGATGACAAACAAAGCTTATAGTGTTAATTGTAATAAATCTCAAATATTTGCTTCGCACTTTAACTCTTCTTCTTCTCTGCCAATTGATCAGTACAACCCTTTAGTTAGAATTACAAAGTAGCTTCTCATACCAAGTTGTGTGCATTAATTGTTATCCATCAGGATTTTAAAGATTATAACAGTGATTTCCGATTAGATTTCTTATCATTCATTAAACGTTCAAATTCATTGATAATGACATGGGTTATCTGTATCTACGTCAAGTATTTCGCAGATTCTAAGACAGTGCTGCTTGAGGTACAAGGCTTCATAAGAGTTACATAGCGAATAGCCTATCTAGTCGAATTTTGCCGCCTATAGTTTCATATTTATAGAAGATTGTTGAATTATTTTTGAAAGTTCATAGTTTCAGCCCGCTCTCAGCCAGCAAATGTATCTGGTTATTAACCATTCCCTAGAGAAAACCATCCCGAGTCCAAAATAAATCCAGCTATTGCAGCAATCCTTATATTAGAGAGTTTGGTCAACGATGTCAGAAAATGAGAGGTGAGATACCTCCGGTTCCTCGGGATAAGGGCAGGGCCCTAACACATGAGGTGGAATACCGTCTTTTCCTACTCCTCAGATCGACAGATAGTTGGAATGCCAAGTCTTTTGGCACGCCTACCAGAAGATTGTGCAAAAGATGGCCATATGATTTAAGGTCAGAAGTGAGTCAGTTCTCTTCTTGTCTTGCGCTAGCCTTATATCTGGAGATCAAGCGCAGGATCTCTCTTGCCAACAGGTGCTACTATGGTCTCAATAGGCAATTGAGTAGCAAAGACCTCTCTGGTGCGACAAAACTAACACTTTACAAGACACTCATCCTACCCGTGCTTCTTTATGGCGCAGAGGCATGGACCCTATTAAGTACAGATGCAGAGGCCTTGAGAGTGTTCGAGAGAAAAGTACTACGCAAGATCTTCGGTCCAGTGCGAGTTGGCGATGACTTCCGTATCCAATACAACTATGAGCTGTATGAGCTCCTCAACGACATAGACGTTGTACAGCGTATTAATATCCAGCGGCTGCATTGGCTCGGCCATTTCGTTCGAATGGAGGAGGATGCTCCGGCGAGACGGGTATTTGATGCGGGAATCTGCGGAAGTCGGCGAAGAGGACGACCTTGCATCCGTTGGAAGGACCAAATCGGGGAAGCCCTGCCATTGATTGGTGTGACCAACTGGCGTAGGCGAGCACGAAGCAGAGGCGCCTGGAAGGATGTGTTGCGGCAGCCCGAAATAAGTTAAACGGGTTGTTATGACCAATTAATTTTCTAACACTCTACTGCTAATCCAGTAAACTACCGGAGTTTTTCGGCAGCTGACCTAAATGCGACAAGTCCCTTTATAAAAGCATCGAATTTTAATTCACTCAGCTAAATCACAAACCTCTTTTCCTAGTGTGCAATGCTTATTTTCCACGAGTTTTATATGTTCTCAGTTTCTCTGCTCAGACGTTATAATGGATCATTTTTGGATTTAAATAATTCGAGTATATTTGATAAATTAAAATAAATTCAATTAATTAAAGAGAATGAAAAATAATTATTAAATAAACACGTATAAATAAAAATATTCCAATATAAAATTGAATGCTTGTTAAGTGAGTATTAATTTCGTTTAAAGGGGATTTGTTCATTCATCAGATTTCCTCGAAATCATTTGTAGTTTAACATGTTCTCAGGCGCAAAGAGTTTCAATGATTGTTTTCAATTTCATCTGCATCTTAAGTATCAATTGCACGCAAACACGTTTTGTCGAAGTGAAAAATAAAATATTTGAGTGTCATTCGAACAGAATTTTCTCCACTTGACTTTTTAAGAATGACAAGGATTTTGTGTAAAAGAAACTCAGACGAGCTGCTGTCAACATTTTGTTTTTTTTTCTATTTCTCATCACACATGGAAAGTACATTGCCATACGTATGAAGATTATATTATAGACTCACGTATAGTTTACACTGACTCGCATGCTATGGTTAGAAATCTCATGTTGCGTGTAAGCATTAGGGTGGTGCAATGTTCACAAGAAGAAATTTTTAAGTGTGGATAATTCACAAAATGTTCAGTATCTCTGTATCACAGCTTAGTTTGTAATTTTATCGCTGCTTTAAAATAGTTTCTAATGGATTAGTTGTGAGATACAGTTATTGATGTTCCTTTATTGCCTTTGATAAGCATAGGGTGATGGATGCTATATATATAGTCGCCGTGGTATAGTAGGTAGCGTGTTGCCTTATTAGACGTAAAGCCCGGGTATCCCAGGTCAGACATCAAAACAAAATACAAAAAGTATTTTTTCGGCGACTTCCTCTCAGCAGATTTCTGGCAAAAACTCTGAGAGTAAATAAAAAAATTGCCATGAAAAGTTTCTCAAAAATCTGTCGTTCGGAGTCGACTTTAAACTGTAGGTCCCGCCACTCATGTATAAAATTAACACATACAACATAAGTGGTGCGAGAAACTAGGTCGTAATCCTGACTGAAGGGTTGTAATGACCGATTATGTATGTGTTGTATTGGAAGTGTTCGTAAGAAATCTTGTTCAACTCTCTCATATTCGTTTCTGCTAGAACTTTGAAATATGATTAACGGCAGGCTCGCGGAGAATGGAAACACAGGTGGTTGACCAACATAATTCACAAAATATCGGATCACTAGAAGAAAACAAATCACTGGACTTTGGCAAAGGCATCATATAGCCCTACATGTTGCAGTTCTTATAGATCACATACGTCTAAACAGTTCTGATGAAACATAAGGTTGAGTAATTTGTAAATATTAAAACCACGGAAAATTATTTGTTTTTGCAGAAGAATCCATATAGCCTAGAAGTCGGCGTAGTCTAGTAGGTATTGTGTTGGTTTATTAGACGTGAGGCCACGGTTCAAACCCCAGGTCAGATATCTCCAACAAAACGAAATATAAAAAAATATTTCTTCGGCGTCTTCCTCTCAGCAGATTTCTGTCAAAAGCTCTGAGAGTAAAATAAAATTGCCATGAAAAGTTTCTCGAAAATCTGTGGTTCGGAGTCGACTTTAAACTGTAGGTCCCACCACTCATGTATAAAATTAACACCCACAACATAGGTGGTGTAAGAAACATGGTCGTAATCCTGGCTGAAGGGAAGTAATGACCAATTATGTGTATCCATAATGCCTTTGGTGGCCCCAAAATTGATTTTATAATAGCATGCTACACAACTGGAAAAATCGAATCCAATCTACTACATTACTAAGGGCCATTATTACAACTTGCCGTTAAAGTTGGGTTTAGTTAAAGGTAACTTTAGCTAAAGTGAACTTTAAAGTCACCTTTAACTTTTCTTTTCGTTATTGCAACTTGCAGATAAAATAAAGTTAACTTTTTCAAAAATATTGCAGTGGCGGAGCAATGTCGATAACACTGCTCAAATTAAACAAGTTTTATTTAAACCGATTGGCAATGAAGGGCTTCTTTTTTTGTTGTATTTGCTCACTTTGTTTATATTTGAAGTTGCCATATTGAAAATAATATCTATAATATAAACTTAACTTTAAAAGTTACCGTTAGGATGATCCTCCCTTCAGATTAACGCTCACTTATATCAACTTATAATAATGAAAAACAATTTTTCTGCCCGTTAAAGTCCTCCCTTTAGTTAACAGCAAGTTGTAATAATGGCCCTAAGTATACATACATACATACATAATTGGTCATTACAACCCTTCAGTCAGGATTACGACCTAGCTTCTCACACCACTTATGTTGTGTGTGTTAGATTTTGTACATGAGTGGCGGGACCTGCAATCTGAAGACGACTCCAAACGACAGATTTTAGAGAAACTTTTCATGGCAATTTTTATTTACTCTCAGAGTTTTTGCCAGAAATCTGCTGAGTCGCCGAATAAATATTTTTTGTATTTTTATTTTTTTAATGTCTGGCCTGGGGCTCGAACCCTGGCTTTACGTCTAATAAGCCAACACACTACCTACTAGACTACGGCGACTTTGAGTCCTAAGGTATAAACAGTTTAAATTCATAACAGTAAAACTTCATGCAATTACCCTGAATGCCAATCACTTTGAAAATAAATCTGTTGACAGATGTTAAAAAATAATAAATTTTTGCATACGAATATACAACCACCCTAATATCTCTCTCTCTCAGCAGATATGATGAACATAAAAATTGAATGGAAGATTATTTTTATGTTATAATAAAAATAAATATCAGTTTTGAAGTTGACAGAAGACACATAAAATCATAAGGAAACCAGCAATGATGGCAATGAAAATTATAAGAATTTTTCTTTTCAAACAACACATGCTGATTATTTCGAAAAAAAATGGGTCAGAAGACCACAATAATTGAAAGAGAAATTAAGAAAATTTCAATTTCAAACAAAATGAAAATACAATTTCATAATAAAACACCAGCATAAAAATTTATAGATGCTTACAAGGGTAAAACAAAAGACTTAAGCAGCAAACCTAATATTTCTTTCTTACCTTAAGGTCATCTATCATAAGATATATGTGACCTTAGGGACCTTAGAAGAATAGAAAAAATTGTGTTTAAAATAATTGATTTATATTTCCCGTATTATTATTTATCTCTCTAACACTAAAAAGGTCTAACCAATCTACGCCTTCTCCTCCTCTTCCTCCTCCTCCTTCTATAGCTTTAGTAGCTGATTATTATTGAGCTGCCACAAGCAGCAGCAACAACAACAAATAACCATATTTTATATCACACTATTTATCAAGTGTGTTTTGTTTTGTTTTGTTTTGTTAATGTTAGTAATTTCTCTGTGTGAATGTGTTTGTTTGTTTGTTTGTTTATTAGTCTTCTATGGAGCAGTATAATACGATTTATTTGATTTAAGCCTGTTTACGTCTAAAGCAGCCAATAAGAGTTTCAAACAACGCATGCATAACTATCATGTACAATAATTGTGGTGTTCTTCTAAAGCCATAATTTGCGGAGTACCAGTTTTCCGCCTGTTTGACATCATTACCAATATTGCATCACAAAGCAATCACTGTGTTGATTGCTTTCAAGTGTTTCTGTTTCTGTGTTTCAATGGCTGCTTAAACATTTCCACCTCATGATGGTATAAAATGAAGAAAATCTTTTTTTTTCCAAGAATATGGAAAGTGCGTATTTATCTTGCCTTAAAACGGTTAGTTTCCTTTAGTTTCTACCGTGAATGCATGTCGAACTGCTCCATATACCACATTTGTAACACTCCTAAACAAATGAAGATGTTGCCTACCCAGCTCATATGCCTAGAATGCTTAGATCTGGTTTAGCGACGGTAGTATTATTATCCACAGTAAAATTGCAAATTTTCCTTACTGGTTTCAAGTGTTAAGGAAAAATGCGTATGAGTGTGTGTGTAAAGTTAATTGCAGACTTATGGTACATTTCTGATGTTTTTCTTCTAAATTTTATATATTTTACTACAGACCAGTTTAAACTGAAAAGGAGAAATATTTTTTTTTGTATTACAAGGTGAAATTTGTTGTCGCTTTTTTTCCTGTTCTTGCTATTGTTGTTGTTGTTGGTCTTTTAGAAATTCTTAATCAAGAATTTACAATTACTTACACTTTCACTTGGCGGAAGAAAGAAGAAATTTTAGAAACTGTTACCAATTAATCACAGACAGCAATCAAGAACAGTGCAACAAATCGCCTGAGGATGCATAAACGAGTGCATTTCAATGCATTTATTTGCATATAAACTATTTTCCTTAAGTTAGGGTTTTTCTTCATACTACGGCCCTTGCAAACTAATTAAACTTTAAGTTGAAAAATATCTCTCTTTTGGTCTCATTGTATAGAAACTAAAATGGCCGGATATTGTGCCCGATCTGACAACACTTAGTACCTAGCTTAAGAATACATAATTGCTCATTACAACCCTTCAGTCAGGATTACGACCTAGCTTCTCACACCACTCATGTTGTGTGTGTTAATTTTATACATGAGTAGCGGGACCTACAGTTTAAAGCCAACTCCGAAAAACACATTTTGGCAATTTTATTTACTCTCGAAGTCGCCGTAGTCTAATAAGTAGTGTGTAGGCTTATTAGACGTAAAGCCAGGCCAGACATCACGACAAAATACAAAAAGAATTTCTTCGGCGACTTCCTCTCAGCAGATTTCTGGCAAATATTCTGAGAGGAAATAAAATTGCCACGAAAAAGTTTCTCAAAAATCTGTCGTTCGGAGTTGACTTTACACTGTAGGTCCCACCACTCATGTATAAAAATTAACGCACACAACATAAGTGGTGTGAGAAACTAGGACGTTGTACAATGGGTCAATTCGACCTCCGCGTACTGTACTGGTCTTAATTGACAAGTACACATCCTCTAACCTAACCTAACCTATTTACTCTCAGAATTTTTTCTAGAAATTTGCTGAGAGATTTGCTGTCTAACCTGGGGTTCGAACCATGGCCTCACGCCCAATAAGCCAACACTCTACCTACTAAACTACGGTGACCTCAGAGACATAAATGTGTCTGTTAATATTAGGGGGTGAGTCGCACTGGTAGGTATATTCGCGTCCAAAAATGAACATTTCATTGGCGGTGGTAGGTTAGAATAGATTAAACTGGCAACCGCTTCACTAGGCAGAGCTCATTTGGAATTTGTAAGCTATTCTGCCATATAATTACAGCTCCTGGTTGTTCTCTCCCAACCATTCCCAGAATTTTTCTCAATTCGCCTTTGGCTAGACATGTTTTGTCACTAAATTCTTGGTGTCCAAGTGTTCTACTTCTCAAGCTCCCAAGCCACCGAATAATAATAAAGGAGATGTCGTGTCAATGCAGCTTCTGCAGAAGAGATATTTCCAGTCTCCTGGCAAGACTATTACCACTGCTATGAAGTTCCTCAAGACTCCTGATAGACTCAATGCAAATTATTCCAGCACACTGAGATGTGGAGCCTCTAGTAAATGACTACTCCCTTTACAACTTCCTATGTAAGGTACTCTTCAGATCATCCTCAGATTTCCAAGTCAATTAGGCCTTCTAATTTTGGAATCTTTGCTTTCGCAGAGCAGAGAATGGAGAAAGGATATACTAGCAATCTGTAAGCCATTTAATTAATTTGTTGTTAAACTGAAGTTTTTAGAATTGACAAGAATTAGAAATGACAAGTGGTTGTCAATATGGTATTTAGTAATAATGATTTGATTATATTGTTACTATTATTGGGTTGTTTGGAAAGTAATTTCGTTTTTTCCCGGCAGAGGATTTAATTGTATTTTTTTGCATCCAACTTCACACTTAAGCCGTATAGTTTTTATATGTTTTGAGAGTTCATATAGCAAGGTTTGTGTGTGAAAAATTCCAATTAATTCTACGCAGTAGTTTTTGGTTGGCGCCCATTTAAATATGGAGAGCGATATGCAGTATTTTCGACATATTTTACTGTTTTACTACAGAAAGGGTAAAAATTCTGTACAAGCCAGAAAGAAATTGGCCGATGTGTATGGAGAAGGTGTGTTGACAGTACACCAGTGCCAGAACTGGTTCGCTAAATTTCGATTCGGCAATTTTGATGTCGAAGATGCACCACGTTCGGGAAGGCCGATTGAAGCTGATAGAGGCGATAAAGGCATTAGTTGATGCAAACCAGCGAATAACAACCCGTAAGATCGGATTGAGGTTAAATTTATCAAATTCAACAGTTTATAACTACTTGATTGATATTATACGAAAACTGTCTTTCATTCACATACTTAATTGGTCATTACAATCAGGATTACGTCAGGATTACGAACTACAGTCAGGATTACGAACTAGTTTCTCATACCACTTACGTTGTGTGTGTTAATTTTATACATGAAACTTTTCATGGCAATTTCATTTACTCTCAGAGTTTTTTTGCCAGAATTCTACTGAGAGGAAGTCGCCGAAGAAATACTTTTTGTAATTTATTTTGATGTCTGGCCTGGGCCTCGAACCCTGGCTTTACGTCTAATAAGCCAACGCACGGCGACTTCAAGTAGTCCTAAGGTATAAAAATGTTAAATTCATAACAGTATAATGCTAATCACTTTGAAAATAAATCATTATAGATGGGAAATAATTATAGACAAGGGAAAAACAAAAGACTTAAGCAGGAAACCCTAAGGTCATCTACCATAACATATAACCTTACGGACCTTAGAAGAATAGTTAAAATTGTGTTTAAAATAATTGATTTATATTTCCCGTATTATTATTTATTTTTTTATTTATTTCTGTAACACTAAAAGGGTCTAACCAATCTACGCCTTCTCCTCCTCTTCCTCCTCCTCCTCCTATAGGTTTAGTAGCTGATTATTATTAAGCTGCCACAAGCAGCAGCAACAACAACAAATAACCATATTTTATATTACTTTCCGAACAACCCAATATTAGCGAAGTGGCAGTAGTCTAGAAAGAAGTATGTTGTCTTACTAGACGCAAGGTCGTGGTTCAAATCCCAGCTCAGACATCAACCAAACGATATATAAAAAATATTTCTTCTTCTACTACAGCTATCTTCTTGCAAAAGCTCCGAGAGTAAATAAAATTGGCATGTCTTAAACAAACTTTTGAAATTAATGGCTGCAGAAATTTATCAATTTTCTTCACTTGTTTCCTATAATTACAGTGCCGTGTGCTAACTTTTGCAATTTCCATACGAATCAAAGAAGTCGAAAAAACACATTCTTAAGCCATGGTAGAGACGAGCACCATATTCACAATGTCTCTTAATATTAATAGAATTTTATTAATTCGGAATTGCAAATGTTTTTTTTTATTTAAATTTTTAATTGTATTTCAAATTATTGTATTATCCTGAAATTATTTAACATGATCAAAAAAAGTAAAGTTTTTAGTTGTTAACGCCCCATTATTAAAGCACAATTTATTTGCATTAAACGCTAAAGCGCTCAACACGTTAAACCTACTATATTTTAATACAAGCGCACAATTAAATCAAAACAAACAACAACAAAAAAACTTAAGAAACAAACTTGATTTCCTGCAAAGCACTAGAATTAAATGAAAGACTTAAGCAACAAGCACATAATCATACAACCGAATGATTGTAGGTCGTTGTAACAGAAGACAACACAAACGAAAAAAATCCTTTCAAATAAAATAAAAAAGAAAATGAAATGAAATGAAAGAAAATATTTGAAAGACAACAAATAAATTAACTTACATTTTCACTCAACCGCCTCTTTTTTTGTTATTGTTATGAGATTTATTAGTGTCAAGAACTCCACATCAAAACTTAAATGAGTTGTATTGTTAAAAAGACAGAAACCCTTTCAAATGGCATGTGACACAAATGCCAACACCTACATACATACACTGGCACACAAAAAAAATTCCTTAATAAAAATGGTCCTAATTTAATGTGATAACGGTAATATTTGGAAACTATAATAGTGCACAACAAAACCACAAACAAACAATCAAAAACCAGTTCAAATGCTAAGTAAAGTAGAATTTTTTTAAATGCAAAATCGGAATAAATAGCAAATATTTTCACTTCCATACATACATAAATTATGAAAATTCAAATTAAACTTTTAAATTTAAATAAATTTTTTCATATCTTTTTTGGTAAGGCCACTCAATCACTCACTTTTTTATTTTAATTTCACTTTTTTTCTTTTGATTTTTTTCCCACTGATTCGTGGTATTTTTAGAATTTTTTTATGATAATAAATTTAATCCTTCAGCCTATGTTGTTGTTGTATTTGTTATTGTTGTTGTTGTTAATTTAAAATAACTGTTTTCTATTTCGTATCCATGAAATTTTCGTTATCAAAATCGAATTTAACGAAAATGTTAAAAAACACAACCGTTTATTTGAACGTTTTAAACACAACTGATGTTTAGCAGGCGCAAAACTTGCAGTGTTATCTAGTCTGTATTTCGTTAGTGGTATGGTAAGTTTTGTTTTTCACTTTTTTTTATTTTTATATTCAGTCGCTCAAATTCGTCCGTAAAAATTCTGTTTCTTTTGCTTCTGCTTGTGCTACTGCTTCTCCTAGTTGTGCCTTTTTTACTTGCTTTTCCGTCATGTGAGTCTATTTGAGTTTGAACAACAAAAAAAATTTCGAAGAAGAGGGTAAAAACAACAATGGCCAATAACATGATTTTGGCCATTTAATGCGGTTGGTCTGTCTTGACATTGCATTGCAGTTATTGTGTACAAGATATCATTTCCTTGTTGGGCATACGTTAAACATGATCAACCGATTTGTAGACAATTTTCACATCCATTGTTTTCTATGAGTTGGATTATTTCCCAAATACCCTACAGTTGGGTTATAAATTCATTAGAGCTATAACAGCCTAGCTCCACTTACCGTTAGTGTCAAAATGATTACTTTGCTTACAGATCATGACATGCTTACATGGCTAGAACTAATATTGAGAGGTTGATGGATAAATAAAAATACTGAGTCGGCAATATGACACCGCGCAATAAAAGCAATCTTTTTTAATTTAGGTATTGTTTGTTTTTTACGGACGGGCCAAAAGCAACAATTTTTAGCGTATGATCTCAAACAAAGGATCCCGTAAAGGGAACTGCTTTGAATATAGAGTTTAATAGCTTTAATACCTTGCCAGAATTCGATGTCATTCAATTATTTTCTATTAGGCTAAGGGCTGTAGTCGGCGTAGTCTAGTACATAGTGTGTGGGCTTATTAGACGTGAGCCCGCGGTTCAAATTCCAAGTCAGACATCTCGAACGAAATGGAAGTCATCGATCAAAAAACGCAAGTCATCAACCAAAAATATGCAAGTCATCGACCAAAAAAATGCAAGTTATCAACCAAAAAATGCAAGTCATCGACCAGAACAGTGCAAGTCATCGATCAGAAAAATGCAAGTCATTTACCAAAAAATTCAAGTCATTGGCCAAAAAATAAGCAAGTCATCGACCAGAAAAATGCAAGTCATCGACCTAATAGTGCAAGTCATCGACCAAAAAATGCAAGTCATCTACTAAAGAAATGCAAGTCATCGACCAAAAAATACAAGTCAACTAGCAAAAAAATGCAAGTCATCTACCAAAAAAATGCAAGTCATCGACCAGAAAAATGTAAATCGTCGACCAAAAAATGCTCGTCATGAGCCATAAAAAAATGCAAGTCATCTACCAAAGAAATTCAACTCGCGAAAAATGCGATATTTTTCGGATATATATTGAATAAGTGCATATGAACTTAATGAGAATTATAAGAATTTTGAAAACTACATTTTCGTTTGAAGCAAACAATTAGCTTCGACGCATATATCTCCGGTTCTAAGTAACGCCCGATAGTAAGGAAACCTGTTTTGGAATCATTGAGGTCATGGCTATGCAGTCCAGTAGGTCCATTTCTCCACCAAGTCCACTTTTTCCGATTTTCCACGATTGAAATAGAGAATTTTTATTTCGTTTTACTTCGTTGCCTATACCTTCGATCCCAAGCAAAGCTTGGCAGAAAGGAAACCTGTTTTGGAATCCTTGAGGCCATGGCTATGCAACCCACCAGCTTCATTTTCCCATTGGGTCCATTTTCTCCAATTTTGCGTGATTTAAATAGTTTGTATTTTTTTATTTTTGAAGTTTTTGTATTTTTGATAATTTAAGTTAGCTTCGTGATCTATATCTGCGGTTTCAAGTAACGTCTGGCCTTAAGAAAACCTGTGTCGGAATCCTTGATCCAATAGCTAAGCTATCCAATCCACTATGTCCGAAAACCATATCTCTTTAAATTTGATCGATTTTTTTCCATATTTGGTACTTGTGTTTTCAACTTTATTCTCTCCAATAATCAAATTGCAGACGTTTTCTAATTGTTTGTGTACTTTATCGAATATATTAATAAATCTTAAGGATTCTAATCTTGACTGAATTCCTTTTTTACTTTTCTTTTTTTATATTTTTTAAGGTTTCTAAGCACAGAATTGATTTGAGTGTTATTTCAAAGAAACGAAAGTTGGCAACTATATCATTCTAGGAACTGTCACAAGAGTGTGTTTTACTGGAAAAAAAAACTTGAATAATGCTTTGGGTTGTTATATCGAGCTCCCATCGAACGACTACCGCAGCGGTTTTGGGTCTGCTAAAGAGGAGGAAACTGTTATCCACTTTCTTTGCCAATGCCCATCTCTCTCTGGGAGCGGATTCATGTTATTTGGCCCTACATTCCTTGTCAGCTTAATGGAGTTATCATCCATAGATATCAAGGATATATGTAGCTTCGTTCATAAAACTTCTAGGTTGGTTTCATGCTTAGAAGAGTCGTGCCAAATTTCTTCGATGAGTCCGATGGAATTTGATCACAACGGGGACTGCGATTACCCTTGGCGTCACAATAGGCCGCTATGCGTGCTCAAGTGCTACCACTCTAACCTAACCTAACTTATATTGAGTATAATGGGGGCGAAGACCTAATCTTTTAGCTAAAGGTGCCGCTGAATTAGTTTCCTATGACGTCTGATATTAACGTTATTCTATGGGGGACATCTAGACGCTTTCTAGGTGATATACATATTTGGAAAAAGGATTAAAGCCTCCTAATTATTATTATTATTACTATTATTTGTATTTTTAGTTACTAGTTTTAATGTAAAAATTAAATTATTAATGGATTGCTATAAAATAATGCCCAATTATACCCAATAAACATACGGTATTTGGCGTAAGGCAACAAACTGTAGGCTTTAACCAAACATAATTTCATTCACTGTTAAATAATTTTTGATGGAGATCAATCACCAACTGATCGCGGTTTACAAATAACGCATAACTTAGGAATTCACGTTTGTGTACGGATGGGTTGAAGCAGATTGTAATTGGCTTGTGGCTTTAAGGAAATATATTTTTAGAATTGCTCTGCTATTTACAAGAACTTATATTTGATTATTACTAATATACTATACTCGTACCTATGATAAGTGGTGTAACGGTATAATATAATCATTTAAATTCTATAAGATTGTTAAAATGTACGCTATTTTCGCATTCGTTTTAAACCTATAAAATATACATATTTTAATACAATTTTTTATTGATCAATTGCAAATTAAAATAATAGCAATTAAAATTATTTACTGGCGCTAAACCATCGCAACTATTATTGATTTTCTTTTTTTTTAAGCAATTAATTAATAATTTGAACAAATACTCATCAAAAGTGACACTTAAAATGGGGTTAAACATCAATTAAAATTACTTATACAATCTGTAGTACATGTGAGTTTCACATCAAATGAAAAAAAAATAAAATTAATAGATTTTCTTCCTTATCTTTATTACAAAATCAATTTGGCATACAATTGCAGTCGATAAATATCAAATAAAACAACAACAACAACAAACAAACAAATTGTTTTTATGCAATTCAAATGAAAACCTTTTCAAAAACCGTCATCAAACAACACTATCGTCATTATCATCATCATCATCATTTAGAAACGCAAAATACAAAAAAAATGTTATAATGCAAGCCAACTAGAGAAAAGGGGGTAGTATATCATGAATTTTCATTTACATGTGTAAAGTACAACGAATATAAAACAAAATATTTTGTAAGAAAGTTTGATTGTTGAAAAAAAAAACTCTAAATATGGTTTCGCGGAAAAATGTGTCAATTGATTAAATATCGTCAAATAAAAAAATTAAATTTTGATGTGTTTTTTTATATTTTTTAAATATTTATCGATTTTATTACTGCCACTGTTTCAAGTTTACAAAATCACGTACAAAACACAAGGGGTAGTACAAAGGAAATTTATTATTTTGTTCAATATCTCCCTAATGCCCTAAACCTCGTTGTCAGTTTTATGATTGCCTTACCCTGGCATTGTTTAAGACTGAACCATTAATGAACACCAACAAAGAAGTTGCCGTAGTCTAATAGGTAGTCAGGCATCCAAACAAATTATGAAAAAAAATATTCCTTTGGCGATTTCCTCTCAGCAGATTTCTGACAAAAACTCTGAGAGTAAATAAACCTTCCATGAAAAAGTTTCTCAAAAATCTGTCGTTCGGAGTCGACGTTAAACTGTAGGTCGCGCGACTCACGTATAAAATTAACGCACACAACATGGGTGGTGTAAGAAGCTAGGCTGTAATCCTGACTGAAGGCCAATTATGTATGCATGTATGTGAACAAAGAAAAATTATAAAGGTTTTCTGCGTTAAAGGCAAAAAATACAGGAAAGGAGAGTTATATGTTGAAAGTTATTGCCAGTTCTAGTGTTATAGCAGCCATTGAGCATACTTAATTGGCCATTATAACCCTTTAGTCAGAATTATGACCTAGTTTTTCACGACTTCGAACAACAGATTTAAAAAACAGTTTGTGTGGCAATTTTATTTACTATTACAGTCTTTGCCAGAAGAGTGCTGATAAGAAGTCACCGAAAAAAATATTTTTTCAATTTTTTTGTAATGTCAGATCTAGGATTTGAACTCATGAGCACTCAACCAGTAAACCTACATACATACATAATTGGTCATTACAACACTTCAGTCAGTATTACAACCTAGCTTCTCAGACCACTTATGTTGTATGTGTTAATTTTATACATGAGTGGCGGAAACCATAGTTTAAAGTCGACTTCGAACGGCAGATTTTTGAGGAACTCTTTCATGACAATTTTATTTACTCCCAGAGTCGCCGCAGAAATTTATTTATTTTATTTTATTTATTAATTAGAATACAATTACAAATTATATTTAATTATATTTAATTATACACGAGCTGAATAACTTCGACCATATGCTCGGTGTAGTGTAACAGACCAGAGTCTCTGGTGAGAAACGACCCCACGACCCTCACGCTAATAGTCTAACACACTACCCACTAGGCTACCAGGGCACCCATCGCTGCAGAAATATTTTTCATTTTTCGTTTTGTTGGAAATGTCTGACCTGGGATTTGAACCGTGGTCTCACGTCTAATAAGCCAACATATTAGCTACTAGACTAAGACAACTATGTACCTATTATTCAGTTTCTGTAATTTTCATGCCAATGCTCTGCAAACCAATTGTTATAAATCGTACAATAAGACTAAACAATGCACAAAAACCGTTTTAAATGAAAAGCTACAGAAACATATCCAGTGTATGGGTTGTTCACGAGTTAACTTAAAATTCCTGATGGGATCATTTTAATACGTTTATTTTCTGATTTTATAGTTTGTTTTTTCTTCACTTGGAATATTGGAATTAGTTTTACTACACCCAATATGTCGTATCATTTTAACAATATTGGTTGGTTGGTTAGTTGGTTATTTTATTGTTTTAAATACAAACTTATGTACTTATATTCACCCGCACTTACATACACATTTTTACAAAAAAGTGTCTGTAAAAAATTTTCACCACGTACGTTTCGATTATCGTGTTGTCGTTGGAGTTTAGTTGCATAAATAATTTAAATTTTTAAATAATTTTATATTCATTATTAATAATATTTTCTTTTTTTGTAGTTTAGTATCTACTACGTACGCTTTGTGCA
Source organism: Sarcophaga variegata (assembly GCA_932273835.1). Lineage (NCBI taxonomy): Eukaryota > Metazoa > Arthropoda > Insecta > Diptera > Sarcophagidae > Sarcophaga > Sarcophaga variegata. Next base: position 20,207,828 of record OW026362.1, on the reverse strand, counting down.
ATATTTTTAGTTAAAGTAGGTAAATTTTAATTTTAAATGAAATCATAATCAAACCCAATTTAGAATCATTGCTGTCTTGTGGTTGACCACAAATCTTTAGAAACACGTTTCAATCTAATAAACTTGAAATAAAAATGCAGACATTTTTTAATATGCAAGACAAACCTACATGTACACACACACACTCTTTTTTTTAGCGAGAATGATGGTGCAATGTAATTAAGTTTAATGAATATTTTAGGGTCTGTACTTCCTTTTAAAGCAAACGGTTATTAATAAATAAATTTTATAAAAATTATGTAATAAACTCCATTAAATGTGAACATATTTAGGTAACTGAACAAAGTGAACTCCATACTAGAAAACACCATAAAAAAACACATAGTCGGCAGAGGGTTTAGGGTATAAAAATCTTCCTACAGAAATATAAAGATAGGCGTTCCTCTTCAACGTCTATCTAACCTCCCTTTCGAATCAATCAGCATTGCAATGGTGTCATATGCCGATGACTGCACAGTCTTTTCATCAGGAGTTAACATAGACGACATAAGCGCCAGAATTAAGGACCATCTGGCCACCATTGTGGACATTTTCCGCTGCAGGAACTTGAGGCAATCCGCTCCTAATCGGTAACTAACTTCTCTACGTAGGCACAAGAACTAAGAAGACAACTTGATCTCGATCGGAGGCAGCCTCATACCAACGGAAAGCTATCTCAAGTTCCTCGGCAGTCTCTTTCACTACTCTTCTCATGCTACCAACATTAATAACAAAGTACTGACGTGAAATATGGTTCTTAAGCCGTAATTGGCCGCTTTCTCTTAACTATGCCTCACCAATCTGTACCCATTTCTATGTGATACCCAATAGCGAGCGCTGCAAATAATCCAGAACCATGCCTTTTGTATCGCTACATAAAGCGTGATGATGTTTAGTGTGAATCACATGCACACGGAGTGCAACATATTGTTGATCAGACAGCATAATGAACTCCAGACTTGTGGCCTACTACCTCTCCTCCCACTCTAACCATCGCATTGTTACAAATGATCCACCCTCGCCACATCAGACAAGACTTTCGACACTGACATCTCAAGCCTAATACGCACAGAGGTATGATCAGCATGGCAAGCGCAGCGCACCCTGTATCAGTCGGCGGTAATGGTGGTTTTAGTCATAACAGGGTACTTAATGATCATCTACCTGCAATATCGTATAGCGAAAGACAACTAACTAGGACAACAAAAGCCATCTTAACATAGCTGAGGTCCGGTTGGTCGAACGTCCTAAGCTGCTACAGAGAGAGGATTGTTCCCAACACCCTAAATCGCTGTACATCATGTCACCATCTCTATGAATGCTCGGACAAACTCACAACCCTACGACCAGTGGACTTGTGGCTGACCCATACAAATAACGCAATTTCTTGGACTGGCACTTACCTCATGACCACCAACGTACAACTTCCCATCACTGCCTGACTCCACCACATTTCATCTCATCTCATCCAACATTTCACAAAGCACACAATATCACAGACTTAAATTCAATTTTCTTAACTATTCAACATGAAAACACTTCCGGACACAGCAGCAGAGCTGTAACAACAACATATTCGAACTTATTTTATTTATTAAAAGATTTAAATTAAAAAGTGGTTGTTTTAATAAACTAGACTTTAATATTTAAAAAACTTTTCTTATAACAACCTAAAATTTTCTTTAACTGACATCAGCTGTATTAATGTCAAAAAAACCTACCGCAAATGCTCCTACTATTTTTTACAGCTGTGCTCTCTAAAACTGTTTTATTTTTTACGCACTTCTTTCGCTTTATTTTTATACAAAAACAAAGGCCGTGTAAAACAAGTGCAAGGTTTTCATTATTTATTGTTGTATTTTGTATTATTGCATAAAAGGATAAAAATTAAATAAACAACAAACGAAATAAAAAGACTATTTAAATAATTATGGTTTACTAACAAAACAAAAATAAATTCAATTCCAATTACGAAAGTGCATGAGTAAACCCAAACAACAAATATAAAACACGGAGAGTCTCCCAGAATTGTTGTATAAAAGATAAATAAATGCATCACTAGCAAAATAAATAAATGATTACATTTAATTAAATTAAAAATAAAATTCAACAACAATAATAACATTCACTAAATAGGGCCGAACCCGTTTAGAGGCTAAATGTGGAATTGATAGTAAAACGCCAACAGCAACAACAATAACCACCTGTCTAAATTTTTTTTAACAATCACTGTGCCATTTTGGTAAAGATAATTTTAATACCTTTCAATTATTAATCAACCATTTACATAAGAAATTTATTTATTTCTGCGATATCCAACCCTTTTTCAATTTTCAAAGTGATCTCATCTTCAGGGCCATTTATTAAGCAATTTGCCTTCAAAAAAACTTACACACGCCAAAACAGAAAGTATGACAGCACGAAATCCTCAAACCCTAATGGCTATGCCCAGTGATGAAAGTTTTGATTTCCTCTTTAAAGTTGTTCTAATCGGTGATGCGGGCACGGGCAAGACATGCATAGTAGAACGTTTTAAAACAGGCAATTTTATTGAACGTCATGGCAATACTATAGGAGTGGATTTCTCAATGAAAACAATAAATATAGAAGGCAAATTAGTTAAGGTTGGTAACTGATAATCATTTTAATTCATAATAATTTATTTTCACAGACGTGTTGTATTTTCAGTTACAAATTTGGGATACGGCGGGTCAGGAACGTTTTCGCACTATTACCCAAAGCTATTATCGGTCAGCGAATGGCGTCATTATAGGTAAGCTAAGGGTTTTTTTAAATACGCCCCTTAATTTCTGTTAATTATTGTTTGTAATGAGTGTTAAATAGTCTGATAAAAAAAGAATTGATATTTTTGCACTTAGACAGCTATTATCCGAAATGCAGGGGCTCAGAAAGAAGAACCATGCAACAATCTCTTTATAATAATTTAAAATTCATTTGTTTGTTTTTTGCCATTAGACGCCTATTTATTAAGTTATTTGGGAAAATTTCTCCATTTAATTAAATTTAAATTAAAAAATAATCTGAATACCTTTAACGAAAACGTTTCCAATTAAAACTATTTCCCTACTTGCAGTTTATGACATAACCAGTCGAGATTCGTTCTGTAATCTACAGAAATGGATTGAAGAAGTTCGTCGATATACAGCCTCAAATGTTATGTTAATAGTTGTGGGAAATAAAAGTGACTTAGAGGATGAGCGAGAAGTAGACTTTGATGAAGCCCAGCAAATGTGCCAGTATATACCGGAAGTGTTATTTGTATTGGAAACCTCAGCCAAGGAAAATCGTAATGTCGATGATGCTTTTGTAACATTAGCCAGTGAACTTAAAAGACGCATTGATACGAGTATCAGACAAAGTGAAACTGATGATGAAGCTATTAAACTGGGTAACAGTAAGCCATTAAAACAATGCAGCAGTTCATGTAATTTAACGTAAAATTCAAGCCATTTTTAAAAAGCTTTACAATTAATTTTTCTTTTTCTTGAAATGTGATTTTTTTTAACTTTTGTTTCTCATGATTTTGTTTATTTTTTAAGTTAAATAACAAATGGTACAAATGTTAACAAATTTGTATTTAAAACTTTTAAATTATAACAATCTATGTAAGGTTAATTAGTAGGTTTATAGGTTTTCGTTTAATTAAATTGTTTTTAATCATCCAAACATCTCTTACCATTAAAGTAACGTCCTTTTTATATAAGTGTAGACTATGATATTTTATAAATTCAATAAAAATAAATGCTTAAACAATTAGCAAATCCTATATTTTTGGTTTTAAAAATACTAAAATTATTTTTTTTCCTTTAATATTATTTTTTAACGAAATGAATTTTTTTTATTTCGAATAAAACTAAATTAATAATTACATACAAATAATTTCTTATCAAATAATTGGTTTAAAAAAATGAAAGCAAAAATAATTCAATTATTATATTTACATTTACTTACAAACATCAGCTATTCTATCCTAATTAAATATATTTTTATCACTTTAGCTTTTTATTTTTACTTTTGCGTACGTGACGGTTTACTGTTTTTGTGGGAGGCGTAAGATCATAACGAAATATTATACAACGACGATCAAAAAATGTTTTCATATCCTAGAAAAAAAAAACAATCAAGAACTGCAAAATAATGAAAAAAAAAGAAAATAAAATACCTTAGGTTCATAGCGATAACCTAGTCCTTTTAAAAACGAATAGATTTCTTGCAGATCAATTGGTTCATACATCAAAATAGTTTCATGCAGTTGGCGATTTGAGCAAACCAAATTATACCACGCTATGTGAAAAGGCAATAAGGGTCGAGGAGTCTGAAATATTAAAAAAAAATTAAATTTTAACTTCCAAAACATATTTTTTTTTAATTTTTTTGGCCAAATCCCAGCCGGACTATTGCAGTTTGTTGAGATGAGAAGGAGTTGCCAACAATCGAACACCTCCTCTGCAATTTTCCAGCCCTAAGTAGGTTGAGGGCCTTGGGCAAGGGCTTCTTCGAAGGTTTAGGCTCTTTCGAGAGAGCCGACATTAGGGCTCTCCATAGAAACATAAATAGGTTGAGCTGGTTGAGAAGTGCTACGGCAACAAGTTTGCAGTCGTGCTGTCTTGTGTGTTGGTGTTCAATTTTTTTTCCTCTGTCTCTTATATCCTCCCTTTCCTAACTGTCACTATCCCTCTCTTTCTTCTAGGACGTATTTACAATGCGTCATTTTGACCTCTAGGTATTGTACTTTTCCCAATGACAAGTACACGTCCTCAAACCTAACCTATGTTACTTTATAAAGAAAAATCCTAGCTTTTATGATTACAGCCCAGTTCGGACTGAGATTTTGGACTTTTGAAATGGTAATAAAAATTGCACTAAAGGTTTTGACAGGTACATTAATGGAACGTATAGAAATAAATATAAACATACCTTTTTTGTAACATTCGTTTGTAGTATATAACTTTCATCAAACAGTTCCGGTTGAAGAACATTCGAATAGAGTAGCAGATCCTGGCCACAAGAGTCTTGCAAATTTAACTTAAATTTTGTAGTCATAGCTTGGGTTAAACTAGTTGCTTCCTCTGCGGAATTCCCGACATTGGTCAAATGTTTGGATGACCAACTTTCAGACTCTAATGCTGATTTGGAAGTACATGGTTGATCAAATTCTTTAACATATTTTTCAGCAATATTTTGCTTTTTTTCAGTCTCTTCTATTAGTATAGGATGAGTTTGATTGTAAATATATTCCAACATTTTAATAGCTTGTTTACGTTTTAAGGGCTTTATGCCATAATTATACAATTGTTTAAGAAGTTCTGACTCGCCGAGTTGGGTATAGTCAGGTTTCGGGGAATAATCGTAACGCAATGTATAGGTTTTATTATTACACTTAATTTCCTGTAATTCCGAACAATATTTTGTAGACATAAAAGGCGTTTCAATAGCAGGAACATCTTTGCTAAAACTTATCTCTGCTGTTAGCAACTTTTCTATGCCTTGAGGCTGTTTAATAGAATACTCCTTTGTTTTAAGTGAACTTGTGTAGACTAAATGATCGAAGTCATCAAAATCTTTTATTGTATTTGATGAAGGAGATGGCAAGGATTTTGTATCTAAACTGTTCAATAATTCTTTAAATTTGTGTGATGAGTGTCTCATGGGTAATGATTTTTCGGTAGGTGAATTCAGAAAAGAGGCTTCCATCAATAATTTTGTTGGTGTAGGGAGATTGGGTGTAAGATCCATAGGTTGGGAATATTCTTCTAATATACCAAATTCACTGCGATCGAAGTTGACATCTTCCTGAACAGGTGTTCTTGATTCATTGCATTTTGAAGTTAATATTTCAAAATCACTATGAGATTCTGATTTTTCTGTAGCTACACTTTGATTTTCAAAATCAGTAAAAGATAATGCTTTCAAGTGCTCTTTGGGAAAACCAATTAATGATTTGTTTGATTCTTTCTTAATTAGCTGAGCCTCTGGTGTAATTACCAAGTCTTTGTTAGGAAGATCAGCTAATAATTCTTTATTTTCTTCATCACTGGAATCAATATCTGATATGCTAATGATCTCATTTTCCATATCAGTTTGTTCTGATGTTTGAAAATTCCCGGTTTTATTGGCTTGCCAAATGGAATAGTTTATTTCATCATCGGATAACATTAAACCATCATCATCATCTTCTGCAATATCTTCTTCTAGTTGTTGTGTTAAGCCTGCATTGGATGTTTGATTATCTTGATTGAACGAATGTGATTTATATAATATTGTATTAGAGTCCAAGGCAGTTTCTATAGGTTTTTTACAGTTAGTAAACGAGGTAGATTTCCGGCTTAAAGATAAATTATTTCCCAAAGACATATCGAAATCCATAGTAAAATTATTTTCAGTTATATTTGGCTGAGGCGGTTGAATTTTACGCAAGGAAAAGGAGAATTGGGTGAAACTTTCTCTTTGCCTCTTTCTGTTTGCATCAAAATCGCAATCACGTTGAGGTTGACTAAAACTTTTTTCAAAATCCGTCTTGTGTTTTGTAGCCACGGCTGTGTTGTTGACTTTTTTTAAATATTTTTCACATAATTCACGAAATATGGTGTCATTGCCTGTAATAGCATCTTTAAAATCATCTTTTTCTGTGTTCCCGGTTTCCATTTGCTTGGTCGCCTCAAAGTTTAAAAAAGATGAATTGGTTTGTTCCCCAACCATTTCACGTAAGACTAAATCATCTTCTGCATCATCGCCAGCGTTTATTTGATATTTATCCTTTGTTGTACTAAAAGACAATTTTAAAGTGCTTTCTTCATGTACTTTCGCTTCTTTATCATATGTTTCCATACTTAATGTAAAATTTAATGTGTCATCTTCAGTGTCTTCTATGGGCTTTGCAAGATCAGAGTTAGAATTAATGTCTGTTAAAATGTCCTCTTCTTGTAAAGGCGAATCAGCAAATAAATCAATTTCTTCTATTGGTTTACTTCGGTTTAATGCATGATTAATTTCTGTATAATTTGTTCTGTGACATTCATCTTCTGTTAGGTCAATTACTTCATCATCATTCTTGCCGATTTTGTTGGAAATGGAAAATTCTGAAAATATATCATTATGTTGACATTTTAAAATGTTCTGGTTTATTATTTATGCCTAATAGACGTCTATGGTGTTATTGGGATAGGTGAGGTTTGAGGACATGCACTTGTCATTGGGACAAGTATAATACCCCGAGGCCAAAATGACTCATTGTAAATTCGTCCTAGAAGAGAGAGAGAAAGAGAGAGCGAGAGGATAGTGAAGGAGATAGGAAAATTGTAAAAGGAGAAGAGGTAGGAAAGGGAGGATAAAAGGTGGATCACTAACACTCAAGAGAGCACGACGACAACGTTGATGCCCTAGCTTCTCAACCAGCTCAACCTATTTATGAATATATGAATAGCATTAGGACTATTAAAGATTTCCCTGCCCAGGGTCCTCAACCTACTAAGGCTTGGACAGTTGCAGAGAAGCTGTTCGATAGTTTCCAAATCTTCCTCGTTTAACATTCTCTGCAATAGTCCGGTTGGTATCTATTCTAGACTCTTGTAAGCGATCTAATCTAGCAGTGCCCTGTAATAAAACTAATAACTAATCTGAGGCTGACCTATCTAAGCGCAGCAGCAAACCAGTTCTATCAGTATTTATAGCAGGCCATAGACTCCTAGACACATAACATCTCGATCCATCCCCCCAAAGCATCTGCTCTTCCTCCCTGACTCATCCAGTGATGAGGCCGTAGTAGTGACAGACTGCGGGATCAAGATCAAAAAAGGGAACCTAATTACCGAATAAAATGGTGTTATTGTATTAAGATTGACGTCGCCGTAGTCTAGTAGGTAATGTGTTGGCCTATTAGACGTAAGGCCAAGTTTCAAACCCCAGGTCGGACATCAAAACAAAAATATAAAAAAAATATTTCTTAGGCGACTTCCTCTCAACAGATTTCTGGCAAAAACTATGAAAGTAAATAAAATTGTCATGAAAAGTTTCTCAAAAATCTGTCGTTCGGAGTCGACTTTAAACTGTAGGTCCCACCACTTATGTATAAAATTAACACACACAACTTGAGTGGTGTGAGAAGCGAGACCGTAATCCTCACTGAAGGGTTGTAATGGCCAATTATGTATGTATGTATGTAAGTATGGTGTTAAGATTATATTTCTTTCCTATATCGACGAGAAGGCTTACCCTAATTCGATTCCAACATATTCAATGAATGGAATTGAACTCTCATACATGCAACTAGGCCTTAATGACCTTTTTATATTCTCTTCACTATTGACGGGAGTATGCAAAAGTTCTCTTTAATGATAGCATGACATCCCACTATATTAATTCATTATAGCACTGTTGCAATATTATGATCTGTGTTGTAATGTTTACTGTTGTAATTGCAAACTGTAATCATTTCCACTCTCTCTCTCTCTTAGAAAATAAACGGTTTGAAATCTAATAGTCGCGACTAATCCCTCATTTCTATCTCCTAACTTATATTTCCTAGTACAAAGACAAAGCACAGCATGAGTAGAGGCCATTCTCTTAAGTGTTAATTCCATAAAAAACAAACAATATATTTTTGAATTTAACTTACCTTGTATAGTCGGTTTATTCAATTCCAATAATGGAGTATTCTTTACTAAATCAAATTGATAAATTTAAAGTTAATTGAAGGCATAATTAAAAAGCAATAAAGAAGTAACAGGTATCTTACCATCTTCACTCGAAAAGACTTCGTAAGTCATGACATCAGTTTCACTAACTTCCAAAGAGTTATTACGGCTCTTATCTGTAGTTTCAATATTAAACCTAGTAACACTAGAAATGTTCTTCCTTACACTGTTCAAACCAGTTGCAGCTAAGAAGTAGAAAAAAAATTATATTAAGACAGGATTTTTTTTTTAGTTTTAATTTTCTTACTTTCATCTTTCATTTCCTCCTGTTCCTCCTCCCTTTCAATATCAGAATCGGCAAATAAATCGGGTGAGTTTGATCTGGTCTTGTCTGTAGTATTAAAAGTTGCCTGTGTATTTAGACTATAACCGGAAACTTCCATGTTATCTAAAGATTTATTAGGCGGTAAGAGTGCTTTTGTTTTCTTATCATATAATGGGGTTAAATGCAATTCATCACTTTCAATTTCTACGATATCTTTTTGTAAGTCTTCCAATAGTTTCACCATTTCATCAAGTTCCGTATTTTCTTCAACCACAACGATTTCTTCTTTCTTGCCAGATTCTTTAAAATTATTATTTTCCGTGTGGTGCCCCTTTTCGTCTGTTATTTTCGGCGTTTCTTCGTTTTCATTTTGTGTTTGGGAATCTAAACTTTCCTTTGTATCTTCCCAATTTAAACACTTCCTTGAACTAAAATATGCTTCTAGTTCATGGTAAATATTTTCCAATTTCTTTAATCTCTCCTCATGACGTTGACTTTTACCTTTCGGCGTCAAATCTCTTCCCTGTATGGCAGACCAATCTTTTAAAAGATAACCCGCAGGCAGTACGTTTACTGCAAAAAGTTCTTTCACAAAAAATAATTCATTTGGTCGATTTTCGCTACTAAGGCTTTGCAAAATTCTATTCGTTTCCGCTACAAGAGATCTTTTGAGTAAAGAACTTTGAAGTTCATACGGTGGTATAAATTGTTCTTCTGTTGTTGAAGGTTTTGTGCAAAATTGATTATTTAGAAGACTTTCTATGTTGTTTTGCAATTTTCTTAATTGAATATCCGATTGCCGTAAAGTTAAAGGTGTAAACTTACTGGCCCATTTCGATTTCAGTCTTTTTGCTTTGGGTAGAAAAGCCGCAGCGAAGTGATTGTAATCTGTAAGAAAAAAATAGTTTAGAAAGCTTATCGAAAGACAAGGGAGTTTTTGTCAGACAATTTCCACTTAAATTTCTTTAAACTAAAAACCTGTATTCCCAATTCTAGAAAGAATCTACCCAAGAACATCTCTTGAAACAAGGTCTTCTACATTATTTCAATTTTTTCAAAAAACATTATGCGGTAAGCCAATATAATGGTAATGACCCATATATGCAATGCCATCACGCAATCTTATATTCTTAAGCGAATAAACTAATTTCACGAGCCCACTAACGTCATATTTCTCGTTCTAGGCAAGTGTACGGGTACCTGATTGCCTAGACTTCCAGGAATTTATGAGTCTAACTGTCAGCGAGAATACGTATAGCAGTGGCGTATACTGGGTAATATCTTAACCAGTTTGAAGACGTACAACTAGCACAAAACTACAATCGAAGCAAATTGTAGCATATTCTCTTGTTCATCCCTTTGACTTCAATTTTTCATTGCTACAGATGTTTAACTGATCTGTTTCATAGTGAGACGTTCCAAGAACGATTAGGGATGTTCCAAAAAAAATTAAAAGGAAGGCAGTTATCCTTATTTCTAGGAGTAAAATTTTGCACTGTCACTTGGTCAACTATCAGATCTACTAGTCCACATCTCTATATTACTCGATTACTTGTCGTCTAGAGCGTACCCGCTTTAAGATTCCTCGATTTATAGCTTTTTCAAGACAAGGTTATCACAATAAACTTAATTTAAAATAGCATCCATTTCTCTTGTTGGCATTTCAGATCATATCCAGCATTAGGCAAATTATTTACTAATCAAAACTCACCTTTCTTTTCGGCTGTTCTAAAACCATACTTTTTCAATTTTTCTCTTATTAAATCCGCATTCTTATCGATGTCTTCAACTTCACTTAAAGGATCAGCTTCTTCCTCATTCATGTTTATACTTCCTCTACAATCCACCTCCGATTTGGATATGGCTAAAGCCAATTGTACATCGTTGCCATCGAACTGATCAGCAGCACAATGTAAGGCAGCAATTTCAGCAAACATTTGCTCATTTCTTAAAAATGCCGATCTTATCGTTGTTTGTTTTATTTTCTTTTTAGAGGATTTGATAGACTTTGTCTGACTACTATTAGAAGCTAATTTGGGAGCCCTTTTAACTTTCTTTTTAGGCACAACAAAATCATCATCATTGATAGATTTCCTTATTTCGTTCTTAATTTCGGGAAGCATACTTTTGGGATCCTTAAGGACAAATGCATCTAATTTCGTACGCTTTCTTTTTTGCTCTAAGGTGTTAGGGGGTGAAATTGGTTTTTTTGGTTTCTCTACATGACTCGCTATTTCTGTTGTAATGGTTTTAGATTCTTTGTTTAAATTATCTGGTTTGCTGGGGCTTACAAAGTAACTGGAAATGACAGTTTCTGCAGTTTGTGTTGAGGTTTTTTTCGATTGACGTGTTGTACTTAAAATATAAAATGAAAGAAGACAACATTTTAAAATACCATTATTATTTATTAGTTTAACAATAAAAATTCAACTTCTACGTATATAGATCAATACAAAATAGTATTCAAAGAGGTACAAGAAGATAAAAACTTAATCATACCGTTGCTGTTTACTGCCTGAGCTTTTGGGTAATTGCAATTTTTTTAAATTGGCTTTACGTGTCACGCGATCCATAGCTTTGTCTAACGTTCAGAGGCCAACTGATTCTTTTCGTCTATGGTCTCCTGTATGGCCTTTGCTGTCCTGGGCGCACCCACTAAATTGAAGATAAACTTACGATCCTTTTCTTCCTCGCTAACTGTCAACAGATCACGGAGTAACTTTGTATTCGCTTCGCGATATATGGGAGTCAAACTGCAATCATTAATAATTATTTTAAATTCATCACATTGAACCGAATTGTTTTCGACTTACGAAAACAGACCAAATATTGCTATACCCAAAACAATACCACCAGCGGCAAAACGATTTCTATAGTAGTAGGATGGAGTTCCTTTAGTACGTCTGGGTTTCCGCTTCGACTCATCAATTTGTTCCATAACTTGAGTTGCTTGCTCTTTGTGTTTTAATTTATTCGTCTTTAATTTATTATATAATTCTAATAAAACATGGTACAATTAATTCGAAAAAATCGTTCTTCAAAAAACTCGGCGTGAAATTTTTGATGAAATTCAATGGTAAACAAGACAGAGATGTTTAACTATATTTAAATTTAGGGATGCATTACAAGGTAGCAAATGTAGAATAGTGACTCATATAAAATAAAGCATGGCTATATCATTCTATAATCTGGATCAACTTAATAAATAAAAAAATAAAATAAAAATAGCTTAAAAAACTAGTTTTTTATTTTACTTTTCGACAAATTCATGCAAAACCGTCCAGACTCTAATCACTTTTAGGTTTTTCTTAAAAATATGCAATTCTAAATCACCCTGTGTTTAGCGTTTACCGGAAAATCTTCAAACCAAAACAGCTGATCTGCTACACTCAAAGTTCTCATTAATGAAATCGTATTTCGTTTGCTCGCACATAAAAACACAATTTGTCGTAATTGTTTTTCCAATGTGTTCTATAAAAGAATTTGAAAAATTTTTGAAACTTCTTGCAAATCAATGAAATTGAAAGTTTAATCAAGACAACAGTAAAAGTTGTGAAATAAAAGTTGAGAAAATTGAAGCAATAAAAGAGCATATTTTGAAATAACCAGAATATAAAAACTAAAACGCAACAACATGTCACGTCACAGAATTGTACGTACCATGGACTATAATGACGAATACGACGGCTATGATGATGTCTACGGTCATTCAGTCGATGATGATAGCTGTATTTCGCCAACAGATGCCCAACAGTGGTTGTTTGACCGGGCCCGTGGTCATCAGTCAATGTCGGCTTTCATGAGGGACAACAAAGACATCGCCGAAGAGGAGGAGGAAGACGGCGGCGATGCTGATAAATCTTATGATAAAGCTAGACGTGATTCGGATAATTTTCAAATGCCGGTACTAAATGATTTGGAGCAGGCCCAATTGACCTCGTGTTTAGATGAGGTACGCAGTGTGGTTGGCGATTCCGTGTCCGAGAGGCGCATTGTGGAAACATCGATCAAATTTGGCTATGACATAAATAAAATTTTAGATGACATTTTAAATGATGAGTGTGATAAAAAGGCTAAGAGATTGCAACAAGAGGCTCCAAATGTATTGATCAAAGGCCCTGGACCACCTAAACTAGCTCTGGGTGAATTAGATAAGTCCAGTATGGCAATCAATGCTCCGGTAGTGAAAGTCACAGCAGCCCAGGGTGAAATTAAAAGAGGTTTCGAAATAAATTCTCCTCTGTTACAAAGTTCTCCAGCTGCTTCTGGTCGTAACACTCCGGTAGATGTTAGTGAAGACTCCACAAAGAAGATGCCAACCGACAATTCGACTGTCTTTAAAATCTCTAAAGAGCAAGCCCAACGAGACAATAAACAACTGTATAGCAAAGAACGTTCAGACCAAAAGCATAACTTCCACATGATAGTCATTGGTCATGTGGATGCTGGCAAGAGTACTCTAATGGGACATTTACTATTTGACACTGGCAATATTTCGCAGAGAGTAATGCATAAACATGAACAAGAATCCAAGAAAATGGGTAAACAAAGTTTTATGTACGCTTGGGTACTTGATGAAACTGGTGAAGAACGTGCTAGAGGTAAGTAAGCTACACTGAATTCTTTAAAATAGGGCAATCAATAAATACGAATAATAAAATAAGTTGTTTAGCCCGCCTGTCTATAATACACATGGCATCATAATGAGTTTTTTCTAATATTTAAAATTTCTTTTATAGGCATTACCATGGACGTTGGACAGTTTCGCTTTGAAACGGAGAGTAAAATTATTACTCTATTAGATGCTCCAGGACATAAAGATTTTATACCCAACATGATATCGGGTGCTACCCAAGCTGATGTAGCTCTTCTGGTAATCGATGCTACACGCGGTGAATTTGAATCAGGTTTCGATTTAGGTGGCCAAACTAGAGAACATGCCATATTAGTGCGTTCGCTGGGTGTCAACCAATTGGGTGTTGTGATCAATAAACTCGATACTGTTGGTTGGTCAAAAGAACGTTTTGACGAAATTGTACAAAAACTTAAAAGTTTCCTAAGACAAGCTGGCTTCAAGGAATCAGATGTTACCTATACACCTTGCTCCGGCCTCACTGGCGAAAATCTAACAAAACCGGCTACAGAACCGGCTTTAACAGCCTGGTATAAGGGACCACATCTATTGGCTGTTATTGACAATTTTAAAATACCCGAACGTTCAATTGACAAACCCTTCCGTATGTCAGTTTCGGATATTTTTAAAGGTACTGGTGCTGGATTTTGCATTTCTGGACGAATTGAGACTGGTGTTTTGGCTGTAAACGATAAAGTGTTGGTTGGCGCTCTTAGGGAACAAGCTCAAGTTAAAACTTTACTCATCGATGAAATGCCACAAAATACGTCATTCGCTGGCGATCAGGTTTCAGTAATCTTATCTGGTATAGACGCTAACAATATCATGGTGGGCAATATCATATGTGATCCCCAACATCCCATACCAGTAACATCACGTTTTCAAGCACGCATTTTAGTCTTTAATGTTAAGGTACCCATTACCATTGGCTTTCCAGTGTTATTGCATCATCAGTCATTAATTGAACCGGCTGTTATAAGTAAATTGAATGCTCAGATCCATAAGGGTACTGGCGAGGTGGTCAAGAAGAAGCCTCGTTGCTTGGGCAACAATTCATGTGCTCTAGTTGAATTGGAAACCACACGTCCGATTTGTATTGAACGCTATGCCGACTTTAAAGAATTAGGCCGCATTATGTTACGTGTTTCGGGTGTAACAATTGCTGCTGGTATGGTCACGAAAATCCGCTAATACCTCATCGATTGATATTGCGTTTGGGTTTAAGTGTATTGGTTTTATTTTCTAAACTAAAAGTTTTGTACTTCCTCACCCCATCTACTTTTCTCAATTTGAAGTTTTATTATTAAGTTTTTTTCATATGTTATTTGTATTGAACGTTAATATTTTTGTAACGATCTTTTTTGTAACAAGTTTTTTAATTTATTTTTTAAAATTAATTTTCTATTTAAGCCTGATATTGGCTGCTAATACAATAAAATAATATTAATATTATATAACTAAGATTTTGAATCAATTTATTAATGTTTTTTAAACAGAAATTAAAACAGAATTAAAAGTATGTATAGGTAAGTAGTCAATGAAATTTTCTATTGAATTATCCGAATATTATACCGTGAGTCCGTCTTTACCAAATCCAGTAGTACAAGCAAAATTAACTTTGATTGCATGAGGTCTCAAGGCAAATAAACTTTTTTCAAGGAATGGAGGAATTATGAAAGGACATTGCTTTCAAGAAGCCTTTTGTAGATTAACTGAATTTTGTACAATGTGAAAAGCAACGTCAAAACTTTAGGTACTCACGAGTATTCCCAAGGAATTTAGTTCTCAAGGAATTAAGCGAGAAATTTAATGGGAAATTTTTATCCATAATAGGAGGAATGGGAAAAGGTTATAAATAACCATGGAATTGTTATTAGTGATTGGGTTGATAAAGTTGAACCATACAACAGTATAAGCAGTAAACAGTGGAGCGTTATAAAACGGTCGTTAATGCTCGGCAGCTTATGAAAGTGGTGCAAATAAAAGGGACGACTAGTACCTCGAATAGGGGCCTTATACTAATGTCGACAAGCCTATCATGTCATGCGAAACAAAACCCTCAAGTTACATAAAATTCAAAATTGATTTTTTGATGGATTAATATACCCCGTATCAAAATTATATGTTCCTGCAAAATTGTATATTCAAGCGACTAACAATGTCACTCTTGAGTACTATATAAATTACTTTTTTAAATAATTCGTGTCATACGAAATTTTTTTAAATTAAGCGGGTATTCATCATTCATCTCTCGTCGAATGAACTCTTCGATACGATTTTTTTTCTAGAATGTTGCCACGATTCAATCAACTGTTATACGCCGTGTAGAAGCGCCTCTATTAAATTGGTACACAAAAATACAACTGAGCAGGCGAGCGGTATATGTCATTCATCAAGTGTGACGCCCGTATTAAAAGAGAATACAGACACAAATTTCTTAAACTCTTGTTTTGTGAAAATTTGTCGAGAAAAACGTTAAATTTATAGCGTATATTATCATAGAGCGAAAGCCGCGGTTTTATAGTAACTAAAATACAAAAATTGTTAATAATTTTTTTATACAACTAAAGCACAAATCAATTTAAAAAGAACCCAAAAGCAAAGGCAAGTTCAAAAAAAGATTTTTTTTGGTGCAAGAAATAAAAAAGTTAGGATGTGTGTGTATGAATGAGTGAAATTGTGTAGTGTTGGAAAAATAAATTTCAAAGCAAATAAAAAAGAGTTAATTGAGTGCATTAGTAAGAAAAAAAAGAGTATCTGGTTAATGAATATGCTCTTGTGATTCATTCTTTTACTTTTTTTGTGTGTTTCTTTTGAGTACTTTTGAAGTTAGTAATGAGAGAGCGTTAAAAAGTATAGTCAATATAAAATTGTTGTTGTAATTTCATTTTTTTATTATAAAGAAATTTATTTGTGGTTTTTATCTTTTTTGTCTTTTTTTTTGTAGGTGAAATTTGTTTAATCTTATTTTTTCTGGCACCGATCGAACAAAAACAATTTTTTTTAGTTTTTTTTTCTTGCTAAAAAGTTTCAAGTGCCAAAAGTACAATTAAAGCAGAATTCACAATTCACACAGAAAACCTGTAAAAGGAAGAAGAAGGGAACAAAGCAAACAAGCAATTAAGATAGAACAACAACTGCTATGTACAAGAACACTAACAGCAACAACTACAACTGAAAAAAAGACAAGGCCCTGTTTAGAGTGAAAGAGCATTTACTATAAACGTACACAGGGAACAATTCCTTTGTTATTTAATATTTTTTTTAATTACAAGAACAAAAAGGCAGAAAGAAAATTAGTGTAAAAAACAAGAAAAACGTCAAAAGAACTTTGTAAAACAAAAAAGTTAAATAATCAAAAAAGGCTGAATAAAACGAAAGAAAACAAAAAAAATTAATAAAATTAATCTTGAAAGCAAACAATAGCAACAAATAAAGTTTAACTAAAAGCAATCATTGTGTTAAAACAACGCCTAACTTCTTCCAGTAGAACATTAAGGGATATCACCACCATCACCACCTTCAATAAGAATATTATCCATTAAATATACCACAAAGCCACAACACAAGCAACAATATTGTCATTTTAACCATTGCCATCATTATTAGTTCTTGCATTAACAACAACAACAACAACAATTAAAAAACAACTACCACTACAATAACAACGTAATTATCGTTAACCTTTAAACCTACACAGACCAAGACGACAAGTCAAGTGACAAGATAACTCCACCGCCTTAAGATCAGTAGTACAACCAGCACCAGCAACAACTACTACTACAACAACAACTATTGTGTTAAATTATTGCTATAAATAATATTATTATTGTAAAACAAAATGCGTGAATATAAAATTGTTGTTTTGGGCAGTGGTGGCGTCGGCAAATCAGCCCTTACAGTGCAATTTGTCCAGGGCATCTTTGTAGAGAAATACGATCCCACCATTGAGGATAGTTATCGCAAGCAGGTGGAAGTGGATGGCCAGCAGTGTATGTTGGAGATTTTAGATACAGCCGGCACAGAACAATTCACCGCCATGCGTGATCTCTATATGAAAAATGGCCAGGGATTTGTTTTGGTGTACTCGATTACCGCACAATCCACCTTTAACGATCTACAAGATTTAAGAGAGCAAATCCTGCGCGTTAAGGATACAGACGATGTACCCATGGTGTTGGTAGGCAATAAATGCGATCTCGAGGATGAGCGTGTTGTAGGCAAAGAGTTGGGAAAAAGTTTGGCCACTCAATTTAACTGCGCCTTTATGGAAACCTCTGCCAAAGCAAAAGTGAATGTTGTCGATATATTCTATGATCTGGTTAGGCAGATCAATAAAAAGTCACCCGAAAAGAAACAGAAAAAGGTCAAGAAAAATATATGTGTTCTGCTCTAAGACTCCATAATTCGTAAACACAAACAAATTACCACAATACACTAAACATTCAAGCAAATAAATAAGAAGAAACCTACACACATACACATACACTTTTACATAATTACACAAATTATTTAACAAAAATATTGTCTGATAAACATACAAAAATACATTTAACATTAACAAAAACAAAACTGAAACAAAAAAAAAACAAAAAGAAATCCACTATTGTCGCCTTTTTTGCTACTTTTTTCTCTATACATATATTTTTTCATTAAATGGGTAAAATTTAAGAATTACTTTAAATAAATAATTAAAAAAAAAATTAAAACTAAAAGAATTATTAGAGTAAAAACAGAATTTAATAATATGTAATAATAATAATATGAAAGGAAATTTAGATCTTAAAAACATACGTATTTTCCTTTATACTGTACTGTAAAACGAAATTTAGTGAAATTTAAATAGATTCTCAAATGTAATCTATACACCAGCTTCCTAAATATTTACAAATTTTCTTTTAAAATAAATGCCCGGTATTCAATAGTATTCAAATTTATTTGGTGTTAGAAAGTAAAATCGATTTTAATTTCACTTGTTTTCCTTTTAAATTACGAGAGGAAAATTCTAATTATTATAGTCTTTAACGTAAGATTTATAAAAGTATTTTTCTTTTTCTTTCTTTTTATAAAACCCTATCCTAAAATCAAAAATATTTTCTTATGATTAAGACCGTAAAACTTGAAAGAAATAAACTTCCAATTAAAACTAAAACTAAAGCGCGTAAAATAAAGCACAGAAAATAAATTAAAGTTTATCTACATATATAAAAAAAGGAAAATCTAATACATATAACAAATAATTATAATAAATTAATATTCTTAAGCCTTTTTTAGGTTCTGTAAAGAAATCTAAATAAAATTTAAATTTAATACAAAAAACAAATCCCTTTTAAATTCTTTTTTTTTTATCTTCTAAATTCTTCTTGTGTTTAGTCTGGGTTTCCATTTAATTTTTTATTATACAATATGATTACTTAATTGGTAGTATTTTCGATTTATTTTCTAATATTGTAGTTTTAATAATTTATTATTGAAAAGCATGGTCAAAAGGCGTTTTAAAGTATTAGTCATATGCAAGAGTTAGTGGTTAGTCACTTTTCAATTGTAGAAATCAAAACTTCAATTGTTAAAAAATGAAGTTTAGAATTCTCCATTTGGTGGTTATTGTAAACAGTCAATGAAAACATATCTACAAGGCTTTGTCTGAGGCATGAAAAAACAATCTAGGAACATAATAAGAAGCACTGCTACTGTAAATACTGTTTGCCTTGGAATACATATTGTATTTTCAGACGGTGTAGGTATTGATTGTCATTTTCCTGTAAATGGGTTTCCATGATATCAAAAATCTTACATTACAGATTTTTTTGTAACACATAAAGGAACTTATGTTGTAAATTTATAAATTTTCTAAAATACTAAAAGAAGCCGCATTCATTTTGTCTAGCTTCTAAATCCTTTCGTTCGGAGTTGGCGTTAAAACATGGATGCCATCATTTATAGATTAAATAAATACACACAATATGGGTGGTATGAGAAGCTATCAGGGTATTACCATGAGGTTTCGAAGAGAACTCTTAAATTTGCGTACAACCACTATAACTTAACCTAACCTATTGTGGACATTAAAATTCTATTATCCCAAATCAAAGGTTTTCAATCGTAATTCTGTCATAAAGTTAAAAGTTCTAACGTACTATTGTACAAAACTATTTGATTGAGAATGTATAGAAGTTGAAACTAACTCCGGTTGTTGGAAATACCAGAAGGAATCTTTACAAAAGAGCTTTTGATATATAAAAACTCTCACCAAAACCTATTTATACATTCGTTTTTCATTATATCCATACATAGGTTAGGTTAGGTTAGGTTAGAGGACGTTTACTTGTCAATTAAGACAAGTACAGTACCCGGAGGTCGAATTGACCCATTGTACAACGTATCCATACATACATATGTATATATTTTTTCTTATTTACAAATTTGAAGGAAATGTTACGATTTTTGGTAGTACATACTCGTATGAACTGCAAGATTTTCATGAGAACATACATTTCGTTTATCATTCATGATAGAAGTGATTGTACAATAATTTGAAAATTAAATTCTGTTTTTCAATAAGTAGTAATATTTTGCTACAATATACATACATACATACAATACAATACAATACAAAACAATTCTGAAATAATAAATTTATACTTAAACCTCAAACTAATATAGATGTAGGGCGGAATGTGAGAAAAACTTTTTAATTGTATCATGCTTGTGCTTAGCGCAAGTAGTGAGTCATAGCCTATGAATTAGAAATGCCATGAGTAAAAATCATCACAGCAATTTACTACTGTAATCTTTTGAATCATTAGTTCTGCACGATTACTTCGGCTAACACTTTAAAGTCTACTTATATTGTTATTTTGTATTTAAGACAATTAGGAACAATAATTAACCCTTTAATGCAGCAAAGCTTATATAATTTTTCTCAATATTCGACTTAACTGCAGTGTTGTCAAATAAAATTAAACTGATTATCAAAAATTAGGATAATGCAAGTCTATGGAATGTAAGGATTCAAAAGAAATTGCTGTCTTACTAAAGAATTACTATATTTTAGAGAAAATGCAAAAAACTTAAGTCCGCCAGTTGTGCATAAGAGGGTTAAAGCAGTTTAAAGGAATACAAAAATACACAGTTTGCCTAAAAATAACTCTTGCTATGGGAGGTTTAAATGGTTTCAGAATATGCTTGGACAGATTTTATATTTTCTTTGAAAGCCTTATGATGGTCCATGGCATTGGTACCAACAAATGTCTATAAATGACCTGTTTACCTATGTAAATAAAAATTTACAAGAAAAAGAAAATATGTATGTCTGAAACAGGGAATATTATTTCTTTAGCATGGAAATCGTATCGATTAGAAAATATAAATTAAATAATTTTATCTTTAAATTCTACAATTATCTTTTGAGTGTCATCAAATACAATAATTAAACAAATAAAAACTCTAAAACTACTTGAATAGTTATTTTTTTAATTTAATTGTTTTTAAACAATCGAAATTTTCTACCAATTAAGTAATTTTATGTAAAACTTATATTGCATTTGTTTATAATATAAAAATGTTTTTTTTCTAATGATTTATTTTTGATAGTTTTTTTTTATAAATTTTAGAAAACTAAAACTATAAAAAAGAAAAAAAAAAACAAAAACTTACTGTGTATTTGCTGAATTATTTTTTAATAAATTTTATACAATAAACTTAAATAAATAAATAGTAATTGTCATTGTTATAAACAATATATTGTCCATAGTAAAGAAAAGCATTCAAATAAAACTAGGATGTTCCGAAAATTTAGATTTAAATTAATATTTAAGATTAGTGCAACTATTTAATTAAATATTTGTCAGTGGCAGTTTATTGCTTTTATTAGTTGCTTTTTAAAATCATGTTTAACAAAATTGTAAAGCCCCAAATAATTTGAAATATTTATCTCATTAGTCTTTTTTTTTTAATTGAAATAAAAATTTCACTTTTATTTTTATTTAATTGCCATAAATTTCTATTTTAAACATACATACATGCATATTTATGAATTCATAAAATTATGGCTTATTTTCGGAACTCCAATGCACATCCACTAATACATTTATACGAGTAATCAACATACACAATCACCATACATAATTTAATTAAATTGTTAGTTGTTGTTACAAAATAAAAACAACTCTTTTTTTTACATAGTAAATATATTTAATTATTAAATAAAAAAAAGCACACATTTCTATTATTTAAGTTTACATTAATAAAGAAATATACAGAAACAGAAACAAAAACAAAAACAAAAAGAGAAGCATAAATAAAATAAAATCAAATACAAATCATTTTCATCATTGAAACAGATTTTTTCACGACATACATACATGTATACATTGATTGGGGTTATATATATGACCTATACAAATACAAACATACATATGTACGTACATATGTATATATTATGTATGTATGTATGTATTATCTCAACTCTCTATTGACCTTAATACAAGAACAACTTTTTTTCTTATATATCTTTGAAACAAAAATAAAAAAATTATCATAATACAATCAATATACACTATTAAATAAAGAAATAATTAAAAAAAAAAATTAAAAGAAAGAAAGAATGAACTTAATAATAAAGCAAATCTAATAAACAATTTTTTAAATGTGTATTGCAATTTATATTAAATAAATAAAGAAATTTAAAATCCTTTAAAACAAAAAACAAAAAACAATTGTGAAACCCCCCTCTTTAACATTAAATGCTAAAAAATAAAAATTTAAAAAAAAAATTGAAATCAAACAATAAATGTATTATGTTTAAAAAATAAATTCAATAATAAAATTTAATAATTATTAGAAATCAATAATTATAAATGAAAAAAATAATGAAAAATAAATAAAACAAAACCTTATAAGGAAAAAATAATATAATTATTTAAAAACAAAAATTAATACGACAATATTTTGTTTTTCTAAAAGACAAGAAAAAAGAAAACATGATTAATAAATGGAAATTTTAAAGTTTTATTTAAAAAGTAGCTCTTTATGGCCTTATGGTCTTTAAAAATTTTTGGTTATTAATCATCTCCGCTCGAAAGTAAACGTGTCCCAATTTTTTTAACAATAATCATCAGTGTTTGATAAACGATACAAATTACTTCCGTCTTAGAGATAGATTGTTTAAACAACAGCATAAAACTATACCTTTTCCAATTGATTAGTATTAGATTTTTTTAATTTTATATCTCGGGCTAGGTTTTAGGAAGATCTAATCATGTATGTATGTATATGGCAGTGTTTTCTAGATAAAATACTCAGACCCAATGTTGAAATATATTTCCCGAAGTAATGCAGAGAGCCGTCCCGGGAAGGGAGTATCCACAGAAGAGGAGGAGGGATTGTTTTAGTGGAAGCCCCACTCGACGCAGCTGACGACACGCTAAAAAAAATTTTTTTAAAAATTTATTCCAAACGAAAGTTTACATTATCGAAAGCTTTGATTAATTGAACTTGAATGGGATAATGGATTACTATTTGACAGTCATCCCGCTATACAAAATGTCAACTCACATGAGTTTAACTCGAGAATAATATGGAAATATGGTTACCCTTTGGTGGATCTCAAGCCATGTAGAAATTCACGACAACGACTAGGCAGATGAGCTTGCGAGAAGGGGATATCCTTTCTGTGGAGTGGAAAGTAAATTTAGGAAAGGTACATTTGACAAAAGCAAAAACGCACAAAGATGGAGACTCTTTTCAGACCAAATGGGTTTGATACAATCAAAACTTTTATTTTGTAATGAAATTGGAGAAGATTTCAACAGAAAGCTTAGAGCAATGATCGAACTTTCGATCGGATACTATAGACAGAACTCTTGTTCCGAGAAGGGACCGCCTAAAGTCCAATAAGAAGAATAGATTATCTGAACACATACTGGAAACTTGTTTGGCGGTAATACTTCTCTGAGGAAAACAACTGGTTGGCAGCTATTTATTCTTACTGCCAGCGAACAATGTTTTTCACGACAACCAGAATGGGTCAGGGATATTATAGGGACACGTTATGTAGATTTAGAAAAGATCATATGGTCTTAGTATTTCAGCATCTCTATACGGTAATAACAAACGGCAGAGTTCGAAGAACAATGTAATTAAAAATTCGGTAAAAACGCTTTAAGAACAAAAGTTATGCAGAAAACTGTTGTTTTTCGACTGGCAATCCCTACATAGAGTGTAATTTTGATTGATACGAGTCGTGTATTAACAAAAAAAAGTTTAGATAACAAAAGTTATTTATTAGTGTGATAAGTCTCGCCTTCATTATGTAAGACTTGTGGGAATAACATTGAAAAACATTAAGATAAGATACCTTTCGCTTCGATTGATAGTGGTGGTTATAAAAGTACTTGTAGGAGTAAATTAAGTTAAAAGGCAAAAAAAAATAAAAACATTTTTAGAATTTTTTTAATAATTTAAACTCATTCAAGACAAGACAGGTGCTTCATTTCGTGATTTGTATTGAAGTGGGAAGTCGTGTGATCTGATGTAGTTTAGTTTATTGCCATTAATAATCCCTAATTAACAGTTTCAAATTTAAATATATGCATAAAACTCTAGCATCTCTTTAATCAGAAAAAATAAGTTGTAAACGACTGTGATTGATATTTCGATTATACAGACATACATACGTACATACATATGTACATACATTTTAACAGTAATGTGGAACGCGTAGCAATGTATTCCTCGGATATTAGCACTTCCAAAAATAATTGCGGAACAGTGGTTATAAGCGGGGAATTCTTATATCGAAATCCTTAGTGCAAATAGAAGCGTGTCATTTAAGCTGATAGAATTCTATTTGTCTCATTGACATTGACAATGGTTTCGTATTCGATGGAATGTCGGCTGGTCGGAGAGGGCTTTGATCATCTTCTACAGCTCGGTGTGTTGAACAAAGTTGTAATTTGCTAAGGCCTCGTGTCATTTCATGATAACTGCGAAGAAATTGCTGAAGGAGATGGGTCCACACATGTCCTTATAGACATAGTCAAGCATTAACTAAGCAGAGAGTCAGGTATTTGACTCGCCAGAGACCTGAAACAGTTCAGATTAGTAGAAGAATAGCTTTATAAATTACGAAAGTCAAACATTGGTAGATTGTGGGTTTTCAAACAGGAATCAATTAACTTAGATTGCTTTGCCTCAGTTAGTTATGTCTTTCCGATGGAACAGAAGGAAACCATAAGGAACTTTCTATGGAATTGCACTTTTTTTTACTACTTTTTCCAATAAATCTGCCGAATGGCGTTAATGTGAATATTAATTTCCAATAGCTCAAGAAATCCAGAAACTTTTAATCGTTCGAGCGAAGGAGCTAGAGGACACAGGATCAATTTTGGAAAGAAAGTTGCCATAAAACGGGTGCATATAAACGATTTTTAAAAACAAATTTAAAATATGAAGTACAACTTTTCAGGTTTATAAGCGGGGAATGGTTAAAAGCGGGATGCATACATATATCGAGATAGTTTCAGTAAATTAAAGTAAAAATCAAAATTGCCTAAGTTTTTGTGCTACTAAGCGAGGAATTATTATATCCGGGGAATACTGTATGTGTATTTTATAATCAGTATAATTCGAAAGTATAATTAAATATTTTATTTCGAAACTGAATTTTTAACTGAATTAAAGTGTTTCGAAACAATTTAATTTTCTCTTAATTTGTTTACTACTTATGGGTGTCAAAATAGATTATAATCAAAAGGTAAACAAAAACTGTTACCCTTTATTTTCTGCACCTTTTTCTCTCTCTTTAATTTAAACAACTTACCGCAAAATTCAAATTAAGTAAAGGACTTGCTCTTCAGCTCTTCATAAAGAAAGCGAGAGTGAGCAGGAGAAAGAGAGAAATTTGCTTAAAACATTCATTTATTGGTTTATTTAAATGTGCATGTAACATTTATTTAATCAAACCAAACGAAAGAAAATGCCATTCATTGCAACTCACACATTCATGTTTATATTGGAATACATACACACAAAGGAAAAATAAATGATGAAACAACATATAAAACACAATGTAAAGGAGTATGCTCATTTGCATGTGTATGTCATATACAATTTATATCATTAATCTTATTCAGCTCTTGTCCTCTTTTTTTTACTTCACTTCACATAGTAACATTTATGTACATATGTATGTATGTATGCATGTATGTATGTCGAATTCCACATGAAAATGCAAAAAAAAAATACATTTTTAAAATGTAGTCACCGTAGTCTAGTAGGTAGTGTGTTGGCTTATTAGAATGAGGTCGTGGTTCAAACCCCAGCTCAGACATACATCTCCATCAAAACGAAATATGAAAAAATATTTCTTCGGCGACGTCCTCGCAACAGATTTCTGCTAAAAACTCTGAGAGTAAATTAAAATTGCCATAAAAAGCATCTCATAAATCTGTCGTTCGGAGTCGGCTTTAAACTCTAGGTCCCACCACTCATGTATAAAATTAACACACAACATAAGTGTTGTGAGAATGTTGTGAGAAGCTAGGTCTTAAGCCTGACTGAAGGGTTATAAAGACCAATTATATATTCTCTGTTAGTCTAGTGGGTAATGTGTGAAGACTAACTAACAGCTTAAACTGTTAAGAAAATTAAGGTTTTTAAGAATTTTTAATTTTACGTTTCTGTATGGAACTCCATATGTGCCTTATAAAAATTAAAGAGAGCGTATGTATGTGTGTACATGTATACGTTTATGTTTGAGTGCATATGTGTATGTATTTTCTATAAGCAGGATTTAAGGTTTATCATTGGAATTTCTCATTCACCAATTAGTTGATAAAGTTAAAGGACAAGTCATCATGCTCATAAGCTCGCCTACACTCTCATTCTTAAGTGTTAAAATATTATACTTACACATGTATGTACATATGTATGTATAATGTATGTGTGATTGTATTATAAACACGGTGTTTAGCTTATTGCGGACAAATATGTCATTTCCTGTCATCATAAAAAGGCAAAAACAAAACAAAAACAACATACACTACAAATATATTCACACATATACGCTCTTCCTACAAGGAAATTCCCATCACAAGAAGAATTTATGAAAAAAGAGAGACCGCGATGGTAATAGCATGAGATAATTTTGCTTTTTTTGTTCTCCCTTTGCTCCCATTAGTATTTATGATTTTTGTTTTTGTATACGTAAAAGCCATTACAAGTATTTAGAAGACACCCCCTAAATAAGCAAAAAAAGAAAAAAGCTAACAACAACACACAGCGCACAGTGGAAACGTATACCAAGTAAATTTTTAATTTTTTTTAATCTTTTAATTTCAATACAATCAAATTGAGTGCAACTTAAAGCTTGGATTAAACATATGTGAAATTAAGTGTGAGTATTTTTTTTATTTTATTCCACTGTGCAGCGCTTTTGCTGATATTGTTGGCTGTTGATGGTGTTGCTGTTGTAGTTTCGTGTATATGTTTGTTAATGTATGGTATATGCATTGTATTATTGTTGTTGCTAGCATTTGCTCCCCAAAAATAAACACGATAAGATAATAATTTAATATATTGCAGTATTAAATGCTGTTGCTGAATGCCCTACGTTTGGCGTATTAAACAATCTCTCTCTCTTTCTCTGTCTTAATGAAGTTTAAGTTTAGAAATTTCCTGCGAGCAATTCACAAATACTTAAAGGCCTGTATAAATGGAAAGACTTGTATTTAAAAATTATTGGGTGCCCTGGTAGTCTAGTGGGTAGTGTGCTAGACTATTAGCGTGAGGGTCGTGGGTTCGATTCCCACTAGAGACTCTGGTCTGTGACACTACACCGAGCATATATGGTCAAGTTACTCCGCTCGTATATAATTAGAACATAATTTGTAATTGTATTGTAATTAATAAATAAAATAAAATAAATAAATATCTGCGGCGACTTCCCCTCAGCAGATTCCTGGAAAAAACTCTGAGTAAATAAAATTGTTATGAAAAAGTTCCTCAAAAATAAATGAAAATTATTACCACTTTAAATCGAATTAAAATCGGTATATTATCACGTTTATACGACTAACGCTAGTTGAGTTTCAATTTCAATAAATAATTTCGATTAATAGACTCTGCATTGCGATATAGTACGACTACAAGCTAGTTTGCAAATCCGTATAGTCGAAGTTTAAATTTGGAAGAAGCTGAATAAATTTACTTCATTTGGAGTTGCCCAAATTCCTACGATCCCAACGTTTATTAGAGATAACATGTTCACGCTGTATCTTGGCTATGACAGGTGACAAATCAGTCATGCTAGGACCTAATACATACCCTAGAATAATTACTTGCTTGATTGCAAAAACTTGAAATGAAATTAAAACAAAGTAAAGAAAATAATGTCGCCGTAGTCTAGTAAGTAGTGCTTTGGCTTATTAGACTTGAGGCCACGGTTCAAACCCCAGCTCAGACATCTCCATCAAAACGAAATATGAAAAAATATTTCTTTGGCGACTTCCTCTCAGCAGATTTCTGGTAAAAACTCTGAGAGTAAATTAAAATTGCCATGAAAAGCATCTCATAAATCTGTCGTTCGGCGTCGACACATGTCCATGTAATATAAAAATAAAGATACATGGACATCAGTTTACATTGTAAGAGACAGACGGACTTTTGTAACACATAAACAATGCGAATAAAGGCAGATTTTGTAATCACTGGCCAAATTACGAACTTATGTATCATGTCTACGTAAAAATATTGTAGATAACCAGTCCACTTACATACATATACATTTGACACAAGCAAATACCATATGTGTAGGTATGGTTTAAAGACTAAAATTAACAAGAATGAATCAAGCCTGCTTAACACGTTGACTGCCGACTACGAGATAACTCGTAGATTACGTTCTCTTCTAGGGAGCCAACTACGAGTTATCTCGTACTCACTAAACCTGGCATTTTTGTGTAGCTACGAATAAAATCGTATTATATCAGTGCTAGTATCGATAAATGGATTCTGGG
Organism: Sarcophaga variegata; assembly: GCA_932273835.1. Taxonomy (NCBI): domain Eukaryota; kingdom Metazoa; phylum Arthropoda; class Insecta; order Diptera; family Sarcophagidae; genus Sarcophaga; species Sarcophaga variegata. The sequence goes on along the minus strand of OW026362.1, from coordinate 20,179,160 downwards.
AAAAGAACAGAGAGTCAATGTTGGCTTGCGTGGCCGTTTTCTGAAAATTGCCGCGGCAGTCAACGTGTTAAGTATAATTGTAGAGTATTATCTAGCTATAGTCAACCAACTTTAATGCCACTTGCTTTACTTTTGTATATTTTATATTGTATAATACAGATGATATTACCGGCTTAACTACACATACTCGAGTTTAAATTTATAGACATTCCCGAGTGCATGTTTTTATATACATATGTACATATGTATGTATGTATGTACAAACATACATGTATAATAAGTAAGAATGAATATATCTACCATAAGTACATATTATTAAAAAGAAAATAAATAACAAAAAAAAAAGAAATGAGTGAAGAGCTCCCACATACATTTACGGTATATACAAGCGATATTAAAAAGTTTCAGTAGACAAGTACAACAAGTTGATTATAACAATAACAATACATAAAAGCAGCAACAATATCAATATGTTTTTCTCCTTTTTTGAACAGAAGAGCAACAATTCAACAAAACAAGAAAAAAAAAAGAAAAACGTAATTATTTTATTTTTTTTTACTTGGAAATTTTTCCACACATTCTCTTGGAGTGCCAAACAATTTGGTGTACGATGAGTGGCTACATGACTAGCTGGCTGACTCCATTTATCTATTGAATGTTGATTGTCATAGAGTGTCATCTAGACTAGACTAGACTAGACTACACTGCATATTCTTACAAACTCGAAAAGCAATAAAATTACTTATAAAAGTTAAATTATCTTGAAATTATCAGCGTCTCAAAGCTGTGCTCTGTGTTATAAGGGTGTAGTCCAGCTGGGTATGTGTGAAATTATTAAATAATTGAAATTTATCATACATACGTACGTACATATACGAGAAATGGAATGGCAAAAGGCGAACTATGAGTGGAAGTATATTGAAAGGTTGTTGAATTTTAAATGATTTTTTTTAGTATGTTCTTAATAATTAATAAAATATGATTCAAAATGTTTTGTATACATGATGAAATGCTCATACAAATCTGATTATAATTTTTTGTTTAGCAAGCTTCTGAATTATTTGTATAAATATTTAATTTAATTTGAGTTAATTTAGTAACGTTTAGCACAGTGAGAATTTTTTTATGTACTCTACTCTATCGGGGTAGCAATATTATGCGGCCAGAGCCTTAGCAATTGTTCAATTACTGAAAACTTTAATTACATAAAATAATTATTTAAGGTTAGTTTATATGTTTGAAGTCGCCGTAGTCTAGACGTAAGGTCATGGTTCAAGCCCCAGGTCAGACATAAAACGAAACGACTTTCTCTCCGCAGATTTCTGGCAAAAACTCAGAGTAAAAAATGCCATGAAAAGTTTCTCAAAAATCTGTCGTTCGGAATCTATAAAATTAACACACTCAGAATCAGTGGTATGAGGAGCTAGGTCGTAATCCTCACTAAAGGGTTTTAATGAGCAATTATGTTATGTTATAGGTACTATCGATATAGGACTCAAGTGAGCTGTGCCTATTGAAGTGAATATCAAGGTTAGGTTAGGTGCGATTAAACCCTAACCTAACCTTGGCTTCTCTCAGGTCATTTTATAGGAAAAATAGTATTTAAACCATCATTTATCTACACTGAGCGCCATAAGTGAGTCAACACTTTTGTTCTTAAGTATAAAACAGTTTTGTTCTTAAGTATAAAAAAAGTTCCTTTATCATGAATTGTTGTTTCTGTTTTAACATTTTATAAGTAATAAAAAAAACTTTTATTTTTGGAAATTTATTCGACTATTCTCATTTACTTTTCTCGCTATCCCAAGAAAATGAATTATTTCAGTCGTGTTTACTCACTTTTGGCGCTCAGTGTATAACTCCTGGCTGGGATTTCTCAAGCATTATGATAGTTTAATGAACACATTCTGTCAATAAATTCTAGGTGCTCAAGAATCCTTTGTCTGAGGTTACCAAATCTCGAACAATGAGAGAAAAGATGTTAAGTGGTCTGCTTTTCTTACTCGTTGTTACAACTTCTGCAGCAATAGGTAACGTAAATCTTGTTTGGAATCATCTACCCTTCTCTGATTGTGTATAAAGTTTTTTTGCCCCTTTGTAGAAGAATATCAAGCTCGCATATGATTTTATTCGAATTCTCTACTGTAACTTTGTAAATAGCTAGTGATGTTAAGGTTTTATTTACCGCTTTATCAACATTTGAGTTATTAAAGAAGTTTCGGGCAAGTTTATCTTTCCAATTAAATTTTAAGTTTTGAAACAAATGTAATACGGTCCACTGTATTACCCGTAAAGCTATTCAAAATATTCTTAGAAAAGTATTTGAATTACGAGTATTTCCCAATTTTCCATACTAACAAAAAGCTGTAAATCAAATCCAATAGAGAACCCATACCGAAATGTAAGGCATGCTCAAAACATAAATTGTTCCAAAATTGAAAGCCGTTGGACATGATAAAGCGACCCAATTAAGCCAAATTGAAACTAATGAAATAATTAACGTTTCGCACTGTCAGCGACCAGTTTGCCGAATCAACAGAGTGGGCGTACAATGTGTGTGAGCGTGAGTGTGTGTTTTTACATTGTCTAATTTAAACAGACAGACAGACATGACTGACATACATACTCTTGTGTCACACTGTGAAGTGTTCTTAATGCCATAGAAAGGGTGGGTAAGTAAGAGTGACAAAGTAAGTGGTTATACGTTTAATTATATACAACGACTTCTAAAACGATCTGATATGAAACGTTTATTTATACATAGTGAGTGTATCTTTTGCTACTTTAACTGCTGCTGTGTTATTGCTGCCACACAATGAATGAAGAAAAGAAGAAGAGACATCATGATGTGGAGTAAATTGAACACATTTCTTAATTAAAAATGATACAATAAAAATAATATAAATGCACATGTTGTACTATATACAGACATACATATAAATATGTATGTATGTGTAGTAAGAATGTATACGAACTGTATAGGTATGAGTGTACACAACCCTGTGTTCTCTTCTCAGTAAAGGAAATTAAAAACAAAATTGAAAAACGACTCGAAAGAATGAGTGAATTCAGACAGTTAGTCAGTCAGTTAGGCAGTTACTTGCTTAATGACTTCAGAACCTAAACAATAGCTTACCAACTATACTGACTAGTACTCCATGTACTGTGACACACTACTTTGATTAACACACCAAGTAACACCAGCATGAAAGAAAAAAACAACATTTTATTCAACTACTACTCACAGGTAAAAGAAATGTGGAATGAACTCGAAGTATTTGTACAAAAGAAATTAAATGAAAAGAAGTTATCATCAAACAAATAATGAAAACAACTTAATGTTGTCGTTTTCTTTGTATAGTAATGTTTACATAAAGGAATAATATAAATTCGTAATATGTATGTACATATGTATATATGTACATGATAGTATATATTATTTTAGATTAGCATTAATATTCTCAACATGTCACTTGAGTTGATTTTGATACGGTCGCTTATTTAAACCCAAACCCATCGAGCATTCAACTTATCCAAGTCACGGCCATGATATATGTACGTGTATACCCTACATCAGTGCTAGAATAACTTACATATTGATGACGATTATGCCCACCATATAATTTTCTTTTTTTTTTGTTTTTTATAACAATTTTATTTACTTCCGTTTTACTTCTACAAAAATGTTAACCTTAAGATCTTACAACAACATAGAGGAAATGAGATTTTATGTACATACATGTAGGCTTAATCTAAAACTCAAATCGTTTAAATATCATTTCAATCTACAGAGAAAAGATGTAGTAAAGTGGTTAATTTATTTCTTTTTGAAAAAGCTAAAATAAATACATATGCTTTATCAAGAGACCAATGGCTTTATGAGGCATAAGCAATATGACCTAGACTATCGATTTTCACAAGCTTCAATTGAAGCATATTGATCTTTGATCAATTGAAAATTATTAGCCACAAACCCGAATAAGTTAATGTGCCCCACTTGCGCTGACCAACTTCTTCGATAGGTTAGGTTAGAGGACGTGTACTTGCCAATTAAGACAAGTACAGTACCCGGAGGTCGAATTGACCCATTTTACAACGTCCTAGTTTCTCACACGCTTCTGTGTGTTAATTTTTTATACATGAGTGGTGGGACCTACAATTTAAAGCCGACTCCGAACGACAGATTTTTGAGAAACTTTTTCATGGCATTATTATTTCCTCTCAGAATTTTTGCCAGAAATCTGCTGAGAGGAAGTCGCCGAAGAAATTCTTTTTGTATTTTGTCTTGATGTCTGGCCTGGGGCTCGAACCCTAGCTTTACGTCTAATAAGCCAACACACTACCTACTAGACTACTTCGACTTCAAACTTCTTCGATAAGTTTGCTAGAAATCGGTCAACACAGGGTCTGCGCTTTGGTGATCAAAACTACCACTTCGACCTATCCTAACCTAACTCGAACAGGTGGTAATCATACAGTGTAAGCAAAGGGCTATAAGGTGGATGAATAAAAGCCTCCCAATAATCCTTCTCTACTACAAAAGAATCACATTTGACAAGTGAGACCTGTCGCTCCCTGAATCGCTTGTGGAATTACTTCCTTTACTTACTCACTTACTTAATTCGTCATTACAAACGCTTAAGGCAGGATTAGAACCAAGTTCCTTACATAACTTTCTAATGCCGACTCCGAAATCTATCGCAAGATAGATTTGAGCAACATTTCATGGCAATTTTATTCTACTCTTAGAGTTTTTTTTGCCAGAAGTATGCTGAGACGAATTCGCCGAAAGAAATATTTTTTTTCAAACGTCGGACCCTCGTCTAATAGAAAAACAGACTATCTACTAGAATACGAAAACTTCCTTTAGATGGTTCAATTGTAAAACCCCCCAATAAAGCTTCTCTACTACAGAATTGTCACAATTTACAAGTGCGACTTGACATCACCCTGATGAAATACAATTTTCGATACAATACAATTTTCCAATACCGATTCCTAATGAAATTACTGCCTTTACCTACTCACATATTTAATTGGTCATTGCAATCCTTTAGTCAGAAGTCGCCGTAGTCTAGTAGGTAGTGTGTTGCCTTATTAGACGTAAGGCCGCGGTTCAAACGCCAGGACATACATCAAAACGGCTTTGACAGATTTCTAGCATAAACTCTGAGAGTAAATAAAAATGCCATGAAAAGTTTCTCAAAAATCTGTCGTTCGGAGTCGACTTTAAACTGTAGGTCCCACCACTCATGTATAAAATTAACACACACAACATGAATGGTGTGAGAAACTAGCCCGTAAGCCTGACTGAAGGGTTGTAATGGCCAATTATTTATGTAATCCTTTAGTCAGGATAACAACCTAGTTTCTCACACCACTCATGTTGTATGTGTTAATTTTTTTTATTCATGAATTGCGGGATTTTTAATGGCGACTCCGAATGACATATTAGAGGAACATTTCATTGCAATTTTATTTCACTTTCAGAATGTTTTGCCAGAAGTATGCTGAGAGGTAGTTGCTGACGTTGTCTTACTTCTCTCATTCTATTGGAACATAAATTTGTTTTGGAATAAATTTCCAACATTTTTAATCTCGGGGATTGTACCTGCTAATAATTAGCTGAATAAATATTCGTCTTCAAATGGCATTAACATTTAATAACAAATTGAAGAATTACATGCAACTCTCAACATTTGATTGATTAGGCTAAGCATGGCATTTGAATATAGTTTCTATAGGATTAAATAATGATTTTATAATACATTTAATTTCTTTGGATACCCTATATTATATTTTATAGGCAGACAACAGGCGTCAAACGTAGACGAAAAAGAGGACTCAATTTATTTATTTATTAACTTGGAGGGTCTATTAAATATACTCGTATTTGCAACCATAATTTTGCAATTATTTTTTATTTTATTTTCAATATACCATTGCAATTATATATTAATGTTTAAAAAAGTAAAATAACATACATGCATACATGCATACATATCGTACATATCAATGTTAAATAAAATTGATATTAAATGCAGACTCGTATGAGTGCTGAGTGAACATTTAAGCAAAACTATAGAATCGTGCCACAGTTGCACGCACCATATACTTTTTCCTCTTTGGTTTTCGTTTAGTATGTGTGGTATAATTGTTGATGCGGAAGATGTCCAAGTTGAAAGTTGGAGGTTTTTTTTTTGTTTTATTTTATTTTATTCCCTTAAGCGGAAATATGTTTGTTAGATATACATACGAAATAAAATAACGGAAGTACATATATAAATTGCAATAAAAATTTATATATTCATACCATACATATAAGTACATACATATGTATATTTATTTACGTTTGTACATGTACTGCAGGCATATTATACGTATGTACTTATGATTTATGTGTAAATGGGTAATATGTCAAGTATAAATTATATGACATTGTCTTGTTGTCTTTGATTTTAAAATAATTCATTGGTTACTTTGGCCCTGTATGTTGTAAACACTATTTTGTTTATTTATTTATTAATTCAAATACAATCATACATACATATATATTAGAGTATAATAATTACAAGATGAGGAACTTAAACCTTATGTGAGGTGTAGTGTAACCGATCGGAGTGTCTGGAATCGAATCCACGCCTCTCATGCTAATAGTTTAACACACTAACCACTAGACTACCAGGACACTCAAGTGTTACTATGTACTAAAATACAAGAAAGAAATTTAATAAAAATTATTGTTTTTATTCTGTTAAAAGGCTGCACTGGAAGTTTAATGGGTGTCGTGGGTTCGATTCCCACCAGAGATTCTGGTCTGTGACACTACACCAAGCATATGGTCAAGTTACTCAGCTCGTATATAATTAGAATATAATTTGTAATTGCATTGTAATTAATAAATAAATATTCTGTTAAAACAATAACCTTAAAAGTGATATTTTTTTTGATGTGTAGTTCAGTATCCATTAATAATATATCAGAGTTATGAGGACGTAATATTTAGGGGCGAATTAATGGTTTTGATGGTGATTATAGATAGGAGAAAATTTTATATGTACTAGAATCACTAAAAATGAATTAAATGTGGAAATATAGGAGCCGCTCTGTCATTGTCTGCGGCAGCCGTAGATGTTGGAGTCAAGTTTTTTTTTCTAGGAATTAAGAAAGGGATTTATAGGATCTTTTTAGGCCTTTCCGATCCTTAAATTTAAATAAAACAATGTGACAACGTTCGAATGGAATGAAAAATATTTAAAAAAACCGAAACCAAAATTTAACAGACGGCATGCATTATATTGGCCTAGAGAACCGCATTGGCATATACTTGAGGGTAAAGAAAAACCCACAAGTAAAATTCCAAAGGGGTCAAATCGCACGATTTCGTTAGTCAGTTCGCACCACACTCACTTGAGATGACTGAGTATTCAATGGCACAAGAGTGTGTGACAAACAGTGCCGTTTTGTTAACGTTCAGATATTCGTTCAATATTCGCTATTAACAGTAATGGTCTGGCCGTCGTTCTCTAAGAAATATGGACCGAGGACGTCGCCAGCCCAAAATCCACCACAAGCAGTGACGTTTTTGGGATGTATAGAACACTCTTGGACAATTCGGCTATTTTCGACCCATTCATTCAGAAATTTTACCATAAAAATTAGGGTTAGTTGCCAACTGCTCTAGAACGCGTTCAGGAAACACCTGTCGTTGTCCATGGTCGTCTATGGTGATTTGGCAAAAGAAGCTGAATAAATGACAACTAATTTGACAGTTATAGTTTCAACAAGATGATCGTTATGAACTTTCAATGTTCAAAAGCCCCTGTTGGACTATCTGTCAGGCATTAATATTTGGATTCGAGAGAAAGTTTCCTATTTCTAGCGGAAAATATTTGGGGAAATGGTAAAAAGGTACTGGAGAAAACATTAAAATCCTTTGATTTAATTACTAAGCAGGATTTATATGATCCTTTAAAACCAATCTTTAGAACCGCGTGTCAAATTCAAATGGAAAAAAAACTCTTAATGGAGGAGTGGGTTAAAATTAAGTCTAAATTAATTTAAAAAAATAAAATAAAATGTGAAGTATTTCTTATTATTCAAGAAGGTTTGAATAATTCAAAAGTTAATTAATTTTTTTCAGGTGTGTGGAATCCTTAGTAAGACCATGTATTAATGGAGAACAAGGCCGATATGGCAATATCGTCAAAAAATTTATTACATCTCAATGTAACGACATTAAATAAAAAATCTGGTCTTATTAAAGTTATTTTAAATTTTAAAATTTTTGTTGTTGTTAAATTTAATTTTCAAATAACTTCTAATAGACTTGAAAGTAAAGTCTTCTTTTTTATTTTAACATTTGTATGTATTATTTCGTATTTATTTATTTATTTCTTTTTTTTAATTGTTTTGTAATTAATTGTTATAGTTTAGTATGTATGATATTAATTAAATTTTATTTAGCTTTAATATTTTTTTATAAATCTTAATATTCTTATTGTACATAATTGTTTTTTTTTTCTCAAGTAAAATATCATTATTATTCTGTTTTTATTTTTATTTTTTTAATTTAAGATTTAAGGTTTCTTTGGTAATTATTTAGATTATTTATTTATGGATGTTATTAGAATAAAAAACTAAATTAATGGCTATTAAAAAATAACGCAATTATGATATGATTACTTTATTTTAAAAGTTCTTAAACATTTTAAGTGGTTTAAAGCATTTTATGAACAACCACATATGAGGTTTTAATTAAATTATACAATTTATTTATTTTTAATTCTTTATTAATCTCTCATCATTGGATATTTAATTTATTTTATTGATTCTTAAAACATGCACCAAAACACTTTTAAAATTTAGTTGAATAGTATAAATTCAATAGAATTTATTTCTAATATGTATACGATTTTAAAATGCTTACAGACCTGTAGTTGACCTAAAAGGCTAAACTCAATTTTATTCTACGGTTTGTATTTTTAAACATTCACCTTTTCAAGCCATCGTTATGTGCATATTGAAAAATCTGGTTATTGATGCAATTTGACGTTGCTATAGTTAAAAGATGCTTCCTTACATTATCTATAATCCTACGGAAGCATGTCATATATGTGTTATTGCCTTGTATTTAGCTGGACTATAGCAAGCAGCCAATGAAGTACGAATATTATAGTTTATCGCAACATAATAACATGTGAAAATGACAATAGTAGCATCAAAAGGCATTAAAATTGGACACAGAGCAGTTCAATTGAAGTTTAAGCCAAAAAGCATTTGCATTTGTGGCGGTTTATGCCGCATTCACTATCATAGCATTTTTTTGACTACGTAGCAATTCAGTCATAATAAATGAAATTTTCAACTAGACCCAGAAAAAGATAGAAGAGGGAATTTCCCATCTTCATTTATTAACATTAAAGGCCACTGTCGAATTACCATGAAAAGTTTCTAAAAAATTCTGTTGTTCGGAGTCGACTTTAAACTGTAGGTCCCGCCACTCATGTATACAATTTACACACACAACATAAGTGGTGTGAAAAGCTATGTAATAATGCTGAATGAAGGGTTATAATGGCCAATTATGTATGTTATGCAAGTATTCTTCAATTTTAAAGCTATTCCGGGTGTTAATGTGGCAATAAAAAATAAGAAACGATCAGAAGCCCCAATCGTTTGCAGACTTCTGCAGCAGAAACGATGCTTTTAAAGGCGGCTACATCAAATATTGATAATGTTTTCTTAAAGTTTCAAAATTTTCTATGTAAAGATGAAGCTTTTAAATAAAATATTTTCAGTTTGTAGTCTTCGAACCTACGAATGGTTGCATTAAAATAAAATGTTTAGAGGCTATCAGTTAAATTACAAAAAAATCTATTTTAAAATCATTTTAATATCTTGTTAATTATCTCATTTGTATTGTTGTAATGTTTCAATTGGAAATAAAATTTAAAAAAATATATATGCATTTTATGTTATTTCTAATTATTTTTATTCTTTTCGATTTTGCACTTTTGCGGTAATTCAGTAGGTATGGTATGGTAAGTACTTCTTGTTTCAAATAAAATTTCTTCTTTCTAATGCAAGCAACAATGCGTTTAGTTTATGATAATTATTATGCTTTTCATTTTAATTTATATATTTAGCACATGTATTATATATAGTTCATCTTTTTATAGTTTCAATTAAAACAGTAATTAAAATAAACTGTAGTATTTTCTAGTTTGTTAAGGAAATGCAATTTAGGCTATTGTATAATAATATATGTATGTATGTATATGTATTTTACATTTACAAAGATATTGATTAGTTTATTTATATTTGCTCATATAGCTAAAAAAGTGCATAAGAAAATTGGTTACATTATATTTAATTTAATTGTTTTCTTTTATGCCATATACAAGTAATTGTTTAATGTTTCATTTAAATATTTATGTTTTCTTTATCGTTATAATTAAAAATGTAATACATTTAATATCTCTGTGTGTAGTTTATGTAGTGTGTAAATTTCTTTTGATTTTAATTTATATTCAAAACTATTCCTTACTATTCATTATTGTATACATAATAATTAACAAAATAAATCTACCAATTTCAGTCTAACATTTTAAATCATAGTCGTTTCGGGAGAGTCATAAAAACATCATTACAAATATACTTATGCTAGAAATAAATTTTGTTTTGAGATTTAAAAAATTAAATGATTGAAACAAAAAGACAGAAAAAAATGGCATAACAATCGCAATAAAAAAATTCAAAAAAGTCTATTCCAGAGATATCGAGTCCAATAGAGCATTATATGTAATATGCCTTTGGTTACATTTTATGTTCTCCCTGGAAAGAGCACCTAAAGAAATCTATACTTAACATCGCTTCAGATGGAGAATTTTATGGTTATAAGCAACACAGCCATGCATGGGTTTTGAAAATAAGATGGCTCCAGGTGTTTCCGAAGGCATTTTGCACGCTGAACACGAATCTGAATCAAAAACTTTCCATCACGTCAAGTTTTCGAGAAAAAGGGGGTTGAAACCCCTAAAAATAGCGTTTTTGGTCTTTTTTGAGAAATTGTACAGCTAAACACTGACGTACTAGAACCATCTCGATTGTCAGAAATTGACAATTGATCTTTGCTCTTTCAAATGAGCCCAAAGCCAAATTGTTTGCATGCACCCTTAAAGTAGGGGGTGGGTTTATGTCAAGGGGTGCAAGAGAAAAAGAAACATATTATGGAGGTCCTTAAAAATTAGCTAGATTCACTTGCAAATTGTTACTCAGGGGTTTTGAGGTCGCTGATTACAGATCTTCATTCAGATTTAAAAAATTTAAAACGGCGGATCCAATATGGAGGTCGAGATTTATAAAAATTAATCAGATTTACTTGGCCGACAAAATGCATTCGGAAACACCAGGAGCCATCATATTTGCACAAAAAAGTCCAATTTTGCAGGGCTGTGCAATGAGTATTTTGCTATTTTTTATCAAAAGAACAAGGTGGAAATGGATGGGGCATACTCTTCAATAAGAAGCCTAAATGAAATAAGTAAAATGATAAGTAAAAAGGTATGTCGGCTGAATAGAAAATTTGGAAAAAGGTCTATTTAAAGATGTTGAAAACTGTAGAGGCAGAACGTGGTATAAGATAAAACATTCTGGAGAAATATGGTAATAAATATGGTATGCTGTCAATGAGCATTTACTACCAAAAAAAAGTAATCGTGGCTAGATTGTGATTGTGGTGGACTCTGTGCTGTTATGTATGTTGTTGGTCTCACGAGAGTGAAAAAACACAGGTTATTTTACAAAATGAATTTTAATTTGAAATTATCTAAATTTGCAATTGAGCCTATAAAATTAATTGTATAAAAATTTAATTCAAAACCCAATTTTTTATACCCAATAAAAAAACTATAAATTTTTAAAAACTTTAATATAGTAATGCAATTGCAACGTTTATGGTTATATATATTATATACAGTGAGCCTTAAATAAAACTGTACACTATGGATAATATTCTAACAATTACCAAACTCAACTTTTACCACTTAAGCAGAGTGTCCGAAAAAATTTTACAATATTTCGAAATTTTTTGTAATTTTTTTTATGAAACAATTTTAAAATAAAAATAAAGGTAATTTATTAATGCATATTTTTTTATGTATAATTTCTTTTGATGCTCACTGTATGTATGTCTTATGGGATTTCTAGTTATAACATTTTATCCATCTCTGTATGTATATATTAACTGATAGAGGTTAAACATAATATCGCACTGGTTCTTCTAAAGAGAGTCAACTTAAATTTAGAAAACTTCTGTACAGAAGCTTAAAGCAAAAGGGATATACTATAATATCGCACTGGTTCGAATAAAGAGAGTCAACTTAAAGTTAGAAAATTTCTGTAGAGAAGCTTAAAGCAAAAGAGGGATATCACTGTATTTATTTTTTCTTTTTGAGGAAAGAGTAGAGAAAAATTTCGTAAGTTGTTATACCCTTTCCCTGTCAAAAAATACAAATTGAGTCGCTGCAGAGGAACTAATGCATGTTTATAATTGCATGTTAGGTAATGTATTTATGAAAAGGGTATCAGGGAAATAATTAACATTTCCTAATAACAGTACAAGTATTTTCATTACATTGTTTCATTACATATTTTAACATAAAATGTCTAACAAAAAATCTGTATATAATTTGGAATAAACTTATCACATTACATTTGAAGGGAGAAACAATAGATTAAATAAAAATAAAGCTGTTATAGAATAAAGACAAATATTTTTACAAAAATATATAAAATATTTAAAGAATTGCGATTTAAAGCTAATTTCATTTACACAATGATTATGTGGATATTGCACTTATTGTTAACTAAACAAATTACCAATTTATTTATAACCTACTATTGTATAAGAGAAAAAGTTTTCAAAATAAGAGATATTTAAGAATTATTTAAAATAGCATTCTGATTATTATAAACAATGGAGGGTTTCGGGCTAGCAAGAGCTGTTAAATTCTATATTATGAATATAAAGCATGCAATCGTGTGATACACACCCTTATGATGTGGCGCTATTGTAACGGCTTATGGAACTCCTATTTTTGAGCTACATGATATACAGTTTTAGAGATTTGAAGTAATCGATCAGTCAATCAATTCTAAATTATGCTTATTACATTGATGCTTTTTGAAATCTCTAGCTTTTCCAAAATTGAAAAGTTAGAAAAAAAGGGACCACAAGTTTAATCCACTCGGTAGGCGAAGATAATACTTTTTTGAAAATTACGTCTTCAATTTGGTATCTCTAAATCAGGGGATCCTTTTTCATTTCAATCCAAAATAATATTTAATTCGCTCTTTCTTCATATTGTTTGATTCCTGCGGCTTTATTTTGGTCACTTGGTCCTTAATTGAAAACAATAAAGATTCTTTAATCTAGATTTTAAGATTGAACATGGCTAACCCGCAAGTTTAATGGAGAAAAGATACATATTGAGAACTTGAAAAACTATATTGTTCAATATGCTTACAACATTGCAAACTACTTGTTCATCACACGGCATTTTATGGGTCCAATATTCTCATATATTTTATCATACGTTTCATTTTAAATGAAAATCCCCATAATCTCAATAATAATCAGAATTTCTATGACACACACGTAAGTATTTTAGATAATGAGATTCTTAAATGTCTTTTTTTTGGTTTATAAAATAATATAAAGAATAATTTTAAGCAAAAAATAAAGAAATGATAAGTATACTCGTAGTTATTATTATTAAATATGTATAATCTACACTCTTATTTCTTAAAATTCATACTTTATCTAATCTTTAGTTGTTTTGTTTAAGGAGGAGATTTTTTTTGTTTGAGATTATGTATGTCTACTATTCATCATTTTGTTCTTCTTAGATTTCGTTGAATATTTATAAATATAATTAATTATTTTTTAATAATATTATTTTGTTTTTGGTTTATTACTACATTTACTAATTACTACAACTTTAAACTTACTTGCGTTGCTGGGATTGTGAGTTTTGTATATGTGACTGATCTGTATTAGAAGTTCTTGATGTTTGATGATGATGATGATGGTGTTCCTCATCATCACTGGGCTCTTCTTTGAGAGGCAAAGAATCTATCTGTTTAGCTGTGGTGGTCTTTTTATTTCTTTGCCAAGTGAAAACTCTTGCCATTTGTAAGAATTTTTTACGTGATACTTTACCCATATGTTTAACACGTTCTTTGAAGTCAGCATCACCCTCACCTCCTTTACCCTTGCCAGACTGCTCCTTTTCCAAAGCGTTCATAAACTCTTGATTCCAACGTAATTGATTCATGAATTCTTCATTTTGTAACATCATGGCAAACTGTTCATCAGGTATATCGAAATCACGGTTGGGATCATAGGGCAAAGCAATAGTATTACTGCCAGCGCTAACTGGGTTCAAACGTAAAAATCCCGTGGGCAAGGGTAACAACATGGGAGGATTCCAACGCTTGTTGTTGGAATGATGCGAACGTGATGATCTCTTGGGTGTACTGGAGTTTTGAGAAACGGTTTTATTTTGTGCTTGGGGTGGTCTAACTTTGGGTGAAGCTCCCGTACTATGATTGGGAGAACTGGTATTGAGATTCAATAAAACAGAAGCCATTGGTACTGATTTTTCTCCACTAACCGCAGAACCTTTACCGCCATCCACTTCATCTGAGACATCGATAAGTTGAGCCGTTGCCGGCTGTTTCCTTTTTAAATCATTTGGGTCATTATCGCTTAAATTTATGAGACTCTTTTGTGGTGAAACATTGCCATCCAATTCATTACGAAGTTTTTCATTCTTGTGAATGGAGGTATGAAACTAATCAGAATATTTAAAATGTTATGGAAAACAAATTAAACTCACCTGATTATCTGTTGACATTTGCAAGAGTTGATCAATGGTGGCATCTACTGCTCCCTGGTTAGCTCTTAATACAGCTTCTATAACATCCCGGTCCATGTCCGGAAACATTATTTTAAAATCGGACATCGCTTGGGAGAATTCTAGCTGCATTGTCGAAGCCATGTCTTTATTAAGTCAATTATAAAATTGTATTCTTTTTTTTTTTGTCTTCCAAAGAAATTTTCTCACTTTTGTTATCTTTTCTTAAAAATTTTCACAGATAATTGCCAAAGATGTTTCACTCTTTCTTGTTTTTTTTTTTTTTGTATTTTTGTTTAATAATTTATTGTTCTGGCATGAATAGGCACAAAAGAATTATTTTCGGTTGAGAGAAGAGTGCGTTTTTAAATATTCTACATTTTATGCAGAGTATTTTGCACTTTTTCTGTGTTAATATTTTTAAGATATTTTATATTTTTCTTATTGGTTGAATTTGATTGTGTCTTCTTGTATTTATTATATATTGCATTCTACTCAACTTTTTTTGATTGTATTAAAATCTCCGAAGTTGTCAAACGCAATTGTGACAAAATCTTTACAAGTGTCAAGTGCATTTAATTGTTTATTTAGAATTGTAGAGCAAAACAAATGTCAAACGATTAGTTGATACTCCAACCTATAGTTTTCTAAATCACAGGGTGGTTCAAAATACTGGAAATTGCAACAATAGACATTATTGTGAATGATTCTTCAACCGAAAACCGACTGGACCAGTGTTGAAAAATTGAAATTTTGAAATAGTACTGAACTATAACTGAAAGAGTACCTTTTTGCATCAAATGGTAGTTTTTATAAAAATATATTTTATTATTATTTATGCCTTACCGTACGGAATGTAATAGAAAAACTAACTAACGCATGTTTCTCATATACAAAACAAAAACAGTTGATTCGAAACGTAAGTAAGGTTTAGTAAAAAATGTCGACGCAACGGTTTGTTTATTCAGCAATAATTAATTTTTTAGAATTATAAATAGAATGGCACAATGGCAACATTGTTTTAATGCAGTAGCCAGACATATCGGTGAATGCCTCCACTAACAGGTGTGAAAATTACGTACTCTAGAAACGCACCGCCCAAATCACAATATACAGTACATGGATTTATGGTAACACAATACCCATTTCGAATAACGACATTTTGATGAATTTCGATTTTATTCACCACACCGGATAAAATTCACCACTTTTTTGTAAAAAACTCACCACAACTGGTGAATTTCACACTTCAAAAGAAAAATTAAAATATATTTTTTTTCGTTTTCTGTTTTCAAACGAATGGCGAGAGTTTTGGTTGTGTTTGTTTTTGGCGACCGAACTTAACAAACTAACCTACCTACCACCCTATCTACTTTTTTCTTTCTAACAAGCAAATTTATTTTTTGTTTTCATTTTGTCTGACCTGGGGTTTGAACAGGGGCTTTTTTGAGCGTCTACTAACTAACTAAAGTAACTTGTAACTAACTACCTACCTATTAGACAGACAGAGCACCATAGTGCAGTAAACAAACGGGGCTTAATTTTTACTTAATAAACCCGGAAACGGAAAAAGAATGTGCAAAGAATATTAGTTATTTAGTAAAATATATATATTATTTATTTTTTAACGAACAAAAACGAATTTCGTGAAAAAAGTACTGAAAGCTTGCTGGGGGTACTGCGGTATTTTTGAAATGAAAAAAAGTACTGAAAAAAATACAAAAGTACTGAATTTTTCAACACTGGACTGGACCGTTGTGACGTTTTAGAAAAAGAAAATGGTGATACTAATTGAAACCAGAAAAATTGAATTACTTTTCTACAAAGTTAGGAAAAAATGAAAAAAAAACAAATAATGTGAAAAGCACAATATAAACAGTAACGAAACGCGCATAGGCCAAACGTGAAAGGGACAGCAAATATTACCAAAAAGTATTTCTGTCCTTCTCTGATTGTAACTCTGTTTTGTTTATTTATGTTTTTTTTAGTTTTCGGGGAGGTTTTTTATATTGGCGAGAGTTAATAAAAAATTTAATTTTTGTCTAAAACTATTAATAAAAAATAAAAACAACTACTAGCAATAACAAAATAAATGTTTGTTTACATTTAATTTTTCTACTTTATCCGCAAGTTTTCACTCTGTATATCTGCTGCTTCTAACACATTTGCTTCGCAAAACTTTTAACATTTTCTCTCCCCCTCCAAGAAAACGGTTAAGGCAGCTGATTTCAGCGTTTTTTAAACGTCACAATTGTCATCACTGGTTACATTGTGGTGAAATAATGCACCTGCAATATTCAGCTTTTGCACACAAAGGCTTTTGCCCACCGTATATACGGTATATTATACGGTATATTATACGGTGCTTTTGCCTACAGTCCGATCGACAACCGACACACAATTGGTAAGTAAAATCTAACTTTCTTTTAATAATTCCAAAGAAGGTGCCCATTGGAGGTTTCATCATCATCGAAGATAGTTTGAATTACGCATTACTGCTGCAAACTTCAATTAATCCAGTTCAACCCTGTTGGCACCAAACAGAAAACAGTTTTTTTAAGTATCTACGATAAAAATTTCTACTAGAAACCCTGAATAATAAAATAGGAAGATAGTAATACAAAGAGACATCTCACAAACAAATTAATGCTTCAAAGTGCTCTAAGTCAGAATTTCTAAAAGGAGTAAGGATATATATATAATATACGGTATATTATACGGTGCTTTTGCCTACAGTCCGATCGACAACCGACACACAATTGGTAAGTAAAATCTAACTTTCTTTTAATAATTCCAAAGAAGGTGCCCATTGGAGGTTTCATCATCATCGAAGATAGTTTGATTCACTTCACTGGGCACATCTGAGCTCTCTATTTTAATAATGAAAGAATTACGCATTACTGCTGCAAACTTCAATTAATCCAGTTCAACCCTGTTGGCACCAAACAGAAAACAGTTTTTTTAAGTATCTACGATAAAAATTTCTACTAGAAACCCTGAATAATAAAATAGGAAGATAGTAATACAAAGAGACATCTCACAAACAAATTAATGCTTCAAAGTGCTCTAAGTCAGAATTTCTAAAAGGAGTAAGGATATATATATAATATACGGTATATTATACGGTGCTTTTGCCTACAGTCCGATCGACAACCGACACACAATTGGTAAGTAAAATCTAACTTTCTTTTAATAATTCCAAAGAAGGTGCCCATTGGAGGTTTCATCATCATCGAAGATAGTTTGATTCACTTCACTGGGCACATCTGAGCTCTCTATTTTAATAATGAAAGAATTACGCATTACTGCTGCAAACTTCAATTAATCCAGTTCAACCCTGTTGGCACCAAACAGAAAACAGTTTTTTTAAGTATCTACGATAAAAATTTCTACTAGAAACCCTGAATAATAAAATGGGAAGATAGTAATACAAAGAGACATCTCACAAACAAATTAATGCTTCAAAGTGCTCTAAGTCAGAATTTCTAAAATTCTGTATATTAGGTATATTTTACTATACAGTATCGGCCTTTCGTGTGATCACTCGAACGATTAGATCGAAGTGGTGTCCCAAGGGGCATAAACAGACTACCATATCCTGGTACCCAGCAGAGTACCACCCTTACACCTGGCCCGCAGCCTTGTGAGGGCCTGTTTCTGCAACTGAAACCTGCATGATAGTTGACATATATGCTCTGTCTGTTATTGCCTTTAAGCCTGTTTGACAGGGTTTTTTTTATCAAATAAAATATTTAATAAATTTAAAATAAATAAATAAATATTTAATATTATATTTATTAACATTACATACATAGTACATACATATATATGCATTGATAAGCGTATATTTAAATACAATTTTTTTTATCAAAAATTCTCAAATGTTTTTCAAAACAGCATATTTTATTTATTCATGCATAAATATTAAAAACTCCTTAATACGAATAATAATTTGAGCTGTCAAATTATGTTATAAAATTTCATATCATATCATTAAAATATCATTAAATTGAGATTTATTAACGCCAAATTAAAACCCACTTAAAAAAGAGAAGTACTTATCTGTTTTTATTACTAATAACTTTACGATTCAAAATATCATAATAAACATGGCGGGATTAGAAGAATATCGTATACAAATTTCACAAAATAATTGTGAAATTTTAAAAATAAAAGGGGGCTTGTCTGCTATTTACCTATAAAATGTTTTTTTTTAATATTTTTGATACAGATAGAAAAATTCAAATGATAATCACGTGTTTATTGTATTTTTGGCTGGACGATCAAATGCCATTTAACTTGATTGATAAGAAAGAGTCAAGAGGCTTACGAGTATAATTAATGTTAGAATTGGTGATAGTGAAGAGCAAGTGAGTGTGAGCACTGATGTATGCGTTTAATAACCGTATCTGAAATATATTTTATACAGAAAATTTTTTAGAATTAGAAACTATTACGACTATTAATTGTTCCCGCCAAATGCTTCGAACTGTAGCCATAGATTATCATTTAAGTTCTTTTGCTAGACAACGTACATACGACAGGTTGCTAATAGTTATTCTAGCGAAAGATAATCTAATTGGGAAATAGATTATAGGAATGCAATTATTCCAGTTCCTTCAATTGTTTAATTTGGTTTCTGTCAAATTTGAATCACGGACATTTCAGCAATCACCATCAATCAAGAGTAAAAAAGCAAGACATGCTATATTTGACAAACGCTTTCAAAAGAGTTTTCATTACAATTGTTGTAATCTATTGTTATAATACACGAACCTCTCCATTATGTATGAAATACAATGTCATTTTAATGAATGCCTCTGTATTAATTGTTCTTATTGTACATTGGTCTATCCTTTGAGGCATATGTCGACGATATTTTGATGAATGTTGTGTTTTAAATGTTCCAACGCATAGACACGGTCTTTGGCATTACTCTACAAAAAACTTTAACTTCTCATGCAATAAAGTTGTATTGCTGGTAGCCAAAAAATGGTAAAGTAAGGGTTTTTCCAAGATTAATTTTGAAAATAGTCCCTCCAGACCATAATGACTGCATACAGGACGATTTTGCTTGTTGACGTAACCGTAGAACGTGAAATAAGGTGCACAATATAGTGTAAAAAGCCTTAAGATGGGCACAATTCCTGCGAATGCTATAGAATCGACAAAATCTGATTGTTCGTCGTTCGTTCGTTCGTTCGTTTTATTAACAGAACTCATATTTTCGGCAGTGCATATATTTCGATTATGCATAGGCTTTCCTATATTTTCGAAGCTTCTACATACATACATATATAATTGGTCTTTACAGGACCTTCAGTCAGGATTACGACCTAGCTTCTTACACCATTTATGTTGAATGTGTTAATTTTGTCCATAAGTGGCAAGACCTACAGTTTAAAGTCGACTACGAACGACTGATTTATCATGGCAATTTTATTTAATCCCCCACTGTTTTTGCTAGAAATCTGCTGAGAGGAAGTCGTCGAAGAAGTATTTTTGTCATATTTCGTTTTGTTGAATATGCCTGATTTGGGATTTGAAGTGTGGACGCACGTCTAATAAGCTAACACTCTACCCACTAGACTACGCCGAATTTCTTCAACGTTCCTAGTCTCTTACAATTTCAAATAGTTTTAACTAAAACAATCTAAATTCCTAAATACCTTATGATATAAAATTGTTTGTTGTTAATAATACATACATACTTTTAATATTCTTAGTATGACATTAAGTTACTTATCACGCCACCTTCTCCAACAGCAACTAAACAAATAAAATCTAGTGATGTGTTTTTAATGTAATCATTTCACAAGCACGTGAGTGAGCCCTAATCCATATAATCAAAATAAATTAAACTTTTCCTTATTAGCTGTCATGTAAGTTGTCAAGCGTTTAAAGCAATTTTATAGTTATTATAAGTTTCTTATTTGTAAACAGCTAAAAATAAATTTTTATTAAAAGAAAATAAAGAAAAATAATAACAAATAAATTAAAAATATAATTTCCGTACTACAGGGCTAAGCTTATCACAGTTAGTTAGACAGACGGTTTATACAAAACCAATAAAAGATCTTTTCATTATGACGCAAAATATGAAGCAAATTTCATTAAGTGGGTTGGTTGTATCTGATCTGATTTGATTTGAAATAATAACATTTGTTACATAAACAAATTCTTGCTATTATATAATTAAATCAAATCAGCGGAAACATTAAATATTTATTTTTGGTTTTCGCATTTCATTTTTTTAAATAATTTTGCAAAAAATTACAACCTTGACCCACTCTGAACTTACGTTTAAGATTTTATTTCAATGAAGTATTCAAATTAATTTAATTGAATTTTTTTTTAATTTAAAAAAGGCTATTGACTTTTATAAAAATTTAAATAAATTTGTTGCTAAGATTGATTTTGTTAGCATATTTTTATTCCGTTCTGATTTGAGAGTTGTCGACCTGAAAAAATTACATTGAAAAAATCTAAATTCAGTAATCTGTGGTGGACTAGCAGCAAATATGTATTATCAAAAATATATGCTAACATAATAGGGTTATCAGAATTGCCGAGCCATAGCCCAGTTGAAAAATAAACATTTATTTACTTGAGCAATAGTTAGTTGAGGCCGTCGTAGTCTAGTAGGTTGTGTGTTGGCTTATTAGACGTATCACAGGTCAGACATCAAAACGAAATATGAAAAAAAAAATATTTCTTCAGCGACTTCCTCTCAGCTGATTTCTGGCAAAAACTCTGAGAATAAATAAAATTGCCATGAAAAAATTTCTCAAAAATCTGTCGTTCGGAGTCGACGTTCAACTGTAGGTCCCGCCACTCACGTATAAATTTAACGCACACAACATGAATGGTGTGAGAAGCTAGGCCGTAATTCTGACTGAAGGGTTGTAATGGCCAATTATGTATGTATGTAATAGTTAGGTTAGGTTAGCTTTGATTACCAAAGCTCAATTGAGCACCATATCACAACGACGCTATTTGTGATATCACAGCTAAGCGCAGTCCCTGTACTGATCGAATTTCACCAAACTCAACAAGAAAGTTGGTCAGTACAAGGCCTGCATATTAAAAGCACGATTACCCTTCGCTGGAAACCAGCCTGAAAGTATAATAAACGAAGCTATATCCCTGATATCAATGGACGATACCTCCGTTAAACTGACTAGGAGTGAAGAGCCAAATAACTTAAACTTGCACCCCGCAAGAGATGGGCATTGACAAAGCAAATAGATATCAGTCTTCTCCTCTTCAACAGACCCATACTCAGATCAGAATTCGTTAAATGGGAGCTGTAGTCTTTTCGCGTGTCTTCCCTTAACGCAATGAGCTGTAAGCATGACCACTGTGATCGAGAGGAAATTGCAATCAAGTCTGAGTAGTTGTTTGGTGCGCCTTCTACCCATCGTGGGCCAAGTGAGTCTGGCAGTGGAGCAAGCTTCCTCTCTGATCCAGGATAGGTTGGCTTCCCGAAAGAAATTTCGACCAATGGCCAATTTAATCGAGCTAAATCGAATGACGAGGGTTCCGGAAGGGGTACAGTTGCCTGAAATGTCACTGTGCCCAGAAACGCAAACAAGTGAGACTCTAAAGTGCCTAGAGAGAACATCGAGAAAGCGGCGTCACTCCCTAATGAGCCTAGAGTTAATCTGATTAATAGTTACAATTATAGAATTCTAGATAAAAATGTTATTTTTCATTTTGCAGATTGATGCGAAGAGGATTTTTTTTTCTAACTGGAACCTAGACAATGTCAGCAATTGCAAGCACCGATTTCATAAAGACAAACTCTTGATAAGGATAACAAGATAAAAAAAGTACTGCGATGAAAAGATCTGCGTAGAGAGTTTCCTTATAAGGTCTCTCCCTGATGAACCTCAGGATGCTGTACGATAACTATAGCATAAGCAAAGTTAGAAAGTTACTTGTGGCTTACTAAGGTAACTCAAAAAACGTAATTAGAACTGAAAGAAATGGAAGCATATTGTAGTAGGCGTTAAAATGTGCACAAATTCCTTCCAAACGAAATGCAGTAAAAGAAAAGTAGAATGGATAGGATTTTGAGACCAACACTCATGAGGCGACCCCTATTCTTGCAGTGCATTGTGTTGGAATACAGGATAGATGTTTTTTTTTCCTAACGACCACTGCTTTTTATTAATAATTCTCACTTTCTTTTTTTTCCACCCAGGTGTTTAAAATGTTTATAGATCTGATAACATAGCAACAATTTTATAATTTTGTTGCTACCATTTTGATACCAAAACTGAAATGTGCATTTTCAATATTCTTTTTAGAGAACTTAGCTAACAAGTATTTGAAAACAATTGAATAAAGTTGGGAGTGCCACAGATGTTAAAACTAAAACAATTCAAAACTAAAGAAACTCTCTGATCTAAGTTCCATTTCCATCCATCGCTTTCAAATTGCATTACATCACATTATTTGGGAAGTATTCATCGGGAGCTTGTTTTTTATTTTAGACAGTTTTAATTAAAGTATGAATTTAGAAGCCTATTATTATCACTCTTAGCCCCGACTGGTAAATCACTTGATCATCTCTGTACAAAATTAGAAATGTGAGCTCCATATCAGATGATGTCTAGTTAACCACAATCGTTTGCAGATACCACTCCATTCGAAAAATAGAAAGTGGTAGACCCAAATTTATGTTCACATAGCTATTTTTCCGTTCTTCGAAAGAAGCCGGGTAAATTTCCGATAGAGACAGATTTGATATCGCTGACAGCTAATCAACAACGATTACAAATAGTTAATCAGTTTCAGATAAATACATAAAATGTGACCTGTGGTTCAGTAGAGCTTTCACTTGGATCTTATCCACGAGACATAACCTTTGCAGATGATATTTCAGGTAGTAGCGTATCGATAGAAAATCTGATATCCTGCCAATGTTTGCCATCCGTATTTATAAAGCCATTCCCCAAAGAAGAAAGATTGTAATAATTTTATGGACGGGTTGATAGTGAGCTAGACTCCAAGTGCCGAGGCCGTGGATTCGATTCCTACCAGAGACTCTAGCAGTTTGTGATTGTCTGATTTTAGTCTGACATTACATGTGATTACTCACAATAGAAAAAAGAAAGTAAAATTATTACTAAAAAGCAATTCGCGAAAAAGAGTGACAAAGGTATATACATACGTACATAATTGGTTATTACAACCCTGCAGTCAGGATTACGACCTAGCTTCTCACACCACATATATTGTGTGCGTTAATTTTATACCTACAGCTTAAAGTCAACTCCGAACGACAGACTTTTAAGAAACTTTTTAGGGCAATTTAATTGGGCTCAAAGTTTTTGCCAGGAATCTACTGAGAGAAAGTCGACGAAGAAATATTTCCATATTTTCGTTTTGATGTCTGACCTGGGGGTTTGTACCGTGGCCTTACGTCTAATAAGCCAACACCCTACCTACTAGACTACGGCGACTTCAAAGGTACATACACTGGTCTTTAAGAAAAATATATTGTAGCACACTACTCACTCTTTCCATCTATATCCTATAAACTATCTTAGCATCTATACCACAGTGAATACAGTCGTTATCATATTAGAATCGGGTCCGAAGGATGAACCTAACTTGTCTCGCTTTACATTACATTATACGTTTATAGGGTTAAACAATTTTCATTGATTTGATTAAGGCCCGTTTAAGAGCCATGATAGACAGATATTATTCAATACCATATACCATAACTTTAATTTGTTAATTTGTTATAATTAAGATGGTGATTATTATGCACGATGAAATGCTAAAAAGAAAATGAAATAAAATAAAATTAAAAATTAATTCAAAATGTTGTATGCAACAAACAAATTACTTCTTTACGATTATAAAACCTGCACAAAAGAACGAAAAAAGTTTTGTTTTTATTAAATTATCATAAATGAATAATGTTGGTATTAAGCATGACTAAAAAGATGGTATACCTAGTTAGTCGTCTTAAGGTATATACATACATATAAAGAAAACAAAAAATTTGAAAATTTCAATGTGAAATAAATGTAGGGAACAGGATTTAATTTTAAATCTAAAATGAAAAGTTAATGTTTTGATTAAATTTGCATAAAAGTTTCGTTTAACGTAGACAAGAACACAAAAAGAGTTTTATTTTCTCCAATAATAAATTTAATGAGTCTTTAAGAAACTTAACATTCTAGATTTCATTTGAAATAAAATTATTAGAAGGATTAATAACAATAAAAAATGTTTGGCAGCAAATTATGAAAACAAATTACTTTTCTTCCCTATTTTGTTATGTTTTTAGCCTTTGATTTTTTCCTGTAATGCGAGGTTTGCTATTTTTAAATAAAGAAATCGTTTACTTTTATTTAGTATTATTTATTTATTTAAATAAATTATGACTGCCTTCCAAAATGTTAGTTGCTTTGTGTTTGAACAAAGTATCGTGTTTCATAATGCCGCTGTACAAAATATATACAATGTATACTATTTCAAAACGTCGTCAATGTGTATTTTTAACGCAGTCAAAAACCAATCAGGCATCAGATTTATAGTTGATGCATTGTTTGGTTACTTTGCATATCTACATATGTAGTTTATATACAGTAGTAGAACTGCATACAAACTTTGTATTGATACAGTTTGGAAGGCAGCCTGTTTATAAATTTAGCAGCACACTTTAAATAATAACACTACATAGGCAATTTTATTACACAATCCTTTTACTACAAAAATTAAACTATATTGCTGTGGTAAAACACTTTCATATTATCACTGAGACTTTTAATTATGAAATATTCGAATTTAAGTTCCGACTTTGGACTAGAGATGAGTGATATTTTCAAAACTGTGATTTAATCACGGTGATTGATAATTCACTGGTAACTACAGTGATTGAAATTGCCAAATAACAGTTACTAATAATGTCGTTCTTTCAAAATTGTTGCATATTCAAATTTATGTCATTTTATTTTGAGCGAGGCAGAATTACTATTAGATGATGCTGATTATTTATTTACTTTTGTCTTTTATACATGAACTTTCTGTGAAACTTAATTGTCAAACTTCATATAAAAAAAATTACATTAAAAATAATAACATTGATGACATCACTTTGATTTTCTTTAGTAGCCTTTTCGTAGTATGTATCCAGTTGTCTCTTTCTTACGACTTAATAAAATACGTTATAGTCATTATTGTTTTTTTTGGAATACTGTGATCACAATCACTGTTTTAAAGAACAGTGATTAACAAATCACGTTCACTGAGAACAACGTTCTTCAAACATCACTGGATCGCTCATCTCTACTTTGGATTGCTTTGTTTTGAATTCTTTTATCAAGTCCTGTCATATTCTGAGGATTTTGAAGCAATCATTTAAATCAGTTCTCCTCAATACTTCAGTATTGGCTTTTCGATCCTGTTGTCATTTACTGTTTTAAGTTGGGAACACACAAAGTTGTATACATATATCATTAAGGACTTCTTGCTTTTTGGAGTAGTTAACCCATGTACTCACCTGAGTTCTATAGATCAAGTCATTTCACATTCTGCTGATTTTGGAAGCAATCATTTAAGTGAGTTCTCCCTCTCAATACTTCGGTATTGGCTTATACACCGTTTTAAAATGGGAACACACAAAGTTATGTTTCGTTAAAGACTTCTTGCTTTTTGGTGTCATCATTTGTTTCTTCTTGATATATAGTCACATGCATAGCGGATCAGTATGCCAATATAAATTGTGGCTTATGTTTATCTCAATATTTTTGTTGTTGGTTTACCACCTTCTACAGTTTTTTCTCTACCTTTCCGCCAGGCTGTTAGTGTAGCGGCATAGGTCTTGTAGTCCTTCTTCTGTATACTTTGCATATTTTCTTAATTCCAGACTCAAAATAACTGCCTTGATCGGACCAGTTTTGGAAGGCATATAGTTTTTCCAATTTACTGAAGTAGCGCATTAAATAGACAACATAACGATTAGCGTCGTTACTAACAGGAAAAACCCCGCTTCATTAATCGATATTCAATCGAATGATTCTCCTGAGTTCCATAGCTAAACTTGTCCTCGACTGGACGTTACAAAATCTGGAATTTTTATTTTTGCAATATGGAAGCAAATATTTATTTTAAAATATTTGCATTTAAATATTTGGTTTTTTTAAATTGTATTTTTAAATAACATAGTAAAAGGAAAGTAATTTAAAATACGGGGTTTTAAATTGACATAATTTTTGAATAATGATTTTAACAGTTTTGTTAAGTAATTCTTGAATTTCTCTATTCCCTATGAACAAAGTTTATACAGAATTTTAAGTTTAACTATATTTTAGTTTTATTTTGATTTAAAATATTCTAACAAATTGAAATTATTTTTTTATCGGTCAAAATAATTAAAAAAATCCTTTCATTTTTATATTTTTTGAATAATTATTAAAATAAAATGCCATTTAAGAAATTCAAAAATTTTTTTAATTAAAATTGAATTTTTTTCTAATTTTATTTGAATTTAATTTTTATAAAATAAAGAATAAAAAATAAAAATTAATAATAATAACAAAAGATTATAATTATTATTGAGTTATCAAAATCAAATAAATTTCACCGTATCAGTGATTTGTCAGAAAAACATTTATTCGGCGTCATCCCAAATATTTCAACTGAGATAATCTTTATTACAGTCACATACAATCAACCGACACGCATATATTTCAATAATTATAAAGATTTTATGAATCAAATTAAAACTGTATTTAAAGGAATGAAAAGAATATATTTTAATGAATTTAAATTTTTGTAATTTTTTCTATGTTTGTTTTTAATAATTCATCAAGAAAGTATAACCTAAAAATATAAATCAAATATAAATTTGATGTGAGATAGAGAATGTTGTGATCAATATTGCCAAAGAAATGATTCCGATGGCGGTGTTAGCTCCTTAATAATCTATAATATTTACTATTTTTCTTCACCACATGACGTATTATCAAGTGCTGAATTATAATGTGTTTTATTTTCTTAATAATTGTCATCAA
This sequence comes from Sarcophaga variegata, assembly GCA_932273835.1. Classification (NCBI taxonomy): domain Eukaryota; kingdom Metazoa; phylum Arthropoda; class Insecta; order Diptera; family Sarcophagidae; genus Sarcophaga; species Sarcophaga variegata. The sequence goes on along the minus strand of OW026362.1, from coordinate 20,151,202 downwards.
AATCCTTTAAAATTTTCAGTAGTCGTAAATTAAAAATCATTATTTAACTGTTTGAATTCACTGTTGTCTAGTAGGTAGTGAGACCACGGTTCAAACTCCAGATCCGACATCTCCAAGAAAACGAAATATGAAAAAGTATTCCTTCGGAGACTTCCTCTCAGCAGATTTCTGGCAAAAATTCTGAAAAGTTGCCATGGAAAGTTTCTTCAAAAAATCTGTTGTTCGGAGTCGACTTTAAACTGAAGATCCCCATCACTCATGTACACAACATAAGTGGTGTGAGAGGCTATGTCCTAATCCTGTCTGATGAGTTGTAATAACCAATTATGTATGTATGCATGCGTAAATTCTGTGAAATGATTTTAAACTAAATCAAATGAAGTCCAAAGAATATATTTTGTACATGTCGCTCCATAATATTCCTCTCTGTTTCAGGTTTTAATAATAACGACAATTTTAAACATTTTTACAAATTGATACAGAAACACCTTAGCTTTTTGCATGGAATCAACATTTCAAACATATCAAATCGTCTCTTGATATCTTTTACTTTTAGTTTGATTTTAATTCAACTCCAAAATCAATCCAAAAAATCGAATAAATTGTTACTTAAAGGCTGGCAAAGAGAAATAAAGACTTGGCCAACCATAATTAGGAGCATTGAGCAAGCAAACCATAGCAAAAATCAGTAAACTGTTGTTAATTCTTCTTTAATTTTAAGTCTCATTAGCCGCTAATAAGATTTCTGAATGTCTTTAATTGACACCTAATTGGCATACATACTTTCCTTTGAATTGTATTATTTAATAGTGTTAGGGAGTAAAACCTAGATACTGTAGTGCTTGTATTTAAAGAGGAAAAAAATTAAAATTTATTTTTTACATTTCTTCTGAAAAGCGCCAAAAGTGAGTAAACACCACTGAAATAATTCATTTTCTTAGGATAGCGAGAAAAGTAAATGAGAATAGTCGAATAAATTTCCAAAAATAAAAACGTTTATTTATTACTTATAATATGTTAAAACAAAAAACAATTCATTATGAAGGAACTTTTTTTATACTTAAGAACAAAAGTGTTGATTCACTTATGGCGCTCACTGTATGTATTGATATAATATCAGTTTCTTTCACGCTGTTCTTGTTTCATTCCTTCTATATTCCTGTAGTCCTAAAGCTAAATTCTTGCTTTGAGAAGAAAATTTATGAAAATTTATTTTGCCAAGTTGAGGTTATGGTTGAGAAGCTAGCTCGTAATCCTGACTGAAGGGTTGTAATGACCAATTATATATGTACATATGTATGTATTGATATAACAATTTCTGTTTATCTATGTATTGATATCACATATTCTTACAGAATATTCCAATTCTTCTGCTGATATTCTGATAACCTAACCTAATCTAATTATTAAACGTGAAAATATTAATTTTTTTAATATTAAATCAGACCTAACGCTTTAAAATGCTACAACAGTCTGCAGCTTTATAATTTTATTTAATACAGATTTAAAAAAAATCTTAACCTGATAATGAAAATACATTTAAAGAAACACTAGAACCATTTGAAACATGATCAAGATTGATGAAACAGTATAATTTAGACTTTCTAAGCAGAGAGACAACAAAAGCAAAGCAATAATTTTAAATTTATATTTATAAAAGCGTTTTCTTTAACAAAATTTCTAAAAATATGTTTTTAAAGTGAATAAAAAAAGAAGAAAAACAATACACCCACAACAATTTAAATATGAAATGCGAAATTCATATTTTGAGGGTTAATACTTTTTTATAAGTGAAGGTAGAAACAAAAACAAAAAAAACATACACATGAAACAACAACTAAAAGAAAACATCGGGCGATTTTCATAAATCGTTTTCCACTGTTATTTAACAATCGTGTCTACATTCGTGTCGTTTTCTATGCAACGAAACATTTACAAAACGGATATCGCAGTTTTATTTACATACACACAGAACACACAGGATTGTGTTAGTGAGTGTATAAAAGTATCAACAAGTGTATGATGTGAAGAAGCACAGAGAAAAACAAAAGTAAAAACAATTATTATCAGAGAAAAACAAGAAAATACCTGTTATTGTTACATTGACGTGTTAAAAAACTTACAATTTCTCTCGCTTTTACAAATGTATTTACACATACAATCGAGCAATTGTTTTGTCTCTCAATTGTTATTTTACCGTTAAAACGTTGGTTTCCCCAATATATAAAAAAACTTGACCGCGAACAGTTAAGCCACATTAATAAAACAACTGTTAAAAGTGACAGTTGAAGAAAATCGAAACGAAAAAAACAAAAATATTGTGACAGAAAATTATTTTGAAAAATATAAAAACCAAATTTGTATGTAATTAATACGAGAAATAATAATTTAAATAAAAATTTAAAACAAAAAAAAATATTAAAAAATATCAAAACACTGCTGTTGTCTTATATAAATTCACACTAATTTGAAAAAAAAATATTCGCTGAATTATCGGTGAGTAAAATTAAATTTAGCGATGGATATTCTTATAAATATTCTTTAGAAATTTTTATATTATCTGTATAGCATATTTTGAAATAATTTAATGATCTTTATAATAAAAATTCTTATTATAAAGTTCTTAAATAAATAAATAATTAAAATAATTCACTTGAAAAATATTAGTCAAAAAAAAAATTAAAAATAAATCTTCATGGTTTTAAATTGAAGAATAACTTATTAAACTGAATATGTCTGTATCCGTTATATAGTGGACTGATTGAGGGACAAAAGATAGCCAAAAAAATTTATTTTACAATGCCTGGGTTAAAATTAATTTTTTTACCCAGAAATGATTACATGATGATAATCAGTATATGTATTCAAATATTATAAATAATTTTAATTAAATATTGTATTGTAAAAGTAATTAAATAATTACAACAATCAAAAAAATAAATAAATAAAATATTGAAAGAATCCTGCATATTTCACGTTATTTCCGTGAATTCTAGATTAGAATTTTTAAAAAAAATTTCCATTTTTCAATTTATTGGCCTCATCTCTATATAAAATTACTGTGTAAAGTGTTCAGTTAATTTTCGGTTAAATCCCATATTAATTAAAGGAACGAGAATTCTAGAAAAAGAAGTGGAGTTTATTTGATATTATTATTATCATTTTTTAATTTATTGGCCTCATATCTATATAGAAAAATACTTTTTAAAGTTTTCAGTTAATTTTCGGGTAATCCCACATTAATTAAGAGCAAAAAAATTTTTTTTTGGAAGTTTCCAAAAGACAAGTTCAATATAAATGGAATAACAGTAATACTACTGATTTAAATACACACGCATAGTTGATCAGGATTATGACCGAGCTTTTCACACCACAGTGACCTGCAGCTTAAAGTCGACTCCGAAGGATAGATTTTTGAAAAACAATTTTCTTTGTTCTCAGAGTTTTAGCCAGAAATCTGCCGTGGTCTCTTATAAGGCCGCGGACGTCTTATAAGCCAACACACTACCTACTAGGCTACGGCGTATATGATTTAAATACTTTGTTTATTTTAAAACAGAATTTAAAATGCATTATTATTAAGCCGACTCTAAAAAAACAATTATTGCTAAATATTTCAAGAAGTAAAAGCATTTCCAGACAAATATATTTGGGAACCCCAATAATAAATCCAACAACGTAACGAAAAATTATAAGATAAATAAAATACTTAGTTTGCTAACTCTTTAAATACAATATTGAAGTATCTTTTTACAATTTGGAAATTTTAATGGAAATAAATTCCTTTTGAAATAGATTTTTCTTTTTTTGCTTGAATTTGATTTCATTTCTCAGTCAAAGGCCTCAAGGTTCTTATATTATATTATGAATATAGCATAAACTATGTTTTAAATAATGCTTTAAAATTACTGTTTGCAAATAAATTATTTCGTCATGCTGATACAGCTTCAACGGCTTTCATTATCTACTCATGCATAATGTTTCTTATGAAATTCAAAAATAAAAAAAATTTATGTTTTACAATATGTTGGCCTACATATTTCAGAATTGCGTTATATTTTTTAAAAAATATAATGCGTCTCTTTTTTAATAATTGGCCATGTTAGAAATAATATTTATTAATCTAAACTTTAGATTCTAAAGTAAGATTTCAAATTAATCCATTAAGTATGAATGTTAAAGAAGTATTTAAGCATTCATCATACGCCACCGTATTCAATATCGTACATTTAAAAATCTTAAAAACTATCTACTGCAGGAGTATTAAATGCGTACATTTGTACGTATGTATGTATATTATAAATTAAGTTAAAAAAATTGCAGCCTAAATAAAATAAAAAAATTGGTTGATTTAATAATAGAAAAAATTTCAATATTTAAAAAAAAAAGTCTTGAAGCAATTAATCAATTGAGTCGTTTATTTTGAAAGTGGTTTAAGTCCATTTTTAAAAAAATTTAGTTAATGATAACAATAATCACAATACTATATATACTTTTTTTGTATAAACAATTTAATTTATTTTAAGTTTAGTATCATTAAAATCGCTATGAAAACTTGAAAATTAGCTAGTTAACGAAATGCATAAAAATTTATTTTGAAACTGGTTTAAGTCCATTGAAATCCATAAAATTGGCTGTAACATGGTTGGAAATTGTGCAATCGGCAGAAAATAATGCAGATATTATTGACCATAAGTTATTACTATCAGGGCATTAATTTTTGCCAGATGATAGTGATTTTGGAGTGATAGATATGGCTTTGAGGAAAAATAATTGAATGTCCCCCAGGTACTATGAAACCATAAAAACATGTCGAAAGAGTAACAAATTTATATTAACCAAAATGAAACGTAAAGATTTTTTTCTACAAAACCTCTGGAAGAAGCAATTCATAAAAGATTAAAAAACACTAGTGGGGAACCTGTAAATTGGCTAAGGATATGTTGGATGCGATTTATAAAAAGTGAACACTATAAAATGATTTATAAAGAATCTATGGAAGTGGATGCAGAGTTCAAAATATTTGATTTATTACCTTGTCGGGGAAGACCAAGGAACTTCAGCAAAATAAAATAAACGCCATTATACAAAAATGTATGTACGTCTCATTCCAACTCCTAAGTATAAAGATAACTCTTTAGAGGAATCACTATCACTAGTGGACTAACTTTAAGTGAAAAAATTAACTTATTATAATATTAAACAAAGAATACAAAGTTTTCACAAACAAAAAAGTCATTTTATTCATTTTGAAAATGGTTTAAGTCCATTTGAGGTTCTAAAACACAGCTTAGTTTTCTAGTAAAGTTTACAAAACGTATTACGTTATATATTCAACATGTTTAAGTTCTCATAGCCATAAAAACAACTCAATACCAGTTAACAATATTTTTGAAACAGTTCATACGCAAACCCTTAAATATCTCAATATAGGAAAAAATGGACTTAAACCACTTTCAAAATAAACGGCTCAATTAATGAAATAATGATTTTTTCTTTTAATATATAAAAGTATTTTTTAAGGCGCCTTAATAAATGGGCGTGACTTATATAAATAGCCAAGCCGTTATCAACTTTTTTATTAATAAAAAAGAACGAAAAACGAAAGAAAGAAATTAAATAATTAAATATAAATTTATATAACATTGTGTTTCTTAATGGTTATTTTAACGGTCTCGTGATGTTTCAATTATTGAAAGCAATTCAATTAAAAACGTTATCAATTACAAAAGATTTAAAATTCTTAAGACAACACGCGCATTTAAATGACATTCAATAGCTCTAACATTGATTAAGTAATACTTTGAATATATTCTCCATTATAATTTTTAAATTTGAAACCTTTTTTAAAAAGTTTTTCATTTTTTTATATGTGTTATGACTCATATTTGTTTAAAAATATGTTATTTTTTTAAATCTTTAAAAAAATTTATTTATATGAAGTGTCTAAACCGGCCGACTATAAATAAATTGCGCATTTAGTTTTTTTTCTGGGTTTTTTTTTTCTTTAATTTAATTTCTTTTGTTGATGTTGTGATAAGCAATGAACTCTTCAAATAATTTCTTTTTTCCACTCTACAATAATAATTGAAATACGTGCTGACCCGAGAGGTTTAATCTCCCCTGCGAAGTCTATATTGTTTAATTTCATTCATTATACTTTTAAGCCACTTAAATTATGCTTAGCTTATTTATTATATTTTTTATTATAAAAACAAAATTAAATTTTTTATTTTAAATATTGAAAAACTTGTGCAGTATCGATTTGAACATTGGCTGTTTGATTTTATTGAAATTCCTTGACGTCTAGTTTCATTTCTTGTAAATTTAGTTTGCATTTTACAACATTCAAAATACATACATACATAATTGATTGTTACAACCCTTCATAGTCAGCATTACAACCTAGCCTTTCACACCACTTATGTTGTGTGTGTTAATTTTTTACATTAGTGGCAGGCCCTACAGTTTAAAGATTTTTTGGAGGAACTTTTCATGGCAATTTATATTTACTCTCAGAGGAAGTCGCCGGAGATATCTGACCTGAAGTTTGAACCATGCCCTTACGTCTAATAAGCCAACAAACTACCTAATAGACTATTGTGAATTTTCTGAAGACTTTTATTTTACTTTTATGCAAATAAACCAATTTAAATTGTATGATAGTGGGCACTCGGCTTGGTCAATTTTGATGAAACTCGGTACAAATCTTTTGTTTATTCTGGAATGTGTATGTAGCAAATTTGAAAATTTTTAACTTGGGTATGAAAAATTTAGGGCGTTAATATCGATATACGGTAGTGGTTAATTTTGATGAAATTTAAGTTTCATGCTCCCTGCCAACTTTCAATAATCTAGCACAACTTCTTTTATTTTGTTCACAAAACTCTAAGAAGCCATACGCCTATGAACCCCGTTAAAGGTAATGGAAATTTAGTGATCATTGGGCGAAACATAATTCTTCTTACCTTTTGCTTGCCAATCTGATTTGAAAATATTCGGATATTGGCGATCATAAATTATACAACAACATTACTACAATGTAATACAGTATAAAATAAGAATGCTGCATAAACTTTAGAGTTTCAGAGATTTTAAGACATAAACCTTTGTATACATACATATTTCCATATGATACGAATATAATTCGTTTTTTTATGGAACCAAAAACCTTTAAGTACTTTGATAACACTTTAGATAAAACTTTTAATGCGATTTATTTTCTGAAACCAGGTAATTCTGCACAAAATAATATAACATTATTTTGTAGATTTATTCATATGCATTAAACTGTGTATTTACTGTTATGAACTCTTATTTAAGTTTGCATATTTCATTCATTTGTTTGAAACTTTTAAAATTTTTGCCTATATGCCTGCTAAAAAATGTGTATTTATGGTATAAAAATATGCTTTAAAAGGCATTCCTTTTTAATTTATAACACTCTTTTAAACAAGATATTTAATAGTGTTGATCCTATTACCTGTTTGATGAATTAATGCTCAGCTATACGGTATTATTTCTGTGATAATATTAGAAAGTTTAATAAACTTTTGACAGGCAGAGGACAATATGTCAAATTATAATCTTTATAATTAGACAAATTATAATTAGACAGATTAATTGTATTTACAATAATAACAGCAAAAAACTTATGAAATAATTCATATATAAACAGAATAACATTAGCCAACATATTTTATATTTAAATAGAGTATCTTATCAGACGCAAGCAAGGCAATCATATATAAAATCGTATTTTTGAAAACATATATAAAATTAATGATTTCTTTTGATTATATTGTCTTTATATAAATATTTTAATACATATTAATTAAAATAAAATAGAATGTAAAAAATAGTAATATTTTTCAAAAATTAATTTTCACTCTTATTTTATTATTAAGAATTGAATTATTGAATTAAAGCACATAAAGCACTTGAGTCTTGCACGTATTCAACTTTAACTCTAGGCATTCTACGTTTTTAAATATAATATATGTAGTAGTTGTACTTTGTTCTTAATACTTGAAAGAATGAGTTTGAAAAAAAGAAAACAAACTCGTGTTTTAAAAATATGCTCAATAATGTTAAATAAAATATTTGATAATATTCTATATATATGTAGTATATGTACGTGTATTTCTTATATACTTCTCAAATCAATCTCTTTATTATATGTTTTCAAAATAAGCCCACATAGTCACATCAGAGAAGTTTTTTTTTTTTTCTTAAATCATTACTCTAAACGGTAACTGTTGCCCGCCTAATTACCATAATTAATCAAGGCGCCAATAAGAATTGTTCAATAAATTTATATTCTATCTGTATTATCTTTAATTACTTCTTTCATTTCATTGTGCCTCTGCTGAAATTTCATTCACATTTTAAAATGCAAATTATTCTCTGTTTAATATCACTATTCCTCCTCGCCTAGCCGGTGCTTGCAAATATTGTGCAATGCCATGATAAATTGCGCTTCATATTTTTTTTCTATTTCTTTCCAAGCGAAAGTTCATCAGATTTATTTCTATGGACAGATTTGAGATTGAGACATTAATGATAATTTAAAATCATAATTATTAATAGCCAGTAAAAAAAAAAACTTTGCAAAATTTTTATTATAACTAAAGGATCGTTTTCACAGTGGTGATTTAACTTATTAAACATAAATATTTCGGAAGATTTGTATATTATTTTCTTTTTCATTTAAATAATTTAAACAATTTTCAACAAATTTTTAACAACTTTACTTTACTTTATGAAAATCTAATAATGCTGTAATGAGAAGTAGAAGAAATCCATAATTTATTTCCAAAAAAAATGTATGAAGTTAAACAAAAAAATAAAAAGTCAGTGGCAGTCTTCTGGCAAAAACTCGGAGAGTAAAATGAAATTGTAATGAAAAAGTTTCTCAAAATTAACTTTAAACTTTGTGTATGAAATTAACACACACAACAGAAGTGGTGTGAGAAGCTAGGTCGTAATCTTGACTGAAAGGATTTTATACGTGTACATATATACATACATACATAATTGGTCATTACAACCCTTCAGTCATTATTACGACCTAGCTTCCCACCCCACTTATATTGTATGTGTTAATTTTATACATGAGTGACGGGACCTTCAGTTTAAAATCGACTCCGAACGACAGATTTTTTTGAGGAACTTTACATGGCAATTTTGTTTGCTCTCAGAGTTTTTGTCAGAAATCTGCTGAGAGGAAGTCGCCGTAGAGATATTTTTTCATATTTTCGTTTTTGATGTCTGACCTGTGGTGTATGTATGTCCTTTGGCTAAATTTAGAGGGTAGACTCTCTTTTATCTCTAGGTAGACGGAACTAACTTCTATTTTTCACGGCCATTTTAAATGGCTTAATTCGTTTAACAATATTTAAATAATTTAAAAAATTTCTAAAGCAAAATACCTATTTCTGTAAAAATAAATCAAATACTTCGCTATAAAACTGCATCATTAGATTTTAAAAAATTTCTCTTTTGCCAAATGACCACTTGATCAAAATATCACTGACCGTGCAAGCCGACAGTATAACACTTTTATCATCAGGATGAACAGCGAGGCCAAAAATTAAGTACTCCATCTGACCCAAAAAGTTAAACTTAAATTTAATTAAAATATAACGGTATCTGAAAATATAACGGTATGCTCGAAATCAATACGCTCATTTTCCAAGAGTACATTGTGCTTATTTTATAGAATATTAAACGATCGTTGTATTATATGAGCAGTGTTTGCTCCTCTCTAGTTGAATAACATTTGTTGCCACAACCAATTGAAAAAAAAAATTCAAAAACTTTACAAAATTCTAAGAATTTGCAAATGTAATCTCGTTCACTAGATGTTGTAACAGCTGACAACATAAAATTCTAATAAAATCTTAATTTCTTTGTGTATTTTCAATCCGTCTAAAGAAATGTTTGGTTTAAACCGATTTAAACCAAATTTTACGACAATAAACACGTCTCTATAGTCAGATTAGGTTCGTAAGCAAACGTAAGCAATCCATGCAAATTGTAGAAAAAAAGAAAACAGGTTTCACAAAAGATTCTATTGATGAATTTATTAAACAAATATTATTAATAATTAATTAAACATTTTTTCTTTAATTATGCAATACGTGTATTTCATTGGAAGTGTATAAAAAAAACTGCGATGGTAACAAACAAATTATACAAGAATTCAATCGTACAAATAAAATAATTTGCATAACAACAACAATTTACAATTTTACAACAAACAATAAAAGGCAAAAGTTTTCTTCAAAAGAAATCAAGATTCAGTGAAGCATAACAAAAGCCTCCAAAAGTCAACGTGACTGATGTCTAGTGTTGAAATTTTAACACTTGTTGAGTAGTGGACTTGTGAAAGGATATGCAGAAAAAAAGTTTTACTTACGTATGTACTTGATACTTTTTATCTAATGAGAAGGTTTCGGTGGAGTGTGTGGGGGGGGGGATTAGGTTATAATAAATTGTTGTTTGAATGAGTAAATGAATAGAACATAACACGGGTCATAAAGACTATAAAAATAAAAATAAAAAAAGACATACAAGAGCAGTTTGTTTACTTTGTTTTCCAGCGTTTGGTAATAGGAAACTCGTGCGTTTTAGACTCATTTAAAAAGTTTGTTTCTTTTAACACTTTTTTGTTTCAAATAACACTTCATATTTTATAAACAATTGTCCTTTTGAAGAGAAAAAAAAATTCCTTGGAATTATGAAAGTTTGTTTAATTACGTGGCATAAATTTCAAAAAAAAATTCTGTTTGTTTTATAGCAAAAAAATAATTTTAACGTAGCCAACTGCCACCTACGTAATCTACAGTCTATATACACCGCTCTATGTACACTTTTTCCCGGTGATTTTTATCATATTAAAAAAAGTGTTACAACTAAGAGCGTTTGAAGACAAAAATGATTATAAAAAAAATTAACCTAAAAATTATTAGATAAAAAACAAAAAAAATAGCGGAGTATGTGGACTTATTTCTATGACTGTATGTCATTAAATTTTTAATAAAAATAATGACAATAAATTTCTTAATAATCCTTTCAACTTATTCACAAAAAAAGAGAATTGAATGTGGAACAATATTCAGATCAGCATATTTTTTAAGAAATTGCTTACGCTCTTCCTTCAATTCCTTCCTTCCTTCCTTTTCCCTGTGAAAAGCAAGGTCATAATCCTGACTGAAGGGTTGTAATGACCAATTACGTACATATATAGGTATGTTTATAATTGTGCTACGGGTAGTCTAGTGGGTGCCTTGGTAGTAGTGGTAGTCTAGCGTGAGGGTTGTGGGTTCGATTCGAACCAGAGATTGGAATTTTAAATAAATTTAATAATTTGTTGAATTGTTATATATGTGCTAACATTATAAACATTTTTCTTTCTTTTGTGCTTCTTTTATAGATTTCTTTTACTGAAAGTTCTTTGATAAAATGTCATCAACAATGAAACGCAATGGAAGTGTTAGTGTTAGAGACAGTGGCAATGGTTGTTGTCATCGATTCAATAATATTCTTTTGCTGTCAATTATATGGACAATGTTGTTTACGGAAACTATGGCAAGACCAAATTTAGATGCATTATTTATCAATAAACCCAATGATTTGCAACAGCAACAACAACAGCAGCAGGAGAAACGTCAGCAACAAGATATATTTTTAGATGAAATGATAACAAGTACAAATAGCGATAAACTGTTTAATAAATTGGTAAATATCAGCCTTCAATATTTTAAAAAAGTTTTGAAATCCAAAATGTTTTTTAATTTATAGCGCAAATACCGTCGCAATCAACCCAACTATATTACACAATGGCCTGGTTTACGTGAACTGATTACAAACTTTGACTATACAGACAATAGTAGCCAGGAAAACAGCAATGAGTTCTGGAATTCCAAATTCTTTGAGCGTCTTAGGCAAATGGCTTCTTTGAAAACTGAAACATATGACAACGACGATAACATGCGGGATGATAGTTCCGATAAATCGTCATCTAATCAACAATTAACAATTAACAATACTAAAAAGGATGTACAACGTAAGTAGAAAATGTTTATTTAAATAATTGCTTATGTACATATGTACGTATGCATGTGCATTTAATTCTTAATATTTTTTTTCTATCGTTTTTTTTTTTGGGATTTTTTTTAATTCAATTTAGTTCGTAAACACTGTAAGTTTAAACATTTTATTATAAATAATTAACAATTGATTATTGTCTTGATTTTGTTGTGATTTTTCTTTTGCTTCTTAATGTTATTTTTTTAAAATTATTTTCATATATTTTTATTTAAAATCCATCTGCTTATCAATAACTCATAACGAACTAACATTTAGCTAATAACAGTGGTTAGGTTAGTTAATAAGATACTAATGATAATACGGAATGGATTTTGGACTGCCGAAAAAAATGTACGGCTTTTGATGGGCTTTTTTCTGTAAGGCATTCCAATATATTTTACATTGTTTTTGGTGTTTTTATGGCACTACGCGGACTGTTATTGTGGTCTTCTAATTGCGGTTAATCAGGCACAGCCTATAGTTCGCTTTCTTAGTTCGACTATACAGAACATTATTGGTGTTCTATTTGCTTAACCTAAAACGAATATTAAACGCCCGATTAGCACGACTAAGAAGACGAGATAGACGATCTGAACTGTAAAATTTTTAGATGCAGAAAATCTCTTGCTTCGCCTAGCATTTCAGAAAGCCACCTTAGAGTTATGTCAGCGAGCTGACAACATGATACACTTTCAGATAAAATCTCATGCCAGAAAGATGGTTATTTAGAATTAGAAAATGATTACAAAGGGACGCCAAATGGAAGAGCCTAGATAGGTAGATAAGTAGGAAGGTAGTTTAGGGGATGAGTGCTTGTCATTAAGACAATTACAAATTTACTTAGGTGAACGTTTTAATCGTCTTGAGGAGTAAAGAATAAGAAGAATGGAAAAAAGAGAGAGCATTAGAACCATAAACAAACCACAAAATGAAAGTACCAATTAACTACGCGAGAATGAGTTGCACTTCCCAGCCAGCTCAAGGTATTCAGCCTGCGTATTGGGTTCAAATAGGGTCATGCATCGATTTTGCAGTCGTTGTAGTCAAGAAGTCGCCGTAGTCTAGTAGGTAGTGTGTTGGCTTATCAGACCTAAAGCCCGGGTTCGTATCCCAGGTCAGACATCAGAAACCAATTTATGAAAAAAAAAATTATATTTCTTCGGCGAATAAACCTGCCATGAAAAATTTTCTCAAAAATCTGTCGTTCGGAGTCGACGTTAAACTGTAGGTCCCGCCACTCACGTATAAAATTAACGCACACAACATGAGTGTTGTAATGACCAATTATGTATGTATGTATGCATGTAGTCTAGTAGATAGTGTGTTGGCTTATTAGAAGTGAGGTCACGGTTCAAACCCCATGTCAGACATTTCAAACATAACGCGAAATATGAAAACATAGTTCTTCGGCAACGTGCTCTCAGCAGATTTTTGCTCCGAGAGTAAATAAAAACTTTACATGGAAAAGTTTCTCACAAATCTGTCGTTCATAGTCGACTTTAAACTGTAGGTCCCGTGCCACCCATGTATAAAATTAACACACACTACATGAGTGGTGTAAGAAGCTAGGTCGTAATCATGTAAATAAAAACTTTACATGGAAAAGTTTCTCACAAATCTGTCGTTCATAGTCGACTTTAAACTGTAGGTCCCGTGCCACCCATGTATAAAATTAAAACACATTACATGAGTGGTGTAAGAAGCTAGGTTGTAATCATGACTGAAGGGTTGTAATAACCAATTACGCACGTATGTGTGCTTCTATTACTTTTACATAAAAACTTTCTCTATTCGCATAAAAATATTAATCATTACCACATCATATTCACTAACAATTATAAAATCATCACCATTAAAATACGCATAATATCTCACTTTATTACTATCACTATTGCACAAACCTTTCTCTCGGTGTTTTCAATTTTTATTTGAAAATTTCTTCCTCGCTCGCTAATTCTCAATTCCTTATTTTTCAGCTATGGCTCCTTGTCATTTTAAAATCTGCCCATATGGCCGTAAGCGAAATGCCCGTTTCTTTACAAGCGATTAAATGGCATTTGGCTGGGATTTTTTAATATCTTCTGATAAAAATAATTTCTTTGTTACTCTTACAAGAAATTAAAATAAAAAAAGTATTGTTTTTAGTTTTAAATTAAATTTAGATTTCAAAAAAAAAAATAATAATTTTTTTTAAATATTTTAAACAAAAATGTTTGAAGTTTTAAATGAAAAAACCATAAAAGTATTTATTTCAAAGTGTATACAATATTTATATTTCTATTATTATTATTATTATTATTAAAACTATTAATATTACCATAACTTATGAATTTATATACAAAAAAGTGAATTTTTTTAATTTCAATGTCTAATTTCCGTCAAAGACAATTAGAGATGATGATTATGATTACGATAACGATGTTAATAGCGATGCATTTTTCAAATATTTAAATATGTGTAATGATTAATAATTTTTTTTAGTGATTTTAAGCTTAAACACAGTCACACAAGAAATTTAATGTTATTGTTGTTAATCTAATAATTATTATTATTAAAAAAAAAATATATATAAAATACATATAAATTTAAGCATATTATATAAACGTTAAAACAAAAATTAATTCAATAAAATTATTAAGCATTACTTAATAAAAAGTCAAAAAAAAATTTCTTGAATATTATAGTCCATGTCAACCGGACAGAAACTGCTCATGTTATGAGCTGAGCACTACCAGTCTATCAGGCTAGAATTATTGACAAGAGTCCAGAGGAGAAATTCAATGGTCATTGCAACTTCCCTTAATGCCAGTTAAAGCAAAAGATTTTGTTCTACCGAAGAGAACTGCAAACTGCTGCTGTGCTATCGTTAGTTTGCTTAATTCGAATTAAGTACAAACATACATAATTGGTCATTATAACCCTTCAGTCACGATTACCATCTAGCTTCTTACACCACCTATGTTGTGTTTTAATTTTATAAATGAGTAAGTAGCGCGATCTACAGTTCAAAGTCGACCCCGAACGACAGATTTTTTTTTGAGTCCATTTTCATGGCAATTTTATTTCACTCTAAGGGCCATCATTACAACTTGCCGTTAACTAAAGGCAAGATTTTAACGGGCAGATAAATTGTTTTTCGTTATTATCAGTACCCAATAAGATAGAAGTGATCGTTAAGCTAAAGGAATCCAGCTAGCATTTGGAAGATTGTTTTTGAAAAATCACCTTGCTGAGTCTTTTTAGAGTACTTTTGGTGATCAGTTACACGATTAAAAAAGGACTCGTAAATGATTCGCGCCAATGAGTAAAATAAGTTCGATTTAAAATACAATAAAAAATTGTATAGCAATCGAAAATTAATCATCCAGATGTTTAAAATGTGACTATTATTTACATTATTTATTATTATATTGTACTTATACTGTAGATTGAAAAACGATTAATCAAAAACACATCACGGATTTTAACAATCTTTTCGTTGTATGCCTTTAAAGATGGCCAACGCATTTTCATTTTTTGCCACCTTGATTAGTCCCTGGGGTCGGCTAAAAACACATTTTGAAACACGACTAATAAATGACTCAAATTATAATCATAAATGACACAAAAAGGAGTCCAGATTAATACAAACATGACTGATAAATGACAATAAAAGGACTCCTAAACATACTGATAAATTATTCATAAAAGACTCGCTTGCGATTAAACAATGACTGAAAGACGACTCGAAAAAGAAGCATAAACGAAGTTAAATACGACTAATAAATGATCAGAAAGCGATTCAAAAATGATCACAAAACTATTCGAAAACTTGTCCAAAATTACTCGAAATTAATAAAGAAAATGACTCATAAATGATTCTTTGAGAAGAGTCGCCCGTAGTAACATTTTTCTCCCGACAAATGAGTCTTTTATGATCAGAAAATGAGCGCATATTCTTACTTTTCAATCGCGCAGAAGAATCAAAAAAGACTCGAATTTGTTTAAAATTTTCAAAAAATGCTGGCTGGGAAGGATCATCCTACCTTTAACATTTAAAGGTCACTTTATGTTTGAACTTGCCATATTATATATTATTTTCATTATGGCAACATCAAATTTAAACAAAATGAGCATATACAACAAAAAAACGAAGCCCGCGGTTGCCACTGCGTTAAAAAAAACTTGTATAATTGAGCAGATTTTTCGACATTGCTCCGGCACTGCCATATTTTTGAAAATTTGTATCTGTAAGTTGTAATAACGAAAATAAGTTAAAGGTAACTTTACAGTTTCCTTTAGCTAAAGGTACCTTTAACTAAACCCAAGTTTAACGGCAAGTTGTAATAATGGCCCTAAGAGTTTTTGCCAGAAATCTGTTGTGAGGTCGCCGAAGAAATATTTTTTATCTCGTTTTGCTGGAGATGTCTGATCTGGTGTTTGAAACGTGACCTCACGTCTAATAGGCCAACACACTACCTACTAGACTGCGGCGACGTGTCTAGACATTTAACATTATTTCTGCTAAGAACTTAAAGTTTCCACAAAAGATTTTCAGGCCAGAACAGTATTGGGAGAATCATCATGGATAGGGTTTTCGCTGCCAATTCCGCCGTAGTCCAATTCCTCCATATTTCATAATCCTTACTTATCTCAACGTTGATAATCTGTTGGTGGTCCCCATTAGATTTAATCCTAGACCACTATGTTTGGAAAGCTTTACGAGGAGACGCTTATAGATTTGCCACCATTTCCTTGGTCAGGAAAGAATGACAGGCCCCACGTAGGCATCAAAAGTTTAGAATTTAGTTATAGTGGTGATATTATTTCCACCTGATACGTTTCGCAGATTGACAAACGTCGAACGTGTCGTTTGTATGTCAGCTAAAATGTCCTGTTTAGTTTCTCCTTTTGATAAGAGTAGACTACCCATACATAAATATTAATTTTAAGGACATATTTAAGTAATTCGTTCTGTATAAATTCAAACAAACCTATGCCATCGTCATATTTATGATCTTCCAGATGTTGTTTAAAATACCAGGTCAAAAAATGTCAGTCTATGTCGAATGTTTCGACATAAGCTTGCCAAGTGATGACGACGGTTGACATCAGCGGGCAAAGGTTATGTGACGCTTTACAAGTCCTTCCTCCTTTAAGATTTTTTTTGCGTAAAGAGTTGCAAAAAATAATACAGATGAATCACCTTGTGTTAGATGATGTCCGCTAAACGAGGCCAAACATGCAGCATCAGTTTCCTGAGCTGAGATGTGAATTTCAAAACCATATGCAGGATAATTAAGAATTGCCTTTTAACTGTAACTCCTATTTTTGGATGAATGTTGCGTATTTAAAGCTTTTTTATTTATTCACAATCGAAGTGTTGTATTTAAACGTTTTAAAAAAAGCTTTCAAAAACTCTAAATTAACAATTATTTTGTTCACAAACCAGCATTACTGCTCCGAAGTTCTATCATTCATTTGGTCCATAAAAAGGTAAATCGTGTCAACACTATGGTAATCAATATTGCCAGGAAATAAAAAATTTTTAACCAACTTCTGAACCGACATGTCGGTAATACCATGTATGTCTTGGAGTAACGACATACTGGTGAATTTCAATTTTATTCGCCATACTAGAAAAACTCACCACCCAGTGAAACTGACCACATAGGTGAAACTCTCCACACCTGTGAAACTCAACAAAACAAAACAAAACATGATTTTTTTGTCCATGTTGAGGCTGAAGAAGTCCGTCCACGTCAGGACTTGACCTTTAACGGCGCAATGCAACACATCAATATTATACCTTCAAACTCATTGTGTTGTTGTTGTAACAGTTCGGCTGTTGTCTCCGGAAGCTTTTCCCTTGGGAAAAAACTTCCGGTTGATACAGCTTTCGCTGGGTTGACAATCCTTGGCCGATGTTGAGTCGGGTCGTTCCGGAGCGTAGATCCGATTGTCGTGGGAACGAACTCATTGTGTAGGTGTTTGTAGTGGAGAATAAGAGAACATATGATTTATGCAACTCAGATAGCGAAAATCAAAAGTATTTAGTTTGATATTCTTCAAACTCACCTCGCCCTATATTTATGAGTATTATTTACCATAAGGTGAGGTTGATTCGTTATTTAATGTGTGGCCAGGCAACTTAACAAAGAACATTAAACAATTTTGGTTAGAAATAACAAAAAACGGCAACCTGATTGTAATAGCAGATGCTCTTATCTTTTTTTTTTTTGGACGATTTAGTTAAAAACTATTGAATTCTAAAAGGATTCTTTTGGACTTTATTTGCTTTACTTGGCTTTTTTCCCGCCTTCAATGTTTTTTAAAATTAAAGGCTTTGGAGTTTTACTAAAAATGTTCTTTTATTTAAAATGATTTTATTTTAAATTCTACCCTTTTTAGCAATAAAATATTTGTAGTACATAATAATTTGTTTATTTTCTTACAAGATTTCCAAATAAAAATTATTCTTTTTAAAAGTTTCTTTGATATACAAAAACACAATTGTTTTAAAAATAAAATGCAAAATTTTAAATTTTCTTATTTATAATAAAAAAAAAATAAAATAAAAAAGAGAAAAATATTTAACAATTTTGAATAAAAATATACAAAAAATATATCGAAAACAAAATACAATAGTAATAATTATCATTTACTGACTGACTGACTCCTCTTTAAGAATGATTATATGATGGATGGTTTGTTTTTCCTTTTATAAGTAGGCAGTTTAAACGAGATGCTCGTAAAATTAGTTAAAATCAAAATTAAAAACAATATTTAAAAACTAAAAGCATTAAAGCAACCTTAATTATTGTACAATATAATAGTAAAGTTAACATTTACAACAATAATTATAAATTATAATTTACAAAACATCAAAGCAGCCTATATTATTGTACAATAATAAAAAGAGAATATTTGCAAATTAAAATATACAAAATATTTTTAAAATAAAAATTAGAGAAGAAAAATTTTTACAAAAACATTACATTTAAATTAGGCTTTTTTTTCAATTAATAATTAATAACTTAAAAAAAAGAAAGGCTTTGATATTAATTAACCATGAGTTTTGCAAAGGAACAAATTTAAAAGTTTCGTTTTTGAGAAAAGCAGCTGAGAAATTGTTCATTTGTAATTAATTACGTATAGTATAATGAATATAGTATGGCACAGCTTCTAACAACTGGGTGATGTTAGACCTTCGATTGCTTCTGGACCTTTCGTTTCCACCAAAATGGCTAGTAATTGCTTCAGTTCCTTTTCGATTTCTTTCTTGCGCCCCACTTTGTCTAACTGGTCCTTTTCGGGTTTCTTAATAGCACCACTTTTGATTTTCTTTTCAATTTCTTCGATTTCGCGTAGTTTCTTATTGAGCTTTTTACATTTCTTTTGCAAATCCTGCGTTTCGTCCTGGATCGTTAAATGATTTTCCAGATTTTTGGTCAATACCTCCACTGATTTCATACACATTTCATTATCATTTGAGGCTTTTGTAGTCGGCCCTGAGGCGGTATTGGAAGCTTTGGTTTTCTGGCCATTCACAGCTGGTTTTGTTAGATTTGTATTGGCGGGTAGTTTTAGTACTCCAGGTATTTGTTGTTGTTGATTTTGTTTAGCAGACGCAAGTGCTTCCTTCTTCGCTTTGGCTCTTTCCTTTTTCTCTCGTTCCTTGCGGGCGGCCTCTACAACTTCCGCTGACAGCCCGGGCGGCAGGCCTGTAGCTCTTCGTTGGGCAAATTGTTTACCTTTACTTTCGTACAGCGGCACTTCCTCCTGTGGCACATAACCGTCTTTCACCCGCCTAGCTTTGCGCCAGGTACCATCCGGTCTTTGGGTGGCTGGTATGAATTTTCCTGCAAGCAAACCCAATTAACACAAAACTACATATTTTCTCTACGTTTTACATTCAATTCATACTACCTTCACTGCTTGTTGAATAAGTGGCCATGGCTAAAAGCGTGTTTTTAATTGTATTGCCAAAATACTACAACACAATTAGAAAATCTTTAAAATCTGCTCTAAAAAAATTTGATGGCCTTGGATTCTATAAAAATTGTTAATTAAAATTCTCTATTTGGTTTCCCTAAATCTTAAGTTCAGTGTCTGTTAGTTTCCCTCAGTTCACACAGTGCCGTAAAGTGTGTGTTTTTAGTTGGGTTTTTGAGTAAAATAATTTATTTTTATTTATTTTTGATTGCAATAATAATAAAAAAAAATATTTTTACGCGTTATTACTAAATACACAGCTGTCAGAAATGACAACACTTTGTGTATAATTTAAAGGGTCAACAGGGTGGTTTATAGAAATATATTTTTATATGTTAGGAGAGAGATGCCAGATAGTATTGGAGTCAGCTAAGGGTAAAAACCGCTAAAATCAATCAATAATGTTGCCAGGAAGAAAAAATTTGTGACCATGTATACAAATATGTATAATTATCTAGAAACTCTGTTTTCAATAAGTTTAAAAGAGTAAAAGAAATTATTCAAAAATTTAATTACGAAATAATTTAAATTGCATTTTTATGCATTACACAGTATTTTTTTAATTTTAATTTTTTAGAATTTTAAATAGAATTTACTGACATAATGTCAACACTAAGTTCGTTGAGTGTACTTGTGATAATTGCTTATTCTATACACACACCGCTTAATTCACCCCGGACAGTACATAGTTTTGTGATAATACAGTACCTATTTCGAGTAACGGCACTTTGGAGAATTTCAATTTTATTAACCACAACTGAAAAATTCACCACAATTTGCAAAAAAAAAAAAAAAAAAAAAACATCACCCTGGAAACTCACCACATTTCATTTATATAAACCAAACTCGGAAAAAGAATGTGCAAATTATTTTAACTGCGAAATTTTTGAACAAACGAATTTTTCTTTATATGAAATATTCTTTATATGAAAAATATATACTTGATGTAGAAAATAAAAAACATTGTACACTTTCAGGAGCATATGATTTAATCGTTAACAAAAAATACCTGTAGTTACGATAGTAGAGTGACATGAGGCTTTTTAGAAGTATTATAGGAATCCGTTATAAATAATCCGTTACATTCATTACAAGCAAATGAACATTTAAATTAAACAGAAAATTTTATAATTCCCATCAATAAAAATTGTAATCATTTAATTACAGACCCCGATTTTTTCGAACAATAATGTGGTGAAATGTGTTTTGTTAAAGAAAATCAAACACTAGTTCCTTACAGAGTAGTTCGTTCAAGCATGGAAGAGTTTTTTACGTTAAATTCTAAACGGAGATCATTTTCACTTTTAAGACCAAAGGTAGGGTAAAAAGAATACGTAACATTTTTAATATTTATCGTATTGAAAAACAAAAACATTATTTACATATATAAACAATTAAAAAATAAAATCTTGTTTTATTAAACTATTTTGAATATTAATTGTTGGGAATTAAAATTTTTCCAATAGCATGCTCCCATTTTTTCCGTTAAAAAACAGCAACAAAGTAAAATAAACAAAAACATTTAAATAGACAAAATCATTAATAAATGACAAATTTGATTGGCGCCAAATCAAAATCAAAAACCCTGACCACATCGTTAAAAAAAAGTTAATAAAAAAAATTACTTGGCCTAGACAGACTACCCATTATTAACTGAAAATTAACAACTTTTGAAAACAACAGCAGCAGGCAGCACCATGTCAAACATAACGGAAGAAAGTTAAAAGTTAACATCATATTTCATTGTAAACAGTTCACCTTAAATCCAATACCATGGGTTTTAATATTCAAATGTAACATTTAATAATTTTTTTTATTTTTTGTTATAACATTTATGTGGCCATTTGGCGCCTCAAGATTGAAAATTCCAAAACAAAACAGAAATAAATTTACATTTTATTTCAATTTAAACTGTTTGTATTATTATTTTATTGGTGCAACCATGAAAAAAAATAAACAATACTGGTATCCCAAAATGATTTAAACGTTTTACGTAAATACTATTTACGTATTATGTACGTAGTCTTTCTTATTACGTATAATAGTATGAATATCTTGTTATTTAGTTACTCCGCAAGAATTAAAAAAAAAATAATAAAAAAAAATTTAAACAGAATTTTGAATGAATTAAGCTGGAATTCCCACGTATATGTTCTCAAGATAATAAAAAATTTGTTTATAAGTGAAGCAAGTTCTTTAAAATACTGAATCACAATTTCTATTCTGATGAAATTCAAAATCAATTAGAGGATTATTTCATTATTATGTAAGTAAATCAAGTCACTAAAGTAAGTGTTAAGTGGGGAACAGAATAGTCGCTGTAGTATTTAACGTCATGAGTAGCGTATGTGTACAAATGGCCGCCGTGACTCTGACGACAGAGCAAATGAAATTTTCCATGACATTTGCACAGAGATGTGACCGTATCTCACCGGTAACATGTTAGATCTCGGATTTGAGTTCAGGATAGTTTGTGGCTTAAAATCTCAGATTTTACAGAACTGAAAGGCATAAATTCGTACGTCATTAAATTGCATGATTTTGGTGGCCAATTGATATCTGAATTTCTTAATTATTAATATTATAATAATTTGTCTGAAAAACTTTGCTGTTGGAAATCCAGCTGAAACCACAAGGAATGCAGGCCCATGCTGTTACGTTGAAGTTAGAAAATTCTGTTATCAAATTCCGGTAACGAACGAACGCTGTTGACATTCACTGCAATTTTGGTTTTTTACGACACTCTCGATCAAAAGATGGACCTCAGCATTAATTTTCACATTTTTGTAACAAGTTTTGACAGCCATTTTTAAATTTTAATTTGTATTTAAACAAGAAACAATGCAGTTAAAACTTGAAAACTTGCTTATAAATTAGTACTTATAAAGGGTATAAGTATGGTGTTTTCAAAGTCAACTTGCTTTCAACTTTTAGACCTTCGTGTTAGTTAATCTATTTTAATTAATTATTAATTTTAAAACACTTTACGGCACTCGATATAATTTAAAACGTGTCTATTGGTTACAGCTGACCAAAATTATTCCAGTTATTTATGCAAGTATTTGAAATTCTTTTCAAAAAATGTTTTTAAAAGTAACGCTTAACTATTTATGCTAAACAGGTAATAAAAACGCACGCATTACCCCATACATACATACGTGCCGGACAATTTACTATTTTTATTTCTATTGTTCATATAAAAATAACAATTCATGTAGTTTTTATAGTAAAATGTTTGCATTTAAATAATCTTTTGTGTAAAATTTAATTTTATGGCTATGACGTCTAATTTGAATTCATTGTTCAAATTATTGTCAATATTTGGATACGCAACAATGTGTTTTTGCAAGAAAAAATTGTTTTTTTTTTTATTCATTAGTATTGACAGATTCCCTAATTGTTCCGTTTACCTTATTAATACTGAAGACAAGGGAGGTAATACAGTATTGTATTTGCTTAGAAGTCTCGAGTCGAGTCGAGATCTCAGAAATCTCATCTTGCATACCTGTACATATGTACCTATAATTAATTGATCATTACTGACACCCTTCAGTCAGGATTACAACCTAGCTTCTCAAACCACTTATGTTGCGTATGTTAATTTTATACACAAGTGATGGAACCCTACAGTTTAAAGTCGACTCCGACCAACAGATTTTTTAGAAACTTTTCATGGCAAGTTTTATTTATTCGCAAAGTTTTTGCCAGAAATCTGCTGAGGGGAAAAATATTTTTCATGTCTAATAAGCCAACATACTGCCTACTAGACCACGGCGACTTGCATGCCTATGTATATGCAGTGTTGTCTTCCAGTTTCATAGTGATATGGTCTTCCACCGATCTGGCGTTGATAGGTGGAAAGAAATTTTCTGATCCTATATGGCAATGTTCTGGCAAAAACATATATTTTTGCAGTTCCATGGCAACCGAACTTTTTTAAACTTTAAGAAACACTTTAAGACTTCATTTGTAAACAATTTTATCTTAGCAATTCTACTTAATTTATGGTTGCCAGTTGACATCCATAATCAATCCATTAAATTCGACTAGAATATACTCATTTACTAAGATTATCTGCATAAATAAATTACTTTCTTGTTATATGGGGTCAAAAGCCATATTGAGTAGCGGTCATCATAAAACACTTGTCTCAAGAAAAGCAATGTTCAGATCTTGTGTAACCCAGTATTGTTTGCATATTCATGAACCCTTGGTTGTTTAAGATGTTTCCCTACCTGTGGTTATATTTGCTTCTGAAAATTATTGTAATTCAAAGGCCTTGGTGTCTACCAATCTCTGTTGGTATAGGGTATACCATATACATACCTGTAAGTCTACTTTTGATGTGTATTTATTAATGGTCAAACAACACCCGTTTTTAGGGCATTAAATTTTCAAAATATTTATTTTGTATTCCTTTTAATTCTAATTTCATTCTAAAGATGAAGTTTAATTTGTTTACGGTTTTTTATATTTGTATTCAAAATTGTTTTTTTTTTTGTTGTTTTGTTTAATTTTTAACAACTTCTGTATTACGATTTCAATCAAATGGTGATAACAAACAAGTTCTGCTAATCAGATAAATTTTAATTTGTTTGTTTGTTTCTTTGTTTCATTAATAATTCAATCCGTCATGGACTTAATAAGGATTTGACGAAGTTTTTTTAGGCGTTTAGCATTATATTTCATTTACAATTTGCATTAAGTTTACAAGATGACTAATGTATTTATAACTTTAACATTCGAGAGCATGTGAACATCGATTGAAAGATTTCACTAAATAAACAAACAAAATTTTAATTTAAGTTAGGTGGCGGTTCCTCCTTAATTCTAAAAATAAAAACAGCTTTTTAAATATTAGTTTCAAAAAAAGTAAAACTCACACCGCCTAATAGCATACAATACGAAACACTTGCTGTGATCACTTTATTATGATTATGAATCAGCCTGGCGATAATAATCTGCAATAAAAATTAAAGCAAAAAACAGGAGATACGAAGTGTACGACCAGTAAATTCAATCACAATTGGCCACCACGCCATGACTTGAGCTTTTCGTGTGAACGTGCTACAATAAGGGAAAGTTTTCCCATGACAATACGAAATACTTGCTGTGATCACCTTATTATGATTATGAATCAGCCTGTTCACAGGACACATACATTTTGACAGTTCCTTTCGATGTGTGCAACAGTTTGCGCGATTTTTATTTGTTGTGTGTTGTTTTCTTCTTTAAGAGTGAATAAGTTGTGCTAAAGTTTAATTTTAATTTTCTTTTAGTTTAATTTAATGTAATTGTAGCTTAATTTAAATTAATTTATTATAATTAAAAAGTGTTACCAAGTGAGATAAACTCAGTTAATATAGCGATAATAATCTGCAATAAAAATTAAAGCAAACAGTGGATACGATGTGTACGGCCAGTATTTTCAATCACAATTGGCCACCAGGCCATGACTTGAGCTTTCCGTGTAACGTACGACAATAAAGGTAAGTTTTCCGTGCAATTGGAATTTGTTTCTGTATAATGTGGAGATATTTAGGGTTTTCAAATTGGTTCCTTGTTTTTTCAATAAGATTTCGGCGTACTGCATTTGCTTACCAACAATAAGGTTATGCGTATGGCAAAATATTGAAATAGTGCCCGTAACTGCCTTCATTTGCTTAGAACGCCATTTAAACTTCTTAATACCATGTGTTCTGTATTGCAAGTTAAACAAAACAAAAAGAAATAGCGCAGAACATATATTAGGCAATAAAACGACGATTTTATTTAAAATATTGTAATTATTGGTAATAGGCGCCATTTAACAATCTTTATAAAATTAAATTGTTTAAAAAAATTTCAAATTTAATTAACAAAACATTTTCTAATTGAATTATTAACAACAAAAAGCCGTTGTTCAATTGTCAATGAAATACGGGTTTTATTTAATTTGTTAACGTCATACGAATTAATAAAAAAAAATCAAATACAAAAGAGTAAAAAAAAAATGGATTTAAATTTCAAATGAATTGCGCTGCAATAATAAATTAATAAATTATAAAAAACAATTCAATTTCTAACTGGTGACATTGCAATTAATTTCAATCATTCATGCAGTGCTGGACGTTCAATGAACCCCATTCCACATACACACACATATCGCTCACTTAAATGCAAAGTTTCTTAACAAACATTTTTACAACTTCTCCTATAGTGTGTGGGTTTTAATTTATGTTTTTTAAACTCGAAAAATATTTCTTTGGAGGTGTTTAAATTATTTTTTAGTTAGAAAGCTATATGCAGACTTCTTTAACAAACAAATTTTGATTTTTCATTTAAAAAGAAATAGAATATTTTGAATTTTCGTTTACTATACATATATGCATATTTATATGCAGTTAATGTTTAATTAATATTTCAGGTATTTTTATTTTGATATCTTTTTTCGAAAATCCGATAAAAAGTTTCGTTTTGTTTTAAAGATTAATATTTTATGACTGTCAAACACGTGTTCCATACAAAATTTATTAAATGAAAAATATTTTTATGATGCTATTTAAGAATTTATTTGAATATTTAATTTTATTTATTGCAAACACATTCAATTCATTAATTTATAAGGTTAAAAGACTCAACCGTTAAATATTATTTTTTTTTTGTTTTGTTTTTCGTTTCGGTAATAAAATATGAAATAAAATTTATTAAATAACATTTAACGGGTGTGTTCCTGCTCGTTTTGTAATTAATTTTAGTAATTAAAATAGTTTTATAATACATTTTTTTTTATACTTTTTCACTCAATTACAATAATTAATTATAGCCTCATTTTACATTTTATTAGAGAAGAGAATTGAAAGAATTTTGAAAAAAAAAACAATTAAAATGTTCTCTCGATACTTGCTTTGATATATGCAATATAATACAATATCACGATTTTGCAATGATTTTAAATTTTTTATTCACCATTCATTATTCACAAAACCCTTGATACCTTGCTAAACTCATTATAGTTTATTAAGATAAATTTAAACTAATATTCGTAATGTGTACCTTTCTTACTATTCCATTAATTCTAGTCCATTAATTTAATTTTCTTATTTTTGTTTTGTTATTTGTCTATTGGGCATTCCTGTTATTGGGCATTCCCGTTATGTCTCCTACAAGACTGCTTTGACAAACTTCGGATTGTTGTTCGGTGTCAATAAGGCCTGTTCCCTGTTTAGCGCCTGGGATGCATTAATGCTTCACATATTCTAACAATCCACATATTGGGTCCAATCATTCCCCATTCCGAACAAATGTTTGTTTGAGCCTGTAGGGTTTAATGTGTGGCTCTTGTTGTAATTATTCATCAAAAGTTTTGATATACTCAAAATCAAACAGTTCGAGAAGCGACCTTGACTTTCTTTATTTTCCCTATGGTTGAGTAGACCTATCCAAACATCTGTCTTCATCAGCGGCATCGAAGTTCCCCTCTTCTCAAGCTCATCTGACTGCTCGTTGCTGCAAATTTCCACATAATTTTAAATTTAGCAGGGGGTGACCCAATTTTCTCAACCTTCATCAACCTCGTCTGTTCAGATAGTCCTTGAGTGCTCGAATGACGGCCTGACTGTCAGACAGTATTACTATGCCCCACCCTATGTACCTTCTATCCAAGTTGAATTAATTGATCTTTCAATGGCATAGACTTCCGCTTGGAAGATATCCGCCAGTTTCTCCATGGGCTGGCGGATGAACTGGCACGGCAGAAAACGGAGAAACGGAGGGGACGATAGAGGGGGCATATGTGCCCCTACAAGAATACTTTTCCAAATTTGATAAAGTAGCATGCAATTCAACAAACCGTGGGTGGTCCCAATATACATGGTTGCCGAATTTGAAAACTGCTGAGTCCAGCAGAACTACTTGAGTTCGACAAGAGATTGCATTCTAACAGGAATTTAACTGCGCTATTGATAGTTTCGCTAATAGGCTCGGTCTGACCCACCAGAACCACTGTAAATGCTGCCATGATGTGGAGGAAACGGGATCGGCATAACACTTTTTATGCGAGTGCCCTGCCCTTTAGCACAGACATCATCGGTATTTGGGTCATAGAACGTTTGAGGATCTAAGCATGGTTGCGAACGTGCCACTGAGGGAATTGGCTGGCTTCATCCGGTGTTTTCATTTCCACTTATAATCCTGCCTTTATAATCGATCATAATTTCTTTTAAATCTTTGGGCCAAACATTTCTGTTATCGTTATTCAAATTAATTTTTTAATTTCTTTTAGTTGGCATATCATTAATGCTCTAAAAATGTGGATTTCAAACACTATTCACTCGTTGCTTGGATGATAGCTAAGAAAAAAACAAAAAACAATTTTCGATGTGGGAATTTCCAAAAATGCCACAAATTATCGCAAGTTCTCACAACAAACGATAAGAAACAGAACAAAACATTAATAAAGATGCCTTAAGGAAAGTAATAAATTTCTTTCAAGTTTATTTGTTAATAAAAAAGAGTTTTTTCTTATTTTTTTCTTTTTTGGGTTTTTCATAACGTATTTAATTTTTCTATATTAGGTGTGTTCGCTAAAATTCACGAATAAAAACCAATAATCGGCGGCGCAGTAGATTTCTGGCAAAAACTCTGAGGGTAAATAAATTTGTGCCATGAAAAGTTTCTCAAAAATCTGTCCTTAGGAGCAGACTTTAAACTGTAGGCCCTGCCACTTAATTATAAAATTAATACACCCAACATAGCGTCGTCATTTTAGGATTCGCCGTAGTCTAGTAGGTAGGGTGTTGGCTTATTAGAGGTAAAGCCATGGTTCGAGCCCCAGGCCAGACATCAAGACAAAAAGTATTTCTTCGGCGACTTCCTCTCAACAGATTTCTGGCAAAAACTACTGAGAGTAAATAAAAATTGCCATGAAAAGTTTCTCAAAAATCTGTCGTTTGGAGTCGACTTTAAACTGTAGTTCCCACCACTCAAGTATAAAATTAACACACACAACATAAGTGGTGTGAGAAACTAGGACGTTGTACAACCGATCAATTCGACCTCCGAGTACTGTACTTGTCTTAAATGACAAGTACACGTCCTCTAACCTAACCTAACCTAACCTAAATAGTGTGAGAAGCTAGGTTGTAAACCTGACTGAAGGGTTGTATGGCAAGAAATTAGTAAAATTAATTTTTCTGTGATCTTGACTTTAATTTTGAATAAATTTCAGCTACTGATTGAACGCAGCTATTTTCTTTGAGACAGACGACATTAAAAACCTATTTTGTTTCTGTTTTTTATTATTTTGTATTGATTTGAAATGATTTTTTTTATTTATTTGATTTTTTTTCTCCCAAAACGTATTTATTTATGGGATTTTTTTTTATTTGGCTACGAAAAAATAACACATTTTTTATCTGTTTTAAGCAGCTACTGGTTTTACAAAAAAAATTTTAATTAATTTAATTTTTTTTAATTTAATTTAATCGTTAACTAATTGATTTGACCAAATGACAGCATTGTCGGGGACCTCTTTAGGCATTTACGTCAGTATCAATTTATATTGAGCAATTAAAAATAAGTGTCTTGTTTAATATGCAATTACGCCGATATTTACACATCGCAGCAACGATTATTGACTTTCAACTTTTGTTTGGAATTTTTGGAAATTTTATTATTTAACAAAATATTTCATTTTTGCTGTTTTTTTCTTTCTTTCTTTTTTCTTTAACAATTGGCGCCAGTCTTAGCCAACATTTCTTTCTATAATGTGTGTATTATTATTGTGTTGTTTCAAGATTGATTTTCTAATTTATTTGTCTGTAAAATTAAGACTAATTAGTGGAAAGACTTAATCCCTCATTTTTTTCTTACGCTTGTTTTATTATCCATGCTTTTTGTGTGGTTTTGATTGGCAAAATCTTTAATGAATTTTAATTCCTTTTTAGCAACAATTCGCTAATGACGTCGATGACAAAAATTCTTCTCTCGCTTTACGCACGTCTTTATTTCGTTTTATTCAATACGTTTGAAACAAAAGAGGCAAAAAAAAAATAAAACCTGAAAATGTATGTCACGATGTTTGTGTTATAAATTTTGGGTTAAAAGAGACCTCTAAAAATCTGATAAATGATATTGTAATCATATCAGCACATTGGGTTAAACAAAAACGTGCATTTCGTTTCTTAACTATGATGTATGTTTCCCCACTGCTATTGACAATCTGATAATAAATTTTAATTACTTTGCAAGTTCCTGTTTTTTTATAGTTTTTTTATTTTAAGTTTTAAATCATTAATTAAAATGCATTGAGAAAATTGTCATAGAAGAATTTGTTGCGTCAATTTTCCACTTTTAAACTTTAAAGTAGGAAGTAGTCATAGCATAGCATTATTTAAATTTCAAATATTAAGTAGAAAGCAGTTATCGATTATGATAGTCAGTATAATAAATGATTGCTTCGATATATTGGCTGCCTTTCAAAATGTATCAATACAAAGTTTGTATGCAGTTCTACTACTGTATATAAACTATGTAGATATGCAAAGTAACGAAACAATGCATTAACTATAAATCCGATGCCTGATTGCTTTTTGAATGCGTTAAAAATACACATTGACGACATTTTGAAATAGAATACATTATTTAGTTTGTCCCAATCTGATGGAAAAACGTATGTAAGACGTCCTCCAAACAAAGCCTTTGGGGGATCAAACCTGGGAAGGTACACAGTGAAAACTGTAAAACACATTAACAAACATACATGTTGCTAAGTCGTTTCTAATTAAAAGGCTACCACTGTATGTATGTAGTTTTATTAACTAATTAATGATGTTTGAAGTCGCCATAGTCTAGGGTAGGTAGTGTGTTGTCATGTTAGAGACGTGGCCAAGGTTCTAACCCTATGTCAGACATCTCCAAAAAAAAAAAACGAAAAATGAAAAAATATTTCTTTTACGACTTCCTCTCAGCAGATTTCTGGCAATAAGTCTGAGAGTAAATAAAAAATTGCCATGAAAAGTTTTTCAAAAATTGGCACATAACATGGGTGGTGTGAGGAACTAGGTCGTAATCCTGACTAAAGGGTTATTATGACCAATTAAGTAAGTAAGTAAGCTCAGACGATAGAAATAGTAAAGGCAAAAGCTATGGTACTCTTGTATTTCTTTTAAAATCTGAAAATTACTGCTTCCAGCGAATATCAAGAGGTTCTGACTTCCCATTATTTACACTAAACATGGCTGCAAATGAAATGTTATTAAAACGCTATTACAATCCATTAACAAACAATCCACTAACTAACTATTTGCACTAAACATGGCTGCTAATGACATATTACTAAATCGCTGTTACAATCCATTAACTACCAATCCACTAACTATCTTACTCTTACCAAATTAGTGAATAAATATGCATGCAATTAAAATATGTATACAAATATGCTGTTTTCACATTTGCTTCCTTAGAATAGTTATTATTAACGCGGTTATTTTTACTTATCATAGGGAAAGTATTTTAAGGCCTTTAATTTAATTAAATCCGCTTTCGTATTTCTATTAAAAATGAAATATGCTCCATAAATTACAATGTTTTAATGGATATGGAAAAAACTGCCAGTCATTCACAAATTTTGCAAAAAAAAAAAAAAAACTATGAAATCAAAGTCCAATATATGTCGAGGCAAATTTTAAAGAAATTTCATCACATTATTGTAAATTAACACGCAAACTGGAGGATGTTCAGATGTTCAGTTTCATATAATCACGATGACTAAACGATTATGAATGCATATGCTAATGAGAGGCTAGAAATAGTCACATGGGGTTAAAGATTACTCTTATGCACTTGGCGATGGTGTTTGAAACTCCCACAGCAAACAATAACAAAAAGAGTAAATATTTTTGTTTTGTTTTGAACAATTTAAAACAGGTTTTGCAATTTAATTTAATTTGTTTTCTTTTTTTTCGAGATCATTCATAAAATTTATAAACAACTTAAAAACAAATTAATAAACATTTT
This sequence comes from Sarcophaga variegata, assembly GCA_932273835.1. Classification (NCBI taxonomy): domain Eukaryota; kingdom Metazoa; phylum Arthropoda; class Insecta; order Diptera; family Sarcophagidae; genus Sarcophaga; species Sarcophaga variegata. Next base: position 20,119,138 of record OW026362.1, on the reverse strand, counting down.
AAAGTGCAATAACCAAAGCTGTTGAAGAGTATATGATTGTTTACATTTGACAAGAACGTCATATACCGCTATTTCATGTTGTCAAATAAAAAGACAAGAAATAAAATCCCCCGCAGTTCTAAGCTTTTTTAATGCTTTTATTACTAAAAACAATGAGACACTAAATTTCAAAATAATTACCATAAAAATTTCAAATATTAACAAAAATTCATTATAATTTATATATTTATATTTTAATTAATAAGCAATATTTAATAAAACAAAGAAATATAGAAACAACCTTGACAATGTCAAAGAACCCAATTTCATTACGACTTTAAACACTTTTTAATTTTGCGGCTTAATTATACCCTCGAATATACTGCATTGATTGGCGCCAATCTTCTTCTCTATTTTTACCATAAAAATAAAACAAATAAATTAAAATTTTTTTACAAAAAATATTTCACGCCTTTTGTTGTTAATTTTGTTTGTTTTAATAAAACTTAATTTATAATAAAACGTAAAATAAAAATGCCACAAATGAAAGGAATTATTGTTTATTAACCTTATAAACAATAAATCATTAAATTAATAACATTTTATTACACAAACTCCGTCCATATAATCGATCTAAAAATAAATAATTTAATTAATTTGTATTCTTTTTTTTTTGTTTTTGTGCAGAAAAGGTCTAATTCCGGAAAAACATTTTTAAAAGTATTTCACACCTTTGTTACTCGTGGCTCAATTTCGTGTTTAGAATTTCTGCTTTTTACATAAATTCGTAAATAATTTTCAAAAAAAAAAAATTCCATCAAATTAAATTAAAAACAAAAAACCCCAACAATTTGAAAATTAATTGAAAATAAATTTACGTTCTTTTTGCCTTATTTGTTATAATTTTTATGAAATATCAAACCATTTACTGATTTAGATATTGAAAAATATTTTAATAAAATATCTAAATCAGCATCGAGACCAGTGTTGCCAGAAGATTCTGGTGAAAAATCATCATTTGAAGGAAAAAAAATCATATTTTGGGGGAAAAATCATCACTTATTAACTTGTATTTGTAAAACATTAAAAAATAAATAACAATTCAAAACAAAAGTGTATTATATTGATTGGTTATCGGGTTTTGTTATCATATACTAACTTTATTCTTGAGGATATGATATAACCCGATAATCAAACAATTTTAAATTAATTACATGTTTTACCAAAAATATTATATTCAAAAAATAAATATGTATATTTTACATAAAAGACAATTCAATTTAATTAAAATTAATTTTAAAAGATCCATACATTCATATTGTCGTCTGGCCTTCAAATTGGCCTATATAGTTTTCAACAACTTTTCAGAAGACCTAAAAACAATATAATTTTTATATGAAAGTCATACAAAACTACTTAAATATTTTTGCAATAATTTTGGAATCAGCGGAGACGTTGGACTAAATTTTGCTATAGAGATGGACCACAAATAAGACTTAAAAATGGGTGAATAAATGAAATTTCCCAAAAGGCACATGGGCCATTTTGCAGTCCAGCCGACGATAAGGTACAAAAATGAGATCTAAATAGAAAAGTAGAGTTTTGTAAAACTTTTAGTAGTTTCCCATAATAATTTAATTATAATACTGGGAAGGTTTCATATTTTTTACAATTTCTTCATCAATTTTAAGATTATAACAGGAACACCTTTTAACTAGTAAATAATTCTGTGTAAACAAAATACCTTCTAATGTTGCATTTGCAAGCCTGTTCCTGTAGTTAGTTTCATTTAAATTAACTTTAGAAAAAATTCATTCAACGTTTGCAGATAAACTGAGAAGACAAAGTATACTGGACACAAATTTCGTCAATGTTGGAAAAACTAAATCGTTATCAACACGAGTTATTTTAGAAACTCTGGCCCAAAAATTTTCACAATTAATATTTTCTAAGGTTTGAAAATATTGTTTAAAATCTATGTGACGAAACTCTCTAAATTCATCGTCTGGGTTTTGAGAATCATTTTCATTAATTAAATTTGGAAATCTTTCTATTAGTGGAGACAATGAAGAAACTTTCTTATTAATAATATTATGGGGATCAATAGATGGCATTTCTTTTAAGGAAGTATCTTTAAATTTAAAACGTTTAGTTAATTGTTTAAAAAACTCAATGTAAAATGAAACGCAGTAATTAGTGAATTCAGTTAATTCACTATTGGCAAATTTTGTTTAAAAAATCTTTTTTTTACAAATACTCCTAAATATACATCTTCGGCGTTTAAAAAACGTCTTTATTTTCAATATTTTCCTCAAATTGCTACTGATTTGCGTTGTTTAAAAGCCGTTTAACATTTGAAAATAATCAGTGCTGAATTTTTGTGTATTTGTACCTTAATTGGATCAATCCACACAATGCATAAAACGTAACCGCAACTGTAATTAATTACTTAACTGAAACATAAAAGGCTTGGTTAAAAAAATCATATTTTTTGGAGAAAAATCATCAAATCATATTTTAGTTAAAAAATCATCAAAAATATGATAAAAACATCATTCTGGCAACGCTGATCGAGACCATCTATCTACCGTACATACAGAATAAAAAAGAGCCTACATTAAGAGCATACCGGTTTGATGGCCTTTAACTACTTGTTAGCGAAGAAGTTGCAGAAGAAATATTTTTTTATACAAGTATTCCCCGGATATAATAATTCCCCGCGTAGTAGCACTAAAACCTATGCAATTTTGATTTTTGTTCAGAATACACCGAAACTATTTGGATATACATATGCAACCCGCTTTTAAGCTTTCCCGCTTATTTTGTACCTCATACTTTAAATTTATATGCACCCACTATGTGACAACTTCCTTTCCAAAATTGTTCCTCTTCTCTAGCTCCCTCGTTAGTACAATTAAAAGTTTCTAGATTACTTTTTATGAGAATATGTTAAGTTATGCTGATAAATTGCAACACTTAAGACATAGCCAATGTTCTCCAATAAAATAAAAATACTGTATTGTTCTCTTTTTTTAAGTTTGTTCAACACATCAAGATGTAGGCGATGATATATGCAACCCGCTTTTAAGCTTTCCCGCTTATATTGTGCCTCATACTTTAAATTTATATGCACCCACTATGTGACAACTTCCTTTCCAAAATTGTTCCTCTTCTCTAGCTACCTCGTTAGTACAATTACACATTAAACGATAAATTGCAACTCTTAAGCCATAGCCAATGTTCGCCAATAATGCCTTACAGCAGATTTATTGGAAAAAGTAGTAAAAAACTGTACTGCGCTCTTCTTCTATTAATCTGGCCATGTGTAGGTATCGGGCGACCTGATTTTCTGTCTCGTTAATGCTCTTGACTGTGTCTACAAAGTCTGGTGCGGATCTATCTCCTCCAGCAAATTCTTCACAGTGATCACGAACTGTCACGGGAACCCTGAAATTACAACTTTGTTCAACACATCAAGATGTAGGAGATGATTAAAGCCCTCTTCTACCAGACAACTTTCCATTTAATACAAAGCCAGTGCTGTCAATTATACAAATATAATTCTATCAGCTTTAATGGCCATTTGCTCTTAGGTGCAGAATTTTGATACAAGAATTCCCCACTTATATGCACTGTTCTGCAAGAGTTATATCCGGGGGAATACTGTATTCGTTTTAAATATAAGCCAACACACTGCCTACTAGACTACGGCGATTTTAACAAACTCTTAGCCTTAAAGGGAAAACATAATCTGATGCATATACTGTTAACCTTATAAATACAATTACCTGCAGCCTAGATAAATGTCATATAGACATCCATAAGGCCGTAGTAAGGCCGTGCCATACTTTCGGTACGACGCGATGTAATGGTTAAGCTTTACTGCTAAAAATAGTCCATCCAAGAACTGGCCTGATCTTTGTATCTGTCAACTACAACAAACATTGTCATAGTCAGGCCAACTTTTAAGAAAGAACTGGACTCAATGGGCAAAGTTCCTTGCAATTACATTCATTGACTCTATCTTTCTAGAACTTGCTTAGTTTACAGGCAAAACTTGTCTAATAAATAAAACTGAAACAAAGCAAAGAAATCCGGTAGACACAATGAAAGTCTTATGTTCATCAAAAGCACGATAAGGAATAAAGAAACACTCTGTAATACCAAAGAACTTCTGCACATTCCTCTGATATAAAGCCAACTTAACTACGATTTTAAAATCTCCGTAGTCTTGTAAGTAGTGTGTTGGCTTATTAAACGTAAGACCACGGTTCAAGCCTCAGGTCAGACATTTTCAACAAAACGAAATACGAAAATATATTTCTTCGGCATCTTCTTCTCAGCAGATTACTGGCAAAAACTCTAAGAGTAAATAAAATTGCCATGAAAAGTTTCTCAAAAAAATCTGTCATTTGGAGTCGACTTTAAACTGTAGGTCCCCCCCACTCATACATAGAATTAACACACACAACGTAAATGGTGTGGAGAGATTAGGACGTAATTCTTAGTGAAGGGTTGTAATGGTCATACATACATAGTGTAATACGATGAGGAAGAGTAAAGTAAGAAAATAAGTAGTTTTCTTAAGGGGTTATATTTCTTAGTAAGCATCGCAACAAGGTCACGGTGCAAACCCCAGGTCAGACATCAAAACGAAATATGAAAAAATATTTCTTCGGCGACTTCCTCTCAGCAGATTACTGGCAAAAGCTCTGAGAGTAACAAAATTGCCATGAAAAAGTTTCTCAAAAAATCTGTCATTTGGAGTCGACTTTAAACTGTAGGTCCCCTCCACTCATACATAAAATTAACACACACAACGTAAATGGTGTGGAGAAATTAGGACGTAATTCTGAGTGAAGGGTTGTAATGGTCATACATACATAGTGTAATACGATGAGGAAGAGTAAAGTAAGAAAATAAGTAGTTTTCTTAAGGGGTTATATTTCTTAGTAAGCATCGCAACAAGGTCACGGTGCAAACCCCAGGTCAGACATCAAAACGAAATATGAAAAAATATTTCTTCGGCGACTTCCTCTCAGCAGATTACTGGCAAAAGCTCTGAGAGTAACAAAATTGCCATGAAAAAGTTTCTCAAAAAATCTGTCGTTCGGAGTCGACTTTAAACTGTAGGTCCCCTCCACTCATGTATAAAATTAACACACACAATATAAGTGGTGTGAAAATCTAGGTTGTAATCCTGACTGAAGGGTTGTAATGGCCAATTATGCATGGTATGTATGTATGTACCAAAGAAAGTATCTGAAGGAATTGTCCTACTTAACCGTTTAAAGAAGTTCTTCTTTTCGGTGTCAAGTTTTTGCCCTTAATATAAATGTTTTGAGGTTCAAGGCAATTCAGTATTTTAACATCAATTCTTTTGTTTAAAATTAATAATTAATAATAAAATTCAAACCTCATTTAAATATGTTTAAAATTTTATAGAAAATGATGTTAAAAACTTAAACAAAAATTAATTTTTATTTCAATATTTCTTGTTTTCTTTTTATTTTGTTTTGTCATCATTACTTGCATTTCAATATTTGATTTTAATTTTAAACTTAAAAACTCATCGCTACATGCTGAGTGGACTTTAAACGATTCATGAATAATATTTAAAATTTTGATTTGATTTGATTTTGCTTGAAATCAAATACAAATATATGTTGTCAAGCAATTTGTTTTAAGGGAAGCCCTCGTGTTTGGAAGAAGTTTATTTGTGTAAAAAAAATTGTACTTCCTTTTAATAAAAAAAAAACGCTAGGAATTTCATTAAATAATAATAATGTTTTAAATATTTATTTGATTTTATTTATTTATTTTTTTTAAATAATTTTTCAAATTCTTAATATTCTTTCAAAAAATTTATGAAATTTTTAATAATTTTGTTTTTAATTGTGACGGAACAGTTGAAGTGGGGAACAAATAGACGCTGTAGTATAACATAACGAGTAGCGCTGCAAGCTGTGGAAATTTAAATACGGCTATTAAAATCAGTGTCACCAGAATACGTAGTTGTTGTAGCCGCTCATCTAATTTGACTTTTTTTTATAAAAGAAGATTTTTTTTAACACAAACAGTAAAACTTAGAATACATCGCCTTGTTCCGCACTAGCAAAGGTTTAAATTTCGAAACTCGATATTACTTAAACTTTTTCAAAGAAAACATGGGCTGCCTTCCAAAATGTTAGTTGCTTTGTGTTTGAACAAAGTAGCGTGTTTCATAATGCCGCTGTACAAAATATATACAATGTATTCTATTTCAAAATGTCGTCAATGTGTATTTTTAACGCAGTCAAAAAGCAATCAGGCATCACATTTATAGTTGATGCATTCATCATATTTTACATATCTACATAGTTTATATACAGTAGTAGAACTGCATACAAACTTTGTATTGATACATTTTGGAAGGCAGCCGTGCTATATTCCAAAAGAAATTAGTACGTAAAAAATTTTTAAAATATTTCAAATTAAATAAATTTGAATCACACCGTAATCTTTTTCCCATCAGTGTAAAGTGGGGAACAGAACTTAACAAGTAGCGCTGCAAGCTGTCAAAAATTAAAACAGCTAGGCTGCCTTCCAAATTGTATCAATACAAAGTTTGTATGCAGTTCTACCACTGTATATAAACTATGTAGATATGCAAAGTAACGAAACAATGCTTCAACTATAAACCCGACGCCTGATTGCTTTTTGACTGCGTTAAAAATACACATTGACGACATTTTGAAATAGAATACATTGTATATATTTTGTATAGCGGCTTTATGAAATACTATACTTTGTTCAAACACAAAGCAACTAACATTTTGGAAGGCAGCCCTATTCAAATTAGTGTTAACAGAATATGTAGCTGCGGTAGTCGCTGTAGTGGAAGCTGAAGTACAAAATTCAAATTTTTGAAATTTATCGCGCGACTGCTGCTTTTCCAATATATTCAACTTTAAATAATTGAAATATTAAATTTAATGCTGCTGGAGAGATATATGTAGTTGGATATGCATTTGTTATACAATTTTATATGATTTTATTTTTGAAAATTCAAATAATATTCTTGCATTATTATGGAAGTTTTTGTAAAGGTTGTGTGGCGGCATTATAACAGAGCTTCACTATTCTGTTCGTATTTTTTCTTGCTACGCTACTCATTGCGTTGTAAGCTTCAGCTTCAGGTGCAACTGCAACCACTTTATTCTGTTTCTGGCTTTATAATTACAAAACAAAATATTTTTTTTTAATTTAAATTTGAAAATACAACAGCATTAAAAAATAAAAAATAATAAATTCCATTTAGGTTGAGTATAATTAAAGAAATGAATCGATATCCTTGCCATCACTTTCAACATGCCAAATGGTAATTTAATCGATAAATTTTTATTTTTTTTAATTGATTTAATTTAAATCAAATGAAAACATATGGATTGTTATTTCGGCAAATGATTTCCTTAACTCTTTCATGCCCGATGTTGCCTATAGGCAACATTGTAAATTTTTGTTTATAAATTCCGTAATTTTTAATTTTTTTAAAAGATTTTTTTTTGCAAACAAGCTTGGTTAAAAACGTGTGAAATCAGAATACGTAGGACTCTGAATTTAATACCACTTCATATTTAGGCCATGACTAACAAACACATGTCCTTAAAAAAATTTTAGCTCTGGCCCGAAAAATTCGGGCATGAAAGGGTTAATTTTCTTATTAAAAACTAAAGATCAGAACATTGATCTTGAAACCACAACTAGTTTTACTTAATGCTCTTCATAACTATTAAAATCTGTTTCAATTTCAATTTAATTTTCTTAACTATTATGTGCCACAAATAGTAAAAAAAAAACACAATTTTTATGATTAAAAAAAATAAAATAAAAAATAAAATTTTTATGCAAATTTTTTGAATGTTTAACGTATGAATCTGTTCTTTACGTTCTCTGCTGATTGGTAGTGTTGCAGCAACTGATTTTAGATTTTTTTCATTTTAAAACAATTGGCTCCAGTCGGCTAGATAATACCTGTTTTGTTATTCTCATACAACAAAAAATTTGTCAATTTTAATTTCACTAGAACGTGATCACACACGCCCATACCCACCTAAATGACTAACTAACTGACTTACACACAGCATCGGAGATTGGTAACCGATATACATACTACATTTACATTAAATTAGAATCAGAAACGAAAAATTAAAAATCGATTTCAATGTCTTTGAGGAGATTGACGTCAAACGCATTCTTCAGTTTTACCTTCTTTTTTTCTAACATTTTTTCTAACAGATGAGTCTTAATTTTTTATTGTTTGTTGACCGCACTTATCGAAAATATTTGTAGTTGTTGTTGTCTTTTGTTTTTTTTTATTATTTGTTTTACTGGTCCATATGCAAATTAATATTATATCGTATACTTTATCAGCATGTATGTATGTTTGTATGTTTATTGTTTATATCGTGTAGACTATTTTTTAATGAATTTCTAAGGAAATTGAAAATTGTTTGAAGGCGCCAATTTGGTAATTTAAATTTGAATTTTCGAATGATAACGTAAATAATATGTGTTTTTCTACTGGACTTTGCTTAAAATTGCGCTGTAGTTCGCATTCTATTCATACTGAGTCATATTATAATAAGGTGACCAGTTGCTACATTATAATAGTAAATTAATTAATAAATTAAGGTATAAAGGATTCGATTGAGGTATCTGTTGTCATCGCTTTGATTACACAATCCTTTTACTTGTTAAACATGACAATCTTAAAATTGCAGGGAAATACTGAAGTAATCGTTCGCTCTGTGTATTCTTCATTTTTCGGTGACGCAACTTCTGGAAAAATTACTAGTTGTTGGTTATCATCTCTATTTCCCTAATTTCTTTACTATTTTGTTGTCGTTCGTCGTCCTTGTTTTTTTATCTGGGGTAAACATTTAATCGAATATTCATAAAATTATATTCGATTTATAAAACATAATTTGTATGCAAATTAAGGCTGCCTTCCAAAATGTTAGTTGCTTTGTGTTTGAACAAATTATCGTTTTTCATAATGCCGCTGTACAAAATATATACAATGTATTCTATTTCAAAACGTCGTCAATATGTATTTTTAACGCAGTCAAAAAGCAATCAGGCATCGGATTTATAGGTGATGCATTGTTTGGTTACTTTGCATATCTACATAGTTTATATACAGTAGTAGAACTGCATACAAACTTTGTATTGATACATTTTGGAAGGCAGCCTAATTTCATAAAATCTTCTTTTTAAAAAAATAATTTTTTGAAATTTAGGCCTGGAACAGAATAAAGTAGTAGAGACTGAAGCTTACTACGTAATGAGTAGCTTAGCAAGAAAAAATGCGATCAGAATAGTGAAGCTCTCTTACAATGTTGCCAAAAATCATATTAAATTGTATACATACATAATTGGCCCTTACAACCCTTTAGTCAGGATTACGGCGTAGCTTCTCACATCACTCATTTGTGTGTGTTTATTTTATACATGAGTGGCGGGAACTACAGTTCTAAAGTCGATTGCGAACGACAGATTTTTGAGAAACTTCATTTCAATTTTATTTACTCTAAGTTTTTGCCAGAAATCTACTGAGAGGAAGTCGCCGAGGAAATATTCTTTCACTTTTCCTTTTGTTGGAGATGTCCGACCTGTAGTTTGAATCGAGACCTCACATCCAATAAGCCAACACACCAATTTCTAGACTACGGCGACTTTTCATATCAATTTGTATAATAAATATATATCCAACTGCAAATTTTTCTCCAGCAACATTAAAATTTATATTTCTCATATCTAATGTTGAATATATTGAAAATCAGGGGAATCCCCCTTTACAATTCAACGCCTCCATTCTATAACGTTCTAAGTGTACTTCGAACGTTTTTAATGTTCTTGCATTTTTAAATTCAACGTTCTCTAACTTAAATACTTTCAAAAATTGGTTAAGATGCGCCGATCCGTTCCGAAGTTATAGGGAAAAATCTACTTAGAATACACATATGGTCGTATATCGCGTGAAAACTTTGAGAGCTTATAACTCAAAATACACTTTTTCGACTTAGAATGTTATAGAACGGAGGCGTCGAATTTATATTTCAAAAATTCGAATTTTCAGCTTTAACCTCTACTACACCTCTTGACACAAATTTGAATTGTTGTTTTTAACTTTTCACAGCTTGCAGCACTACTCGTTAAGTTATACTACTGCGACTATTCTGTTCCCCACTTTACACTGATTAGAAAACGATTACGGGATATGATTCCAAATTATTTAATTTGAAATATTTTAAATATTCTTTATGTTCTCTTACCTTTCGGAATACAGCATTTTTTTATGAAATAGAAATAGAAGTAATACCGAGTATTGAAATTAAAAACTTTGCTAGTTCGGAACAAGGCGTTATATTCTAATTTTAATCGCTAGTGGTAAAAAAGTTTTCCTTTTAGCAAAAAGTCAAATTAGATGAGTGGCTACTACAATTACGTATTCTGGAGACACTGATTTGAGTAGCCGTATTTAAATTTCCACAGCTTGAAGTGCTACTCGTTATGGTATACTACAGCGACTATTCTGTTCCCCACTTAAAACTGTTCCGTCACAATTAAAAACAAAATTATTAAAAATTTCATAAATTTTAATAAAGTTTTGAAAGAATATTTCTATATTTCTAGCGAATGAAATTTCTAGTGGCTCTAGCTTAAGCATAGTAATTTAAGAACCTTTCCTCGTTTGCTGGCAGTCCATACTGATTAATATACATATACTAGGTTAAGTCAGTGAATGAAACACTGGGTTTTAGATCAAAAAATATCATTTTATTGTTTGTCAAGCGTTTCTCCAAAACTTTTATTATCACTTCCGAAAAGTATCGACAAATCCTAGATCAAAATAGATTTATTTGTGAGACGATTTCAATGTTGTTATTTACACAGGGAAACTAGAAATAGACTCACACTGTGGTAAAACCAAAGAATATAGTGAATGGAAAAGCAAGTCTAATTCATGTCTGCTGAAATTATGCGGTACTCGGCTATCATGGCTGTCAAATACAAAGCTAAGCTTAAACTTAGTGTTTTCTCAAGAGGTGGCGTTGTTTGAACTGAGGTTTTAATTCTCGGGGTCTACCTCATAACGACAACGGACAGAAAATGCATATCAGTGACTCTAAGTGCAAGCTAAAGTAAAAATATTTTCACAAAGTTGAGTCTGTTTTGGCTTTCATAACACGAAAAGTTTATATGAATATGGAGTTTAGTTTCCCCTAATTATTGAAGACGCCGTGGTCTAGTGGGTAGTGTGTTGGCTTATTAGGCTTGTTCATACCCCAGGTCAGACATTAAGACAAAATACAAAAAGTATTTTTTCGGCGACTTCCTTTTAGCAGATTTCTGGCAAAAACTCTGAGAGTAAATAAAATTGCCATGCAAAGTTTGTCAAAAGTCTGTCGTTGGAAGTCGTCTTTAAACAGTAGGTCCCGCCATTCATGTCTAAAATTAACACACACAATATAAGTGATGTGAGAAGCTAGGTCGTAATCCTGACTAAAGGTTTGTAATGACCCATGTATGTAATTTTTTCCCCCTAATTAGAGTTGAAAATATTTTTGAAATATTTTTCTAAACCAATATTCTTTTTCCCTATAACTATTGCTCGACCTCTGGTCACCCTAATCTTAAAGCGGCGTATGTGAATGATAACAGTTACAGCCAAAACACATTTGAAACGATTATCAATAATGAAGTCAAAAGCAAATTCTATTTGATTTTGTTTTCGGAATTGGTTTGCAAATCCAATCAAATTAGACAAAATACTCATCATAAAAACATGAAATTCCCCAAAATCGAAAAAAATAAAAACAAAATAAAAAATTGAAATGAAGAGCAAAAAAACCAAAAACAAAAACAAGATTTGAGCATTTTTTTCATTTCTTTCTAACTTGTTTGTTGAAAAAAATATTTGAAAAAAATAACGTTTTTTAAGAGAAATGACCGGCAAAATTAAAACAAAAAACAGAAAAACAAAAAAATTATCAACTCATTGAGAGCCAAAGAGCGAGGCCAGATTTGAAATAAAATTTCAGTGATCGGTTAGAATGGGCTTAGATTTAAACAAGAGTTTGAATAGTGAAGAACTCACACAAGAGATATTAAATTGAAATTGAAAATAAACTTTTTAAAAGAAAACAAATTTAAATTAAAACATTGAAGAAGAAACAAAAAAATTAACAACAAGAACAAGAAACTTGAAAACATTTTTAAAAATCTTGCAAGCAAAGAAATAAAAGTGAAAACCAGTGAAATATGTTGGTGTTAAGAACTATTATAGCAAGCTGTTTGGCTTTAATAATAACAGTACAATTTGTAACAGTTACGGAGGCCTATGCCATAGGTCAATCCAAGTATGGACGCATAGAGAAGTTTCCCTATCAAGTTATGCTGATTGGCAAACAATTGTGGCGTAAACGTATTTTATGCGGTGGCACTCTATTGAATAGCAGATGGGTATTAACGGCTGGCCACTGTACCATGGGTGTAACACATTTCGATGTGTATTTGGGCACCAAAAGTGTAGACGAATCCTTGGAATCGGGCAAAGTTATTTTACGCAGCAGTAAATTCATTGTACACGAAGGTTTCAATCCGGTAACAGCGGCCCATGATATTGCTTTGGTTAAATTGCCGGAAGATGTGAAATTTACCTCACGCATTAAGCCTGCCATATTGCCCTATACCATGAAAACTGATCAATTTACTGGCTCGCGTGTGGTAGCCACTGGCTGGGGTGCTGCGGGCGAAACCAGGTACTCTGATCCTATGCAATACACTGAACTGAAAGTCATTTCAAATAGTGAGTGCTCTAATGAATTTGATGTCATTACCGATGGCATTTTATGTGCCAAAGGCTTGAAAGATGAAACTGTATGCTCTGGCGATTCTGGCGGCCCTTTGGTCTTAAAGGGTACACCCGTGGTTGTAGGCATTACTAGTTTTGGTCCTGCCGATGGCTGTGAAACCAATATACCTGGAGGTTTTACACGAGTTACATACTATTTGGATTGGATCGATGCAAAAATCGGCGGCAGTCAACAACAGACACAGTCTCTGCAGCCTGTGCAGCAACAGGTTAAGACTAACGATCATCAGAATATCGTTTAGTTGTTAAACGGTGGGGACACTCGCGTGCCCTCTCCTCTAGCAAAATGGCTGTGTTAATTTTAAATCTCAATTTGTGACTGACTGACTGAATTTTATTTTTTTATTGGTTTTATTAGCTTTATTTTTTATTAAAATTATTTTAATTTTTATTATTATTCTACTCAACTGTATTATATTATTGTATATGAATATTGACTACAGTTATTATAGTTTGTAAGGAAATACGGAATTTAAAGATTTTTTCTTGAACTTGAAAAAATCTTTTAAAATTTCCCACAGGGGCTGTTTTAAAAAAAAAGCCTCTCAAATTATAAAAAAAAAGAAAACAATTTTCCATTTTCATTTTGGTTGTGATATTTATATGTGTATTTGAAGAAGAAGAATAAAAAATTAATTTTTTTTCATTTCTTTATTTTCTTAATAATTAATTGCTATATTTTATAAGCATTTGAATGTATTATTTATTTAAATTATTTTTTTAAAACTGTGTAGATATGTACGTATATTCTACCATGTACCAAACAAATTTCTTTAAGAAAAAAAAAAATCAAAAAAAAAAACTTACAAAATTTAAACAAAATAAAAAAAAACTTAAATAAAATAAAAATAAAAAATATTAAAATATAAATTAAAAAAAATTTTTTTGTTTTGAAATTTAATACAAAGAAAAAAAAATATAAAAAAAATTGTGGGGAATTTTACCATTCTCCCCACTTACTGTATTTTAAATAAATAATTTTAGCATTTTGTGAAAGGTTAAGATCTCCCCTCCTTAGAAATGATATAATATGACTGACGACTGACAGTTAAAAAAAAGTAAAAAAAAATCGAAAAAAAAAATTTTTTTTGTGACGTTATTAAACAAAAGAAATTTGCATATTTCTTTACGAATTAAAATTCAAATCTGAATTTGTGTTGTTGAAATTATAGAAAGACTAGTAAACGTTAGATGAGCAACGATTGACGTATTAATCAAACAAATTTGTAGACATTCAGAAAGCATTTGCAAAAAAAAAATTACTCTTTCTCCTTTATGGGAAATGGTTTGAAGTATTATTCGAAAGACCTTAACAAGGCCGTTGTCCAATATACATATGCATATAGATTTGCATAAACCAATGACTTTTATATAAGCTTTGAGAAAAAAATTTATTTTGTTTATTTATCGAAGCTGACTGGCATAGACTTTATTGAGAAGAGTTTAGATCTGAATTGTAGCACTTAATAGTTAAGCTTTAAAGGGAAGAGCTTTATAATTGTGATTGTAAATTAAAATTTTCCTAATTTATCAAAGCAATTTTATTCAGAGTTTCCGATTTCACAATATTTATCGAAGAATATTTTCCGATTCTGATCAGTCTATATAGCCTGAGTGCTAAAGCCTGTGCTCTATCTTTTCTTTTATCTTAAAAAAGTCTGAAAAATATTTGAAAATAATATGAACGGATGATTAGTAATTACCGTTAGTCTAGAGGTAGTGTTTTAGCTTATTAGACGTGAGGCCTCGGTTCAAACCTCAGGTCAGATATCTCCTTCAAAACGAAATATGAAAAAATATTTCTTCGGCGACTTCCTCTTCCTAAAGTGTTGTAATGACCAATGATGTACGTATGTATGTAATGGTTAAGTGTTGACAGATACATAATATGGGAAAGACAACTCCAGTCTTCTCCGGATATAATAATTCCCCGCTTAGTAGCACTGAAACTTATGCAATCTTGATTTTTGCGTCTCAATATGCTATTTCGTTATATGCATTCCGCTTTTAAGCATCCCCTCTTATAAACGCGAAAAATTGCAATAAATAATTTAAATTTACTTCAAGAAAAAATTCGTTTATATGCACCCGACAGCATTCTTTTCTAAATTGGGCCTGTTCACTAACTCCCGCGTTCGTACGTTTAAACGTTTACCATTGACACCATTCGGCAGATTTATTTGGAGAAAATAGTAAAAAATTTGAACAGCGCAATACAGTTCCATAGGATGTTCCTTATGGCTTCATTTTCCTCCAAACAGAGTCTGCATTCTGTCCCCAACCAGAAGACGTAACCAAATGAGGCAACACAATCTCAGATAATTGATTTTTTAATATTTACCTTTAGTAGTTTGTAAACCTTTTCTACTAATCTGGCCCCTTCCCACGACAATCGAATCTAGACTCCGGAACAACCCGATTACTCATCGACCAAGGATTGTCAACCCAGCGAAAGCTGATTCAACCAGAAGTTTTTTCCCAAGGGAGACTTTTCCGGAGACAGCAGCAGAGCTGTTACAACAACACCAACTAATCTGGTCTGGTGCAGGTCTCGGTGAAATCAACGACCTGACATTCTGTATAGATTATTAGACGTAAAGCCAGGTTTCGAGCCTCAGGCCAGACATCAAGGTAAAATACAAAAAGTATTTCTTCGGCGACTTCCTCAGCAGATTTCTGGCAAAAACTCTGAGAGTAAATAAAATTAACATGAAAAAGTTTCTCAAAAATCTGTTGTTCGGAGTCGACTTTAAACTGTAGGTCCCACCACTCATGTATAAAACTAGCACACACAACATAAGTTGTGTGAGAAACTAGGACGTTGTACAATGGGTCAATTCGACCTCCGAGTACTGTACTTGTCTGAATTGACAAGTACACGTCCTCTAACCTAACCTAACCTTCTGTGTAGATAAAGCTACCTAGAATATGCCTAAAAAGGAGGTATGATGAGGTTTCATCTTCAGCAATTTCTGCACAGTGATCGCAAAGTGGCACGGAGGAAACTTTTAACCTTGTTCACCGCACCGAGTTGTAAAAGACGATCGAAGCCTTCTACAACCAGTCAACATTCCATCGAATACGAAGCCAGTGCTGTGAATGAAAGAAATAGAATTTTATCAGCTTAAATGACACGTAGCATACAATACAAGAATTCTTCGCTCATAAACACTGTCATGCAAAAATTTTTTAAAGCGTTTTTGCCTGGGGACATTGCCTTGGCAGAGGAGTACAGAAAATATTTCAATCACTAAATTGGCTTGAATTGGTATTGGTATGGAATGTGTCCTTAAATAATATGTTGTATCCTGCAAAGTTTTAAATTGATGAGCCCATATATTATTTCAATATTTACCTTTTTCCGTGGCCGTTAAATTCCAAGAACACATGTACCAAGATCGACTTGAAATGTACATTAAAATTTCTAATTTTAATAGGAAGATTATGTTTCCTGCTTCTCCATACTTAACACGGCAAACTCATATTATGCCACGCCTAACCTTATGTAACCAGTTTTGCAT
Organism: Sarcophaga variegata; assembly: GCA_932273835.1. Taxonomy (NCBI): domain Eukaryota; kingdom Metazoa; phylum Arthropoda; class Insecta; order Diptera; family Sarcophagidae; genus Sarcophaga; species Sarcophaga variegata. The sequence goes on along the minus strand of OW026362.1, from coordinate 20,102,719 downwards.
ATCAGCTGGTTTTTAAATTTGCACACTTCTTCGATTTTGCTGTTTTTGATGCGGGACTTACAGTTTAAAGTCGACTCCGAACGGCAGATTTTTTAAGAAGATTTATACTATGTTCAGATATGCACTTTTATTGAGTCAATATTCAGTTAATTGAGTACAGACAGTTCAGTTGCTTATTCAATATTCATTCAACAGCTGGTAAACAAAACAGCTGGTTGTTTCAACAACATTGTTTTTTTTTTTGAGTTGTCAAATATCAACAGAAAGTGTTCGGCTAATTGTAATATGCTCACTAAACACATTTATGACAGGTTGCTGCATTTTAAGTTTTACTCAATATTATAACAATTTGCGTATTTATTGCGCAATAATTAATTGAAACTTTATATGAAATATTGAGCTCAATAATGGCATTTATTGCGATTTACGCAATAAAGGTTCATATCTGAACTCCGTATTACATGACAATTTGATTTAACCTCAGAGTATTTGCCAAAAATCTGTTGAGAGGAAGGATCCGAAGAAATAGTTCGTATTTCGTTTGATGTCTGACCTGGGATTTGAATCGTGGCCTCACGTCTAATAAGCTAATACACCACCTACCAGACAATGACGACTTTATAAGGTTAACAACCTCACAAAAATTATCTGAACTCCTGATAAGAGTCTTTCAAAAAATTATTCATAAATTTATTTCGTGTTTTAGAAGGGGAAAAGCAGGCGTTAAAATTATCAAAATAATTATGTATTCTTCACAGAAAATTTTCCATCTAAAGTGAATTATTTCACTGGATGGATGACCTCTTTACTATTCCTCAAGAAATCTAATTTTTATTAGAAAATTTCTTTTCTTTCCCAAGAGTACATGTATGTATCTTTAGATGCCTTTGCGAAATGAGTTGTTAGTGACAATAATTCATTTAAGATTTATCACTTTATTAATGCAAAAATAAAATTTTGCATATAAACTTAATAAATAATATTTGAAATAATTTATTAACATTTCACAATATGTATGTATGTATGTATATGTTTCTGTGTTGGCTTAATTAAATTTACTTGAACATTTCAATTCTCATTAAGAAAAAAAAAATAGACAAACAATACAACATTTTATATGAAATTTATCACCACTTTATGGAGAGCAGCTGGGGCTTCCTTTCTAAAAATGGAATTTCCAAAAAATGTTTGGCATGAGACTTTCATAAATTTTTTATTTACTTTTAGTTAAAATAGGCTGACTTCCAAAATGTTAGTTGCTTTGTGTTTGAACAAAGTACCGTGTTTCATAATGCCGCTGTACAAAATATATACAATGTATTCTATTTCAAAACGTCGTCATTGTGTATTTTTAACGCAGTCAAAAAGCAATCAGCACCGGATTTATAATTGATGCATTGTTTCGTTACTTTGCATATCTACATAATTTATATACCATAGTAGAACTGCATACAAACTTTGTATTGATACATTTTGAAAGTCAGACATAGTTTTCATTAAGAAAAAAAAAATAAAATAAAAAACAATTGAAATGTTGGTAGGTTTAGGATATTTTAATTACATTTAAAATTAATTAAATTAAAATTAAAGGAATTAAAGAAAATATGGAATTTAGTTGCCCTATTCTAGTAGCGTTTTGTAGCGAATTGGCTTATCAGACATGAGTTGTTGGTTCAAACCCCAGATCAGACATCTCCAAATAAAACGAAATATGAAAAAAATATTTCTTCGGCGACCTCCTCTCATCAGATTTCTGGCAAAAACCCTGAGGGCCATTATTTCAACTTGCCGTTAACTGAAGGGAGGATTTTAACGGGCAGATAAATTGTTTTTCATTATTATAAGTGGACAATAAGGAAAAAGTGAGCGTTAAGCTAAAGGTAGGATCACCATACCTTTATCTTTTAAAGTTAAGTTTATGTTAGAAGTTGGCGTATTATATATTATTTTCAATATGGCAACTTCAAATATAAACAAAATGAGGAAACATAACAACAAAAAAGAGACCCTTCTTTGCCACTGAGTTTAAAAAAACTTGTTTAATTGAGCAGTTTTATTGACATTGCTCCGGCACTGCCATATTTTTGAAAAAGTTAACTTTATTTTATCTGTAAGTTGTAATAACGAAAAGAAAAGTTAAAGATGACTTTACAGTTCCCTTTACCTAAAGGCAACTTTAACTAAATCCAAGTAAATAATATTACCATGAAAAGTTTCTCACAAATCTGTGGCAGTTGCCCTTTGCCTATACGGCGGGAGATATTCTGAGAAAAGTGCCCCGATAATCATCGAAGTATTTGAACATCCTAAAAAAGATGGTCGATAACCGAAATTCAGTCAATATTATGCTTCTGAGAATATCAAGTACATTGGTCAATACAGGGTTTAATCCAGAGCAGGGTTTGATCAAAACTGGTTGACAATAGCTCTAAAATGTAAAGGGTCCGCCAAATAACTTTTTTTTTTAAAATGCTTTAAAAAAAAAGTACTGAATATTTTCTCAAATTTCCTTTCTTATTTGTGACTCGTTTTGGGTGCGTCGGCTTTTCAATGTATGCGTGCGGGTTTTCTGTGCCCCAAATCCGACAATTTTGCTTGTTTACATACCCGCCAAGATCAAAATGAGCTTCACCTGAAAAGATGATTTTTTTTTGCCAAAATTGGCATCTTCTGGTGTAGGCTAGTGCATGGCCAGCCAAGGCAGCCATTTGAATGAAATTATTTTCCATTATTAACCGGAAGGATTGTACTTTCAAATAAAAAAAGAAATTTGAGAAAATATTCAGTACTTTTCTTTAAAGCATTTTCAAAAAAAAGTTATTTGGCGGACCCTTTATAATAGTAACGGTGCTGATATTTAAGCAATGAAACGTTTCTGACAAATCTGTAGTTCAGGGTTGAGTTTAAACTGTAGGCCTCGCCACTTATGTATAAAATTAAGTAGTGTGTGTAGGTCGTAATCCTGACGAAAGGGTTGTAATTACCAATTATATATATATATGTATATAATTTATTTATTTATTTCATAAAAACCAAATAACGTCATTTATTTTTTAATTAAATTTTATTTTATTTTTTCTGTAAGAAAACAAGAATAAAAATTTGACGAACAAAAAATTTCCCAAATTAAAATCAGTTTAATAATTTCAACAAACTAAATAAATAAACGAAACAATAATTAGTAACTTAATTAATGATTTAAACACGGTTTGATACATTTAAGACACCCCTCCAAAGCCATATTGAAAACCAGATCGATTTAAATCGTTGCTAATTTAATGCGAAATTCTTTTGCTGACATTGCGTTCAAGCGAAAGCAAAAATACGTCAACAAAATCATTAATTATTAAATATAATCATACTAAAAAAGAATAAAATGAAATAGATTTGATTTTATTTTATTTATTTATTTATTCTTTTATCTATTGATCTAATTTTTTTTATTATTTAATTTATTTGGAGAGAGAGAGAGGGAGAAAAACAACATAAAAATTCGAGTAGCCACTAATTTTTTTTTTGTATAAAATATTCCTGCACCAATAAATCTGTATTAATTTCAGTCTGTCTGTCTGTCTGTCAACTTGTCCGTCTGTCCAATCGCCTGCACCATCTGTTTGTTGTAGTGTTTGTTTAGTTATTAAAATCAAATCATATTTCAATATCACTTCACTAATTATTCGAAATCCATTGAATATATTAACACGCATATCTGCATAAATACATATACAGTGGGTGTGAAAATTATGTTAACAATGAAATTAATTAGTTTATAAAAACATAATTAAACAATAATTGACGTATACGAGGTATGTTCAACAATTTATGTATATTTGAATATTTCCAACTATTTCTGTTAAGCTCTCGGTATAACTTTGATATTAGGTGTAGTAGGTGGTTAAAAGTCGCCGTAGTCTAGTGGGTAGTGTGTTGGCTTATTAGACGTAAAGCCAGGGTTCAAACCCCAGGCCAGACATCAAAACAAAATACAAAAAATATTTCTTCGGCGACTTCCCTCAGCAGATTTCTGGCCGAAACTCTGAGAGTAAATAAAATTGTCATGCAAAGTTTCTCAAAAATCTGTCGTTCGGATTCGACTTTAAACTGTAGGTCCCGCCACTCATGTATAAAATTAACATACACAACATAAGTGGTGTGAGAAACTAGGTCGTAATCCTGAATGAAGGATTGTAATGACCAATTATGTATGTATATAAAGGGTGGGACATTTTAAAGTTTAAATTTAAAAATGCTATGAATCGAAAACGATTTGAAATTTTGCCGACTTTTTGTTGTTGTTGTAAAGTAGAATTGTTCCTGTTAGAAATATAAAATTGTTTTATTCATAGGGCTGCCGCGGGTGACCTTTCAGTAGCTCTTTCGATCGAAACAATTTTCGTACACTTTTTTGAGTGTATGAGATCGTATCTCGGCAATGGTATCACGAATGTTGGTCTTCAAATGCTCAAGTGTTTCTGGTTTGTCGACATAACACTTTTCTTTAAAGGCTCCCCCCCCCCCACAGAAAATAGTCCAACAATGTCAAATCGCATCTTCTTAGCAGTCAATTGACTTCACCATTTCGGCTAATTAAACGGCCATCAAAAGTTTGACGCATTAAATCGATTATGGCATAAGATGTGTGGCAAGTTGCACCATCCTATTGCAACCAAACATCGTTTACATCAATACCATGAAGTGCGGGTACAAAAAATCGGTTATCATTGTGCGATAGGTGTCTCTGTTGACCGTAATGGTTGCGCCGCCCTCATTTTTAAAGAAATATGGGTCAATAATACCTCCGCTCGTAAACCAAACAGTCACTCGTAGTGGGTGCATTGGCTTCTAAGCCCAAAATACGGCAATTTTGCTTATTAACATACCCACCAAGATGAAAATAAATTTCATCCGAAATGATGAATTTTTTTGGCAAACTCGACACAATCGTGCAGATTCTCATTGGCCCATCTAGCGAAGGGAAAACGAAACGTAAATCGATTCATTACGTTTAGTGGATATAATATACTGAATTTTGTGACAGAATAGAATAACATAAGCATTGCCAGATTCGAAATAAACGATGGTCCACCCGATATTGTTGCTTCTTATGATGTTCGTGGCCTGCGGTATAGGGATTAGATAGAGGGTTTCTTCGGTGAGTTATTAAACATTTGAAAGCCATGATGAATATTTTTTATTCGTGGAACTTTTATTAGCGCTGCTGCTTGGCCGCCCAAGTAAGGCTACAGCAACGGGTCAAACGCCAGCCCAGACATGTCAAAAACGAAATATGAAAAATACTCTGAGAGTAAATAAAATTGGCATGGAAAAGTTTCTCAAAAATATGCTATTCGGCTACAACTTTAAACTGTAGGTCCCGCCACTTATGAATAAAATTAACACACACAACATAAGTCGTGTGAGAAGCCAGGTCGTAAACCTAAGTGAAGGGTAATGTAATGACCAATTAAGTAAGTGAGTGAGTATAAAGATCTAAATAACGTTAAAGAAAAATTAAATGTGAATAAAACATTTATTTTAGGGGCCAAATTACCCGTCTAAAAATTGTAAATTTCTAACCCTAATTTCTGGTTAAGATAATATTCGAATTCATACGATTAGAAAAATAATTCTAAAGGCCTCAGATACTATTTACATAACATGCAGCCTGATTAGAAAATGTCATTCACCTACCTTTGAGGGGTATAGCGGGATGAATAATCTTGTCGGGGTTTGTATATTCATACGCGGAATGAAAAAAAAACCTTTGACTAGGCCTTGTGCAAAGGAAGATGGCGCTCTGGGAAAATCTGTGTACTACAACCCGGCAAATCGATTTTAACAGAAATCACAAGAGCAAGCAATGCAAGATAGTAGTGGTGTTGCTAGTGACCGTTACGTACATATATCTGCGTAATACTAGATCTTCGGCATCACAACTTTTTTGTGTAGGATGCAATGACGTAATGAATCAGACACTTTCTCTGGCATTGTCTAGCGTTGTGTGTAAATAAAGAAAGGTTTCTATCTGTGTTCTCAATTAATTAGGTTTGCAGACCTTGCTTCCATGGTTTCATTAGGATCTTAAAATTTGTTTGAACATGATATGCTCTCATGATCTATTGTAAACTATTGAAGCAGTATAGTCTTATCCATTCAGTGATTTCACAGTGGTCGATCTGACTTTCATCTGAAGTGTAGTTTATTCAAGAAAATTACGAATATAGATCGTTTACCAACCGCATGTTAAATGCTACAAAACTGGTAATTAAAATGTTGCCACTTCTCGAGCATTGGATCATGATTATGATTGACATAATCGATGTACTGGGCTAGGCATTAGCAAAAGTTTGCAAAAAATATAAAAAGACTATGAGCGTTACAGGTCATGCCAATGTGGCCACTATCGTAAATAATTATCAGAATTTTTCTGTATCATAACTTTCTTAACAATTTGGCCTATTTTATGGCTCATTACGGCCTATTTTGCATTTGTATTTAAGTCTCCTCTCATATGCAATTCACGCAACAATTGAAGCAGAGATCACGCTGAAGTCTATTTATTTTTACTTACATCAAGATCCTGATAATAGTCGGCTTCTTTAGGACCATTTGTACTACCCGTATTTATTGAACAAAAAAGGCGAATTCTTTGTCTGTGAAGTGGCTGATTTAGGGATGTCATTGTGTCTTCCAAGTTGTGATATCCTGCTTTAGGTTTTTTATTGACTGAACTTATAAATGTTAATTTGGTTTTAAATTTTTTTCCTTCATCCCCTGTATTTCAATTACGCCATGTACTGTAGAGCATACTTTACTGAACTTGTTTCATTTGTTTTTGTTGCGGGTGGTGGTGGCATGCATGGTTTGCGATTGAACCCGTTCGTTCGACTGTTGTGAGAAAACAAAATTCGAAATCTGAGTTAATTTATGACGGTCAACTTTGAAAAAATCAGATTAAATTAATATTCGAATATCAAATAAACAATGAATTAAATGAAATAAAAAAAGAAAAGAAAACTTGTACATAAAATATCATACATACATAATTAATATCTTAAATAGACGAATAAATTATCATCAAAGTATTTGACTGGCGACAGACTTGAACATCTAAAACGGCTAATCTATCGATTATTTATTTCAAATCTCTTCAGATTGTTGTTGTTATGGTTTTTTTTTTTGTTTGTTATTTTTTATCAAAAGATAATCAGCAAATCGAATTAAAAACATAAAAAAAGAAACACAATAGATCGATGGAACGTTTAATGGCGTTAATGATTACGGAACTACATACCGTAGAAGATTTATAAGCGATTGTTTATAATAGTAACACCTCTTAGAACACCATACCATACCATGTGTATGTACATATGTATGTATGTTTAAGGAATTTAAATCTTAAATCAATAAATAGATTTTAAAAATGAACAAATATTTGCGTTAAAACATAAACAAATACCAATTAGAGAGAAATATTTAAACGTTTAATAATCATTCATTTGTCATTTGGAATTTGGCAAGGTAATAAAACATTATTAAAATAACGCAAATATACGCATTCTTTCTATTCTAAGTATTCTTATGTTTCTTTTTTTTATATTATATTATGATTCATTCATTTACATAATTGTATAATAAAATATAATATTTAAAACGTATTAAATTCCTTTCGATTCAATATCAAATACGAATGCCATGTTAACGATGTAAGAATATTTATGGCATTACCTTTGGGGAAGTTTGTTTACAAATCAAAACTATTTTTGAGTCTTAAATAAATTATGTAATAACAATAAAAACAGATATTTTTGTAGGCAAAAAAATTCTGAACAGTTGTGGTTAACTGGCTAAAGCCTATTGGTTTAAAACCCAGTCAGAATATCTACTTCAATTGTTGCGTGATCTCTGCTTCAATTGTTGCGAGAATTGCATATGAGAGGAGACTTAAATACAAATGCAAAATACGCCATAATAAGCCATAAAATAGGCCCAATTGTTAAGAACGCAATGATACAGAAAAATTCTGATAATTATTTACGATAGTGGCCACAGTACCATGACCTGTAACCCTCATAATATTTTTATATTTTTTGTTATCTTGTAAATTTCTAGCCCAATATGTCGATTATGTCAATCATAATCACGATCCAATGCTCGAGAAGTGGCAACATTTTAATTAACAGTTTTGTAGCAATTTTTAATTAATTGAACACCTTCTGCAGTTGGTAAACGATCTAGATTCGTAATTTTCTTGAATAAACTACACTTCAGATGAAAGTCAGATTGACCACTGTGGAATCACTGAATGGATAACACTATACTGCATCAATAGTTTTCAACAGATCGTGTCATGTTCAAATAAATTTTGAGATCCTAAAGAAATCATGGACGCAAGGTCTGCAAAACTGTTAATTCAGTACACAGATAGAAACCTTTCTTTATTTACACACAACGCTAGACAATGCCAGAGAAAGTGTCTGATTCATTACGTCATTGCATCCTACACAAAAGTTGTGATGCATAAGATCTACGATTACGCAGATATATGTACATAACGGTCACTAGCAACACCACTACTATCTTGCATAGCTTGCACTTGTGATTTCTGTTAAAATCGATTTGCCGGGTTGTAGTACACAGATTTTCCCAGAGCGCCATCTTCCTTTGTACACGGTCTAGTCAAAGGTTATTTTTTTCATTCCGCGTATGAATATACAAACCCCGACAAGATTATTCATCCCGCTATACCCCTCAAAAGTGAATGCCATTTTCTAATCAGGCTGCATGTTGTGTAAATAGTATCTGAGGCCTTTAGAATTCTTTTTCTATTCGTATGAATTCGAATGTTATCTTAGCCAGAAATTAGGATTAGAAATTTACAGTTTTTAGACGGGTAATTTGGCCCCTAAATAAATGTTTTATTCCCATTTAATTTTTCATTAGCGTTGTTTAGATCTTTATACTCACTTACTTAATTGGTCATTACATTACCCTTCACTTAGGATTACAACCTAGCTTCTCACACAACTTATGCTGTATGTGCTAATTTTATTTATAAGTGGCAGGACACATACAATTTAAAGTCGACTCTGAACGACAGATTTTCGAGAAACTTCTCAGGGGAATTTTATTTACACTTCGAGTTTTTGAAACTGGAAAAAGAGTTTTTGTTGAGACGAAGTCCCCGAAGAAATGTTTTTTTCATATTTCGTTTTGTTGGAGATGTCTGACCTAGGATATAAACCCTGATAAGCTTACATAGTGCCTACTAGACTAAGGGCCATTATTACAACTTGTCGTTAACTAAAGGGAGAATTTTAAAGGGCAGATAAATTGTTTTTCATTATTATAAGTGGACAATAAGGTAGAAGTGAGCGTTAAGCTAAAGGGAGGATCATCCAACCTTTAATTTTTAAAGTTAAGTTTATGTTTGAACTTGCCATACATATATATTATTTTCAATATGGCAACTTTAAATATAAACAAAATGAGCTGTTGCCCAAAGAAACCCAAAAAAACTTTTTTAATTGAGCAGTGTTATCAACATTGTTTCGGTACTGCCATATTTTTTAAAAAGTTAACTTTATTTTATATGTAGGTTGCAATAACGAAAATAAGTTAAAGGCGACTTTAAAGTTCGCTTTAGTTAAAGTTACCTTTAACTAAACCCAACTTTAACGGCAAGTTGTAATAATGGCATTAAGGCGAATTATTTAATCACTTATTCAAAAGAAATAAAAGAAAAACATTCATATTATTTTCTTTATTACAAATTTAACACACTTTCTGGTAGTGGGGGGTTATTGCTGGATGGAAGAGATTTATAAAAATAAAAACATCATCTGCTACAAAACAAAAAAGAACACTGTGGCGTATGTAAACTATTAATAAAATTTAATTTTCCTATAAATTTCAAACCCCACTTTGTTGGGGTTAAAAATTTTAACATTCACATCACCTGACAATCAAAGGCGAAAAGCGAGAATGCCAGCCATGTGTTCAATGTGAAAATAGCGAAAACAAATAAACATTTTTCCGTTAATATTTAAAAATAGATTTTGATAGTTTTGTTTTTGTTTGTTTTAATATGTTTTTTTTTTATTATTTTAAATAAAATTGCTTAAATTAAATAAATTTTAACTAAAATATTTCAGTTTCATTTTTATACAGAGAAAAGAGATATTTTTGTTTAAACATTTCAATGTAAAATCCAATTGAATTGAATTGAATTTCTGTTTAACCGGTTTTCTAAAGATCTTCTAAAAGCTATTCTTTTATTTTATTTTTAATTCTTTTTTTTTAACATATAAAGCTGTTTCTTATTTGGTGTTGTAGTTGTTGTACTTTATAGCATAAAATCTCTTTTTCATAAATTCTTTGGTTTTTAGAGTTTTTTTTGGGGGGGCAAAAGGGCTTTAAAAACTAAAACAAAAAATTGTGATTTTTTTAACTGCCACGCTTTATGGTGTTTATGCATTGGCAACAACGGCCGCTTTCTTCTCTATCAAACAGTCCAAGGCACAGGTGACATCGCAGAAAATTTCATCCACACCACGTTCAGCATTGATCTGGAAATTAGAGTTTTCATTCAATAAGATCTAAAGTTTGTGAAATTTATTTTCATTACAACTTACCACCAAAGTTTTATCGGTATATTGTGCTAAAATATCGTTGGTGTTCGATCTGAAAGTGGCAATGCGTGTCTTAATGGTTTCCTCATTGTCATCGGCACGTTTTTCTGTGGAGGCCGCTGCACGAGCCATTACACGTGCAACTAAAGTGGCCTATTAAAGGAAAATATTTGAATTTTAATTGAAACAAGTTTTTTCTTTCACTTTTTCTAATTTTCTTACATCAGCACAATCGAAGAACATAATCAAATCAGAGGGAGCAATTTTCTTTTCAAAGGCTACGCCTTGATCCTTTTCACGAGGATATCTGGAAAGAGCAAAAAAAATAGAAAACATTACAAAAGATTTTGAATTATGCAAACTATTCCGATATACTAAGGACTAAGGCCAATATAGGCTCTATTGTCTGTTCCAATAATTCATTAATAATACCGGCTTACACATACATAACTGGTCATAACAATCCTTTAGTCAGGATTACAACCTAGTTTCTCACACCACTTGTTGGTGTGTGTTAATTTTATCCATAAGTGGCGGGACCATACAGTTTAAATTCGACTCCGAACGACAGATTTTTGAGAAACTTTTTCATGGCAATTTTATTTACTCCCCGAGTTTTCGCCTGAGCAGGCAGTTGCCTAAGACATATTTTTTCATATTTCGTTTTGACGGAGATGTCTGACCTGGGGTTTGAAGCGAGGCCTCACGTCTACTTCTAGACTAATGGCAATTAATAATCATTCGTTCACATTATTTTCAAATATTTTTAAGACTTTTTTAAGATAAAAGAAAAGATAAAGCATAGGCTTTAGCACTCAGGCTACATAGACTGATCAGAATCGGAAAACATTCTCCGATAAATAATGTGAAATCGGAAACGCTGAATAAAACTGCTCTGATAGATTAGGAAAATTTTAATTTACAATCACAATTATAAAGCCTTTCCCTAAAACTTTTTTTAATTACTCCTGTCTTGCCATTTTGCCTTGGCTTGAATGACTTGAATTATCTGTTAATATCATTCAAGTTACTATTTTTCCTTTTGATGTTTAAAACTTTGAAACATATTCAGTTCTGAGTATAACAAAGAATTTCTTTATGAACCAGTTTACCTTCAAATACGCAGAAATTGATTCTACGAACTTTATTGCTGAAAAGATGTGTTAGAGAACCTGCTAAATTTTCAACCATTCAATTCAAACTTAATGATATACAAAAACTACTTATTTATCCCTCATTATCTATTTCATGGCCTCGCCTTTTGCGAGATGTAGAGAGAAGGTTAACCAATTCAAAGTTCAAAGAATTATATCGAGTGGACCATCTGTCGGTCTAAATTTCGAATCTGGCAATACTTATGTCATTCTATTCTGTTACAAAATTCAGTATATTATCTCCAATGAACGTAATGAACCGGTTTACATTTGAGCAACGTTGGGCTTTATTGGGCCAAAGAGAAAAAAATCATCTTTTCAGATGAAACTCATTTTCATGTTGGTGGGTACATTGAAAAGCAAAATTGCCGTATTTCAGGCTCAGAAAACACACACGTGGTCTTACAGAAGCCAATGCACCCAATCCGAGTGACTGTTTGGTGCGGCTTGTGGCATCATTGGACCATATTTCTTTGAAAATGAGAACGGCGCAACCATTATGGTCAATGAAAACATCCATCGCACCATGGTAACCGATTTTTTGCACCTCCTTTTCATGGCATTGAGGTAAAGGATGTTTGATTTCAACAGGATGGTGCAACTTGCTACACATCTCATGCTACAATCGATTTATTGTGTCAAAAGTTTGATGGCCATTTAATTAGCCGAAGTGGCGATGTCAATTGATCACGTGCATGAAAATTGGTCCGCTCGAATGAGGTACTGTGAGCCCAGCCATATGTGTGGCGTGCATATGAATGAAATAATATTCCACTTCCAACCGGAGCAATTGTACTTCACAACAAAAAACTAAATTTGGAAAAATTTAAAACCATTTTTGTTTTATTGCATTTTTAAATTAAAACATTTAAATGGTCCACCCTTTATCTAGGGACTGATTCCTAATTCGCTTCGAACTTTTACCGACCATTTCCAATTGATTGGTGTTTACATGCTCTTCTCTAATATTGTTAACAAGACCCATTGAATCTTCAAAATGCAAAATTTTTAAAAGTGAAAGCAGGACTTGAAGTCGCCGTAGTCTAGTAGCTAGTGTGTTGGTTTATTAGACGTAAAGCCAGGGTTCGAGCCCCATGCCAGACATCAAAACAAAATACAAAAAGCATTTCTTCGGAGACTTCCTCTCTGCAGATTTCTGAGAGTAAATAAAAATTACCATTAAAAAGTTTCTTAAAAATTACCATTAAAAAGTTTCTTAAAAATCTGTCGTTCGGAGTCGACTTTTAAGTGTAGGTCCCGCCACTCATGTATAAAATTAACACACACAACATAAGTGGTGTGACAAACTAGGTCGTAATCCTGACTGAAGGATTGTAATGACCAATTATGTATGCATGTATGAAAGCAGGACCGAAATTGTTAATTGCTTAACTACATGTTGTGTTATTAACTAAGGAATTTCGGTTTTTAACTTACCCATCGATTAAGAAGCCCTTAGCGCCGCTCATTCTTTCGCGAATAGCTTTTTCCAACAAACCCAAAACATCATCGTTGGAAACTAATTTGCCCTCCTTCATAATAGCAGCCAATTCTTTGCCTTTGTCCGAACCGGAGGCAACCTATAGAAAAATTAAATACAATTTTCAAGTTTAATTATTGTTAACTTGTTTTTCATTGGTGGCAAATTAAACAACTCACCTCTTCACGCAACAAATCACCACTGCTCAAGTGAACGAAACCATATTTTTCGACAATTTTGGCACATTGAGTACCTTTGCCACAACCGGGACCACCCAAAAGCCAAATAATTGGTACACCAACCTGTAAAAATACAGAAAAAGGATCCATACAGGACAAAATAAGGATAAGAACTAAAATATTTATTCAGATATTTAAAGCATATTCAATAAATTACAATATTTAGGCAAATATAGCATCAAAATATTTAAAAAAAAAGCTGAAAAAAAATATTATAATACAGACGTTTTTTTTTGTACAATAATTTTATTATGGCAGTTTATTTAAAAGCGCCTTTTTGAGATCAAGATCAAGAGAGCGAGAGGTATTTTTAAGCATTAAATTCAAAAGAAATTTCTTTACAATATAAGGTTAATAATGCTTTGATATTTATTTATAGAATATTTTTATTTATATTTATTGTATTATAATATATGGTATAACAAAGAATAACAAACATGCTCTGTCTTACATTAGTTTTTATTTTAATTTTATTATTGAAAACAAAGAGCAAAAATGCCGAGATAGATAGAGGAAGGGTTTTGTTTGTTGTCTTCAAGGAGAATGTTTTTGTGTTTTTGTTTTCATTGATATTTTACATTTAATTTTACACACACATACATACATACATACGTTCATTTACAAACAACAATTATTACCCATTATTACGGTCTCAAAAAAGGAAGAGATAATGAGTATAGCAGAGCATTGTACTTACACCCACTTGCTGTCTTCGTAATTCCTCGGCTTTTTGTTTATTACTGGCTTCCTTCTTCATGGCCATTTGGTGACACATGAACAACTACATACGCAAAATTATGAAAATTGAAAACATTCAACAATATGATCAAGAGTTTTCAATAATGTTTGTAATTGTTTATGACTACATTTGTTTTTTTTTTGCGATTAGTAGAGTAGTACAGTTGCATTAATTAGTAGTAGAAAGCAATTAAAAAGGAAAGTCTATGCTTATTCAAGTTGTTAACGTTAGTAATTTAATTACAGGCTATTGAAATCCAGAAACATTGTCAGATTTTGTAAATAATTTCTTAACAAATAAATTTCTCTCATTGACTACCTCAAGTATATTCATCTAAAAACCAAATGATGAATGACTGCTTGCTCACAGCTGGCAGTTTGTTATATTATTTACAAGATTATAGAAATATACCGTTTTAGCAGTAGGCAGCGGTTATAATTTCATTACTCCTGACATTAACGTGGTAGCACAATGGAAGAATACAAAATAAAATTCATTTGATTTTGACGCTGCAAATCATGGTATTTGGAAAACTTTTTGCGAATCGAATACATAATAACCCCCTTGTGACAAAAAGATGAAAATAAAAGCATTTCCAATTGTCAACATTTAGTGTGCCGACCCCTGTATAAAAATATTTCCTCTTCGACTATCTTTTATAAAAATGAAGGAATAAATTGTGCTAAACCGGCAAATTGCCAAGTTTTTTTTTTTGTTGTGTTTTAACGGCAAGTGGTTCAAATAAACCACAACAAAATTTGTTTTTATTAAAGAACACATAAATATTTAGTTATTGTCACTAAGGACAGGCAATAAAATAACAAAAAAAAATAAGAAAACAAAATCAAACAAAAAATAAAATCAGGAAAAACTTTATTTAACCTTCAGTCAAAGTTTTTTCTTTTTTTTTTCATTGAAAATCAGAGAAATTTTTCAAGTGTACCAGGGCATGATATAAAAAAATATCATATATTTTTTTATTATAAAAATAGTTTTCATAATTATAATAAATAATTTTGTCATACGGTTATACGATATAATAAAAAATCGAAAATCATGTGTTATTTCAAATAATTATGTAAGATTTTTGTATTATTTTTATTGCTAAAAATGTTTTCCAAAAAAACTGTAAAAGTTCCATTTCAACTCAATTAATTAATTTTAACCGAAATATCATCTTGAACGGTGATACTCATTGAGCGGTTGAAAGCGTAAGTGAATATGAAAAATTGTCGAATTTAGGATGATACCAATCCACATGAGATTCAAGATATTATAATGCATCCAAAAAAAAGTCACTGTTTGCTGTGATTTCATGTCACCAGCCCATATTTTTTAGAGAACGGCGATGGCCAAGCCATAACTGTCAACGGCGAGCACTATAGGTAGATAATTACCAACTTTTTTTGACCTAATTTGGACACCAACGACCCATGCAACATTAGATATTCTGCACGAGCGATTTGAGAACGTGGTAATCTCTTGTGGTATTGATGTGAACTGGCCATCGAAAAAAAAAACGAAATTGACCCTGATAGACTTTTACTTGCAGAATGTTCTTAAGTCGTAGGTGTTTGCGAAGAAGCTATAAATTACACATTATCCAACAGTTTTTCGATTTGTTTATCCGTTAAAAAGATATACGTATTTTGAGGACAATAAAAGAAATGTTGACCGTGATCTGATTCCATCGAGTGGAGTGAAATCTCTTTTTCTCGAACCATTTCTTTAAGTTCGGAAACAAAATACTAAGGGCCATTATTACAACTTGCCGTTAAACTTGGGTTTAGTTAAAGGTAACTTTAGCTAAAGTGAACTTTGAAATCAACTTTAACTTCTTTTCAATATTACAACCTAATGATAAAATAAAGTTAACTGTTTGCAAAAATATGGCAGTGCCGGAGCAATGTCGATAAAACTGCTCAATTAAACAAGTTTTTTTTAAACGCAGTGGCAACGAATGGCCTCTATTGTTGTCGTTGTGTTTCCTCATTTTGTTTATATTTGAAGTTGCCATATTGAGACTAATATGTAATATGGCAACTTCAAACATAAACTTAACTTTAAAAGTTAAAGGTAGGATAATCCTTCCTTTAGCTTAACGCTCACTTCTATCTTATTGGGTACTCATAATAATGAAAAACAATTTATCTGCCCGTTAAAGTCCTCCCTTTAGTTAATGGCAAGTTGTAATAATGGCCCTAAATCTGAAGTATAAGTTGGATAAGCTTGAGCGATTTGTAACCATTATTGTTATTTTTTTTTAATGAAACCCTTTAGTCAGGATTACGATCTAGCTTCTCATGCCATTTATATTGTGCATGTTAATTTTATCTTTTTTTTACCAGAAATCTGCTGAGGGAAAGACATCGAAGAAATATTTCATATTTCGTTTTGTTGGAGATGCCTAACCTGGGGTTATGAACCGTAGTCTCACGTCTAATAAGCCAAAACACTCCCTAATAGACTACGACGACTAATCTACTCAAACCACACAGTAGTGTGCTGTCATTTGCTATCAAACACAATCTAAATGACGCAGATTGTAACATCTTTCAACTTTTCTGTCTACCAATATCCTACACTTTATATTTAGTCTCCGCTGTTTTTGATCATCTTGATTAAATAATTCTAATACAAATTTTTGTATGAATTTTATAAAGAAAGCAGGTATAAAAGAAAAAAAATAAAATTTTTTAATATGATCCTTACCATGACGCACGCAACGGTACATGTATCAATATCACAAAGCTTAATATTTTAAAAACAATTTATTTTTTGAAGAACTTTAAGTTTTTTGTTCTCGGTCTACCTTTTGGTGGAAATGCTTATTTTTTTAATATTGTTATACAGTCTTATTTATTTATTTTTGCTTTTTTTATTGATATTCAATTCTATTAATTCACACTTAAAAATTTGCGTAAATCTTTTTTTTTTTGACGTCATGCTTAGCGGTATCAAAGGTCAAAATAATGACTAATTAATGAAATCTTTGCTGAAAACATACTATATTATCGATAAATAAATAAATAAATAGTAGTTGTTGATGTCTTATAAACAATTCTAATTTTATTGGAAAATATGTTAACATAACAAATTTATTCAATATTTGTTACTAAGCGGAATACAGTCAGATTTCAAAGGTCAAAATCGAGTATAAAGGAATAAATTTGCAATTTAAAATTAAAAAACAAATTATAATAAATTTGATAATAAAAGGTTAAATCAAAATACAATACGATCTATCTTACTTGACCGTTGTAAACGGGGCGTTCACTTAGGTTTTAAAAAAATTTAAATTTATTTCTTTCTTTTCGGTTTTTTTTCTTTTTCTGAAGTAATTAATTAATTAATTAAATTAGAATACATAGAATTACGAATTACATATATCGTAATTATTAAAAGCTGGGTTACAAAGGACTATGTGTGTGAAGATAGATTTTAAAATCTATTTGCCTGGACGCAAACTAACAGAATTCTGTTAAACAATTAGTTTGAGGCTTGAAAAGAAAAACGGGAAAAATGATTTAAATTCCTGGTTAAAATTAGATAAAAAAGCAAAAGTTGGTAAAATAAGTCCTACTTAATAAGAACTACAATAAACAGACAGTCGCACGTTTCCGAAAGCTAATGTTAGCTGGTAAATAAATTAATAGTAGTAGTAGGTATAAATCAGGACATCAGGATTATTTGTAATGCATATTACGTCCCTTTAACTAATTTAATCGCCAGAAGCCTTAACAGAGCAAGTTTTCATAGTAGCTTTTGAATTTTTCCGAGATTTCAGATTTTAAAATCCTCCTGTGTCCTTTTGCGGGAAAACAGGACAACATGGTCAGAGAAAGTGTATTATTTTTAATGCATATTACTTCCCTTTAACTAATTTACTCGCCAGAACCCTTAACAAAGCGAGTTTTCATAGTAGCATTTGAAATTTTCCGAGATTTCAGATTTTAAAATCTTCCTGTGTCCTTTTGCGGGAAAACAGGACAACATGGGCAGACAAAGTGAATTATTTTTAATGCATATTACTTCCCTTTAACTAATTTACTCGCCAGAACCCTTAACAAAGCGAGTTTTCATAGTAGCATTTGAAATTTTTCGAGATTTCAGATTTTAAAATCTTCCTGTGTCCTTTTGCGGGAAAACGTGATAACAAGGGCGAGCATAATGAATTGTTTTTAATGTATACTACGTACCTTTAACTAATTTAATCGCCAGAAGCCTTAACAGAGCGAGTTTTCATAGTATATTTTGAAATTTCCGAGATTTCAGATTTTAAAATCCTCCTGTGTGTCCTTTTGCGGGAAAACAGGACAACAAGGGCGAGCAAAGTGAATTGTTTTTAATGTATATTACGTACCTTTAACTAATTTACTCGCCAGAACCCTTAACAAAGCGAGTTTTCATAGTAGCATTTGAAATTTTCCGAGATTTCAGATTTTAAAATCCTCCTGTGTCCTTTTGCGGGAAAACAGGACAACATAGGCAGACAAAGTGAATTATTTTTAACGCATATTACTTCCCTTTAACTAATTTACTCGCCAGAACCCTTTACAAAGCAAGTTTTCATAGTAGCATTTGAAATTTTCCAAGATTTCAGATTTTAAAATCTTCCTGTGTCCTTTTGCGGGAAAACGTGACAACAAGGGTGGGCAAAGTGAATTGTTTTTAATGTATATTACGTACCTTTAACTAATTTACTCGCCAGAACCCTTAACAGACATATGTACAATGAGTTTATACTTTTTGATTCAGTTTGAACAAGAACCAACACAGAAAATTTGCTAAAGTAGTGGAAACATCTTATGTACCGATAAAATTTAAAGGTTATGTTAAGTAAATGGCGCTGTATGTGGTCCATACATACATACATAATTGGTCATTACACTAAGTCAGTCAGGATTACAATCTAGCTTCTCATCACACCACTTATGAGGTGTTTGTTCATTTTTTACATGAGTGATGGGACCTACAGTTTAAAGTCGACTTAGGACAACAGATTTTGTAAGAAAGGCTGACTTCCAAAATGTATCAATACAAAGTTTGTATGCAGTTCTACCACGGTATATAAATTTTGTACATATGCAAAGTTACCAAACAATGCATCAACTATAAATCCGATGCCTGATTGCATTTTGACTGCATTAAAAATACACATTGACGACGTTTTGAAATAGTATACATTGTAAACATTTTGTACAGCGACTTTATGAAACACTATACTTTTTTCAAACACAAAGTAACTAACATTTTGGAAGTCAGCCAAACTTTTCATGGCAATTGTTTATGAGAGGAAGTTGCCGAAAAATATTTTTTTTATATTTCGTTTTGGTGTAGATGTCTGACCAGGAGTTTGATCCATGGCCTTATGCCTAATAAGCCAACATACTACCTACTAAACTACAGCGACTTCTAGCATAGCACAAATTTTGATAATAAAATTTTAGGTTGCTCGTTCGATAGTCTATTCATTGTGAAATGGTAGCCACATGTCACGAATCTCTTTTTGTTATACTGAAAACAAAATACAATACACTGAATATTAAATCAAAATAGAAAAAATCTCCCCTTATAGTATCTTAGACTCTAATGGAAATTATTTAATTAATTGGATTAATGTGTACATATTTTATAAATTAGTTTAAAAAATCTCTTTTTCCTCCCCCCATCAATCAATTATTGAATTAATTGTACATTTTTAATGCCACAATTAAAGATTGAATGAAATTTCCTTGAAGAAAACAACATTAGATTTGAATATTTTATTTTAAACAAAATAATAAATATGTATTCAAATAGAAAACAAAAACAAAAGCAAAAAAATAAAAAATAAATTAAGCAAGAAATCAAAATGAAAAATCATGTAATTAGATTTTCACAAATTTTCTCATCATTCAAGCAGATGCCAAGAAGAGAAAATTATTTAAATATTTACACTTTTCTATTTAAGAAAATAACACAATATAATGTATGCACGTGTATATGTATGTATATATGAGACTATTTACACACGAAAACAATAACAATGCAAGCGAAACAATAACAAATAAACCGCTTTTGTTTTTCCTCAATAAACATTTCACACACCACAATGGTTAATAAATTAATTGTTGATTCTGCCACCTACTCTGAATTATTTGTTTAAAAGAGAAAATTCATATCCCAGTAAACAATCTCTTATGAAAACATATCCAATAATCGTGTTTAATAACGAATTTGTTTAAATCCCATGGAAAATGTGAAAGTGTGGCAAAAGTGTGGTGTAAAAAAAATCCATTAAGTCCTACGCTTATGTTCCAGCAGATTTTAACGAGTAACAATACCTGTACGTTAGTCATATTTCAGTACAGGTCCGAATTAGAATAGTTTGACTGTAACATGAAGTCGTGAGGCCTCGGTTCAAACGAAAATATGAAACGATATTTGATATAATGACAGCTTTTAAATGTGAAAACCTTTTCGCATATTCCGGGCGGTATCACGGCGATAAGTTGACGAATATCGGTTTTCAAATGGCGTGAAATTACATGATCTAGGTTGCGAAAAAGGTCGCCGTGGTCTAGTAGGTAGTGTGTTGGCTTATTAGATGAAAAGCCATACAAAAAGTATTTCTCCGGCGACTTCCTCTCAGCAGATTTCTGCCAAAAACTCTGAGACTAAAAAAATTGTCATGAAAAAGTTTCTGAAAAATCTGTCGTTCGGAGTCAGCTTCAAACTGTAGGTTCCGTCACTCATATATAAAATTAACACACAGAATATAACTGGTGTGAGAAACTAGGTCGTAAGCCTGTAATGAACAATTATGTATGTACATAGAAACGATGTTTCTGGAACAGAGTTCTCTGGAGTGACGAATCTAAGTTTAATTTGTCCCAATCTGATGGAAAAACGTATGTAAGACGTCCTCCAAACAAAGCCTTTGATCCCAGGTACACAGTGAAAACTGTAAAACAAATTAACAAACATACATGTTGCTATGTAAGTCGTTTCTAATTATAAGGCCACCACTGTATGTAGTTCATATGGCAAAAAAATGTAAATAGGGTCTATGGACCCAAACGGTGACCAGACAATTTTGCATAATATTGATTCGTTTTCGGTAATTTTTAGATATCAAAGAGGTTTTCATATTTGAGTGATTGCACCAAATGTCTAAGAGGTCCTTAAAATAAATGTAATCATTTCGATATTCTGTTTGAAATCCCTTCTTCTCTCTGGTAGGAAAATAAATCTGGAAAATGCTTAAAGTGTACCTTGATAGGACTTCTTATTTAAAGTAAATTGCTCCCACTATCTTTAGTTAGTTACTAGGAGATCAGCTTACCCTGGGCACGTCCTACTTCAGATTTAGCTTATCCGAATAGCATGTCATATTTATTATTTATTTATTAATTACAATACAATTACAAATTATATTCTAATTATATACGAGCAGAGTAACTTGACCATATGCTCGGTGTAGTGTCTCTGGTGGGAATCAAACCCACGACTCTCACGCTAATATTCTAGCACACTACCCACTAAGTATGTCATAAAGTAGGCGCTTTTATTACCTTTGCTATTGATCCACTGTATGTAGTTATATTGGCAAAAAAATGTAAATAGGGTCTATGGACCCAAACGGTGAACAGACAATTTTGCATAATATTGATTCGTTTTCGGTAATTTTTAGATATCAAAGAGGTTTTCATATTTGAGTGATTGCACCAAATGTCTAAGAGGTCCTTAAAATAAATGTAATCATTTCGATATTCTGTTTGAAATCCCTTCTTCTCTCTGGTAGGAAAATAAATCTGGAAAATGCTTAAAGTGTACCTTGATAGGACTTCTTATTTAAAGTAAATTGCTCCCACTATCTTTAGTTAGTTACTAGGAGATCAGCTTACCCTGGGCACGTCCTACTTCAGATTTAGCTTATCCGAATAGCATGTCATATTTATTATTTATTTATTAATTACAATACAATTACAAATTATATTCTAATTATATACGAGCAGAGTAACTTGACCATATGCTCGGTGTAGTGTCTCTGGTGGGAATCAAACCCACGACTCTCACGCTAATATTCTAGCACACTACCCACTAAGTATGTCATAAAGTAGGCGCTTTTATTACCTTTGCTATTGATCCACTGTATGTAGTTAATATGGCAAAAAAATGTAAATAGGGTCTATGGACCCAAACGGTGAACAGACAATTTTGCATAATATTGATTCGTTTTCGGTAATTTTTAGATATCAAAGAGGTTTTCATATTTGAGTGATTGCACCAAATGTCTAAGATGTCCTTAAAATAAATGTAATCATTTCGATATTCTGTTTGAAATCCCTTCTACTCCCTGGTAGGAAAATAAATCTGGAAAATGCTTAAAGTGTACTTTGATAGGACTTCTTAATTAAAGTAAAGTGCTCCCACCATCTTTAGTAAGTTACTAGGAGTTCAGCTTACTTTGGGCACGTCCTACTTCAGATTTAGCTTATCCGAATAGCTTGTCATATTTATTGTTTATTTATTAATTACAATACAATTACAAATAATACTCTAATTATATACGAGCAGAGTAACGTGACCATATGCTCGGTGTAGTGTCACTGAACAGTCTCTGGTGGGAATCGAACCCAAAACTCTCACACTAATAGTCTAGCACACTACCCACTAAGCATGTCATAAAGTAGGCACTTTTATTACATTTGCTGATGATGATGTTTCGCAGTTGACGGCTTCAACTCTAGTCTAGGGAAGCTATAGACTAATCACCTATTGTATCTGCAGCTTAAATGAACCAAATGGGCCTATGTTTCACCGCGAATTAAAGAAGTATATACCTAGGGTTAGTTTGAGCAGTGGCCTTACGTCTACTAGACTCCGGCTACTTCAATGATATAAACTAAGTTTTTTTTTTCTCTGACGAAGATAACCAGTTTGTGGGCCAGTTTGTGAAGTCGCCGTGGTCTAGTAGGTAGTGTGTTGGCTTATTAGATGTGAGGCCTCGATTCAAACCCCAGGTCAGGCATCTCCAACTGAATGAAATATGAAAAAATATTTCTTCGGCGACTTCCTCTTAGCAGATTTCTGGCAAAAACTCTGAGAGTAAATAAAATTACCATGAAAAGTTTCTGAAAAATCTGTCGTTCGGAGTCGACTTTAAACTGTAGGTCCCGCCACTCATGTATAAAATTAACACACACAACATAAGTGGTGTGAGAAACTAGGTCGTAATCCTGACTAAAGAGTTGTAATGATCAATTATGATGATTATGAGCCAAATGGTTCACTGTGTTCCTTAAAGTGTGTGGTAATATAGAGAAGCCAACAGTTCTTCAACAGTTCTGCTCCTGCAGATAAGTACAGTGGATTAGAGACAATAATCCATTGTTCCCTCTGCTCCTTCATGCATTCTACTGGTCCCGTTATCCGTTGGTACACTTATAATAGCTCTCATCATACGCCTTTCTTTAACGGCCTATATCAGGAGATATTTATCTCTGATATATCTTCACGAACTTTTGTTCTCCTTCTCTTCTTTTTCTTAGTTATCATCATTAATTTACGATTTTGTTTTTCCTTTTTATGGCTTTTCTCCACAATATTTGATTACTTAAGACTGGTAAGGTACAAATAGTAGGCGTTATTAGGTCTATAGACGTTTTGTGTGTTTAATGGCGACTCAGAACGACAGAGTTGATAAACTTTTAATGAAAATTTTTAATTTACTCTCAGAGTTGTTGCCAGATGACTGCTTAGAGGAAGTCGCCGAAAAAAATATTTCGAAATGTCTGTCAATTGTTTTCGTGAGCATATGCGAATGATAACAATGTTTCTAGTTTATTCTGTACTAGCGTTGGAATTAAACTTTTTCCAGGTAGTTCTCCCCAGTTAACTGGCGCCAAAGAATCAAAAGTTAATTATTTCTAGAGCCAAAATAATTTTTCTTTTTAGCATCATACTTAAAATATATTGAAAAATATTTCAAATCTATGATAATTAATGAATTTTTCAATTAATTAAGTACACTTTTAAATTGCAAAACACATTTTTGATATAATTTAAAATCTTTGAATTATGAAAATATTTTAAAGAAAACAATAAATATTTGAAAACGTGTGTTAATAATAAAAACTTATAATAAATTTTCAAAATGAACTTGAAAATTATTTAAAATGTTTTGAAATAATTTAAAACAAAAGAATTTATCTTAAAATTTCAAGGTAATGTATCTATGGTGTCGCTTGTTTTTTATTTAAAAACTGTTTCGTTTTAGAAAAGTTCATTAAACTGAATATTTTTAAATATTTTCCCGGAATGAAAATAAAAAATTATAAATAATGTGCATAAAAAAAAAAACAAAACTTAATATTTCAAATTAAATTGTAACAAAATTTATGGCATAAATTTACAAAAAAAAATAAAATTTATAATTAAAATTTTTATTATGATTACAGGTAATGCAACGGAAATATTTAGCAAAAATGTAATCCATTTTTCATTTAAATATTCAGAAAAAATTTCTAAATATTTAAAAAAATTTTATTAAAAAAATCTTGTTAACAATTCTCAAACATAACCTAAGTTTTTTTGCCTTTTTCGTATTAAATATATTAAAGAAAATTATTTTTTTTTCTTCTAATTTTTTCTAATGCCTTTGTAAGCAAAAAAAAACCTTTTTTTTATTATTTAATAATTATAAATAATAAAAGGAATATATTTTCTCATATACGCAACCTATTGTTGTAATTCTCATATTAAATTATTCATTTGTGTACTCGAATTATTGACCATCATATACAATCTAATATTTGGTATGATTTTCATACGACATTCCCGTATCCATTAAAAAATTTATAAACTTAAATCGTTGAATGAATGACCGACCAGAGCAGGCAGCCAGTTGATTGTACTTTAAACACGCTAAAATTATACTCTCTCGTTACAATAAAACAGTAAAGTTTATAATTTAAAAAAAGGGTGGAGCAGGAAGAGGATGAAGTAATTTATAGTTTAAGAAAATATTTTCTGTGTGTTTAACCTTTTATGAAACTGGCACAATTTAATGATACTCCCAGCCATAAGAGTAAATAACAATTGAAAATATAAATAATAAAGTCGCCGTAGTCTAGTAGGTAGTGAGCGAGACAAGGGCTCAAATCCCAACTCAGACATCTCCATCAAAACGAAATATGAAAATATATTTCTCCGGGGACTTCCTCAGCAGATTTCTGATAAAAAGTTGAGAGTAATAAAATTGCCATGAAAAGTTTCTCAAAAAAAAAATCTTCTGTTGTTATTTTAAATGTAATGACATAACCTCACTTTTAAGGAATACTTGTTGTTTTGGGAAAAAGAAAATGAAGGGTAGGAAGGTATAATAATGCAAATGCATAAAACCCTTCTAACCAAGATCTCATGCCTTTAGTCGGTTCACTATCGTATTGAGTGGGGGCTTGGTGTTTTCTAAATAGCCAAAAATGGCCGCTTGTTGCTAATTGCCTTATTAAGATGATTGAATGATAAGTGTAGGCCTGAAAAAAATCTCAGGAAAAGCTGACTGACTGCTAATCCTGGCTTGGCTAAGTTACTTTAATTGTTTGTGTTACCATAAATGCTTATACTTAAGTTTCTAACTATCATATCGACGCCTCCATTCTATAACGTTCTGATTGTACTTCGAACGTTTTTAATGTTCTTGCATTTTTAAATTATACGTTCTCTAATTTAAATACTGTCAAAATTTGGTTAAGATGCGCCGATCCGTTTCGAAGTTATAGGGAAAAATCTTAGAATACACATATGGTCGTATGTCGCGTGAAAAGTTTGAGAGCTTATAACTCAAAACACACTTTTTCGCCTTAGAATGTTATAGAACGGAGGCGTCGATATCATATCAAAACTTGTTGAATATTGTATTGAAACGTTGCGTAAACTAGAATTTAAACATAAAGTCCATTTGTTACTACTTACAACTGCAATCATCTACCATCAACAGCGTGTAACAATTGCGGATATGATTGCTTGCAGGTTATGACTAGAGATATCGCGAAACTCATACCGTATTGTATTGCGCTAACTTAGAGTTTTTCAAAGATTGATATGGAAAGCTATAGGAAAACACACTGTCTTCATGGGGAGTTTTTGCACCACTAAAATTTTGGATTTGCTAGCCTCCATTATAATCAAATCAATTCAAAAGCGTACAATATATCAGAATAGAGGATATAATTTTAAGCCAAACTTACGCTTATCCCTTATCAAATAAAAGATATGATCATATGGCCATATTTTTAAGTGCTCTCAAGCAATATGGATGCAAGGCATTACAAAACGTTCTATAATGTAGATTTAGTACAAAATCTTTATCTTTCTAAAGTCACATGTGCAGCCCTTGCGCTGATCAACTTCTTCCACTCCCCTGATTTTGGTGGAACTTGGTCAGTACAGGGACTGCGTTCACCCGTGGCATCACAACGGGCCGCTATGCGTGCTCAAGTGAGCTTTGTGATATCAGTGCTGCCACTCCGACCTAAACCTAATCTAAAGTCATATACATACACTCAGCCACAAAAGTATACATACGGATAACAAATTTCAGAAATTTTTTACCAATCCGTTTTTTTGTGAATATTTATAATTATTGTCTGACATCTTTCTTCGATTTTAAGACGGTCTTTTGCATTGGTTCAGAAATTTGTGAAATTTGTAAATCGGATGCATACCTTTGTGGGCCTGTGCAGGGCCACAATACAGTTCAATTTCAGAAATTTTTTAACCAATGCAAAAGACCGTCTTAACATCAAGGAAACTATAAAGATTTTCATTGAAAACGGAAGAGTTAAAAAATTTCGGAAATTTTTTAACCGTACGTATAATTTAGTAACTGTGTGTAGGTACGTAATTAGTGATTACAACCCTTCAGTCAGGATTACGACCTAGCTTCACATACTACTTATGTTGTTTGTGTTAATTTTATACATGAGTTCACATACTACTTATGTTGTTTGTGTTAATTTTATACATGAGTGCCGGAATCTACAGTTTAATCTCGATTCTGAATGACAGATTTTTTTGAGAAACTTTTCATGGCAATTTTTTATTTACTCTCAGAGTTTTTGCCAGAAATCTGCTGAGAGGAAGTCACGAAAGAAATGTGTTTTCATATTTCGTTTTGTTGTAGATGTCTGAACTGGGGTTTAAACCGAGGCCGCATATCTAATAAGCCAACATATTGCCTACTACACAAGTTACAAGTTGAAATTCGGTGAAATAAATTTTTGTTTTGTATTAAATTATGTGTATTAAAGTTAATGTTGGTTTTATTGCGTTGTTTTGAAGTCTCTAGCAAACTCTTAACGGGTTAAGTGATTGTCACAATTTTTAAACTCACATTTCCAATTACCGCAACGTTTTGTATGTCATCCACCTACACTCAATATATGTGTCAAGCAAACATACAAACAAGTATGACATGTAAAATGTCATGTCATGTCATGTCATTATTTTTGTTTTTTTTACTTCTTTTTTTTAGTTTTTATTTTCAAGTTGAATAATAACATGGTAAACAAATTTGTTTTTTTTTTGATATTAAAAAATAACACTTATGGTAAATATGATTTTGATGACACTGATTAATTTCTAATTTAATTTAATTTCCTTTAGATATTATCCTTTAGAGCAACGGCAACACTACTACGTTTAATAAAAATTTTCAATTCAATTTTATTTCTATTTCGCCTTATAGACGAACTAACACTTTCAAATAATCACAATGACTGTTCCAAAATCCGTTTCAAACTCTTAGTTTTATTTTTATAATTTTTTTTTGTTTTCTTAATCATTTTTTTGCTTTTGATGGAATTTTTGTTTAGTTTGAATATTATTTTGTTTTTTCTTTCTTTCTTTTTCTCGATGTTTTTTATCTTAATCATTGGCGTCGTGTCTTTATCATTAATTGTGTCTCAAAATTTATGATAAAATTCACCGTTTTGTTTTGTTGGGGAATTTTCGCTTATGCAAATGAAGTTGCGTTCTGTCTATATTTGACGTCAAAAAACAGCAATGGAATGCCAAATTTCTACTTTTTCTGCACCAGACAGGTTTCAAGAGTTGACCACCGCTTGTCAACATATTGTGTGTTATTGTTTGCTAAACAATAACAAATAAATTTAAAAAAAAAGACAATATCGAGCATGGTTCACTGCGTTCAATTCAATTCTCTTTATCCTGCTCTTACCGTCTCTAAAGAGCCGGCTTTTTGCCGGCTTCAAAGATCCACTCTCTTTCTCTTTGGTTTAATGCTAATTTTCTTTTTTTTTTTCTTTTTGCTCTTAAAAAAGTGCTAAAAAGTAGCTAAAGATGGCACGATTTTTATTTTATTTTTGCATGCTTTTTTCTGTTTTTTAATTTGTTTTAATTTGCTTTTTGTTGCATTAATTAGTGTTATTAATTTAAAATACAAAAAAGAGCATTAGAAATGTTTATAAAAGTGGAGTTTATTTATTATTAATAAATTCACTCTCAACAAGTTTTATGGAATTTTGGGTTTTTACGAATTGATTTTTTTTTGTTTGTTTGTTGGCCAATTTTACGTCATGACGCCTTTATGCGATCGAACGCTCCATTTATTTCGAATGGTTTTGTTATTTAATAGGGTTTTAATGGGTTTTAATAATTTCATATTTCTTTCTGCTTTTTTTCAAATCTGAGTTCAAATCTTCTTATACAAGCTATATTGGTCGTCATTGTGTATCGAAACTTCTTAAACTCAAGTCTGAAATGCCTTGTAAGGTTGGTGTGTTTGTAAGGTTATTAAAATTGAAAAAAGGTCATTTATAACCGTAAAAGTTTAATAAAAAAAACATTTGATAAACAAAATTTTTTTGGATAATTTTGTGGAAAAATTCAATTAAAAAAGTTCGTTTTCCAAAGATGTCGATAGTAATATAGGCTGCGCCATTTAAGAGTTTAAATTTAAAAATGTCGTAAAAAAAACGGTTTGAAATTTTGCCAAATTGGAACAGTTAGAAATGGAATATTATTTCATTCAAATTCACTTTTTCGAGTGTATGGCGTCGTATCTTGGCATTGGCATCACGAATGCTGACCTTCAAATATTCAATTGTCTCTGGTTTATGGGCATAAAACTGTTCTTTAACGGCGCCCTGCAGAAAACAGTCCAACGGTGTCAAATAGCAGCTTCTTGGCGGCCAATTGACATCAACATTTCGGCTAATTAAATGGCCATCAAACGTTTGACGCAATAAATCGATTGTGGCATAAGATGTGTGCAAGTTGTACCATCCTGTTGAAACCAAACATCGTTCACATCAATATCTTGAAGAGTGGATACAAAAAAAAAAAAAACAAACGGTTATCATGGTGCGATATGTGTCTCCATTGACCGTGATTGCCAATTGACATCACAATTTCGGCTAATTAAATGGCCATCAAACGTTTGACGCAATAAATCGATTGTGGCATAAGATGTGTGCATGTTGTATCATCCTGTTGAAACCAAACATCGTTTACATCAATATCATGAAGATTGAGTACAAAAAATCGGTTATCATAGTCCAAAAGGTGTCTCTATTGACCGTAATCGTTAAGCCGTCCTCATTTTCAAAGAAATATGGGCCAATGATGCCTCCGCTCCACAAGCCGCACCAAACAGTCACTCTCAATGGGTGCATTGGTTTCTGTAAGGCCACGTGTGGGTTTGCTGAGCCCCAAATATTGCAAATTTTGCTTTTTAATCTACCCACCATCATGAAAATGATTTTCATCTGAAAAGATGATTTTTTTGGCAAAATCGATATCATCGTGCAGTTTCTCGTTGGGCCAATAAATCCCAACGTTGCTCAAGCGTGAATCGATAAATTATGTTCAGTGGAGATAATAACACTGAATTTTGCGACCTCAGGTTCGTATACAGGACATGGAAGATTCAATAAGTCGATGGCTTTTTTAATTTACTGCCTCTTAATAACACACCTTCTTTCAACTCCTGTAAGATGAATTCTGTCATAATTTTAACGCAGCTGCATCAAATCGGTTAAGCAGCAATTCATAGCTGCTAAATCATCAGCAGCTTGAACTGATAAGAGAATGAAAATTGGCTTGCCAGAGATAATATTGCAGTCATGGTTTCAATTTCAAATGGTCACTGCAAGTTGACAAACCTTTCCTTGAGTTAGGTGCTAAGTCTGATCATAATCGATCACTTCGATGTTATATTTATCGTTATATGGATTAGTTTTTATTTTGCTTCGTAATCAGAGACGACACATGGATCCTTAATTATTAAGGATTATGTATTAACATAGCATAACAAAAATGATGCTAAAGGGGATATCCTCAAGGTTCAACAAGCCGTAGGGGCATTTTAATACAAGAGCTAGAACGGGAAAGCGCAAAAATAAAAGCAACAACCTGTGCAAGTGGGAATATGTGCTTTGGTTCTCCACAGGTGCAATTGAATAAAAATCTTTACAATAGTGAAGTCAGTCTCATTGTTACTATAACGTGGACAAAAGACGTTTCGTACCACAAAAATGGCTTTAAAGAAAAGAATACCATTTGCCGGCAACACATAACAAAAGAAAAACACACGATGGAACTTAAATAACTCGGATTTGTTTCCAAGCATATCTACAATACTTTCCTAATTATGAATTCAAATGCTGGAATGAAAAAATTCTAGAATTTTAAAATGAAAAAAACGTGCGCATCTTAAACAATTAATAACCAAGCGAATGCCATTAGAACTGGCTAAAGATTTTAAAATTCTTTAAGAACTGGTAGGAATTGGTTTCAGAAATAAAGAAAGAAGGAAAAAAACTAAATTTGATAGTAAAAATGACAAAATATTGACGCTTTTAAGTTTCCATTAGTAGCCGTTCCAGCCATCAACGCAACTCTTACTCTTTTATTTTATTGATTAAGAAATAACATTTGAATATACATACATACAACCAACCAGATATTTGATATTTTAATATGCAATCAATATTAAAACAATTCAAACAAATAGAAAGGAGAATTGAATAAATATCGTATATTAAAAAACAAATTTGTTTAAAAAAATCAATAAAAATTCATTTAAGAATACCTAGTAATAGAAATAAAACTTTTATTTAGCTCGACTATAATAAAAAATAGTCTTATGGATTATAAATTGCTTTTAATAGGCATCAAAACTATTAAAGAAAACCAGTTGCAGTTTTGGGGTCTATTTATGATGAAGTGTGAACAGAGGTAGCCAATATTTTTTCAGTAAATAAATGACATTAACAAACCACTTCTTGCGTTCAAGAAGAGAAATTGAATAGCGGGGTAGGTGACTTTGAAAAGATACGATTTTTTAAATATGAATACTGTCGTAGACAGTTTCCATTCTGGAATCAGTCTCGTTAGTTTAGTAGGTAGTGTTTTGGCTTATTAGACATGAGGCCTCGGTTCAAACCCCAGGCCAGACATAAAACAAAACTACTTTCTCTTAGCAGATTTCTGGCAAAAACTCTGAGAGTAAAAAAATGCCATGAAAAAGTTCCCAAAAATCCGTCATTCGAAGTCGACTTTAAACTGTATGTCCCGCCACTCATGTATAAAATTAACGCACGCAACATAAGTGGTGTGAGAAGCTAGCATGTAATCCTGACTGAAGCGGTGTAATGACTAATTATGTATGTATGTACGATTCCATTCTGGTATTTTTAACGTCAAAGCTGCAGTAGAAACAGAACTTAAAAAAATGAAAATTGTCTGGCCCTATCATAATCCAAACAAAATTGTAATTACCCAGAAGGTAAACTCTTTTCAGAGGCACTATGAATTTTAATGTAGTGGATCAGGACAAAATTAAAGGAACACAGCCAGTATTGACCGTCAGAAAAGCCTTGTTGTGTGCCTCATGGGATTGATAAGAATTCATGGGGCACCATTTACCATCTGAAAGAAACCATCGTTCACGAGTGGTCTTGAAGTTGCAACAGCTTATTTAGACGATTCTGGTGCATTATTTAATAAACCAGCCCCTGTCGTCGTTTGATAGAACTTTTTTTGTTTAACAAATTCGTCTCAATAGAAGACGACAGACATAATGGCAACCATTTTTCAAAAAAAAGGTTGCATGCGCGTATACACTGAGCGCCATAAGTGAGTCAACACTTTTGTTCTTAAGTATAAAACAGTTTTGTTCTTAAGTATAAGAAAATTTCATTTATCATGAATTGTTGTTTTTGTTTTCACATTTTATAAGTAATAAATAAACGTTTTTATTTTTGGAAATTTATTCGACTATTCTCATTTACTTTTCTCGCTATCCTAAGAAAATGTATTATTTCAGTGGTGGTTACTCACTTTTGGCGCTCAGTGTATGTACATAAACTGCGGCCTAAAAGTGAAGTATGCGGAACCCCCATTTAGGATATTCGCTTACTTCTTCTAAGGCCTTGCCATTGATAGACGTGCTGAATTTAACTTGGATAGGAAGAACAGAGTACGAGCTTCAGCAATACTATCTGACAATCAGGCTGCCATCAGAGTGCTCAGTCCAAATGAGGTTAACTCGAAATTATAATCTCTCTGAACCATATGGGCGCACTAAATTAACAATTGGCAGGAAATTAAATTGGCAGGAAATTAAATTGGCAGGATAAATAGGGCCACCCGGTAATGGGTGTTTCAGATGTAACTGAAAGATCTCTGTTTTACTTTAAGAAAAATATATATATTTTGAACCCTTTATATTTTGTAATTTTGTATAAATTACATTTTAATCTATTCAATTTGTTATTTTAATACTGACTGCTGATTTATCAGCTGGAATCTTTAACTCTAACCACCACCCATGATGATTTTATAAGTCAAAGTGATAGAATTCAATTTCTTAAGATAAATAAATGATGACTTCATTCCTTTACAGAGCTGCCCTATTAGTCATGTATTTTATTCAATTGTTACATCTCATTCTTCTAATATTCTTCTTTCTTAAGTTGGCATCACTTTTTCATGGTCAATGCAATTTGTTTTCTTTTATTGGGCTCTGTGTGTGCGAGAACAAATGCCAATGAAATGTAATAAAAATACAAAAACAACAATTAAATATAAAAAAAGATGCAGGTCAAGGTTGTATGCGTTTTTGTTGTTTTAATGAGAGGATATATTGTATTGTATTTGCATTTATATTGTAGGACAATGCAGTGCTGGAAACACATTGAAAAAAAAACACGAAATGCACGTTCTTTTTTAAGTAAACTCACGTGTGGTGAATAGAAAATGGGGTCAAAGTAATACCTATTCACTGCACTTGTTGTTGTTAGAATTAAATAGTAATAATTTAGATTTTCTGGTATTAATTAACTTTTTGATTTAACCAAAGAAAACATTTTAAACTTCATTTTGGCAAGAAACATTAAAGCGAAAAATTTTCATTTCTTTTTAGTCGATATTTTATTATTATTAAGATTTCAACAACACTTACCATGATGATCAGATGAAATTTAGTATTTGATTTTTTAAAAGTTCAAGAAATTATTTAATTTTTTACTTTTTTTCTTAATATGAAATTAAGCACAAGCACGTTTACGCACTCACGCCGTTGTACACAGATTAACAGATAATTTTCCCTAGAAAAATTTATTAAGGCCCGTACACACTGACAATAGAGTGTTTTATATTGATAGAAACTAATGAAAAGGCACAAAAACACACGCACGCGGAAATTTCGTTATTTTACCGTTACTTTTGCTCTATTACCAAAGATGATGATTTTCAAATGAGTTGCCTTAAGCGACTGAAACGAAAGTATTTTTTCAATTTCCTTCTACACATACTATTTACCTTCAGTCTTGATTCGCCTGTATTTTTGCTGCTCATTTTCTTTACAAAAAATTAATTTTAAAAGAATTTTCTTTGATTCGCTATATTGTTGGTGTTGCTTAGCGTTTTTGTTTTCCTTTCGGAGCGTATTAAAAAAATTAAATTGTTTTTGACAAAGAAAAAAAAATAATTTTTGTTTATAAAAGTTCCTGCTCTCTGACTCAAAAAAATTTTTTCATTTTGCTTGTCAAAGAGTGACAATTCCATATGAGTGATAGACTTTTTAATGTAGCCAGATTGTGGAGACTTCAAAGTTTTCAATAACGGACACTATCTTTGATGGCATACATAACAAATTTATGATTGAATAGCCGACAGACAAATCTACTATTTACAATGCTATTATAATGGAAAATCAAACTTGCCACGAAGCAAAAACAGAAATGCTTTCAAAACATATTTTTAAAAATTCGTTGACATAAATTGTTCCGCATTCCCAAATAAATTCAACACAAATAAAATCCTATATGGCAACTCCACAGTCTTTTGAGTGGAAACGTTAACTCTCTTTTAACAGAGATGATACGTGAGTAACGGAATTAAAAGTAGTGTAGAAAATTCATTTTCATCGTGAAATTGCTTTTTAAATACAGTGCGTGTGTGTTGTTTAAGTGTTTTATTAAAAAATTAATTGTGTGTTTAATTAAAAATTTATTGTGTGTTTAGTTAAAAATAACAATGCTATAAAAATATACAAATGAAAGGTAATTTCCTTTTGCTATTTCTTATTTTTGTATTGTTTGCTTCCTTTTATATAAAAAATATATGTAAAAGCACACAACAATTGGATTTACGCGCATATTTTATTAAAAACATTGTGTTTAATCACAAAATCTATTTATTAATGCATATATACAAATAAATAACAATGCATTAATTGTTTATACTTATATTTATACAATTGTTTCAATAGACTCGAATTTTATTTTATGCGTCTCGTTTTATAAGAAAAAATAAAAAAAACAAAATGGCGGGTGGTGGCTTGGGTAAAGAAGTCTGCATACAAGATCGCAAAAAGTGTAGCAAAGCTTTTTTACTACAGCTTTCATTTCATTTCATTCATTATTTTTCTTGTGCATGCTGTTAAATTGATTGTTACAATCTCCTATTGTGGTTAATATGAACAGGGGGTGGCTAATCTGCTGGTGGTAGGAAACATCCTACAACATAACCTCCAAGATTCTAACGAGACGTTAACGTTAACGATGTGGATGGTCTGGTGCTATCTTCTAGCTAGTTCTCATAGTAGACACCAAATTCCCCCCTGAGCTTCTAACGTGTCGTTAACATTTAGCATGTGGATGGTCTGGTGTCATCTTGATGGACGTAAATACTCTTTCATATCGAACTACTCTCATAGTAGACAACTAGCAACAACAAAAAGTTTTAGACAAATAGTCCACCATTTTTCTGTGGTGTTGTTTTAAGTGTTCCAGTTTTATTACCAATTATCGTCGATTATGGTGGATTTATTTTATTGTGATTCAGAAATGTTTCTCCCATGAGAATTGATTCTGTGGGTTTGTTTTTATTCTATGCTATATTACTTTGCATTTCAATTTATATTTTAGCATTATTACAGTGGTTTGGAAATATTTTTTTTGGGCAATGTGTAGCCCCTAGACTACCTAAGCAATGTTGGCGTTATAATCTTCATACATTTACATATTAATGTCTTACATCTCCTCTTATTTTCATTAATTCCAGGTCAGAATTGCCACCGTCAGAAATTTTAACTTACGTGGGCCTCATTATTTGAATATATATTCAGAAATGTTTCTCACATGAGAATTGATTCCGTAAGTTTGTTTTTATTCTATAGATTTCTATTCAGCATTATTACACTGGTTTCAAAATATTTCTTTTTTGCGCAATGTGTAACTCCTAGACTACCAAGACATTGTTCACGATATAGCCTTTATGGAAGATGTGATTATCAAGACCATACAATTTTTTTACATTTTTAGCCGCTTCGTTTGCTTCCAGCTTTATTAAAAATAAGCTTTAGGGCGAAGCGCTCTATGAAAATAGGGTGACAAGTAGTCACCAAAATGACGATAAGGTTTATTTTACAAAGAAATCTGTGGTTCTATTATGAATAACAACCGAGTATCAATTTTATTGTCAAATTTTTATACGATTGAAAGTTTTAACTTTTTAACAATGGATAGTGCAACTGAACTCCAGTTACCAACCATAATAGAGCAATTTATTATGTTTCTTTCTATATAAAAAATAATTTTCTATAACTATAAACACCTTACTCTTCGTTCATCAATATAATATACGATGTATGTTATGTATAAGTATAAAAGTTTATCTACGAAGGTTTTTTGAGGCCAAATAAATTGTTCTAGAAATATAAATGATCGGCTATAAAATAAAATTCATTTAATCACAACCTAATATTTTAAATTTGATCAACATTTTCGGGATTAATACTGTATTTATTTATTTGTACCACCACGAGAGATCACAAAAACCAAAATAACTGAAAGGCTGATAACATAAACAGTTGATGGTCTATGGACTTATATAGCCGCTTCTAGGTTAGGTAAGGTTAGGTTAGAGGACGTGTACTTGTCAATTAAGACAAGTACAGTACCCGGAGGTCGAATTGACCTATTGTACAACGTCCTAGTTTCTCACACCACTTATGTTGTGTGTGTTAATTTTATACATGAGTGGCGGGACCTACAGTTTAAAGTCGACTCCGAAGGACAGATTTTTGAGAAACTTTTTCATGGCAATTTTATTTACTCAGAGTTTTTGACAGAAATCTGCTGAGAGGAAGTCGCCTAAAAAATACTTTTTGTATTTTGTCTTAATGTCTAGCCTGGGACTCAAACCTTGGCTTTGCGTCGAATAAGCGGACACACTACCTATTAGACTACGGTGACTTCAAGCCGCTTCTAAATCTACCCGCTTACTTCTTGTCCCAACATTATAATTAAAATGCATATTTATAAACTTACATTCAAACACTTAAACTTTGTAAGAAGCCTACTCAAGCCCGCCTGTGTGATTATTGTTAAACTTTTTGTTTAAAAAATAAATTAACTCACACACATTTTAAAGATTCTAGCTTTTACCCTTTAAAGTACATAATAATACACTTTTACTCTGTATAAAAGTCGCTACGGCCTGTGACCTACCGTCCACAGCGTATTTCTTTATTTAACATTTTTCAGCCTTTTTCTGTTTTTGTTTTTTATATTCTAACAATATGTCTACCGTTTTTACGTCTCTGAAGAATTTCCATTTCCTAGGTTCATTCTGATATAAAATATCCAACAATTGGCTAACTCCAGATAAGAAATACCATATCCACAATTAGTTATTGAAATATTTTTCATTTTATATTCATAATTGTTGTCATAAACGCCTAGATTAGAATGGCTCCATCCAATAAGATCTCATCTAAATTTCAGGTATTTAAAAATGAATAAAATTTGAACATGAAACAAAGACTTGGCCTTGAGCCATTCTGTAGTCTCAAAAACCCACAGGAATATAATTTCCTTTGGTTGCTGGGGTCTTTTTTTGACCGCTAACAATAATAACACCCCAATTAAAAATTAATTTTCTCTTACCATTAAACGTTCTTAAAATTCGTCTTCAAAAGAATATTAAATTGAGCAAAAAAAATATGTTTTAAAATTGAAAACAAAATTAAATTGCGTCTACAAACAGCAGGGGTTATTAAAATTTTCAATAAATTAATGAACCATGAACATTGTTATAAAAATTATTTACATAAAAACACACGAAATTTTATTTTCTTTTATTTAAAATTAAAGCCAGGGAGCTACGCATAGAAAGAGGATGGGTGGGTGTACAGCGTCAAAACAAAAATAAAGATATTAATTACACATTAAAAGTATTGTATACATGCTAATAAATGAGCAAATAAATGAATGTGCTAAAATATTATTTAGACGCGTTAATTAACCCATCTCATAAACAAATTAAATTTTAAAACCGAAAAAAGGTTCACAGTCTTTAAATACAATAAAAGGCAAAAACAAAAAAGAAGAAAAATACAATCAATGTAGTATCCCCCCCAGTATAAGCAAATGAAAATCAATTCAACTTAACTCAACTGAAATAATATAAAAATGCCTGCATTTGTTTGGAATCATTAACAGAGACAATTAATAATGGTACTGGATTTAATTGTTGGCGGTGTATGAAATAAATTTCATCATGAGTGGGAAACCTTTGTTGGGGCGACAAAACAATGACCCTAAAATTGGGTAAATGCGGTGAACTTTTACGAAAGCCTTCATTGTGTAAGTAAACATCAAAGTTTATCGGATACTTTAAAAGTATTAACTTAATGGCTTCTTCTTCTTCTTTTTCTATTTTTGTTTCTTCCTCTTTTTCATCAATGTCAACGTCTTCTACATCATCATTTTCTTTTTGTATTTCCTCTTTAGCATTAAGTCTCAGGGGAACTATGTCAAATTTTTCAAATATTTCCTTAAAGTTTTTGTATACATCTTCATCTTTGAGAAAGGCCACTAAACTATGCTGGAACACATTTACTGCATAATTACAATGCCTTTTTGCAGTATGCCAAAGGTTTACCATTTGCTCTGTGGGTTTTCTTTTTAAATTCGGCTTCAATTTAACAGAAAATTCCATTTTAATATCAGTATTTGCCGTAGGTGGAATTTCATTTTGATTATCGTTTTCTGTTTGGTTTTGTATTTGATTTTTGATTCGATCAAATTTCTCCTTAACCTTTGCATAGTATGGGGTTTTCTTTATATAATCGGCTACGTTTTCATTTTGTAATTCCGCTTCCAAGATAGCCCACACACAATCTGCTTCTGAATTGATTTGTTGCGTTTGAAAGTGCCGGTTTTGATGTCTCACTAGTATATAACCCATGCGGGTTAAGTTTGAATAAACCAGATATTCTTGATATTTCGAAGATTGCTGTTCACCCATTAACAATATATAGGCCTGTTCGATTGACACAATCACGGAATTATATTCCAATTGTAAGCGGTTCTAGAAAAAAGGATAAAATTAAAAAAATTGGGGAAAAATATTTAGTTTTTTAATAAAAAAAATTTCTGTTTAAACTTTATCTTTAGATTTAGCAATTTTATCTATCTACATATCTATATACCCGGGACACAATCTAATTTAATTTCAACCTAAATATTGAGCCTTAAAGTCTTTAAATATCGAAAATTAGAATAATTTTTGTTGGAGAAAGTATTATTTAGATTACGCTGGACTTATAACTCCCTAAAGCCTACGTTAATCGGCAGCAGTAAAGGTCATTATGATATCCATATAACATTAATAGATGATATTCGTGGACAGTGCCGCAATGCAAATTAATCTGCACTTCTTTCATGATCTCATCGTAGGAGCATTCGCCGGGGATGTTATTTGTCGGTGTTTGCAACGATTTCTTTCTGTTTATATTACTCGTTTACTCCTTTTAGGCACTTGTTAGCGACTTAGTTCTTATATTGTCTAAAAGTTTTTAATCTAGGTGTACTCAAGGATCCATAGATCACTTGACTTGTGTCTACCTTTAATAAATCTCTGACAGTAAGCGTTAGAAATTTTGTTTTAACAAGTTAGGCTCATAGTGTAACTGAGCAGCTCTTTACTTATTAAGTTCTCTTCTAACCTAACCTAAGTTCTTTTCTAATCTAACAAAGAGTAGCGGAATTATTAACCGTGTTATTAAGTTTATGGAATTTTCTTTCTATTGGACAACATCGTTCCTTTAAAAGTTCTTAATACATTCTTACACTTACCACTTCCAATAAAAACATGGCCTCATAATACTCCAAATACAATTGGCCATCAATACTGAAACCAAAATTCCCAAACTTGCCATCTTTACGTTCGACACGTACCAAACCAAGTTCCTGATGCCATACACCAACAGCACGGCCGGCTAAGCGTTCTATACGCGGCCTGCTTAACTGGCGCTTCAACAGATCTACAAAGGCGAAAGGTGAAGCATGATGCAATCGATAAAGAATGAACAAGAATTTTAATTTTGTTTTTTTTTACCGTAATGTGTTTCCAATTCATTTTGTTCCTCTGGAGTATTTTCAACTTTCGTTCTTTTTAAGCCGGCTGGTGGCGTTGGTATGTCAAGATTTCTTAAGGCTGTCAATTCATGGGAGCTTTTGTTTTATTTTTTAAAGAAAATATTCCATTAATTTGATTTAATTTTAGATAGATTTGAACAAATTACCTTAAATACTTTGCCTTTGGCTTAATTTCAATAATTTCTTGAGAAATTTTTAATATTTTTTCGGCACTTTCGTTCATGTTTATGTTTTCATTTGTTTACATTTGCCAGCTGATGCGATGCCGCCGTTGTTGTTTGTGAATTCGTTTATTTACCACCATGTGCTGAGTATGGTGAATTTCATTGTAAACAGATGTTATTAGTGCAGTAGTATTCGTAGATGAGTTAGATAAAAAGTAATCGATTGATTTCAAAGTTTATATACAGATTTTGGAATTTATATGTATGTGTCTGTTTTTTAGTAAAGTTTTAATAAAATCTTTTGCTTTTGCGGTGAAATTTTTTTCTGAAACTGTTTTAACTTGAAACTACTCAGAAGTTGTTGTGATGGTTCTGGTTTGTTTAAACGGTCAATCTCTTTGAGAACAAGGCTCCAAAAAGTACAAACCAAGTGGTGATAAATGTTAAAGCTATGTTTTCTGTTTTACTCAATTGATGTTGCTTTGTAGATCAGGAGTTTTGACGACAAGCTGTTGCGATCGATAATGTCTATTAAATTATGTTCCAGTGTGTTTTCGATAATCAATATGAAATAATTAGAAAAGTGAACGTGTACAATCATGTCTATTACTTACCGAATTTGTTTCCGGGTAGAAGTTTCAAAAAACTAGACGGAATTCAGATTTTTTTAATTGGATTCTGTTTTTCTTACTTAAAGATTGCATTGTCGACCAGTAGCATGTGTATTTGATAACAAGCATAACTGATAAGGCAGAAGTATACCTTATCTTTTGTGTGGAGGGCATTCCTATAATTCAAGTATCTCTAGGTAAATATTTTGCAAGCGATATATTTTTTATGTTCGCTAGAATATGTAAAAATTTTAATTGATTGTTGTTATGCTATATACTATACACCTAGTCTAGCCTATCAATTATCGGTTTATATCGTATATACAAACTTCAGTTATTTATTTATTTATTTAACAGCATTAGACAATAATTACAAATTATTACTAATGGATAATAGGCCATGGCAACTAGGCCTTAGGCTCAATAACTTACTTATAATAATATATACAGAGGGTTTTAATTAGCTTTGTTATCTGATCAAATTAAATTATAAATTTTAGATTCCTTTAAGAACTCAACAATTTTAATTATATTATCTATGGTGGGATTGGTCAGTAGGGTTTTGAAATTAGGAACATTTATAAAAAAAAAAATTTGCCATAGTTTCTGGTATTTAATGCATGTGCAAAGAATATGGTCGTGAATTTCCGAAGGATTTACATTACAATCGCATATTTGGTCACAGTGGGACAGCTTTGAATGTCCTAGGCGTAGCCTTTCAAATTTTGTTAAATCTTTCCTCTTTGCAGGCACATTGTTGAATTTTAAAAAATCATCTATAGATAGTTTCTTGTTGTTAATCATTTTATACCAGCTAGAGGTTTCTTGAAATAAGGG
Organism: Sarcophaga variegata; assembly: GCA_932273835.1. Lineage (NCBI taxonomy): Eukaryota > Metazoa > Arthropoda > Insecta > Diptera > Sarcophagidae > Sarcophaga > Sarcophaga variegata. The sequence continues at coordinate 20,060,903 of OW026362.1, read as the reverse complement.
GTTATTTTCAAGATAATATTTTTTTAAAGCATTTGTTAATGTCAGTTGTGTTGCAGTTGGCTGTCGCTATCAATGGGGCATTAGTTGCTTCATTTGCTATTTTATCAGCGAATTCATTTCCATCTATTTGACTATGTCCTGGGGTCCAGATTATTATTATTTTTGGGTATTTAGAAATTAATATGTTCCTTATATATATTGCATAAAAGTTATTGTTAGCGACATTTGAAATTGCTCTTAGAGATGATAGGGTGTCAGAACAAATAGCGAAGATTCCCTTTTTTGAGCTTACTATGTCAATTGCTTCCATTATGTCAATGATTTCTGCAGTAAATATTGAACTGTAACTTGGAAGGATGGAGTATTTTATAATCTTGTTGTTTTGTGTAACACTGAAACTTACAGCATCGTTTGATTTTGATGCGTCAGTGTATATAAAGAAGTGTAGTTTGATTTTTCAGACTGGATTTGTCGGAACTGTTTCCTGAAAAACAAAGGATCTGTGTTTGATTTAGAGTGATAGTGTAGAGTAGTGTCAATTGCTTGTTCATTTAAACACCAGGGGGTGTTGGTAACATGTTTCCTTGTTAGATGTAAATTATGTTTCCTACCAGTTTTTATTACTCTTAATATAACAGATTGTATTTTTGGATTCTTTTTAGTCTTTTTGAACTTATTGATAATTGAGCTGAGGGGAGAATCTTGGTTATTGTATAGACATTTTAGTAGTATATCCGTCCTAAGATCTAGTTGCGTCTCTAAAGGTAGTACAGTGCACGCTCGCTAATGTGAACTAATTAGAACTGGCGTTGTTCACTTTTGCGAATTGTTCACATTTCCGAATACCGAAAATTTTAGAACAGAATTATACCATCTTTTAAACAAAAATCATTATTTATAAATTTTATTAATTTTTTTAAAATTTTCTAGAACACATTTTATAATTTAATCTTTACAAACTTTCTTCACAGTATTTAAGTAGCAAACGAAGAATAAATATGCAAGCAGATGTACTAACGCATACATATACAGTCACACAGATAATTATACGTACCCCCTAAAATCATTTTCTTTAAAAAGTAATGAACTTCTAATCTAAAATTTCTTTACACTAGCGTCTGTAACGACACATTTACTTAAATAAAGAAAAAAGATTCCCAAAATCTATGAATTTGTGACTACAGTTTGCTTAAAACCAATATGGCACCACAGAAAATTATACGTACGACGTATTTTTCGTATAAAATTTCTCCAAGGGTAGCCCGGTATATAAAAGGTATTGTGGATAAAAATCCTAGGAGTACAGCCGTAGAAATACGAAATACCTCGGAAAGTGATCACAGTGTTATTGTGCATTCCGAAACAGTTCAAAGTGTTTTGAGAAAGAACGGTTTCCGCAGCCGAGTGCCGAGAAAAAAGTCACAATTGGAATTTGCCCAACAATATATGGACAAGTCAACTGATTTTTGGGCGAATGTAATATTTAGTGATGAGAACAAATATAGTTTGTACGGCTGTGACGGAAAACAAAAAATTTGGCGCAAAAATCAGTTGACTTGTCCATATATTATCATTTAAATAAAATGATTTTTATGGGGTACGTATAATTATCTGTGTGACTGTATATATGTACACCTAATACGGGGATTCCCGCAACTAATAAACACAGAATTTTAACGTTCAAATTAAAAAAAATCTGTTCAAATTATAGGGCTTTTTACATTTGTTCATCTTTTAGAGTAGTCAAATGAAGCAAAAAACATGTTCACATTAAGCGGTGTTCATATAATGCGGTGTTCACATTAGCGCGCGTGCACTGTATATTGGATTCAAATAACATATTATGGATCGGCGTTGTACGGAAGGCTCCCAAAGCAAATCTAATAGCTGCGTTGATTTTTGTTTTAATTTTCTTATTAATTATAGAAACTAGTATGAATGTATTGCAGTTAAATTTTTGATTAGATAGACATTTTATGATGTTGAGTTGCTTTGTTATAGATGCTGAGATGTAATCTATATGGGAATTCCATTTACAGTGGTGGCCACGAATTTAAGACACGACATTTCACTTATTTATTTGCGATAATTTTTGCATCTTATCAAAAAATTTTAGGTCCATGATATTTTTCTTAAGATTTTAGTAATATTAGGAAGAAAAATTAGTAATATTGTGCAACCTACATTTGGTTAAGAATTTTTATTTACATATTATATAGATCAACACAAATTGTATCCTGGTCATGAATTTAAGACATAGGCAAAATAAAACATGATTCACTAAAGTAAAGCTCAGCTTCATAAAAAAATCTTAGTATTTGGTGGGAAATCCTTTATTTTGGATCACAGCAGCACATCTCCTGGGTAAACTTTCGGCTAATGCCATACAATGTTGCTTTGAAATCGCATACCAAGTTTTTTGGATTTCTACCCACAGATCGTTTAAATTTTTGGTTTTACTGCTCGTACATGTTCCTCAACATCATTTCACAAGTTCTTAATTGGATTGAGGTCCGGGGATTGAGCTGGCCATTTTAAAACAGTGATATTGTTCTCCTCTAATCAACTCTTAGAATTATCACAACTTAGTCAGTCATATGTCGTGTCTTAAATTCGTGGCCACCACTGTATATGATTTGTTAATGTATAAACCGGGTATTTTCAGGCTCTACTTTTTTAATTGAACAGTTGTTTTGGTTTAAACTGGGAACGCAAGCTCGCTTTCTGCATATATGTATGTACTTGCATTTAGTCCTAGATATTGTTGCCCCTGAGTATTTACACCATTCGTTGATATTTTCAAAAACTTGGTTGACATCAATGATCGTATTAATTCCAATGTTTGATCTTATTATTAGGTTGAAATCATCAGCGTAGGCTGTAAAGTCTACATTACAAACTTCAGTTATTTTAATTGTTTTGGAGATTTTTCGTATTTCAATGTATTTTTGAATGAGATTTTAACATTAAAGTACTCTCATAAGCTTCTTAATCCTAAAGGAGAGCTTCAAACAGAAAATGCTCTTAATAGCTTACCTTCAACGCTATTTTCGAAATTAAAACGCTTTGATTTTCGTAAGGTTTTAAATCGTTTTTATTTTTTAAAAAAAAATAATTAAATTTAATATAGAACTCGTAGCATATCATCGTAATTCGTTGCATTGCAAATTAATTTCGTTTAATGTCGATAATTATTAATTTTTTTTATTTTAAATAATTCGTTTAATTTTTAAATAATACTCTAGAAAATTTTGTGTTTTTGTACAGGTGGGGGTGTGGGGTTTTTGAAATAATATTTTTTTTCTTTTTTTTCATACTCAATTATTATGGTATTACCAAAATAACATACGACCTGGTGAGGGGGCAGTTGCTTTCGATAATATTATATCGGAAAGTTCTTCATTTTCAAGATCGTTACTACATTTAAATAAAAAACAAATAAAATAGAAAAAAAGTTGTATAAAACTAGTGCTGTTGTCTTAAAATAAATTATTTTTATAAAAAAAATTAAACACTTAAATTATTGTATAAAAAAAAATTAATTAAAAAAAATAATTTATTAAAGTGTGTGCAAAATTGATAATTTTTGGAGTTGATAGAATGGATTCAGACTCCCAATTATTTCACGGACACGTTTACAATAGCGTCATTGTGATGATGATGATGATGCTCATTGCTATTCCTTAAGAGGCGATAGATAATGTTGATGGATGTTGGTTTAACTGGATGATTGCCGTTATGGCCAACAATAATAACAACAACATTTTCATTCACACAAGACACTGGACACATTCTTAATTGCAGAAATATTTTTTAAACAAATTTAAGGTCTAAAACAAGAAAGAAAAAAGAAAAAAAAAACGGAAAAAAAAGAAAGTTAAAGAAACAAAAGTGAAAGCAAAACATAACATAAAGTTTTTAAAATAATAGAAAACAAATTTAATTTTAATTGTTTAAATGAAAAGGAAAAAATTTATGAAAATCGTTATTCTTTTTTTTTTGTTAATTTTTAAAATCAGTTCGAGTTAACACAAACCAGTAATATTAAAAAACAATTTGTTAGTGTTCATATTGCTCATATGGCATTCGATTTAAATATTTTGTTTAATTTTTAGACATAATTTCTTGGTTTAAATAATATATTTAGGGTTCGAAAGAACAAAAATTTAATTTTATTAATTAATTTTAATTATTAATTTTTTTTAATACTACCACCTACAAACAGGTTTTGGTTTAAACAAATTTTTTTAGAAAAATTAACACCTTTTTATAATTGATACGGCTCAAAATCCATTTTTGTTTCACGTTCTACACGAACATGACTTTATCATTTCGGGCATTGAATTCGATTGTTTAGTTTGCATCCGTTTTTGCAATGCTCGATGATTTTATACTTCTTTGGGAATGGATCAAAGAATTTGTTTTCGATTTTGTTTAAAGAAAAGTGTTTATAGCGTTTAAACGTTTACGTAAGAAATATTTTTATGCAAGAACCGCCAGTCTATAGGGAAGTGCTAATTATTATGAAATCAATATTTTGGAAACTTTTTTCTAAACATGTTCCGCAAGCTTTTAATTTTAACGAAAGCAACTGCTGCATAAGAAGCATGACATATGTATTACACAGGTCATATAAACTGTTTGATTAAGCATCTAGGTTTGAAACCGAGTGAAAAAATTTTCATTATGATTTTAGGGTTAACAAAATCAAAATTAATTAAATTAATTCACATTCAAATAAATACTTAGAAAGCTTGCCGACCTCAACAACGAACACCATAGATAAGTAGTAATCATATGTCATATGATATTAGTTTAGGTTAGCGGACGTGTACTTGTCAGTTAAGACAAGTACAGTACCCGGAGGTCGAATTGACCCATTGTATAACGTCCTAGTTTCTTACACCACTTATGTTGTGTGCGTTAATTTTATACATGAGTGAACGACAGATTTTTTGAGAAACTTTTTCATGGCAATTTTATTGGCTCTCAGAGTTTTTGCCAGAAATCTGCTGAGGGGAAGTGGCCGAAGAAATACATTTTGTATTTTGTCTTGATGTCTGGCCTGGGGCTCGAACCCTGGCTTTACGTCTAATAACCCAACACACTAGCTACTAGACTACGGCGACTTCAGAATAGTGCTATATTTCGAATGATTTGTGCCAGCTTGTGGCGTGTTTTGAATTTAAACACTAAACAACTTTGTGTTCGCGGAGAAACCAATGGAATAGACGTTGAATATCCTTTTGAAGAACGGTTAATAACAGGTATAAATCAATGCCTAATCATCTTAATGGGAGAAAACGAATATAAAAAATCAGCTCCAAACACAGCACTTCCAGTTCGAGCAAAGACCAATACAGTTAAAGAAAAAAGTCTACATACTGTGGTGTATGTTCCCGGTGATTTTTATGAAATTGTAAAAGGTGGTAGCGAAGTAAAATTTCTTTAATCAGCAAAAAGAAAACTATTCATTGTAAATAACCTCTCTCTCTCTGTTCCTAGTTTATGATAATCATTATCCAGCTTATTGCACTTAATTCGGCATCAAATTTCATGACAGTGTGGTAACATAGCTCATAGGCACCATCGAGTGAGTAAGATAAAACGCTTTCAAAATAAAATTGAATCTACATTACGACCACATTTTACAACGATTTTTAATAATTGATATGGAGTTCCTTGTATGTTGTTTAATAATTTAAACCGATTGAATTTTGAGTCTGTGCTTATGGGGTACGAACTATTCAAGTTCTCAAAGTGAATGTCTGTCTCTCTCCCACACTCTATCTTTCTGGTGTTACATTATTGAGAAAGGATGAGTTAACGTCTTTAAATAGAGCTCAAAGTTTTATTGTCTAAGACTGCAAAAATTCGGATTTCTGTCCAGAGTCTCAATAATATTTCAATGATCTACAGATTGATCTTGCAGTTATATATCTGGCAGTCGATTTGTCGCTATTAAGAAGAACTCAGAATTTCAGATCATATGACTATGCCTTTTGTTCACCGAAAAGGTGAATTAGCGTAACAAGATGAACTTTATTAACTGGTTGTACCCCCACAAAATATTACTGTTTACCACGAGCTCTTAGCCAGACGATATTGCCCAACAATTTTTTAAATTAAAAAAATTCTACAATTCTTTGAATGTACATATGTTTGGACTTTATAGATTGTAAATACAATGTCTAGGATGAATTGATGATACAATCACTTCACTAGGATGTCGTATACATATATCGGCTTTTAAAAAGCCGTCATATAGACCGTTTGTGCCTGCGTATCTGCTAAATGACTAAAGTGTAGTATCTAATCTATTATCAGAGAAATTTTGAATTTTAAAATCTCATGTAAATTATTTGCTTAGACCCCCTGGCGATCGATGATTAAAATAAAATTTATTTAGATCAGGACTAAAGAAGAAGTCAGTATTGATTGAATCGAGCAAAGGTTATCTCTTTAAGCATTGGTGGATTATGAGTTTATGGACTTTAAAAGGGCTACAAATTCTACAGAAAGAGCGTTTCCAGTTCACGTGTGTAAGAGTTTGGAGTTTTCATTCTATATATGAGGAAAGACTAAAAAAACGGTATTGAGTTCAATATTCTTATAGGAATGGAATTTTATTTTCATAAAAAAATATGGACGGCAAATCTTCGAAAAATCGATAGAATGTTCAAGATCGAAAGCTATAATAGGAACGATTTTTATGCCATTTACTATATAGTATAGTTTGGTTGGAAGTCGCCGTAGTCTAGTAGGTAGTGTGTTGGCTAATTAGACGTGAGGCCACGGTTTAAAATTCAGGTCAGACATCTCGATCAAATCAAAATATGAAAAATATTTTTTCGGCGACTTGCTCTCCGCAGATTTCTGGAAAAAACTCTGAGAGTAAAAAGTAAAAAATTGCCATGAAAAGTTTCTCTAAAAAATCTGTCATGGGAGTCGACTTTAAACTAAAAGTCCCACCCACTTATGGATAAAATTAACACACATAACATAAGTGGTGTGAGAAGCTAGGTTGTAATCCTAACTGAAGGGTTATAATGACCAATTATGTATGTATTTATCTGGGTTTAAGGATGCTTCGCTTACACTCTTCGTAAAAAAAATATTATACCTGTAAATAGTGTTTCATTTAAACTACATCAAATTCAATTAAACTTTTAATTGTATTCATTATTTGAAATTTACTAAACGATTATTTGGTTATTTCGTCCTTATTTTAGTGAATGTAAATGCATTTTCAAATCAATTAAAACAAATATTTAATAATGCGTGACAAGGACAAGACATGCAATAAACATAGAAAAGCTATTGAAAAAATTAATTGTTTTAATTAAATAATTCATTAAATACGATGAACATTTAAACGTGGGGATAAACAAACAAGACAAATACGGCAGAAGGGGGGCGGGATAAATGGAATAATGAAAACCGAATTTTAAACTAAAACCTTGATTTGAGTATTTTTTGCCTAATGCTTAAATAATAACACTAATTAAACAAATTAAACAATTAGTTTTAGATTTTTTTTAATATTATTTCTATATTGTATTTGTTTTTTTGTTTTTTTTTTAATTATTTTTAATGGTTTTTCAAAGCCAATTTATATTTGTTTTATTATATTATTTATAATTAAAATAAATTAATTCAGTTTTCTTTTAACAAATTACAATGTGAGGTTTTGTTTTTATTTAATTTTTAACTTACAATAAATTAAATTTTAATTTATAATTAAATATTTAAAATTAATAAATTTGTTTTAAATATTTTTTTACGTTTTTTTTTTAAATTTAAATTTAGCAATATCATTAATTTTGTTTAAAGAATTTGTAATAATTTTTAGGACGGTAGAAATTAAAAAAAAAATTAAAATAAAAAAATATTACAAAAAAACTTAATTTAATTTAATTAATTTTAAAATAATTTTTTGTTTTGTTTTTAACAGTCATATAATTTTATTTTAATTTTTAATAGTAATTATTAAATTTTTAATTAATTTTATAATTAAACTTTTATTTTGAAATTCGTTTAAAAAAAATTCAAAAACTCTTTAATTTGTTCGTATTGACTTAGACTTAATTAAATAACTACTCTTACTAATCACAAGGCAAATAGATTTATTCGGTTTCGCTTTAACGGGTACTCGTGAATTTTTCGTTTTAATTTTTTAACTTTAATTGTGGAAAGAATGGGTTTAAGCGTTAATTTTTTTTTGTATTTGAAAGGCTTAACTCTTGCAGGAGAGTTATAACAGTTTAAAGAGAAAGACAAAGAAATTATAGAGTTCAGAGAGTTCAACCATAAACCGTTATTGTAGTGAGAGGTGGATTAGAGTGTAATAGAACGAGTGAGTGAGCGAGCAAACAACAGTCAGGGTGTAACGAAACAAAAATGATGGGGGAATGGAATGCTTAAGAGATTTTATTTTTTTTTTGGGAGATTATGGAAATGTTGTGTTTAATAATGTTAAATAATGTGAGATTCTATTTAATCATTAAAGTTATTGTAAATATAGTTACCGTTAGGTAGGTAACTTTCTTCATATTCATATTAGGCACTTTAATTTGTACTATTTTTTTTTTCTTTTTAAAGCGTTAAGGCACATTTAATAAATAAATTTAAAAAAAAACTAGCAGGTCCAATGGCAAATTATGTTAAAAATTATAAAAACAAAATCATTTTCTTTTTTAAATCGGTATTCTTATCGAGAATATCGGGAGTTACGAAAAGCATGCACTAGTGTTGAAATGGTAAGTTAAGATTCCTTAAATTTATTAAAAAAAAAAATACTCGATTGAGATTTGTAATGTGTTGCAAACTTAATTAAACAATTTGTCAAATTTAACATTTTTTTAATTTAAAGAAATGTTTTGTAATTTAATTAAATTTAATAAGAATTTTACTTGTTTCTTTCTGCAAAATTTAATTAAAAGTTTCATTATTTAAGGAATTTTAATTTAAGTTTCTTAATCGAATTATTACGTAAATTTGATTAAAGATGTATTAAATTTTAATCAAAACCTTACGTAAATTTAATTAAAAATTTCGTAAATTTAATTAAAAATTTCATAATTTTAATTAAAAATTTCGTAAATTTAATTAAAAATTGCTTAAATTTAATTAAAACTTTCGTAAATTTAATTAAAACTTTCGTAAATTTAATTAAAAATTTCGTAAATTTAATTAAAAATTTCGTAAATTTAATTAAAAAATATCGAATTTTTTCTATTGAAAATATATTTGAATTAATGAATTAAAAATTAAACCTTCACCTTAACACGCCTTTAAAATGTATGCATAACGTGTAAAACATTTCAAATGAGAGAGGAAACAGAAAATCGAAAAAACATTCAAACATAGAACTGATGAAGTGAATTATCGATAAGAATACTATGATTTCGGACATGTTTCTCTGTATGGTATTCGATTTTTAAACAATGAATTTGAATTTGAAATTGTATTTCGTTTTTGATTTACGTTTTTTCAGTGAATGTGAGAAATTTTGAGAATTTTGTTTTGTTAACTGGTTTAATAATGTGGTAGAGGTTTTTGGATGCTTACTTTTTGATAAGTGATCGAACTTTTTTCATTGTTCGATTGAATATGGTCTTATTGTTCGGGCTATAGGAGCCGCTGTTAGAACCCAAAGAACTGCTTGATGTTGTCTTCGATACCCGATTCGCCGTCGGATCGACACTTGCACGGTGACCATTTGCCATGGTACTGTTGCTGCCTCTGTGCACGTGGGCTGCTGCTCTGGTTTGATTTTTGGGCGTGGCATTTGTTACGGGTACGGCAGTTCTTAGTTGGACTGATTTTGCCGACACAACACTTTGACTGTCTTCTCGTTCGTCTTCCGTTGAACTAATACCTTCGGGGCTTTGCCTATTGGCGGGACTGCTACGCAGTACAGATATGCGATCCGGCGTAGTGGACTTGGATTCTCTCATGGACGATGATGCATTACGAGTTGCAGGTAGGGTGCTGATAGCCTTTGCAATACTATAACGTATGGGTTCGGGCGTCATTGGTATGGCAAGATTTTGCATACTTTGTGTACCCTCGGTGGGTGATGGTGGCGCCACTATAGAGGCTAATGTCTGTTCATCTAGAAAATGATCAAGACTGCGTGATTTTCTATGCTGCGGATTAATTGGTGGCAAATTGGCTGATTTATCTCTACGGTTTACTAATACTGGTGTATTTGGTAGGTCATTAATCGAGCCCACCGAACAATTATAGTCTTCATTAGGCTGCAGTGTACTGGTAGAGCTGACATTAGTCAAAGCCAAACTGCCCGCCGAAACTAAGGCAGCCACTTCGGCTATCTTTTTATCTGCACTCTCACTGCTATCCAATAAACCATCCACACTATGACTTCTATAGTTTGCACTTGGTTTCTCCTTATTATCATTACATATACCCACTGCAGAGCTGCGCCTGGGTGGCTTATAAGCCAATGGGGAAACATTTTGCATGGAACCGCCAATAGGCAAAGCATTGTGTGCCATTGTTTGCTGTGTGCGATAGGGTGGCAACATGCTGCGCTTTGAATTTCTACCGAAAACGCTCAACTGACTGCCGGTGCTGCCTAATTTGCCCGAACTGCTTAAAAGTCCACTGCCACGCCCACTGCCCAAACGTTGACGTGCTGGGGATGCTGACTGCCGGTATCTATTTGCCTGGTGACTAGCTGCTAGTTTGTGATTAGTATTAATTAAATCATTATTATCAGTGTATATTTGTAAGGCTTTTGAATTTTCTTTAGATAAATAACTACGATTAGAATAACAACTACCTCTAGTAGTAGGCGGTAATCGGCCAGTATTATTACCAGCTGCAACTACAACGCCTGCACTTGCGCTTAATAATTTAGTTTTTAAATTAGTTTTTAAAATAGATGAGGGAGAATTGAGAGTCTTGAAATGTCTATTAGAACTACTACAACTATTATTATTATGTTTACTATTATTATTGCTACTACAACAACAACAACTGCTATTGCTTTTGCTACTATTGTTGTTGTTGTTGTACGTGTTGTTTTTGTTTTTGTTGTTGCTGGTGTTGCCAACATTTTTATCAATAATATTCGAAGAAGGATTATTATTTGTATTACTATTACATAAATTAGGACAATCCAGTCAATCGACACTGGATCGTCCCGTATTTGAGGGTGTGATCGTATTTTGTGTCCCACCTTGTCCACCGCCATTCGTTGTTCCACCGTTGCCGCCAGTGCCACTATTACTACCCGCATTACTGCCACAAACCGAATAATCTGAGTCATTGCTGTGCATTCTTTGGTACGCACCGGGTGTACCGGGTGTCATAGCAGTGATACGATCAATATTCTTTTCGCCGCGCATAAATCTAAAAAAAAAGAATAGAAAAATGGAAAAAATATATCAGAATCTGTTTACATTAGGGAAAGGGTATTGAGATGTGATTCGGTATTTTTTTCTTTCTCTCTCTCTCTCTCTCTCTCTCTCACTCTTTCTTCAATAAAGTTATGAATTCAGGCAAAAATGTGTGCAAGTATGACAGAAAAAAAATACTGAATTTTTACCTCTCATACCGTCGTCCGATTGCTAAGACTTTTTGTCACTATTCTTTAATTAGTGTGTGTTAACGGCGATGGAAAACAAAAAACGTGATAAAACAAAACAAAATTTGTTAGAAGAATTAACTTTCTTTTCTAGTTTTTTCTTAATTTTTTTTCTATGGGATACTCGTATTTATAATGGATTTAAAACTGTTGAGATTTTCATTTGATTTCTGGAATAAATTTTGAATTTTGAATAATGAATTCCTAAACATGTTTTTAATCGCTTTTCGATTTGATATTCGATTTTGGATATTATCAGATGGAAGGAAAGTATGGGTTATTTCGAATCTGGCAATACTTATGTCATTCTATTCTGTCACAAAATTCAGTATCTTATCTCCACGTTACATTGTGATCTCCACTGAACGTAATAAATCGATTTATGCTTGAGCAACGTTGGAATTTATTGGAAATTTATTTCCAAAACAAAGACAATTGTTCGGAAATTGCACTAAAATGTTGTACAAAATTTTGTCACAGAGAAGGACCAACAGTGCCCGGTATACTCAAGTTTATTGCTAAAGATCGAGGAACTGGTTTCATTGTTGATGCCCCAGGTAAGGTCGGAGTGGTAGCTCTGATATCTCAAAGCTCACTTGAGCACTCATAGCGGCCCGTTGTGATGCCACGGGTGAACGCAGTCCCTGTACTAACCAAGTTCCACCAAAATCAGGGAAAAGGAAGAAGTTGGTCAGCGCAAGGGCTGTCCCAAGACTTGAGCGTGCTCGTACAGAGTGTGCATCGAAGCTGTGGCTGAGAATGTGCGTGGAGAATCCATCAACATCAACTCGTCATCGGTCTCAAGAATAGACCATGCACCAGTTTACGTCGAATTTTGAGAAAAGATCTCAGTACGACGCCTTACAAAGTTCAATTAGTTCAAGAGCTGAAGCTGCATGACCAAGACTTGAACGCGCCAGTTTATGTCGAATTTAGCTTCGTTTTCCCTCCGCTAGATGGGCCAACGAGAAACTTTTTGGATGAAGCTCACATTCATCTTGGTGGGTACATTAATAAGCAAAAATGTAGTATTGGTGGGGCTTAGAAAGCCCACACGTGGGCTTTGCAGAAGCCAATGCATCCATTACGAGTGACTGTTTGGTGCCGCTTATGGAGCGGAGGCATCATTGGCCCATATTTCTTTGAAAATAAGGACGGCGCAACCATTACGGTCTATGGAGACCCGCTCTTCATGGTATTGATGTGAACGATGTTTGGTTTCAACAGGATGGTGCAACTTGTCACACATCTCATGCGACAAAGATTTATTGGGTCAAACGTTTGAAGTCGCCGTAGTCTAGTAGGTAGTGCGTTGGCTTATTAGATGTAAAGCCAGGGTTCGAGCCCCAGGCCAGACATCAAGACAAAATACAAAAAGTATTTCTTCGGCGACTGCCTCTCAGCTCAGATTTCTGGCAAAAACTCTGAGTATAAATAAAATTGCTATGAAAAAGTTTCTCAAAAATCTGTCGTTTGGAGTTGACTTTAAACTGTAGGTCCCACCACTCATGTATAAAAATTAACGCACACAACATAAGTGGTGTGAGAAACTAGGACGTTGCACAATGGGTCAATTCGACCTCCGGGTACTTAATTGACAAGTACACGTCCTTTGACCTAACCATTACGGTCAGTGGAGATACCTATCGCACCATGATAACCGATTTTTTGTTCCCGCTCTTCATGGTATTGATGTGAACGATATTTGGTTTCAACAGGATGGTGCAACTTGCCATACATCTCATGCCACAGTCGATTTATTTGGTCAACTGTAAGTCCCACAACTCATGTATAAAAATTAACGCACACAACATAAGTGGTGTGAGAAATTAGGACTTTGCGAATAGGTCAATTCGACCTCCGGGTACTGCACTTGTCTTAATTGACAAGTACACGTCCTCTAACCTAACCTAACCTATTTCAATTGGACAAGAAACTGTTATTTGACACCGTTGGACTATTTTTTGTGGGGCACAATTGGGCGCAATTGAGCATTTGAAAGCCAACATTCGTGAAACCATTGGCAAGATAAGACGCCACTCACTCGAAAAATGGCGCGAAAATAGGTGAGGTCAGCTGCGAAACATTTTATTCTTTTTCTAACCGAAACAATTGTACTTCACAACAAACAAAAATAAATTGGGGTCCTAAATTTCTTGTTAGAGTATTTAGAATACGGATTTTCGCTCAGGAACTTAAATACTAGAAATATTTCTGCAAAGTATGGCGTGTATGATGATGAAATCGTTTCGAAACTAAACTAATTTCTATAAAATTAGAAACAACATAAAATCGAGCATCCCATTTTGTTAAACCCAATAAAAAATGTGTGCCCTTATGCAACACTTACCTTTCCAGTTTATCGATGCAGGCATCTTGATAGTCGTGTATCCACGTCACACCATTAAAGTGACAAACGCTGCGCATATCTTCAGGTAATCTCTCTGGTTCAGGCCAAAAAAACTGACTATCAATAATGGGTATAATGTTACAATTTGAATTTAATGCCGCCACAATTTCCTAAAACATATACAAAATGAAACACATGTTTTAGGGTGTAATTAACGCGCAACTCTGGTGTCGTCAGGTTGAGGCAATACTTACTCGATGTACCCAATCTTTGCATTCATTGTCATCGACACAACGTTCGAGTGCATTTGGTGTTAATACTAAAACGAAATTTTTCGCTTGACGAATACTGTTTAGCAAACCATTGTCAAATTTTCCAGCCTCTAAACGTTCAACATCTATGAACACAGAGAAGCCACGCAATTGTAGATGGACCTGCATAGAAGAATGAATCATTAGTACGTTAGCTCTGCAATGGAATGCTAAATGATGTTCTTACCTTAAGTAAACTGGCCAATTGTGATCCATTTGAACGTCTGTAGCTTACAAAAACGTCCAAAGTCTTTGCCATACTGTCGTCTGAGGAGGAGAGTATGGTATTCTCCAAACTCTTTACCGCATTCAAAATGCGCAGTCTGTGTATCGAGTTATTAATGCCACACTCGCCGATCAGCATATCTTCATTGAGTTGAGGCAGAGAATTCTTATCAATGCCCGCATTCAGCATGGAGTAAGTGTAGATGCAATATTCGGGACCGATTTCTGCTAGGAAATGATGCAATTTGGCGGTATCCTTGGAGGAGTAGTCGGCCATGCGTTTAAGATTTTGCAATTCACGTTCGAATCTCTTCAACAGAATACCATTGGAGATGCCAATATCATCGCGTAAATTCTTTTCGTGGAGTTTCAACAGTAGATCACCATCGACTTGAGACTCTTCGAACTGTTTAACGAATTGTCCGAAACCGATTTGTTTCACCCACTCTTGGACATCTTCAACGGACCAGAGGGGAACTTGCTGAGACAGCTTGTGAGGTACAGTTTCGCCAATAAGACGCAAGGCTTGAGCAGCAAATTTCGAGGCTATGGCATTGGGACAACTGGCTACGGTCTTGAGCGCCTCAATGGCACCAATTTCCCGAAAGATTTCTGTATTGCCTTGTTCACGTTTAATGCCGGCTTCCATGCAAAAGTGGAAAGCCGCCAAACTGCGTGCCTCCTCCCGGTTCGAACTGAGTACGGGTACGAGACGTTGCAGCCAATGTTTACTTTGGCCGTGGGCATGGGCTAAATTCGATTTTGCAAATTCTGATGGATCGTGGGAAGTGACAAATGGTTCTACCAAATCCAAACAACCGGATTTTAAAACTTCAGCTTCAATTTCCTTATTGGCCACCAAGACCGCAATGGCCAAGCAGGCATAATACTTGATGTTGTCATCGTTATGGAAGGCCAGAGGGAACAGCCACATGGGTACTTTACGTAAAATCATGGCTTCCTGATTCTCAGCTCCGCCATACAAAGACAAATTGGCTAAAGCGCTGGCACAATGTCTAAGTGTTTCCACGTCACTGGTACGGCATTCGAATAGCACAGCATCCAAACCGCCAAGTTTAATGACATCGGAACAAGTGCCCTCGGAGTGTTTGAAGAGATGTTCCAAAATACCAGTACCTACTCGCGAGTGTTCGGTACTTTGTTTTTTCGTGCATACACAGGCCACATTTACAACCTTATCAAGTCCATTATCCACCACATGGGTACGATTCTCGGTGGTTAAGCATTGCTCCAGCAATTTGGCCGAGGAAAACTTTATTTTCATATCACCCTGCACACAATTTCTCATGAGCAGATCCAGACCACCGCTATTGCGCAGTGAATTACACAAACTGTAGCCCAATTCGTGACCATGAGTGGGCACTGCCCAGGCACGACGTATCACTTCGTTGATTTTATCCAAATAGAGAGTTTCTTCGGCCGAAGCCTTTTTCTCTTGGAGGGAATTAACACACGACGTCAACATATTGGAGTATTTGCTAATGGCCTGTTCAATGTCCTTTTGGCCGCTGGTGGAGCTCAACTGCATTAGATCATCCAGTCGGAAATCAGCCAATTTGAATAGGCCGCCATTTGTGGTGGACATTTGTGAAGAGGAAGAGATCATTGTACTGCCACCCGAACTAGAAACACCTTTGCTGGTCATGCTGTAATTAGCCTGGGCGGCTGATGAGACATGCTTCTCCTGGCTAATAATACCATTCGAGGTCATGGTCTGCGACTGTTGCGATTGAGAGATGGCCTTCTTATCGGCCGAAAATGTATCACTTTGAACTTTAATACTAGCGGCCGCCACATTATTGCTGGCCTGTTGGGTAACATCACCGGCACGCAAACTAAGGGCTTCCTGTAAAGACAATAAGAAATGTTTACGGTACAGTTAAGATGTGATAAGATTTGAATTTTGTAGCTAACAAAAGAGGTCTGTTTGTCTAGATGTGTTAACACTTTATGAGATTTAAAAATTTAGAGTGGGCGGCATGGCATGGCATGGCATGTGGGAGTAACTTTCTAACCTTGCTACGTTCAACTTCAATGGGTATTTGGCGTATATTTTTCGGATTTGTTGATGGCGGCAAATGGTTATGGGGCTTATGATTTTGATTGGTAGTATGGTTGGCTAACTGTTGTTGTTGTTGTTGTTGTTGTTGTTGGTGTGTGGAAGAGGCTGCATATTGTTGCAAATTGGGTGGGAGAGAGTTTTTACGTACGGAACGCGCGGAACAGCTAGCTGCAGCAGCAGACATACGCGCTGATGAGGCGGCGGACGATTGGGACATTTCATTTTGACCACCACGCGACGACGACGATGCCGATGATGACTGCGACGACGAGGAGGCCGAGGCCGAGGCTGATGATGACGACGACGATGACGATTGTGCACTACTGCTTGTGAGAGAGGCAGCTGTTGTTGTGATTACCGGCCCCGGCGGACCCTGTATCACTTGTATCGGTTGTGGCGGCGGTGAAAACGGACAGTTGTTATCGAAACGACTTAACGATGAGGCACGTACATTATTGGTTACGGGCGGCGGTGACAGAGGCATTTCCACAATGGGACTTGGTGAACGGGTGGGTATAAAATCCGATTGTCCACTTGAACGAAAGATACCCTTGCGTACGGGCCAAGGTGCTTGTGGATTGGCCATGTATTGTTTCTGTGTTTGTTTTTCGTTATCAATGTGATGATGATCTGCTGTGCGATTTTCAAATTTATCAATCTGTCTTAAATGATAGGCGAGTTCTTAATGAAAGTGTCTCTAGAATTTTTTTTTTGAAAATTTTAAGACACTTAGAAATGCTTCAAGACACAATTACACAGGCATGCTGACAAAGAGTGACACCACAATACATATGTGTTATTAAATAATCATGTTAGAGTACAAACAAAAGAGAGTTATAAAGAAAGAGCGAGAGCGAGAGAAAGATAGAAAGAGAAAAACAGGCGAATTTTCAATGTCAACCTTAACGTAAACACCCTCGCGCCGTCAATATTAAATTCCGGAATTCTGATGGCTTGTTAATTATAAAAAAAATAGATATTTTTAGCATTTCGCAAACCAGAAGTATAAAAGAGTTAAAACGTTGAAAAAAGTTCACCTCATACGAAAAGTTTTTCCAACAGATACTAGCTTTTGTAGTCTTATGTGTTGGTTTCCATAAGTGAGATAGGATCACATTCGATGCAGGTGAAAGATAAAATAAACTGAGTATAGCGTCTCCCAAAAGTTCAAAAAGTTCACCTAACAAAAAAAGTTTTTTCCAACAGATACTAGCTTTTGTAGCCTTATGTGTTGGTTTCCATAAGGGGAACGTAGTTTGAGAGCGTCTCCAAAGGAATATTCACCATGTGTGTGGTCGATGGTTTCTATAGCAGAGATCATTCAAAAAGAACGAACTTCCTTTTTATTCAATCAATTGATAGAGAAGATCCAAGATTATTGCAATACTTTTTGAGAACGAAGAAGTCGCCGTAGTCTAGTAGGTAGTGTGTTGGCTTATTAGACGTAAACCCAGGGTTCGAACCCCAGGCCAGACATCAAGACAAAATACAAAAAGTATTTCTTCGGCGACTTCCTCTCAGCAGATTTCTGGCAAAAACTCTGAGAGTAAATAAAATTGCCATAAAAGAGATTCTCAAAAATCTGTCGTTCGGAGTCGACTTTAAACTGTTTAACAATTAACACACACAACATAAGTGGTGTGAGAAACTAGAACGTTGTACAATGGGTCAATTCGACCTCCGGGTACTGTACTTGTCTTAATTGACAAGTACACGTCCTCTAACCTAACCTAACCTAACCTTTTGAGAGCGAATAATAACTTTTCCTAAACATTTCATTCTTTTAAACATCCTGCTCTACTCTCACGCGCCTGTTTTCAGTAATTCAAAGAAAAAAAATTTTCTTTTATTTTCCATTCATTTGGAAACAAGACTATTAAACATAAACACACACACACACACACAAACAAAATTAATTTGAATATTTTCGGAAGTTTTTCTTGAAACATTCCACTGTGCATATCCATTCAATTGGTGATGAGAGAAAGTGGCAAAACATATAATTTTCTTCAATGGTGAAATACTCTCATTTATTAATTAAAGAACAAAAGCAACAAAAAAAAAGTAGGAATTATTTAATATTTTGAGAATCATCATCATTTTCGTCTTCGTTTTGTTTTTTTTTGTTTTCATTTTTGTTTTTCTTTTTTGGTCAAAACTTTGTACCAATTTTAGAAGTGATTTTATGCAAGAAAATTAATTTTTTTTTGTATAAAAAAAATAAAAAATATAAAATGATAACAATTTCAGTATTTATTTAAAGTTTTTTAAAAAAATACAACTTTTTTAATTAACTCTTTACACAAATTATATCTCATCTCACAAGACAAGTGTCTGCATTACCGCCGAACGCTTTTCATATTTCATTTTAATGAATTTGTTTTTGTTTTTGTTTTTATTTACAATTTAAAATATAATTTTGCCACATATTTATATTCTATATTATTTTGAAATTTATTGTTATTAAAAAAAATTCTTGTCATTCTGAATAATATGCTGTTATTAGAAATGATTTTATTTCAAATATATTTCGAAAGTAAAACAAAAACAAAATTAAAAACAAATTCTATGATAATGCAGTGCTCATTATATTATTCCTACAGATTAAAAAAAGTTAGTTAACCAATCCATAATAGAACGCTTTATACAGAAATTTTAAAAATATTCTACTCTTCATACACAAGAAGACTGCGTTGAAACTTTACATTGCTTTTGGCCTACATACACACAGTTACTAAACTATACATACGGTTAACAAATTTCAGAAATTTTTTAACCAATTCGTTTTCGTCTTTTGCATTGGTTAAAAAATTTCTGATATCGAACTGAATTGTGGCCCTGCACAGGCCCACAAAAGTATAAATCCGATTAACAAATTGCACAAATTTCTAAACCAATGCAAAAGACCGTCTTAAAATCGAAGAAAGATGTCAGACAATTATAAAGATTTTCAACGAAAACGGATTGGTTAAAAAATTTCTGAAATTTGTTAACCGTATGTATACTTTTGTGGCTGAGTGCACATACATAGTTCGTCCATACAACCCTTTAGCTAGGATTACGACATAATTTCTTACGCCACTTATGTTGTGTGCGTTAATTTTACACATGAGTGGCGGGCCCCCACCTACAGTTTAAAGTCGATTTCGAACGCTAGATTTTTGAAGAAATTTTCATGGCAATTTTTTTTTTCATTTATTCTCAGAGTTTTTGCCAGAAATCTGCTGAGAGGAAGTGACCGAAGAAATATTTTCGTATTTCATATCTCGTTTTGTTTTGTTTGAGATATCTGACCTGGGGTTAGAACCATGGACTCACGTCAAATAAGCCAACATACTACCTACTAGGCTACATACATACATAATTGGCCATTACAACCCTTCAGTCAGGATTACGGCCTAGCTTCTCACACCACTCATGTTCTGTGTGTTAATTTTTTTATACTCAGTGACGGGACCTACAGTTTAAAGTCGACTCCGAACGACAGATTTTTTGAGAAACTTTTTCATGGCAATTTTATTTGCTCTCAGAGTTTTTGCCAGAAATCTGCTGAGAGGAAGTCGCCGAAGAAATGCTTTTTGTATATTTTCTTTTTGATATCTGACCTGTGGTTTGAACTCGGGCCTTACGTCTAATAAGCCAACACACTACCTAGTAGACTACGGTGACTTCATCACTAGGCTACGGCGACTTGATTTTCATCTGAAGTGCCATTTATTTAGTGAAAGATTTTGCCAACCGAAGAATGCGCAAAAATCTACAAAAATGGTGATACAAACGTGGTCGCTTTTTGAGCATTATGGTTGTGATTATGGTCGTTAGAATCTGACCTATTCTACAAGGAATTGGCAAATTTACATAAAAATTTATAGAAACTGAAAGTTTTACAGATGCCATCAGCCTTGTTGATCATTGTAATGTACGCACTGCCGGAAATATCGCTTCTGTTTTCTCAGCAATTGAGTCTATTTTACCAGCTACTAGGGCGTATTCTGTATTATATTTGTATCCTCCTGTCCATATCATAAAGACCAACCCACGTAATAATTAAAGTCGACTGGCTATCCATACTGCCGATGATAAGATAATTGGATGCGTGAGCATCAGGCCTTCAACGCTAACAAAATACAATTCAGAAGTAATGATCATTGCAGAGCCATTGCTTCTGGAAAAACTAATTGTTGTTGCACATTATGGTTTGGGGGAGGCGCCCGTATTTTTCGCAAATGGTTCTAGAAGAAATGCTAACAATTCAAGGGTGCTATGGCCTCATAATAACCGGGGTTTTTTGATCTGCAATGGAATATAGTGAACTAGACAAGAAGAATTTAAAACGTCTGTGCTTGTAAAACGTTTTCAAAAGGTGTAGGCTTGGCCCTAAGGGGGTAGGGACATTGGAAGACGTTTTTAAATACTGTCTTAATGGTCTGAAAAGAAGTAATTGTTGTAGCGCAGAACAATGAAGCGATTACGCCAATTAGAATCACAAGAACTCATGTGAAGCTCGACCAAATCCATATCCATGACATCAAGATAATGTCACGTATTTAATGTTTTGTTGACCCAAAAGGTCACAGGTTAACTGGAATGAATACAATTGCTTCAAGCTTATAAAGCATTGATCGACAAAGGAGCAGAATATGCAACTAGGCACGGGGCCGTAATATTCCCTTGTAACAACAAGCTCAACTCAGCTAGAACTAATCCTGGGTGGAATGCGTTATTCGCCTTATGAACTGGAGATGTTTCGCTGTAGGAAAACCTTTAGTTTCGAGCGATAAAGAACACTTCTGCGGAAAACGTTACACATCGAAACAGAGTAAACGAAACTCGCATGACACATTAGGGGCGGCCCTATATTTACATCTTTGGCAGTTTTTTTTTTTTGTTATCAACAAAATTTTAATATTTCCTACATATTTTCCCGTTATGTTATTGTATTTAAATTGTTTACATAACCTCAAATAAAACCCTATCCAGGCAACAGCTGTTTGTTTCGGTGTCATTGACGCCTGTTTGTTAATTAAGATTCTATTTGGCAAAAACAAAAAAAATACAATCAAAAAAAAAGGTACTTAGTACCAGATGCAGTTTTACACACAGTTTACAGCAGAAAAACAAAGACGCAACGCAAGTACATAGAGGTACACATAGAGTTATTAAGAAAAGCGTAAAAGAAAGAAGAAGCTCACATAAGTGCGAAAATTATAACTCATGGTGTTATTTCTCTATTTTTCAGCCTTTTGTGATGTTTAAAAAGAACTTTTTTATATCATGGGTTATTTTGTTTATAATTTTAATAACAATGCAGCTTTAATAACGGCGGTTTATTACGTTATTATTATTTTTTATTTATTAAAAAAAATTCCTTCCGGTATAGTTTTGTTCTTTCACGGGCTCTCTCTCTTGTGTTGTTATATGTGCTCTCCTCTTTCGTTATTGAATTATTTTTTTTCTTTTTTTTTTTGTATTGAGAAAAAGATTTCAAAACTACTTTTTATTGCTTGGTATTGAACTTTTTGATATGTTTTAGAAGGTCGTTGTTATAGTTTTTGAAAATAATTTTTAAAATTTTATTTAAAAAAAATTTCTACAATTTTTGGCACTTTTTTCTTATTATTTTATATTTCAACCACTTGTACTTTATTTATATATTTATAAATAAATTTAAATTTGTTTTTATTATAAAAATAAATTTATAAAAAAAATAGTTTAAGGAAGTCTATAAAACTATTCATTCATTCACTATTTGCCAATGCTAGCCAAATGCTATTTTTATTTTTCAATTCAAATTTAAATTAAATTTTTTTTGTTATGATTTTCTTGCAAATTCTTTTATACACTTGTTTTTTTATACTTTTTCTTATTTTTTTTTATTATTTCTATATATACTACGTTGAGAATTTTCAGAAACTCTTTTCTTTTTTTATTTTTATTTTCAAATAAAATACAAAATTTTTCTTTAAAATTCTTTTTTTCCGCTTTTAAACGTTTCAGTTCTTCACGATGAGAACCATTCGCTTTAAATATTCGTTTTAGACTGATTCTATAGAGAAACTACCGAAGATATCTTCTGAATAGAATTTATTTTCGTATACAAAAATTTTTATATTTTCGATCTTGACGAAATTTGTTTAGCGATTTTGTATAAGAGATAATTAATAGAAAATGTTCATTATTGTTCTTCGTTTGTGTATTGTGGTTGTTGTTTTTTCGCTTCTTCATTTCTTTATTAATTAAACAAAATTAAGAGCACCGAGAAATATGTTTCTCGAAAAGCAAGCTTTCATGATCTTTTTTGCATTAAATTTAAGAGAGATTTCATATGAATTTTTAAAGATCATTTTCTTTATATGCAGCTACATATATACATACAGTCGAAGAAAAAAGTCTACATACAGTAACTACTTACGGTGATTTATACATACATAATTGGTCATTACAAGCCTTCAGTCAGGATTACGACCTAGTTTCTCACACCACTTATGTTGTGTGTGTTAATTTTTATACATGAGTGGTGGGACCTACAGTTTAAAGTCGACACCGAACGACAGATTTTTGAGAAACTTTTCATGGCAATTTTTATTTACTCTCAGAGTATTTGCCAGAAATCTGCTGAGAGGAAGTCGCCGAAGAAATACTTTTTGTATTTTATTTTGATTTTTGGCCTGGGGCTCGAACCGTGGCTTTTCGTCTAATAAGCCAACACACTACCTACTAAACCACGGCGACTTCATTATTATTATTACGGTGATTTATATCAAATTGAAAAAAGGCGTTGCTTAAGGCAGTTACAATTATGAAAAATTAGCGGGAAAAAGTCTACATACAAGAGCTCATGTACACTTTTTTCTGTGACTGTATATCGACGCCTCCATTCTATAACGTTCTAAGTGTACATAGAACGTTTTTAATGTTCTTGCATTTTTAAATTCTACGTTCTCTCACTTAAATACTGTCAAAATTTGGTTAAGATGCGCCGATCCGTTCCGAAGTTATAGGGAAAAATCTACTTAGAATACACATATGGTCGTATATCGCGTGAAAACTTTGAGAGCTTATAACTCAAAATACACTTTTTCGACTTAGAATGTTATAGAACGGAGGCGTCGATATGATCGTTGGAATTAAGAAAAATTAGCGGGAAAAAAGTCTACATACAAGGGTGTATGTACAATTTTTTTCTGTGACTGTATATGCATAGAAGAGCTAAATTGTAGAAAAAATTTTTTCATAAAATCCAAAACAAAAAATTATTTAAAAGTTATTCCATAAATCTCTTAAAACAAAAAAATATAATTTTGTGACCTAAAGTACTTTTTTGAATTTCTTGAGATCGAAAAAATGTGCTCAAAAGATATTTTAGAAACTCCTTATGTTCGAAGAAAGTGATATTAAACTAAAAAGTATCTTTTTAATTTTCTTAAAACTGCTTTGCAAATCTCATAAAACAGATAAGAATAAGTTTTGTCTTAAAAAGTACTTTTTTGAATTCCCTAAGATATAAAAAATGTACTCAAAAAGGTACTTTTGATACTGCTCAGGTCATAAGTAATTTATATTGTACTAAAAAGTACCTTTTTAATTTTCTTAAAATGTAAAAAGGCACCTGAAAATTGCTTTGCTAACCTCATAAAACAGAGAAGAATAAGTTTTGTACTTTTTTAAATTCCTTAAGATATAAAAAATGTACCTTAAAAGTTACTTTAATTACTGCTTACGTCAGAAGTAAGTAATATCGTACTAAGAAGTAACTTTTTAATTTTCTTTTTCAATGACAATTGCTTTGCAAATCTCATTAAACAGAGAAGAATGTTGTCTTAAAAAGTACTTTTTTAAATTCCTTAAGATATAAAAAATGTACTCAAAATGTACTTTAGATACTGCTTATGTCAGAAGTAAGTTATCTTGTAGTAAAAAGTAACTTTTTAATTTTTTAAAAATGTAAAAAGGGACCTGACAACTATTTTACAAATCTTATAGAACAGATAACATTAAGTTTAGCCTTTAAAAGTACTTTGTTTTTAAATTTCTTTAGATTTCTTGTCTTACAGAGTACTTTTTTTAAATTCCCTTACATATAAAAAATGTACTCAAAAGGTACTTTAGATACTGCTTATGTCAGAAGTAAGTTATGTCGTACTAAAAAGTATCTTTTTAATTCTCTTAAAATGTAAAAACGTTCTCAGGTCGTTTTTACAAATCTTATAGAACAGATAACATTAAGTTTTATCTTTAAAAGTACTTTCTTCTGAAATTTCTTAAGATACAAACTTTATACTGAAAAGTAATTTATGAACTTTTTTAAATAGAAAAATATTCATATTGATTAAAAAGTTACTTTTTCAATTACTTAAAAACTAAGAAAACGTTCTAGAAAGTACTTTTCTAAGCTGCTTAAGATAAACAAAAATAATTCTGTAAAATAAAAGGTTCTTTTTAAAAATTCTTTAAAAATTCTTCAAAAAATGCAATAAAAAGTACTTTACTAACCCTTTAAAATATATGAGAAAAGTATGTATTCTAAATATTGTAATCAATGCACAAGAAAGTACGTTATTGGCTCTTTAAATTAGAAAAAATTAAGTAGTTTGCTAAAAAGTAAATTTGTAAATTCCTTATGATATAAAAAATTTACCTCAAAATACATTAAAATCTCCTTAAGATGGAAAAACCAAAAAAATTATTAAAAAGTACTTTCAATTACTTGAGGTGTAGCAAGGCTACCTAAATAGATACCTTAAAATTCCTTAAGATGTAAAACCGGGTTCTGTATTGGTGTCTCCTTTTTTGTCTATGTAAAGTAATTTTCAAATGTATGTTGATGTGCATAGGCTTACATAACATAACCTCACATTCGAACGACACATGTGCAAATTTGACAGCTGTCAGAATGTTTATTTGTGGGCAATTTTTATTAAGAAAAAGAAAGTTTTGTTTTATCAATTTATGTGATTGATGACATGTGAGAACAATGACAACATTGTGTGCATTTGGTTCAATTCTAAAGCAAATTTATACAAAAAAAAATTCCACTTTGAAATGCGTAATTCATATTTTTTTTTTTTTTTTTGGAAAATCCTCCTTTTTTAATCCTTCTTTATTATTTTAATTTCAATTCTTTTTTTAATAACGTTTAAGATTATTTAAACAAATATTTTTAAAACTAATGAAGTCAACAACACATTACACATCAAACATTTGTTCTCTATAGTCGTTAAATCTATGTTTTTCATAGCACCCTACTGTCTACATTAATTGATTTATTTATTGTATATTAAGTCACTATAAAAGATTGCCTGTAAAGTCCACTAAAAAGATTTGAAAGAAAGTTTCGTTTACTCTGTTTCAAACAAATCCCTGTAGGGCCATGAGATTGTAGGGTATTTTAATGATATTTTTAATCATTATTTTGCTTCTTCCTTAACTATTTATTTAAATTTTATTTAATCTTTTGTTTTTGGTTCTACTTTTTAATTTCTTTTTTCTGTTTTTTTGTTTTAAATTTTTGCTTTTGATTACTTTGGCTTGAGTCCAATATTTATTTGGGCATGCTATTGCTGCTCGCTCGCTCATTAAATAAAATTTCTAATATTTGCAAACAATTTATTATTATTCCATAAGAAATAATGTTTTTCGTCTTTACGTACATACATATGTATGTATGTATTTAAGAGAAAATATTTAAATAATAAATTGATTTTGGTTGTCTTTTTTTTTTCGGACTGGATAACAATATTTCATGGAAGTCATGTGTACGTCATTAATTTAGAAGGCATAGAGAGTTCGCAAAATTTGTTGACCTATTTAATGAAATAGATATTGTTGAGGCTTAGAGCGGCCACAAATTTAAATTTCTAAAATTTCCTTTTATTTTTTTTTATTATATCACTGCCTTATATTAATTGTAAAATAATTTTGCAAAAGAAATAAAAATTTTTAATTAAAGAATCTGCTCAGGCCCCGCTCAATTTGTAAAAATCAATTTGATTCCTTCAATTACTATTCTCCATACACTGATGCATAAATTAATGAAATTATTATAGTTTAGGGTCATTAGTTTATATTTCAAATTTAATAAAAATTATTCGAAATACAAATTGTAATTAATTTAATGTAAAACAGCAGCAAATGGTTGTTCGAATAATGATGTAACCGTATAAGTACATAAATTAAGTTGAAATCACAAATAAAATCAATTTTTTCCCTTTCAAATTAATACCTCTCTGATATAACACCACTTGAGTAAGACTATGACTTACACTATGTTCAGATATGCACCTTTGTTGAGTCAATATTCGGTTTATTGAGTACAATATTTTAAGTGTTCAGACATAATAATATACGCAGTTGTGTTGACTTATTAGGCATGAGGCCTCGGTTCAAACCCCATCTCCTATAAAACAAAATATGAAAAATATTTCTTCGGTGCCTTTCTCTCAACAGATTTCTGGCAAAAATTCTGAGAGTAACTGAAATTGCCACGAAAAGGTTTCTCAAAACTCTGTCGTTCGGAATCGACTTTAAACCGTAGGTCGCGCCCCTCATGTATAAAATTAACACACACATCATAAGTGATGGGAGAAGAGAGCTGTAATCCCGACTGAAGGGTTGTAATGACCAATTATGTATGTATGTATTGATTTAAATTCACTTAAAACACAATTAAAGTTTTCCGACCCTCAATCTCAGCTTAACCATCAATTGTGCTGCCTTACGGCTATTCAACAACAACAGTCTTTGCTTGATGTTGCCATAAAATATTTACTTTTTCTAACCAGTGGCCATCTACTTTAAAAATGCTTGGATTTTATTGCTATTTGGTAGCGATGGGCAAATGAATATTCGGTCCACGAAGTGTTTTGCCCACACGACGAATTTCATTATTTTATTCAACTTTTGAACAACACACTTTCTAGAGGGCGCAGCATATTTGACATCAAGACTGAGTGCAAAATTTTGTGATTCTAAACCTACCTCATTGAAGCTAGGGTTCGAGCCCCAGGCCAGACATCAAGACAAAATACAAAAAGTACTTCTTCGGCGACTTCCACTCAGCAGATTTCTGGCAAAAACTTTGAGAGTAAATAAAATTGCCTTGAATAGTTTCACAAAAATCTGTCGTTCGTAGTCGACTGTAAACTGTAGGTCCCGCCACTCATGTATGAAATTAACACACATAACATGAGTGTTGTGAGAAGCTAGGCCGTAATCCTGACTGAAGGGTTGTAATGGCCAATTAAGTATGATCATATGATCTGAACCTGTTTGTTGAACGTTAGATGCAGTTTACTAAAGTCTATGTATTCGAAAAATAATAAAACTACGCCGCCTTATTTTAATTAATTTTTAATAATTATTCCATTTTTATGCCGTTGGTTAATCGAGTAATCGCAATTATTTTATTTTTCGTATACATATTTGGTTTAACAGGTAACCACTTTATATATAAATTCATTCTAATTTATAAAGATAAAGATTCTGTGGCAAAATTCAGCGCGTTTTAATACGAGTTGTAATAATAATTTTGATTCTAGTTATTTGGTTAATCGGTTACTCGATTAAAATCAAATTTGTTTGGTTTTTTGACAATATTTATAAAAATCTTCATTCTCTTTATTTAATTGATTGGTTTGATAAAAAAAAAATATCCTTGCTATTGCGGTAATCAAATATTCGGATAACCGAGTAACCATGTAACTATTATTTTTAAAACGTCAAATTATGTTAATTTCTACGCAGAATTCATTGCGTTTTGACGTGAGTAATAATATTTATTCTAGTTATTCGGTTAACCAGTTACTCGATTAATGTCAAATTTGTTTGGTTTTTTGACAATATTTATAAACATCTTCATTCATTTTATTTAATTAATTGGAATGATAGAAAAAATATCCATGCTATTGCGGTAATCGAATATTCGGATAACCGATTAACCATGTAACTATTATTTTTAAAACGTTAAATTATGTTGATTTCTATGCAGAATTCATTGCGTTTTAATGTTAGTAATAATAATACTATTTATTCTAGTTATTCGGTTAATCGGTTACTCGATTAATGTCAAATTTGTTTGATTTTTGACAATATTTATAAAAATCTTCATTCATTTTATTTAATTAATTGGATTGATAAACAAAAATATCCATGGTATTGCGGTAATCGAATATTCGGATAACCGAGTAACCAAGTAACTATTATTTTTAAAACGTCAAATTATGTTGATTTCTATGCAGAATTCATTGCGTTTTAATGTCAGTAATAACACTATTTATTCTAGTTATTCGATTAATCGATTACTCGATTAAAATCAATTTTTTTGACAATATTTATAAAAATCTTCATTCACTTTATTTAATTAATTGGATTGATAAACAAAAATATCCATGATATTGCGGTAATCGAATATTCGGATAACCGAGTAACCATGTAACTATTATTTTTAAAACGTCAAATTATGTTGATATCTATGCAGAGTTTATTGCGTTTTTATGTTAGTAATAATAATACTATTTATGCTATGTAGTTATTTGGTTAATCGGTTACTCGATTAATGTCAAATTTGTTTGGTTTTTTTTACAATATTTATAAAAATCTTCATTAATTTTATTTATATAATTGGATTGATAAAAAATATCCTTACTATTGGATTAATCGAATATTTGGATAACCGAGTAACCATGTAACTATTATTTTTAAAACGTCAAATTATGTTGATTTTTAATTTCTTTCATTGAAAACATTAAATGTCATTGCAATTTTTTTATTTGAATTATTGCAACGAGTACCCGTTATTTATTTTGCATAATTTTTTTTTTGTTATCATTTCATACAGAGTTATTAAAAAAACAACATAAACAAACAAGTGCTATTGTTCTTACGTAAAATAATTCGTATTTTTATTTCATTTGCAATATTTACCTTCAATTTTTCCAATAAACTTTTACGGCGCGTATGTTTCGAATAGAATACAATTTGCGGACGCAGGAGGACATTTTTTGTTGTTGTTGCCGTTGTGGTTGTCAATGACAAGGTGTTACAACCATAAATTAATAACAATTTTGAACTGAACATTTGCAACAACCGACTTGTCTAGTAGTGAATCGCTGTCATTAACTGTTACAACTGAACTTGGCACCATTACTTTGGCTTTCCAAAACATTTTCTTTTCCCAAAGGTTGGAGTGTTTATGGGGGTTTTTTCTTATGAAAAGTTTTTCATTTTTGCAATCCTTTTTAGTTTTTCTTTTTTTGGTTGAAAACTTTTAAAGAGGGCCACCGCAGAAAGTTCAATCAGAAAAATCAATAAGTTTGCATGACAACTGAACACTTCTTATTTCTTGTTTTGGTTTGTTTCTTCTTCGTTTTCATAGAAACACAAAAATTTTACAATAAATTTTCACTTTCCCAGAAAAAAAAGGAAAAACCGTTTTCGCTGCTTAATAAAGGAATTTCAGGTACACTTTTAATATCCTTTTTTTGCTGGGAGTTTTTTCAATTTTATTATGTATCGGATTGTCGCTATAATTTATAGTTTAACACACACTTGCTTGTTAACAGAAATCCTGGCCGATTGCGTGTTCCTCGACCCGGTTATTTGTTTATTATGAATGAACTGAACTGTTAGCCTTAGTAGCGCTTAGAAGACTACTTGGGATTTGCGTGTTTTAGCGAAATTTCTGAGGTGTTATCCAATGCTTGAATGTAATAAAACTACAACTGAGTAGAGAATGTATAGATTGTACAGCAAAAAAAGTACTTTTTATTACACACCCTTTTGTTCAATGATAACGAACGTTAACTACGAGTGGAGTTCTTTTTTTGCGTCATCCAAGAGGTTGTGGTAATACCCTGCAGTAGGGAGTAAATTTTTGGGAATTTTCTCAAACTAAAGAAAAAAATATTTGGCTCAGACCACTAGGGAAAATGTGGAGGACAGAATTATGTCAAAAATATATGAGAAAAAAATATAAATTTTTGGATAAAACACAATAACCTAGAAACACACACTGAGGATGTCACATAAAATGGATTTTCTTTTTATGAAAAATTAAAAATGTTCGAATTTTTTTAATTTCGAATCTCAAAAATAATTAAAATTAATTCAAATCTTGGTTCTAAAAATTCTTTATTTTTCTTTTCTTATATCAATTTTAGAAATTTATTGAAAACATTTTCTTTTTTTTTACAGAAAAAATTCGTTTTAATTACAAAATCTAAGTGCTTCAACAGGATGTGCATCAAAATAATTCAAAAGTGAGTAACCATTTTAAAATTTTTTTGTAGTTCATAAGAAAATCTATTCAAATTCAAACCCAAATTCGATAACAAATAATATTTCTGGCATTTAATTGTAAATTAAAATATTCGGTTAACCGAATAATCGTATCAATTAAAATAAATATAAAATAAAATCAATAAAAATCTATTCTTTACGCTTAAATATGTTTTATAAGTTCTTTTCCAATTCATTGAAAACTTTTTTGAAAACCAATTTCTTTCGCACTCAATTGTAACGTGCTTAAACGCCTAATAATCGGAGAAATTCAAAACCATTTATTATACATTATCAGGGTGCATATTTAGTCATACTAATTATTGATCTCGACGAAGGTTATAAATGAAAAAACGTTACGTTTTATTAGAGTTTATTCCCTCCATGGCTAGACGTCATTACAATGACTCAAAATAATTTAAAAAAAGGAAAATGCGTTACATTGCCTCGTAATCATTCTCTTTAAATGATTCATAACTGTTTAATAATTATAATCAAGTTTTAATTTATATTTTTTTACAAATTAGAAAATAAGTTAATTTAGTACAGACATAAACCGCATACATCACAGGCATGTTTTTCTTTGTAATATACATACTATGTACGTATACAGCTAATAATTGCATACGCACTTTAACACTTTGACTGGCACGTCACCCATATTTGGCCGGGTCGCGTCACCCGTATTGGGGTGACGCTTATTTGACTACGATTACGCGTGTTTAAATGAGTTTTACTGTAAACCCGCGTGGCAGTCAAAGTTTTAATACATTTAACAATTCATAGAATATTTGTTAAAACCCCATTCAAAAATGTTATTTTTCTAGAGATTACTACAATTTATATTTGTTCTGAATGTTTTTCAGTTCCCCAGAGAAAATGTATTTCATTGTATTCGTTTTAGTGGTGAGGGATTTTGCTCGTTTAGTCCACTCTATGATGGTCGCTATTTATTGTACTCTCTCTGGAGGTTCAGTGAGCTTTGTGGGCCACTCAGTCCCTCAAGAATTAAAATTCAAAAACAATGATAAAATTTTTTTCGATTCAAAAATGGTTTTTTATTGTTAATGCCGTTAACACATCCCATAATATCTATAAAGTCTGCTCCTAGCCCATCAACAAGGACAATTCTCTCTTAATTGTCTCTCTGGGATCCATTAATGCCTTCTTGGTTTTAAGATTCATTCACAAGCTCAGAATTTGCATGTAAGGTACGATATGATCCTCTTTATGAACAAGTGTACCTTGAGCCTACAGTGTCCTATCAAAAGATCGTTTAATACATACATATGTACCTAATTGGTCATTACAAGCCTACAGTCAGGATTACGAACTAGATTCTCACATCACTTATGTTGTGTGTGTTAATTTTATACATTAATGGCGGGTCCTACAGTTTAAAATGGACTCCGAACGACAGATTTTTTTGATAAACTTTTCATGGCAATTTTTATTTACTCTCAGAGTTTTTGCCAGAAATCTGCTGAATGGAAGTCGCCAAGGAAAGATGTTTTTTCATATTTCATTTTGTTAGAGATGTCTGACCTCGGGTTTAAACCGTGGTCCTCACGTCTAATAAGCTAACTCACTACCTACTAGACTACGGCGACTATAAAGATAGGTTTATACCATCTGGTTATTGCTGGATAAAGTGGTGTATGACTCAGTTCTCCTTTTAATATAACTGAACAATAAAAGTTTTGATTGCCTCTAATCCCTTCTGGTTTGAAAAATATTCTTGTTTCTCTTTATCTTCCTTTGCCAAATATCTGTACCCTCTCCACAGAAAGACTCCATCAGCAGCATGAAAGCTTACCTCCTCACTACTAACTTGCCTGCTGCTTACCGCGACATGCCACATGAACTGGGACACATAGGGTAACCTCATTTTCCGTGTTCCTGGTTGCCTATTTTGTTAAACTCATAATTAAAGAAATCCGTGTACTCGGCTGGCGGTCTGACTGTCTGATA
The DNA here is from genome assembly GCA_932273835.1 of Sarcophaga variegata. Taxonomy (NCBI): domain Eukaryota; kingdom Metazoa; phylum Arthropoda; class Insecta; order Diptera; family Sarcophagidae; genus Sarcophaga; species Sarcophaga variegata. The sequence continues at coordinate 20,028,075 of OW026362.1, read as the reverse complement.
GTATTGTGATGCCCGTCCTTTGTCCTTTATATCCAAGTGGAATTGAACACATCTTTGTATGACTTAGACTCGACTAGTCAGGCCTATTGTGTCAAGCACTTTAACCATAACTCTACGTTTATTATTTTTTTTTATCGGCATATACTTCCATATAATTCCCTGGGCCTCTGCCACCCCTAGAAATTTCACTAAGATCGGTGTTTACCCATAAAGTCATTTCAACTTTTTGATAATTCCAGGATATTTTTCATTTGTACTATGGGATAGGATACATAACTTATCTTAGACTCAAACCATATGCAAATTGGCCTAAACTATTGTCTTTACTAAACAAAATTGAATATCTTTCTTGAAGTTTCATGGTATGTGTAATCAATTTATTATTCCTTGACATAATGTTACATTTACGGTGATGATCTATAGTTACCGTTTGAAATACTATAGCATACATATGTACATTGCTCTACAAGTTAAAGCATATCCTATGGCGACACAACCATGTTTTATACATTAAATCTCCATGGAAAACAATATTAAATGGAAAGAAATAAAAAATCCTTGGAAATAAAAGGAAAAAAAAATTGTGATTTAAAAAATTAAATTTTTAAAACAGCAAGAACATCCGTTCTCAGCACTGACAGTGCTACCACATTTTTTACTTGCTGTTTAGCAATTTAAAATTCAAATTTAATAAAAACTTAATGCATGCGAGAAAACTTTAATATTTTTTAAGGTTTTTATTCCCCTAGCCAAGTGAATTCTTATGAAATTTATAATAAAAGGAAAAACTTATTACAACATACTGTACTACATACATAATTGACGTCATTTGTTGGGTAGGCAATGGCAAAGAAAATTTCATGTTGAACTTTGCCTTTAATGACGAAATATAGTGCTTTAAAAAGAGCAGATTTTTAGTGTGGTTCTAAACCACATAAAGAGCAAGAGGGGGAAATGGTTCCCCCCATAGATTAGTTTAGTTAGGTGATGTTGTATAATTTATCTGAAGAATTTATTGTTACATTTATATTAATAACCTATCTATAGAATGTGTTTGAAGGCAGATTATCTTGACCCGCTGGCTATAAAGATAAACATGAGTTTCCACAGTAGAATATAAGAAAAACGAATTTTATTGGATTGAAGCTTTAAAAAGTTTTTGAATGGCAATTCACAATCAACATTTAAAATGTTCACTTTTATGTCCATTTTTAGTTGCCAAAAGCCACCACAACTCAAATTCGATTGCTGTTCGAAATAAACTCATTAGATTACTTTAAATCCTGGCCGTTTGCTTAAGGATATTTTACACAATTTTAGAGGACTTGCTATTTACAATTACAAAAATGGTGGCTGGTGGTGACCTTTATTTTATGAAATATTTGTTTTGCTAATCGATAATAAAAATTTCATCATTTATCGATATCTGATAACAAGCGTAAACTATTTTTATGCATGTATGCTAATGTATGTAGTAATTTTACAGCAGCTGCTGACTAAAACTAACGGTCTTTGGAAATAATAGCATATTTGCACTCAATTTTGATTGAATTAACCCTAATGTGCCCAACTTTTTTTCTCGTAAAACCATGGATTTTTTGTATTTATTGGATTCTATAGGGTATACCATACATCTGATCAATATCTTAGTGTTTCAAAAATGGGACGATAAGCGCATATGGGTTAAGGCTGTTGGTTGTAGTCGCCGTAGTCTAATAGGTAGTGTGTTGGCTTATTAGACGTGTGAGCTCACGGTTCAAACCCAGACTTCTCCATCCAAACGAAATAAAAAAATATTTCTCCGGCGACTTCCTCTCAGCAAATTTTTGACAAAAACTTTCTGAGTGTAAAAATAAAATTGCCATGAAAAGTTTCTCAAAAAATCTGTCGTTCGGAGTCGGATGTAAACTATAGGTTTCGCCACTCGTGTATAAAATGAAAACACAAAACATTATTCTGACTACGGGGTTGTGTATAATGCATGTAAGGCTGTTGTTTAGAACACAGTAGTCGCCGTAGAGTGTTGGCTTATTAGACGAGAGCCCGAGGTTCAAACCTCCACTCAGACATTTCGAACAAAACAAAAAAAAAATATTTCTTTCAATGAGCCTTCAGAGTAAATAAAATTGCCATTCTGTCGTTCGGAGGGGTAGGTCCCGCCCCTCATGGATAAAATTCAACACACTCACACAACATGAGTGGTATGTGAAGCTAGGTTGTAATCCTGACTAAACGGTTATAATAATCAATAAGTATGTAAGTAAGTTTAGAACGATATGGTAAATGTTAATCCTAGCTTTTTTAGACTAGATAGTTGGGTCATACATCGACCTTTTAAACCTAGTTTAATAGAATGACAATCGATTCCGCACATATAACTATTGTAAGCCAATATTTATCCCATTGAGTTTAAGTTCAGATTAAATCTCTCCTCTGTTATCTAATACAGTTACAATCAACAGTTTTAAGGTTTAAATTCAGAACAATTTTATCAAAATATCTCGAAAGGTCAAATGTCACATTCTATTTTGATTAACTCTGCTGTATTTATCCTCATGTCAGCTTTAAAGGCAAATTATATTCGTATAAAGAGACTATGAGATCCAGTCATAAAAATTGTTCCCTTTTACACCCATTTTCTCAACAGACCTCTTTTTAGTTATTGTTTTGACTTTCAAATAAAATTTCTCATGTACTTACATGGATAACAGCAGCATTCTCTTCCGTTTTAATGCCATCAACTTCCATGCGATTGCGTGAGGCTGCCGCTGCTTTCGCCTGTTGATAGTCGATATCACCTGTTTGTAAACGTTTGCTTTCAGCCAAATTGCTGGTGGCCTGCTCGGAACTGAAACCGTCTGCAACCACTTTAGTTTTGGATTCCGTCTTTGTGCGTTTCTCTTCGAATTTAACCGTATCGACAAGTGTACCCTTGGAACCGCTTAAACCATTTTGAGACAATTGATTTGAGGCCGCAACCAGATCCATATTTAGGTTCATGTGATCGTCATCTTCATGTTCATCGGGAAATGTTATATGGGGTTCACTATTGCCATCAACAATGTTTTCCAAAGAGGAGCGTAATCTAAAAACAAAACAAACAAACCAAGCACAATTAGAAATACAGTGTAAAATGGTTAGAAGAGGGGGGTGAGCTCTGTGTTAGTCACTTACTTTTTCTTAAGCTTATTTATGGCATCTGAACTATTGAGGGCATTTAAATTACTGAGATCGTTTATGGAGGGTGGCTGATGTGCTAGTGTGCCGGTGGAACCGGTTAAGGCGGCTGGTGTATTGCTACGGCCCAATGCCAAATCGTTGATTTCTGACATGGAATTCTTAAATTCGCTCATATCGCGCTTCAATGCCGCCGCTTTCATTTCTGTTGAGGTCGATGATGAGGACGACGATGATGACGAGGACGTAATGTGATGTAAACGTGATTTCTTTTCAACACGTGTTGTTGTACTGCTGTTAACGACCTGAAAAGCGCAAATTTAAAATTGTGAAATTATTATTATGGAGATATTTTGGTGTTAAAAATCTATCTAGTCTTTCATTCGGAGTCGACTTTAAACTGTAGGTCCCGCCCACTTATAGATAAAATTAACACTCACAACACAAGTAGTTTAAGAAGCTAAGTCGTAATTCTAACTGTAATCCATACAGGAAGCTCCTGACCCTTATCGCATCTCCTTCCAAAGAGAAAACAACCAACAAAGGCGAATATTTTAGGAAAGTGAGAAAGAGTAAAGCAAAGTTCATTAGCACTTGACTCCATTCAAAATTCGAGGGCAACCAGATACTGAAATTCTATCATACTTTCTGAATAAAATTTGATTAGTAAAACCGAAACTAATGTACTCTTTAAGGGAATGTAAAGGAATGGCAAAACGAAAAATCCATTTGTGGTCTGTTTTGCCTCAATCAGTCTTAGGGCCATTATTACAACTTGCCGTTAACTAAAGGGAGGATTTTAACGGGCAGATAAATTGTTTTGCATTATAAGTGGACAATAAGGTAGAAGTGGGTGTTGAAGTCGCCGTAGTCTAGTAGGTAGTGTGTTGGCTTATTAGATGTAAAGCCAGGGTTCGAGCCCCAGGCCAGGCATCAAGACTAGATACAAAAAGTATTTCTTCGGCGTCTTCCTTTCAGCAGATTTCTAGCAAAAACTCTGAAAGCAAATAAAATTGCAATGAAAAAGTTTCTCAAAAATCTGTCGTTCGGAGTCGACTTTAAACTGTAGGTCCCACCACTCTTGTATAAAATTAACACACACAACATAAGTGGTGTGAGAACTAGGACGTTTGTACAATTGGTCAATTCGACCGCCGGGTACTGTACTTGTATTAATTGACAAGTACACCTCCTCTAACCTAATCTAGAACTGAGTGTTAAGCTTTAGCTTAATTTAGCTTGGATCATCCTACCTTTAACTTTTAAAGTAAAGTTTAAGTTTCCAATATGGCAACTTTAAATATAAACATAATGAGCAAATACAGCCCATCGTTGCCACTGCGTTTAAATAAAACTTGTTTAATTTGAGCAGTGTTATCGACTTGCTCCGCCACTGCCTTACTTTTGAAAAAGTTAACTTTATTTTATTCTGTAGCTTGTAATAACGAAATAAAAAGTTAAAGGTGACTTTAAAGTTCACTTTAGCTAAAGTTACCTTTAACTAAACTCAACTTTAACTGCAAGTTGTAATAATGGCCCTTAAATAAGTATTTTTTGTCTTGTATTGAAATTCAAATCAAATGAATTGTCTTCCTTTTTGAAAAAGTTAACTTTATTTTATCTGTAGGTTGTAATAACGGAAAGAAATGTTAAAGGTGACTTTAAAGTTCACTTCAGCTAAAGTTACCTTTAACTAAATCCAACTTTAACGGCAAGTTGTAATAATGGCCCTTAAATAAGTATTTTTTGCCTTGTATTCAAATTCAAATCAAATGAATTGTTTTCCTTTTTCTCTATCGCTTTCCTTGCTTCTCTCTAGTTATCGATTTCTAACACAATACACAACACATCTTGAATAGTGTAGCCGTTCTTCGTGTGTTGGCTGCAGCATAAATGAGATCCACCAATATTTAATTGTATTTATATTGAAAGATATTATTACAAAACTTAAATATATTGGCATTGTCGCCGTTGGCTAGTTTAATGTTGGCTTCTTAGGTGAGAGTCCGTGGTTCAAACTCTGGCTAAGACATTTCGAACAAAATGAAATATGAAAATATTTCCTTATGGCAGAAATTGCAATGAAAAGTTTCTTAAAAATTTTGCATAAAATTAAGACCCATACAGACAACATGAATGGTATGAGGAGCTAGGTTGTTAACCTGACTTAAGGGTTGCTTTTTTATGCGAAAGAGGCATTTTTTGTGTTGGATGTCCTGCTGACATTTCTTGACATTTCTTTTATGTTATACTCCTTGATACATTCTTCATTTTGTAGTTTCTTGAAATATTTTTTAAAATTTCTTAGTTTCTTTATATTTTTTTTATCAGCTTCATTTCAAAAGAAATTTCAAGAATGTTAAATTTTTTTTTTCTATCTTTCATTGTGTACATATTTTATAAATCCAACTAGAAAATATTTTGTCGATAAATAGAAACAGAAAAACTAACAAAAATATACACTACGTAACGTAATAACGTCTCACTGTCTGGCTATTTTAACGCACATATGTATACGAGGCTGCTCATATCGCATATGTATACCCACCACCTGGTCTTTATACACACAGAAATGTGTGTAAATTTCTTAGATAAACAATTCCGAAATTTAAATTAATTTACTGTGTGTGTATGTGGCTTTTTTATTTTCAATAATAATTATTATTTTTCACTTTTTCACTTTTGTTTTTTGCATTTTCTGTTTTGCTCTTGAATTCTTTTTTTATTTATTTTTTTTTCTATTCTACGATAAGATTTTTCCACCCAATTATTTCGCTGAATTTTCTTATCAGCAGCAAAACCTTATCACATCAGATTTGATGTGAAATTATTGATTGGCATGTCGAAGAAAATTAAAAAGCTTGAAATTAATTTTGTTTTTTTTTAAGTTTCTCCTTGTTTTTTTAATGAATTCGTGACACTGTGCTAAATACAAAAATAAATATTAAAAATTATTATTAAAATATGGAATGAATTTTTTAAGTGGTTTTGTTTGATTAAGCACAAATCCACTTTAAAAATTGAATAGTACCACACTACCCCTACTTATCACTTATCAGTCTATAGCATGTAAAATTTAACGGTGATTTTTAGAGGGTTGCATGATAAGTGCAAAAAATATATAGCATTTGGTTTTTGTTATTAAAAAAAACCTTTATATTTTCATTATCAATAGAGCAAAGCCTGGGCAATTTTGTTCATTAAGGGCCATTATTACAACTTGCCGTTAAAGTTGGGTTTACTTAAAGGTAACTTTAGCTAAAGTGAACTTTAAAGTCACCTTTAACTTCTTTTCGTTATTACAACCTACAGATAAAATAAAGTTAACTGTTTTCAAAAATATGGCAGTGCCGGAGCAATGTCGATAAATGTGCTTAATTAAACAAGTTTTTTTAAACGCAGTGGCAACGAATGGCCTCTATTGTTGTTGTTGTGTTTCCTCATTTTGTTTATATTTGAAGTTGCCATATTGAAAATAATATATATGTATGGCAAGTTCTAACATAAACTTAACTTTAAAAGTTAAAGATAGGATGATCCTCCCTTTAACTTAACGCTCACTTTTACCTTATTGTCCACTTATAATAATGAAAAACAATTTATCTGCCCGTTAAAATCCTACCTTTAGTTAACGGCAAGTTGTAATAATGGCCCTAAAAGTGTTTTACATTCAAAGAAATATAGGGTGGGTCATTTAAAAGTTTAAATGGTGTGAGAAAGTAGGTCGTAATCCTGGCTAAAGGGTTGTAATGACTAATTATGTATCATAACACTTTTCTTTAAGGGCGCCCCACAGAAAAAGGCCCCACGGTGTTAAATCGCAGTTTGTTGGCAGGCAATTGACATTACCATTTTGGCTAATTAAACGGCCATTGGTTGTGATGTTGTAATAGGTGTCTACATTGTGCATAGTGGGTGCGCTTTCCTCATTTTCAAAGAAATATGGGCCGCTCCCAAACAGTCACTTGTAATGGGTGCATTGGCTTCTGTAAGACCAAGTGTGGGTTTCCTAAGCCCCAAATACGGCAATTTTAAATTTATTAACGTACCCAGCAAGATGAAAATGAGCTTCATCCGAAAAGATAATTTTTTTTTTGATAAATCGATCCATTACGATCAGTGGAGATAATATACGGAATTTTATGACAGAATAGAATAACATAAGTATTGTCGAATTCGGAATAACCGATGGTTCAGATTGAAACTGAATGAGGCCCACCCGGTATATAAAAATAAAAAATCAAATTTAAAAATCATTTTAATTTAAATTAATATTCCTTAAAGAATCCCAGGTCAGACATAAAGACAAAATACAAAAAAAAAGTATTTTTTCGGCGACTTCCTCTCAGCAGGTTTCTGGCAAAAACTCTGAGAGTAAATAAAATTGCCACGAAAAGTTTTTCAAAAATCTGTCGTTCGGAGTCGACTTTAAACTGTAGGTCCACCGCTCATGTATAAAATTAACACACGCAACATAATAGGTGTAAGAAACTGAAGGGTTGTAATGACCAATTATGTATGCAAAGAATTGTTTTAATGGCATGACATAAAAAGCAGGTTGACTGTATTCTTATCATATTTTAAAAACTAAATTCTATTTTAAAATCGTGATTTTATGTTCCAAATTTTTTTCTATTTTTCTATTTTAACTATCTGCCCCACCCTCGTATATTAAATGCTTATTAATTTTATGGTACTTCTATGCCGCAATAAATTATATTTTTGTTAACATGTGTCAATATTTATCAACTAGTCTATTAAAATAAGAAAAAAAAAATATGAGAAAAAGATTAGAGAACCATAAGCTATGAAAGAAGAATACGAAAAGTGAACAAAAATATTTAAACAACACAATTGGCTAAATAGTTAGGGGTCTAAGACAAATGTTTAAATATCTATAAATAAATGTGATTGTTTTTAAGTGTATATAGGCCTTTACATATAAATAAATGACTAAAAGGCCTCGACACCTTGAAATAGTATTATTTAGTAATTTTTGTAATACATATTAAAAATGCTTCAATAATCGAATGTTTGTTTATAATTTCAACCCTTTAACTCTTTATTTAGTATCTATGCTCAGCAGAGCAAAAAGGAAAATTTTATGCATAATGACGAGTATACTCGTCTTGAAGAAAAACAACATCGCATTCGTATTATTATTCAACGAATCTACTGAAATTTTTTCTCTGAAAAAAGTTACATTTTTGTCAGAGTATACCCGTCTGCATAGGAAAATAATTAATGAGAACATTTACATTTTCGCACGAGTATATTCGTCTACACAGGAAAATAATTAAGCAGGCTGAACAAATTTTTTGGAATCAAATTAAATAGCTCGATTAACTATTAATCCATAAGAAATCAGAACAAATTCTACATTCCCATAAATAGACCTCTAAACGATTAGAAAAAAATATTTCATTGCAAAGACTAATCATAAATTATTATTTTTTAATTAATAAAGACTCTCAATGTTCGCTTTAAGGAAATGGAATGAAATTTTTGTTTTTAATTTTTTAAGACTCCATAAGGTGTCAAGGTGTACTGATTAAATTGCAGGCTCCATTACGGAAGAGGGCGGACGAAATCATCATCTTGTTTTTAATTTCAAAAATTAGGAGTCTTCAATAGGTTAAGTTCGGTTGAATTTGCAATCGTTTCACAATCCACAGCTTACTTGGATCCTAACAGGTTCCGTAATAACACTGACCTTGCCTATTTCATCATAGAATTATAATTTCTGCTGAGCATTTCTCAATTGTTCCAATACATACGTACATAATTGGTCATTACAACCCTTCAGTCAGGATTACGACATAGTTCCTCACACCATGTTGTGTGTGTTAATTTTTATACATGAGCGGTGGGAACTACAGTTTAAAGTCGACTCCGAACGACAGATTTTTGAGAAACTTTTCATAGCAATTTTATTTACTCTCAGAGTTTTTGCAAGAAATCTGCTGAGAGGAAGTCGCCGAAGAAATACTTTTTGTAATTTGTCTTGATGTCTGGCCTGGTGCTCGAATCCTGGCTTTACGTCTAATATCCAACACACTACCTACTAGACTACGGCGACTTGTCCCAAAAGTTTTATAAAATTGTGACTTTTATTATTTGCCTTGATACGTTCTGTCAATAAATTCTGAGTGTCCAGAAATTCTTCTCACGTTCGCAATTGGAGGATAATAATGTCCCATTATAACTGCTATGAGGTCCCAAGGATAGAAATTTTGTTCTGCTTATATTCATATTTGACAGATGTTACAAGTGAGTTCTTTTGTTGTTCTCCTCTTTTTAATTGCCTTTATAGCTTCTGCAGAAGTCTATTTCTGGTCTCCGGGCATCTAATGTCCCATTATAACTACTATGAGGACCCAAGGATAGAGGCGAGTCAGGTTTAATGCAAATTTTGTTCTGCTTATATTCATATTTGACAGATCATACAAGTGAGTTCTTTTGCAAATAAATAAAGTTTATATCAGACACTTTCTTTACCCCCTGCAGAATCTGCATGTCAATCTGACGTATGAATTCATCTAAATTTTTGCAAGTGCCTCAAATTTGTTAATTTTAAGGTACCACCGCGTTCAAGAACCCATATGAGTACAACCGCCGAATGTCTCGCTATCTCTGGCAGATTTTTACTGTTCTTGAAAAACTTTGCAATCTACAAAGTAAATACATTTTGTTTGTTTTTAAATCAATAAAATGATTTAAAATTATTCATTAAATTTCTTCTTCATTTATGATATGAATGAAGTCGTACAAACGTGAAATTGACGCATTTGCGATAAACAATTAAGATCCATCAGAATTTTTGAAAATTTTTGAACTGAAACTTCATTTGACAAGATGACATATATAAAAAATATAAGACGACTGTTATACTATTTAAATAATAATTACGGTAATTTTTGTTCGATTTGATCAAACAAAGTGTCAATCTCTTCACAAGATAATGCACTTTCAGAATGTCATCACTTATTTTATATTTTTTAATTAAAAATAATGTTTTCCAAGTTTACCCCATCAAAACTCATAACATATAAGTTTGAACAAAATGTTTATGTATAATCTTTAAAGACTAATCTCTCCCCGTTCTAAAAAAAACTTTGGATTTTTAAAATACGTTCAAACATATTTGGGTAATCGATAATTTTGTGGGAAAGGATCAAAAAACCGTTTTTGTCAAATAAAACAAGTTTGGACGGTTCGAGAAAAATAAAATAAAATAATTTTTGAGTTCTACTCAACCTAGTAAATAACTATTACTATGTAGTTACTCGGGTGTATTTTCACTGTCGCACCGTGTAATGAATAAATCTGATTGGAATAGTAAAATATCACATTTTATTTTTATAATTTTTCTGTGTAGGGTAAGAACCATAAAACTTGAAAAACTGCAGAATTTTCCCAATCAAAGTTTTGTCCTATAAACGTCAACTTTTTTTGAACTTTTTGATCATGTTATATACCTTTAAAATCAAAACAATTCACTCTTTCTTCTGTTCAAAAAAAGGTCACTTCACACTTCTTAAAATGTCATTTAAGCTGGATTCACCCATCGTTTCGAAACAAAAATTTTGTTCCGAAAAAAAAAATTTTTTTTATATGTAGTTTGACGTTTCTCTATTTGAGAGAGATAGCGAAAGAGAGTAAGTTTGCTTCCGAACAATTTCAGCTCGTATTGGTTTAATTTTAATTTTTGCTCCGAAACAATCGAACTGTGCTGCCAGCTATTTTAATTTTTTAAGTAAAGTTAAACTGAGTTGCCACATCATATTATATGTACATTTGCAATTAAACGAGCTTTCTTCAACTCAATGGCTATTAAAAAATAGCACTACATTTATTCAGTTTTTTTCACTAATACTATGCTCAGACATGCACTTTTATTGAGTCGATATTCGGTTTATTGATTATCAATATTCTAAGTGTTTAGACATAACAATATACGGAGTTCAGCTGCTTATTCATTATTCATTTGACAGCTGGTAAACAAAACAGCTGGTGGTTTCAACATTTTTTTTTTTTTGTGGTTGAATTTGTTCGGAAAATTGTAATATGCTCACTGAACGTACTTATGACAGTGCCGTATTTCAAGTTTTAATCAATGTTATGAATTTATTGAGCAATAATTAATTGACATTTTATATGAAGTATTGTCAATATGCCGTTTATTGCGATTTACTCAATATAAGTGCATGTCTGAACATAGTATACGAATTGTTTTAATTTACAATTTATTTGTAACAATAAAAAAACATGATCACACTCAAGCCAAGAAAAAAAAAACGAATTGCAATCATCTGTTGTTACTGTGCTGCCTAATTGTAAAACTAACACGCATGGTTTACAAAAATGTTTCATATGGTAACCTTGTTTTTACAGAATAATTGTTCGAAGTGGGTGAATCGTTTTGGAACAAACTCTCCAAAAAAACTGAACTTGTTTCGGAACAAAATGCTTGTTGGGTGAATCCAGCTATACTTTCCAAATTCCGTTTATTTTTGTTTGTTTTATTATGTGTCAAAAAATCTTTTATTTTTTATTACATTAAACCTAAGAATGATGATGCCGCGTCTAGTGCGTCATTATCATGGCGATCACAAATGCCATTATTGCTGTCATTTTATTTTTATTGTCATTTTGATTTCTTTTGCATTTGAAATTTGTTTTTGTTTATGATTTAAATATTCTGCACATGTTTAAAAATTTAAAAATAGTTTGTTGACGTTTTATTTCTTCTTTCATTCTTTCTTTATTTCTTGCGATTTCTTATTGTCTATTAAATTCGGCATAAATTGTAATTTTTCTTAAAATAATAAGAAACAAATTTTTAATTTCTTATTGCTTTTTTTTTTCTACTTGTTTTTCCCATTCTATTTAAATGTTAAGTGAGTGAGAGGCTGTCAAATAAATCTTGAATACACAATATAGTATAGTTTTATTGCCGATGCTTGTCATAAGAAAATTTCCTAAAATTTTGAAATTTACAAGAAATGACGACAACAAATGAAAATTTCTATGAATTTTTGGCGCAAAATGATAAAAATCAAGGTCAAATCAAAATAGGCCCTATTTATAGGGGAAAGTATAAATTTGAATATTTGCATTGCATAGAATTTAATTTCAAATAAATTAATAAATAAATAAGCTATTAATAATGCTCATTTGCTGCCATATTAATGACAATTTTAATTTCCTCAATATATTTCAATTCTTAAAATCATTTTAAATATAAAAAAAAATTTAAAAAAATTTCAGCCAACTTAGAAGATATTTAATTAAGAAAAATTTATTCAGAACTAAAAACATATAATTTAGTTATCATAACCACATAAAATCAAATCAAACGAATCAAGCTATTCCGTGAAAATATTAGAATTCAAGCAAAATTTATACACTTTTATTAGGGTTAATTAATGTGAAATGAACCGCCACTCTACGACACTCTTCAATCTGACAAATTCACAGAAAATGTGAATCAATTAATCTGTAATAAATTGACATGTGCAAATATCTACCATACAGTGGTGGCCTTATAATTAGAAACGATGTTTCTGGAACAGAGTTCTCTGGAGTGACGAATCTAAGTTTAATTTGTCCCAATCTGATAGAAAAACGTATGTAAGACGTCCTCCAAACAAAGCCTTTGATCCCAGGTACGCAGTGAAAACTGTAAAACAAATTAACGAACATACATGTTGCGAAGTCGTTTTTAATTATAAGGCCACCACTGTATGTGACATGATTGATATAATTGGTAGTAAATTTTATTAAACCGTATGTCTGTTTTTAAACTGAGTACAAGAATGGTTTTCGAAAAAATTCACCTTAAATACAGTAATAAACAAATTTATTCATTTGTCATATATTGACGTGTATATACGTCAAATTATTTTTACTGTAAATATTCTAAAAATTCAATTCTAAGTTTTAATTCTACTTTATTAGACGTTTATCAGTGTTTCACTTTTAAAATTAAAGTTAACACGTTGACTGTCGCGGAAAACTTGCCAAAAAACGACAATTTGATTTTTTCACTTTAGTGAGCACGAGATAACTCGTAGTTTGGCGCCCTAGAAGGGAATGCAATCTATGAGTTAGCTCGTAGTCGGCAGTCAACGTGTTAAATGAAACAGACTGTCATTGTGTATGCAACATAATGCCATTAAAATAACCGCCCTAGTATTGGTTGCAGCAGCAGTTCATGGTTTTGTGATCGTTTTTCGTACATTCCACGCTGTATCTCGGCGATCACGAGGCGAATGCGGATTATCAGCCTTCAGTTTTGGAAAAAAACAAAATCTAGTGCACAGTCGAATGCAATGATTGCTTTTCTACAATAATTCTTTTGGGTTCCCCGATCTTCATGTGTTTCAATTTTGATCTCTCAAGTAATCACCGAGAATGAATTAAATTTTTTTTATTTTTTTTCGTAAAATCAGTATTGTGAACCTGTTGCGCTAGCACCCAATCTCCGTATCACTGATGTTGTGAATATTTAGCCGGCTTTAATCATTGTGTAAGTAGGATTACCAGCTAGCTTCTCACACCACTTATGTTGTGAGTGTTAATTTTATACCTGAGTGGCGGGACCTACAGTTTAAAGTCGACTCCAAACGACAGATTTCTGAGAAACTTTTTCAAGTCAAATTTTATTTACTATTTACTACTGAGAAGCACTCGCCGAAGAAATATTTACATTTTTCGAGATGTCTGCCCTGAGTTTTGAACACACTACTTACTAGACTACGGCGGGATTTGTACCTCAATGAAAGTCGCCGTAGTCTAGTAAGTAGTGCGTTCAAAACTCAGTGTAGTAGTAGTGTGTTGGCTTATTAGACGCAAAGGGTTCGAGCCACAGGCTAGACGTCAAAACAAAATACAAAAGTATTTCTTCGGCGACTTCCTCTCAACATATTTCTGGCAAAAACTCTGAGAGTAAGTAAAATTGCCATGAAAAGTCTCTCAAAAATCTGTCGTTCGGAGTCGACTTTAAACTGTAGGTCCCCCACCACTCATGTATAAAATTAACACACACAACATAAGTGTGTTAAGGGTCGTAATGATGGGTTGTAATGACCAATTACAAATCCCAATACAAAATACACCATAATTGCAAAAACCTCCGTAGGATTGATAAATCCAAATTATTCGCCACTCCTACCTACTCGATCGTTTGTGAGGGTGAACCTGCGCCAACGATTCTGAAAGCAATATTTTGACTTTCAGGAAGATTTGCATGTGTTTGGCTAAAATTATACTTGCAATAATTGCTCCCTTTGGGAGGGGATTATAGAAACGATGCAAATATGTATACGTTAAATACGTTCAACACCATCGTGATCATTTGATTTGGTTGAAGAATTGACGTCAAAGAAGTCTTGCTATATCCTTATATTTAATAATTACCGAGTCGCATATAATTAGTGACGGATTGCATGATTTCTTTTAGCGTCGGTTCAAACCCTAGAGAGATAATTGATATTACTTAGGACCATTATTACAACTTCCGTTAACTAAAAAAGGTAGGATTTTAATGGGCACATAAATTGTTTTTCGTTATTATGACTGGACAATAAGATAGAAGTGATCGTTAAGCTGAAGGGAGGATCATCTTACCTTTAACATTTAAAGGTCGCTTTATGTTTGAACGTGCCATATTACATATTTTTTTGCATTATGGCAACTTCAAATTTTAACAAAATGAGCAACCAACAAAAAAAAAAAAAAAAAAAGAAGCCTGCGGTTGCCACTGCGTTTAAAAAACTTTTTTAATTGAGCAGTTTTATCGACATTGCTCCGGCACTGCCATATTTTTGAAAACAGTTAACTTTATTTTATCTGTAAGTTGTAATAACGGAAATAAGTAACTTTAAAGTTCACTTTAGCTAAAGGTACCTTTAACTAAATACAAGTTTAACGGCAAGTTGTAATAATGGCCCTTAGTATTATTGTGCATGTATTTAGTATGTGCCTACAAAGTACCAGACAGCGTCATGCTTAAACATGTAGCAATTGTAACCAATTATTTTTAGAAATTCTTTTATTGAAGATGGCGTGGGCAGTGAGCAGTTTTTAAAATGATTAAATATAAGACTGAGAAATTCAAAACCGCGAGAAGGTAGAAGGGTTTTATCACGTTATGAATAAACATGAAGAGGGGTCAATCCCCCTTCTATACAATCCATCCAATAAGTACACTGACCCTATGATCACTACGAGCGAAAAACAACGAACATATGTAATAGGAAAATCAAGCAGTGCCATCTGATAAGAAAGAGTGTGATGCAATAACAGCGGGACAGATAACAACTCTATCATTCTAGAACTTGCCACTGCTTAGGAATGAAGCTGAAATAAGAAGTGGAGCCTTATAAGGAGCGCAAAAAGTATGAAAGTTGTGGGAAGTAAAATATATCTTGCACATGTTTTTGTTAAATGCCTAAGAATAGTATGAGTTCATGACTCATGTGAGAATTTTACCGGCATATAAGAATTAGGTTGGGTTTTGGATTGCCTAAAAAAAAAATTAATCCACACCCACATTTTATGAACGCAATTTTATAAAAAAAATATTTTTGCCAATTGCTGGATTTTAAAATATTTAAATATATTTTATATATATTTGTGATTTCAAAAAACTTGCTTCTGCCCGTTAATTTGTGCGATAAATTTGATCCTGAGAACTGATGTAATGACAAAAATTTCGTAATGTAAAGTAAGGTTCCTAGGAAAAAAAGGTTAACCCTTTGACGGACACCAAAATTTTATGAGGCCTTCCCGTGGGACACTTGCTGTATCTCCGTTATTTGGCAAGATACGAAAATTATGACGTGTATACACGTCATGTCCGCCCAGAAACCCTTGTTATGACGTCTATAAACGTCAGTGTCCGTCAAAGGGTTAAATACTGATGTAGAACTTTACATTATTAATGTGTAGGGTATTGTTTATTCAATTTTAAAGGCCATGGCGCCATTGCAACAGTCGCCGGGTAGGCGTTAAATAAAGATTGTGTTCTTAACGACACAATAATTCAAAGAATTCTTAGAATTGCCTATTTTTAGTCTCATTTTTTTTAGTTTATTTCTTAGAAATATGCTTGTTTGTGCTTTCGTAACTAACGTACCTGGTATATTAACGGCGAATAAGCGTTTTAAAATGGTGACAATTTTCTAATCCTTCTTTTAGCAAGATTTCTTAAATATTTTTTGGATTTTTTTATATTTTTTAATATTTTAAATAAAATACTGTTGCACTTGATACAAAACACTTGTCTTTTATTAACAAATTGCCATTTAATAGGAATTCTTTTAATTTTTTTTAATTTTTATATGTAAACATGAATAAAATTTCTTAATTTTAATGTCTTTTTCTTTAATATTTTTTGTTTAGCCTTGTTTAAGCGTTATTCTCTGTTGGTTTTTCTTGCACGTTTTAAACAATATTTTCTATTGTTTTTTTTTTGTTTTATTTCAGTTAATAATACTTTTTTCGTTTGTGTTTTTTGTCGTTTTTCTTTTTCTTTTTATTTATTATTTATTTACTGTTTTCTTACGTTGTCTTATCAACAATAATATCGTGCGGCTCTCTAGAAAGCTCGTCAATTTTTAAAAAAAACAAGATACATATTTGCAAAATTAAATTAACAATTGAAATTGAATTATTTTTCTTTTTCTATTTAATTCTGTTTGATTATGTAAATTTTATGTTAAATGTTTTTTTTAATTTATTTTGCAAATTTTCTTTGTTTACAAAACCGGAAAACGTAAAATAAGAATTTTGGCGTCCTTTTTTCTCTGTCTCTCTCGGAAACCTTTTCATGGGTCTAAAATAGGTTTTAACGCGTTCAGTGTAAATTTAAGACTAAAATAGAGAAATAATTTTTATGTTCCTCATATTTTGTTTTTTTTTTTGTTGAAATTCTATTTTATCACTTGAGCATATTGTATTCTTTGCTTTTCTATTTCTATTTGTGTTTCTGTTTCTATTTTCTGTTTCCTTTTTCAAATTCGAAAGGTGTGCGATTATAGACGTTTGTATGCATTGCCCTTTCACGCCAACTGTCTCCCTTTGTCCTACCCACAGCTCTGTCTATCTTTATTTGTTTTCATACAGACATATGTACGTATGTACATATGTATATAATGCTATTGTACTTAAAGATAATTTTAATTATATTTATTATTATTGTTCTATTGTTGTTGTTTTTTTTATAATTTTTATTATTTTTTTTGATTAATTTTTATTGCTTTTTTATGTTTTTTTTTTCTTTCAATATTTTTTCAAACATTTGCTTGTGATTTTCTTTTTAGAAAATCAATTTGTTTTGCTTTCAAAATCATACAACAATTGTTTAATAAATTTTCAAGTGTTTTTATGTTTTACAAACCGCTGTCTGCCTTAAATTGTTGTAATTAAAAATACACATAAAAAAAGTTCATTTAAATTTAAATGCGTCTACTTTACGAAAAAAAAAAACTCAAAACGATCAGATGTTTTTAATTGTTTCAAAAAAAAAAAAAAAAAAAGAACTGTAGACAATTAAGCGCTTTTATTATATTAATAAAAAAAAAGCTCTCAAAAGTTTTCAATCATTTGAGAACACCTCAATTATGAAGAAATTTGAAATAAAAATTGTGTGAAGATAATTTTAAATTTGAATATTCAAGAGGCTATCCATAAATCTTAGCAGCGCCACATTTGGAGTTAACAGAACAAAATTTTCTCTTAACAGAAATAAAATTTGCTTTTAACAGAGCACTGTTAGCTGTTTAACAGTATTCAATGGAACAAACCCACTTGCTTAGGAGATAATTTTAGGATATATACTAGTTCTATGAGTATTATACCGTATTCTTAATATAATCAGTAATATAGTACAGTGGAAGTCGCCGTGGTCTAGTAGGTAGTGTGTTGGCTTATTAGACGAAATGCCAGGGTTCGAGCCCCAGGCCAGACATCAAAATAAAATACAAAAAGTATTTCTTCGGCGACTTCCTCTCAGCAGATTTCTGGCAGAAACTCTGAGAGTAAATAAAATTGCCATGAAAAGTTTCTCAAAAATCTGTCGTTCGGAGTCGACTTCAAACTGTAGGTCCCGCCACTCATGTATAAAATTAACACACACAACATAAGTGGTGTGAGAAAACTAGGTCGTAATCCTGACTGAAGGGTTGTAATGACCAATTATGTATGTATGTATAGTACAGTGGACAGCAAAAGTCTTAGTACAGCAATATGTTTTGACAAAAAAAGAAGTCCCCACAGGCTTAATACCTTTGCACAAAGTCCCGATATAAATTCAAAAGAGTATTTAGGAGATCATTTGAAAGAACGGTTATGTAATCGCCAAACCTCAAACAAAAGTCAACCGAAAAACTTGCTCATGGTGGCACCATTGAACACTAAACAAAACTTGTACATTCAATCCCGAATGGATTAAATAGAGTGCTTGACCATAAGGGATATTCTACTAAATACAAGGGATAACATTTTTATATATTAGGCCTTTGAATTTTAAATTTACTCTGGCTTCTCCTTGGAAGTACCTATGGAGTCATCTGAAACTTTTCCTTATTTTTTCTCTTGTTTTATGAAAAACATTAAAAAATTGTTTGTTTTATAATAAAACAGAAATAAATTAATAAAATAAATATAAAAACCTTAATTTTTTATACAAACTGTTGGTTAAAATACATGAAATTGCTCTCCACTGTATGTACATATAAGTGACCAAATTGGCCTTGAAAATTATATATTTTGCTTGAAAAAAAAGATCAGTGGTGATTTTGGAACATATGGGTGTACTATGTCCCGACAATATGCAAGTGGTAGTCCAAAGGATAGTCCTCTTTCGAACTGTGGTAGCTGGAATAATTTTATGAATTGATTTCCTCCACCAACCATCCCACACATTTCAAATATGATATTCACAAATATTAATGATCATAATGATAATTAATTGCAAAACAGAAGAATAATCAACTTGTTGCCACTGTTAAAGTGTTAACATTGTTCTGTTAACATCAGAATTTGTTATATTAATGCCAAAGGTGACTCTGTTTGGTTCGTGTCTTGGGGTTTTTAAATTGGAATTTATCTTCACACACAGAAAAAAGTATTCAATTCTAACTAAAGTCAATACGCGCTGCCATTTTTTGTGTTCTCTAACAAAAATCACTGGATGAAGTATAAAAAATCATGAGCTTTAAAGTTTCGTAGAATAAATAGGTTGAGTATGATTAGGAGGGGGTATGTAAATAGAAGGAGGAGTGTGTAAATAGATCTCCATTATCATATGGGTCTATAGATATGAGCCTATGACGATGATATACCTATGACGGGTATGAATACAAACAAGACCTGGGCTCCTATAAGCCGTTTTAATAACACCAAGTAGCCTTCTATGTTTGTTAGAAGTCGCCGTAGTCTAATAGGTAGTGTGTTGGCTTATTAGACGTAAAGCCAGGGTTCGAGCCCCAGGCCAGATATCAAGACAAAATACAAAAAGTATTTCTTCTGAGAGTAAATAAAATTGCCATGAAAAAGTTTCTTAAAAATCTGTAGTTCGGAGTCGACTTTAAACTGTGTAGGTCCCGCCACTCATGTATAAAATTAACACACACAACATAAGTGGTTTGAGAAACTAGGACGTTTGGGTCAATTCGACCTCCGGCTACTGTACTTGTTTTAGTTGACAAGTACACATCCTCTAAACTAGCCTAACCTAGTTACCACGTCGAATAAGCTGTGAAGACACTACCTATTCAGAATAATTTTCCAGTTAGCGCAAAGACGGAGAAAGTGTGGATGGGAGGTGTTTTGCAATCTATACTAAAGTTATGATGTGGAAAAGTTAGAAATACCGTTTTTTGGTTGAAGACTTTGTAATTAATAGAGGTACGCCAGATCCAGTTTTACAAATTGAATGATGAATACTGTAAACAATTGGAATGGTTTTCCTATGTATTTATTTATTTTTTAAGGTCAAAACCCCTTATGTACGGGAACATGATATTAAAGCATGGGCACCGTTGTGGGCATTAATTTGTCTTAATGCCCCTTAAAATTTTGTTGTTCCTGTACAGTTTTTGACGTATCACGGTAGTGATTAGAATTTTTTTTATCGCAATTATTTTATAAATAATTATACACCGAATTTTATGAAAAAAATTTAAAAAAAATCTAAAATGCCCGAAAATATATTTATTTTCAAAAGTTCTTCTAAATATTTAAATTATTAAACAAATAAGATAAAGAAGTGTGCTACAAAATAGAATATTTCTTTAAAATTATAAGGTTTTGTTCATAAAATCAAAAATATTTGTGAATCATTTCTTTTAAAGAACTGTTTAAAAGATTTGTCATCATCTTGTCTACGATAGCCGTTATAAAAATATCTTTATTTATTAATACTTTTTGTTGTAAACGATTTTACTTATTTACTAGTTCTTGTTGTTTTTCTTTTTATAAGAAGAAAGAAGGCAAATATTTCAAATAAATTAAAATATTTGAAAACGTGTAGCCGGTTTATGTGTGGTGTGGTGATACAAATATTTAAAATTTTGTTTCTTTTTTTTAATGTTTTTAACTTTAAGGTGTGAAATACAGTTCATTTCTTGAATATTTTACGTTTTCCAGCTTTAAATTGATTTTTTAAACACAATTTATACCTTTTTTTTAAATATTTCTGAAGGGCTTTTTTAAATACTTATTTGAATAAATAATTTAAATTATTTTTATAAATTTTTATGCTTAATTTTATATTTTTATATTTCGTGTTTTGAGAATTTCAAATTTCGTTAATATTTTTTTTTAGAGATTTTTTTAATTTTTATTTCGTTAGATTTTTTTATATAGAAACTCGTTTTTTTTCTATTAAAAGAATTTAAATATTTTTTATTCGTTTTATTTTAATTAATTTCAACTTATTTTTTAAATAATTTTGTTTTATTATTATTCCGGCGTCTTGTTGGTTTATTTTTTTTTTTATTCCTCTAACACACACGCTGACGTTCGTTCGCTCGTTCGTTTAGTTTCGTTTTGATTTCAGGCTTTTACAAATCGCAACGTTCAACCATTTCGAATTCATTAAGAAATAAAGACAGTTCTACTACACACGCATACACATACACTTGCTTTAATCATATACTCACAAATACAGTTATCGTGAACACTAAACAATTTTTGTGAGAGAATCTTGAGAGCAAGGTGCCTATAGGGCAAGTAAGCGTGTGTTTTCATGTGTATAATGTAGGGGGTGTTGAGAGGCGCATATGAATTAAACAAATATATTTTCTCCCTCTCTATCTCTCTCTCTCTTTGATTGTTTGAGTAAAGAGTGTAGTGTAATATAGAGGTAATGGCACTTAATCATTAAGTGTTCCGTTGAATCTATTATTGTAACAAAACAACATCAACTAGAATGTTTTGATTTGCTTGCTCATTTTTTTTCTTTCTTAATTTTCTGTCGCTCTTTCTGTTTATTACAGTGATGTCATATTGTACCAAATTAAACTGCTTATTTTCTTAGATTATTGACTAAGGTATAAAATATTTTGATAAGAAATCAGTTTAAAAATGGTTTTTAATTCAAAATGTATATTTTATTAAAAATTATTTGTGATCTAATTTTGTTAAGTTCTCAACTGTTTCCTTTGGAACTTTGGTTCAATCCTCACTGAAATTTAACAATTTTAGTTAATTTTTCAATTAATTAAGAAAGTTAATTGATTGATTAATTTTTCAATTAATTAAGAAAATTAATTGAATTAATAATTAATTAAGAAAATTAATTGAAAAATACAAATAAATTTTTATTCTTCAAGAACACATGATTTTAAGTTTGGGAAAAACTTATTTTCTCATTAGAAAAACTAAACTTTATTAATTGAAATTTTTAATGCCTTGTTTTTCTAAGGCGTTCTAATTCAAATGGCTTTAAATTTACATGAAAATAATTCAATAGTTTAGGTTATTGAGTATTTTTCATAATCATTTTCGATCGACTGGAAGGAAATCGTTCATCTTACAAAACAGGAGGTAAAATTAATGAGTGTGACAATAAATTCTAATTTAAACACCCAAGACACAAACCAACAATTTCAGCAGAGTCACCTTTGGCATATCCAGACATTAACAGAACAATGCTAACACTTTAACAGTGGCAACAAGTAGATTATTTTTCTGTTTTGCAATTATAGCAGACTATTGACATAAAAGTCGACACAGAAGTCGCCGTAGTCCAGTAGGTAGTGTGTTGGCTTATTAGGCGTAAACCCAGGGTTCAAACCCCAGGCCAGGCATCAAAACAAAATACAAAAAGTATTTCTTTGGCGACTTCCTCTCAGCAGATTTCTGGCAAAAACTCTGAGAGTAAATAAAATTGCCCTGAAAACTTTCTCAAAAATCTGTCCTTCGGAGTCGACTTTAAACTGTAAGTCCCGCCACTCATGTATAAAAAATTAACACACAATATCAGTAGTGTGAGAAACTAGGACGTAATCCTGACTAAAGGGTTGTAATGACCAATTATGTATGTATGTATGTATGTATTGACATAAAATTTAATTTTCATTATGATTCAGTATTATTTGTGAATAATGAATGTAGTGGTTGGTGGAGGATGTTGGGAGCAATTTTCTCGAGTTGCACCATTATCCCAAGCAAAATACTACAACGGTTCGAAAGATGACCCTTTGTATGTATGTAGTTGGGTGGGTGTACTATGTCCCATATGGTCCAAAATGATCATTAATCTTCTGGAGAATTTTGAAGCAAAAAATTGATATTTTCAAAGCCAATGTTCTATATACCATATCACTTTATATGTGACATATTGATATATTGCCGATTATATTAAGAGAAACCTTGGAACCTTACTTTGAATATTATATGGTACTCACACACCTAGTATATATTCTAAAATTAGCTCCTAAACAAGAGGTCGTGTTCAGATAGATGCTGTTAAACAGCTAACAAAGCTCTGTTAAGGGCTAATTTTGTTCTGTTAAGAGAAACTTTTGCTCTGTTAACGCCAAATGTGGCTCTACTAAAATTTATGGATTGCGTCTTGAATATTCTTTTATTTTTAGTTAAATATTAAAATTTTTATTATTTTTGTCAGTGTTGCTATGACTAATTCCTTTAGTTTTTTCCATGTTTTGTGAATAGATTTAAAGGCTTAAGAAATAATTATTATGTCTTAATTATGTTAAAAAAAAAACGCTAAATTGTTTATTGTACTCGTTTTTAAGGCTCTATAAAATTTTTTTATGCCAATTCACTGATTTTGTATTGTATTCGCAATGTCAAAAAGCCTATTTGCATGTGTAAAAGTAAATTCAACAATAATTTTAACACATTTAAAGCAAGAAAAGAAAAAAGTAATAAAAATGAAATATATTATAAGAAAAACCCATTTGATAAGACAGCCAACAAAAAGAGTCTTTTACATAGACATGCAAATTTACAAAAAAAAAAAAAATTGAAAAGGAAATAAAATATAAATTTGTGCCATGACTTAAGTAAAAATTCTAAGAATTTTTCTATCTACCAAGATTCTGTGCAAATTGCAGATTTATAAAGAAAATTGAATTTTATTTGATAAAAATATTGAAGACATCGAAAGATTATTTTTTTTTTTTATTTAAATTTGAATGGTATGTAAGAAAATGATAAACATTTTTTATTCGAATAATTTGTATCAACATGGCATTGTAAAATGTTTAATAAAAAAAATTATAATAAAAAATTAAGTTAAATTTGCACTAAAACCCCTGCTATAATCAGGGTGTAATAGAGCTTAGTGTTGTATTGTGTTCATATTGTGAGGAAATATGTGCTTGAATTAAGTTTATATTTAATTAAAAAGAATATATACGAATGACCCATTAAGCGTTGCCAGTAAATTAATTGAAAAAAAAAAAAAATATTTCAGGATTTTTTTTTTCTACCCTTTGCCCGGGAGTAATAAAATAACAAATTTTTTATTTCAAAATGTGAATCCATTTAATTAAATTTGAATTTATTATCCAAAAAACTTGAAGAAAAAAACAAAACTTGACAAATGGCAACACTGATCACATATCTTAAAAAAATTAATAATAATAATGTCATCTGTAAAGATCGGAATAAATCAAGCTGAACTTAAAACTCCTACTTATGTTTCATCATACAGACATACATCATTGGTCATTACAACCATACAGTCATGAATATTACCTAGCTTGTCACATCAATTATGTTGTGTTTCTTAATTTTATAAATGAGTGCCAGGACCTACAGTTTAAAGTCAACTCCAAGCGATAGATTTTTTTGAGAAATTTTTCATGGCAATTTTATTTATTCTCAGAGTTTTTGTCAGAAATCTGCTGAGAGGAATTCGCCTAAGAAATATTTTTTTTCTTATTTCGTTTTGGTGACGATGTCTAACCTGGTCTAACCTAGTCTACCTACTAAATTAAGGCGACTTTTATTTCACTGAAACAAAAAAGAAATAAGTTCACTGAATTTCTATTTTTCCCCTCTCTTGAAAGCGTATGACTTTCACAAAGCTTCTCTGTCTTGTTTCCCTTTCATTAATTTTTTTTATTGTTTCAGCTAAGCAGGTGATTAGTCTGGTGTAGCAAGTCGTAATATAATGGGTTTGTCATCTATCGTTGCTTAGAGAATGTACGACCTTCGAGTATTTGGTGAAATGGTGGGGAATCTTGCTGATCCTTGATTTCTACCTTTTTTCCCATTAGGTGGGCGGAACTCCCGGTCACCCTTTTTGAGGGGGGCTACCTGACTTAAAATTCGTACTTAATTTAAAATTCGAAAACCATGATCAACGATTCCTTTTCTCCAGTGAAATTCCTCCTTTGCTGAGATTCGATTCGGGGTTTCTTGGCTTTAAGACAAGCTCTTTGAACACTGACATTGAATTCCTGGGATAAATATAAATACGTGTACATGTGGAATTTAAAGACTCAACGGTATTCACTAACAAGTGTTCACCAACATATGCGAAATAAGAATTTTTGAAATAGTTTGGCCAGCGAAATATTCAACAGGGATCCTACTGATAGCAACTGAACAGTCTCTCTTACATAACATACATAATAATTTGTCATTCCAATCCTTCAGTCAGGATTACGACCTAGCTTCTTACACCACTTATGTTGTATGTCTTAATTCTATAAATGAAGGGCAGGACCTAAATTTTAAAGTCCTCTGCGAGCGACAAATTTTATGAGAAACTTTTCATGGCAATTTTATTTACTCTCAGAGTTTTTGTCAGAAATCTGCTGAGAGGAAGTCGCCGATGAAATATTTTTTTTTTTTTTTTTGTTATTTTATTTTGTTGAAGATGTCTTACCTGGGGTTTGAAATGTGGCCCCACGGCTAATAAGCCAACACAGTACCAACTAGACTACGACAACTTTAACAGTCTCTATTGGCAATTGAAATGCTAAGAGTGGAACTGTCTTTGATATATGTTTCGCAAATAAGACAACCAATCAAGAGGTACACTTTATTGGAATCCACAAGGAAGACAATGAAGAGGATGTCTGCCTGTACATCTATACAGCAGCCAACTAGAGAGTTAAAGTACATAAAACGATGAAAACATTCAGCAAAATGAAGTCATAAGTCAAGTCCCTTGTAGATCAAATAGAATTTTTTTTATTATCGTATTAAACGAAAAGATTGCGGGAAATCCCTTATAAATCAGTTTTTTAAAATAAATTTTTTACTTCGAAATTTAGGTAGGATGCCACTATTTAGCCGAATACCCGTTATTTAAGTGTAAGGAAAATACGTTTTATTTTTCATCCTCTTTTCACATTACGCATGCAACCATGTTTGTCTCAACCACATAATCTCTCGTATCAAACAGTTCAATTGCCTTGTCAATGATTATGATTTATGTGATGCATTTGAAAGGGCTTTTCCCCCAGAGTAGAATGACTTACTAACAGTCTATTTTAGTTCGCTAGTATACATATGTACGTTCTAAATTTATTTTAAATAAAAATCTCTGCCTTTCAATTGCATGGGTTTTTATATTTACATTGAAAATTATCGCCGTTCATTGCTTGTATCAGCGAACAAAAGGAGTCAAATAAATAATGAAACGATTCCATTATGTAAAGATAGAGAGAGAGGGATTAATTAAGATTCATAATTACCTAAATTATATAGACTTAATTAATTATAACTTCAACTGTTCAATAGAATTACACTCTACCGCCATTAGGCGTCTAGTGTTGATATTGTTATCTCTTTTGAGTGCAGCTAGGCAGCACTGATAGGCTTGTTATCTCACAACTATAGACACCGTGAACCATTCATAGCTACCGTATGAAAAAAAATGAATAAGTTTTTCTTATTTAACCGCAATTAATCATAAGGGTTTTAAGGCCCATTCAATATTTTATGCGTTCAAATGAAATTTGTTTTGGTCACCACCCGTTGACAGATATTTTCTTTTTTTTTTTCTATGACTTGTTAAAACTAAAATAATAAAAATAACACAATACAATAACTAATAACAATAAATTGAATAATATTTGTAATGCAAATGAAAATAGTTCTCAAGAAAATTTAAAATCAAATGAAAACTTAAAACGCCGGTGACAAATAGTTCAACATTCGCCGGTCTTTAGCTGTCCGTTGTACAATTTCTTAAGAATTTTTCTATTGAAACTAAAAGTTAAAATGAAAACAAAAATATTCCTTGGAAACAATTCATTTTAAAATTTCTTTTTTAATATTAGAAAGAAAAAAACTGTTTTCTAGTAAAACTCATTCGACATGGTAGCCTTCGTTAACTAACTAGATGATGACTGATCCAAGAACGTCGTGTTTCAACTTGCGAAAACCATGACCTTACAACTGTAGGTTGGATTTTGTTATGTGGTGTAACGCTTACAATAGAAGTTTATTAAAATTTTTAGTTTAGGTTTAGGTTAGCGCGCAGCTCGTCGTTCACAGGCAAGTTCACTTGGTGCCCAATATGCCTCATTGTGTTACCCAGTGTGAGGTATGCCCCCTTGTCATGATCCGTTAGTGGGCAGCCATGCCCAAATCTTCAAATGTTCTGTCACCCAAAAAACGATGGCGTTTGTCCTGTTATTCAAGCCACTCGCATTAAAGATGTTGTGCCGATTCCGTTTCTTCCAAATCATGGCAGCTTCTGGTGAGACAGATCGAGCTTTTCACCGAAACTGCCAATAGCGCAGTGTGCCATTAGAATACCTGTTACAAAGCGAACCGTTTTCTTGCCAAATTCAAGGAGTTCCCCGGTTCTTCCGCTGGCGCAGTATCCTGTTGGAAATCCTGTTAGAATGCGAACCGTTTTCTTGTCGAACTCATGTAGTTCCTTGGTTCTCCCACTGTCCGATGCTAGAAACAGCAGGTTTGAAATTCGCTAACCAGGTATGTCGGACCACCCACTGTTTAATGAATTAAATGCTGTTTTTACATACGTACATAATTGGTTTTTACAACCCTCCAGTCAGGATTACGGCCTAGCTTCTCACACCACTTATGTTGTGTGTGTTAATTTAATACATGAGTGGTGGGACCTATGCTAAATGCTGTTTTTGCAGTTTGGAAAAGTATTCTTGTAGGGATGGATATGTCCTCTATCGTCTCCTCCTCTGACAACTCCTTGATCCTTCCGTGCCAGCTCGTCCGCCTTTTCGTTTCGCTCTATGCCACATGCCAATGAGTACATTAACAAACAAAATTGCCGAGCTTGATGTAGAGAGCAGACAAAGGCAGTTCAAGAGTGTAACAGTGAATGAAAACATCGGATATGAAAATTTAAAGAGGCTGATGAGACTAGTGTTACGGGTGTGATACATCCGTTTGAAAAAAATGCTAGGAAAGGACGTAATTGGTGTGACACAAATACATATGTAACGGGCGTGTCATAAAAATGTAAAAACTTTCACTGAAGAATCTAAAATGTAACAGATGTGGTACAATAATGTAACGGGTGTGAGATGCAAGTGATGAATTATCGGGAATTTTAATTGATGTAATTGTAGTGGTAGTTGGTGAAAATGACACCTGCATGTAACGGGTGTGATGCAAAAGTGTAACGGGTGTGATGCAAAAGTGTAACGGGTGTGATGCAAAAGTGTAACGGGTGTGACACAAATATAAATGTGTTTTTATTTTATTTCAAATAATTTGATGCAAGATTTAGTGAGAAGTTTCATGCTGCTAACTTTCTCATTTATAAAGATTTGGGGTTTGAATTTCATTAAAATGGGAAATTTTTCTCTGTTGATCGATACGCTGTTTTTTTCTCATGCGGGTAAACATAATTGTATTGCATTAGCTTAAATGCTTATGACGTCTAATCCTAATTGTGATAACCAAACATTTTCATTTATTACCACACATACTGAGTATAGAAAAATTTTCACATGTTGATCTATAACGATACTATACTACTACAGATCCAATTATTTGTGGTTAAAAGGTGGCGGGCGGTATATATAAAACAGAGGCATTTTGCAATACATCATCATTAGCTAACAGCAGAGCAAATAATCATTATATTCTCTTCATCCGGTAGATTTTTTCTTTTTACAAAAGCTTAGAAACGTGACTACAGCCATATTGTCTGTCAACAGTTCTGACAAGCCAACTCATATATGTATGTATGTAGTTGCAGTTTCTATTTCTAATCTAAAGAAGATAATTCCACAAATTTAATAATTTTTTTCCCTTCGTTTCGTTATAGAAAATTTGAAGTGATGTATTTAACAGTGACAACAAAAAAAAATCATCTGCTTAAAAAGTCGATGACTCATTTAAATAAATGAATGAAAAATAAAAATTATTAGAATAAAAAAAAATTGTTTTTATATTTATTACTGTAAATAATCAACAAATTAAGGCGCTAAATAAACCGGCAAAAATTGTGTTATTTTGAAAAATCATTTACGGAAACAGACAGCAAAAAAAATTTTTTTTTTTTTTTTAAATTTTTTGCAACATGTCTGGAGGTGTCAAGTTGACATTGTTTTCGTACTACTTCTCAACTTAAAAAGGAAAAAAATTATTTAAAAAAAAATTATTTTTTAAATAAAAGATGAGTCGAGTTTCCGACACCACCTACTCTAATTTGGATTAGGAACTTACTTGTGTTTTATTATTAGAAATGTTAGCTAAAGTGTTAGTGTTTAAAGGCAAATAAGGGAAATACATAGTTTGTTTACTTAGGTTGTATTGTGTTTTTAATACTCTTTGTGACGCTTTGAGAAACTATTGAACGTAATATTTGAAAATAATGATCAAAAGCATTAACATGATGGCTCATCATATGCTTATCATTGTCGTGAAGCAGTTTCAAGGTATTTAACAGTGTGAGAGGTAGTTTGTACAGCTCAGAAGTCACGATTTTGGCATGGAGGAAAAAGTCTACATACATACATATGTAATACATAATTGGTCAGGATTACGACCTAGTTTCTCACACCACTTAAGTTGTGTGCGTTAATTTGTATACATGAGTGGCGGAACCCATAGTTTAAATTCGACTCCGACCGACATATTTTTGAGAAAGTTTTCATGGCAATTTTTTATTTACTCTCAGATTTTTTTTGCCAGAAATCTGCTGAGAGGAAGTCGCCGAAGGAAGAAATATTTTGTCATACTTCATTTATTTGGAGATATCTGACCTGGGATTTGAACCGAGGCCTCACGTCTAATATGCCAATACACTACCTACTAGATCACGGCGATTTGCCTTGGAAAAAGTCTACACCGTTCGGATAAACAAATTTAAAGATGTTGTCAAACTCAAGTGGAACGTGAAAAATCGTTAGGAGAATGCAGCAGGACACATCTAAATACAATGGAATTGTGTACCATACGTCTCAAAACTGAACGTTTTTGCATATCTACCTTTACGGATTATGTTCTGCGGAATATGCGACTAAACATGCAGCATAATACCACCACTCTTTTATGTCAAACTTTGATCACTTGTTACATATAGTGATGGCCTTTTAATTAGAAACAATGTTTCTGGAACAGAGTTCTCTGAAGTGACGAATCTAAGTTTAATGTGTCCCAATATGATGGAAAAACGTATGTAAGACGTCCTCCAAACAAAGCCTTTGATCCCAGGTACACAGTGAAAACTGTAAAATAAATTAACAAACATATATGTTGCTATGTAAGTCGTTTCTAATTATAAGGCCACCACTGTATATACATGCATACATAATTCGTCATTACAATCCTTCAGTCAAGATTACGAACTAGCTTCTCACACCACCTATGTTGTATGTCTTAATTTTGTAGATGAATGGCGGGACCTACAGTTAAAATTTTTTGAGGAACATTTCATGGCAATTTTATTTATTCTGAGAGCTTTTGCCAGAAATCTGCTGTGAACGAAAAAAATTTTTTTTTTTATATTTTCGTTTTAATGCCTGACCTAAGGTTTGATCCGTGGCCTCACGTCTAATAAGCCAACACACTATCTACTATTTAGAAAATAGTGTTTAAAAAGTATGGCAATAATTTCGATCGATATCAACTGCTTATGTGAAAATTAGCTTCAATTCAGTACATGTCTAGGCGAAATTACATTAAATTGATTGGTTGTGGGCATCAGAAGGCGAACAATTGCTTTGGGCGCGAATTAAAGGCCCTAAAAAAAAATGAAAATGTAAAAACAACCAAGTATTAATGGGTGCGCCTTGCCATCTCCATGTTAAGAAAATAAAATTAAAAGTTCAGTATTTTATTACATAGAACTTCCGTATTTTAATAACTTTTAGCATGCTGCGTAACTAACAGTAGTAGTTTTTTGAATAACCAATAAAATACATTCCACACATTCTTAAAAAAATCGGTAACTACACTGAGCGCCATAAGTGAGTCAACACTTTTGTTCTTAAGTATAAAAAAGTTCCTTTATCATGAATTGTTGTTTTTGTTTTAGCATTTTAAAAGTAATAAATAAACGTTTTTATTTTTGGAAATTTATTCGACTTTTTTCGACATTTACTTTTCTCGCTATCCTAAGAAAATGAATTATTTCAGTGGTGTTTACTCACTTTTGGCGCTCAGTGTATTCACCACCTAGGGGGGGAGGAGATCCCTTTATTGTCAAATGCCACCACCTACGCACCTTTACTCATTACTATAATTGTTAAATTAAATTTTTAATAGAATAACAGTAATAAACTTATCATTTTCGTTTATAATTATCGTCGTCTTTCAAATTCCTCCAGCTTGTTTTGTGTAATAATTATTTTTAAACAATTATTTAATCGTTGAATTGTTGTTGGCGTTCTAAATAACTGCTTGTATCAATCAATACTTTTCTGTTAATTCATCGTTTTTACTCATACCAAACGTACGAACAAACGACGATGAGTTATAACTGATTAAAAAAAGTACAGTTAAACACTGACATACAGACTAACGGACGACTGTCTGATCGTAGGCCTTTTATCACCAAAACAACGAACAATTATTATCGTAAAGATCTCCAATTTACGGTTGCCAAAATAAATATTGACATGGCCAGTGATAAAATATCAAAAGAATTTCATTTTGAATTGTAGATTTTAATGACAACTGAAGTGTATGGGCATGTCCTAAAAAATACCCCTTTTAGTATAATTAATAGATTGTGTTATAATTCTCTATTTTTAAATGATTTCTTATACGTTATACGTTGGTTGGAGTTCAGAACAAACGTAACTAACGCAATAGTTTTTGTTAAAATCGTTTAAGAAGACAAAATAATAAAGTACCAAATGAATGTTTTTTTTACAGAAAAGTACCAAAAAGGTATTTTGTTTTCTGGAAAGTACAAAAAATAGTATCTAATTTAAAATCAAAATTTATTTTAAATATTTAAGAAGTTTTTTCCATTCCCCCTACGTTCTGTCTCCTTTCAATCCCCTTCTTTAGTTCCTTTGAACGTCTAGACTTCTTGTTTGCTTTGGACTCCTTGAATTCCTACCGAGATAAACTCTTTTTATAACTCGTGATAGTTTTCTTAGGTCGTGTGCAATCCAACGTCTCTTACGTGTGCCAATTATGTATAACAATCCGCTACTAATACGCTCAGGTCAGAAGATAGCCAATGTTCTGCGCTCACAACGTTTGAAAAAAGATATTGAATCGTAATGACATCCTGTACCAAAGCTTTCCGTGCTTCGCTTCCTTATAGAATTATGGACTTAACAGGGAGGTCAGCAAACCCTGTTTGCTTTAACACGTTGACTGCTACGTCACCCACATTCGGGTGACAGTAAAGTTTCTGATCGGGCCGCGTCACCCGTATTGGGGTGATGCTCAATAAACTACTTGCATACAGCGGTACGCGTAACCTAAAGGAGGTTTTACTGTAAACGCGCATGGCAGTCAACGTGTTAAAACAAAAAAGGGATAATGGAACATTTGCATCTTAATCTCTTGGTGAGTTAGGGGAACTCCCTCCATAACATTATAAGCAGCCATATGAGCCTGAGCTTGAGTGATTCTGTGTTCATGGTATTTGCCCTCATTTTTTCTTTGGCCTTGTCAAACAAGCATTGCTTTGCATGTACGAGAAGTTATGCGTAGGTATACATTCCGAAGTTGTCGTAGTCTAGTAGTTACTACGGTTCAAAGCCCAGGTCAGACATTGCTAACCAAACGAAATATGAAAAAATATTATTCCGGCGACTTCCTCTCAGCAGATTTCTGACAATAACTCTGAGTGTAAATCGGAATCGATTTTAAACTGTAGGTCCCGTCACTCATTTAGAAAATTAACACACACAACGTAAGTGGTATGGGAAGCTAGATGGTAATCCTGAGTGAAGGATTGTAAGGACCAATTATACATGTATGTATGTACATATGAAATTCAAAGTCTTTCAAACATTAATAGAGGAACTCCAACGAATGTCACGAACTGACCATATTGCTGCCCAGAACAATGTTAAATTTTAGAGACGACAATGCAGAAATCTGTTTGACACCCTTTTTACCCAACTGCACTGATCTGGTTCTCATATAAAATACGGCAGTTTGCATCCAACGACTCTTTAGAGGATAACATATTTACTCTGGAGCGCCCTTAAAGCTCAGTATCATTGGTGTCAAAGTCCAGAAATTCTAAATGTAGTTTTGAACATTATTTTGTAGATGGTTCCACTGTTAAGACTATTGGACGTGACCGACATATGATTTATCTGCGTTCTTGCTTAATAAATGTTATGGCTGTTCGGTAATGTTATGCCGGTTCGGTAATGTTATGCCTTTTCGCCAATGTTATGCCTCTTCGGTAATGTTATGCCTCTTCGGCAATGCTGTGCCTTTTCGGCAAATTGTGTCTTTTCGGCAATGTTATGCCTGTTCGGTAATGTTATGCCTGTTCAGCAATGTTATGCCTCTTCGGTAATGTTATGCCTCTTCGGCAATGCTGTGGCTTTACAGCAATGTTATGCCTGGTCGTTAATGTTAAGCTTCTTCGGTAATGTTATGCCCTTTCGGCAATGTTATGCCTCTTCAGCAATGTTATGCCTCTTCGGCAATGCTGTGCCCTTTCGGCAATGTTATGCCTGTTCGGCAATGTTATGCCTGCTTGGTAATGTTATGCCTCTTCAGCAATGTTACGCCTCTTCGGTAATGTTATGCCTCTCCAATTCCAAAGTCAGATCACTTTTTGTTTGGTAATTTGTAGATGATTTCGGTTGTTAGCTTGTGTTAGGTTTTCTGAATTCGTTGCGAGTTCACTCGGAGACCTTATCATCCATTTTAGTATTCCGAAAAACTCCACATCCATCACCGCTAGCCCACTAACATTCTACGTTGTGCCGGTTGAGAATCAAGCAGAACTCTCGTTAATAACTTTAGAAATTGATAGTAAAAACGAAATTTGATTAAATCAGCCTGTAAAGTATTTTGTACAGTGACATACAACCCAATGGAATGTCTGATATCTTGAAGAGCACTTTCCCTTCCCATTTCTGTACCTTTTGTGAGATAATGAAAACAAAAAAAGTGTTTTTTTTTTTGCCTTTATTTTTTTTATCAAAAAAACATTTACACGAGCACATTGAAAACATAATTTTCGTTGGAATTTTATCACCGTCCGAAAATAGTACTCGAAATAAAATGAAGAAAAAAAAGAAATAAAACTTGGCGTCTCAATGGCTGCTTTCTCTGCATAGGAATATGCGGTAAAACTTGTGTTTTTTATGTTTTTTTATGGGCTTTTTAACCAACCAACGTGTTAATTAATTTTTAAGTACGTGGAATATTATTCTTAGAAATTAACATACCGAGACACGGAGAATTCTTTAGAAGTTTTTTTTTCCTATTTTGTTTCATATTTTATTTGATTGATTTGTTTCCATAGCTAAAAAGTTAAACAAATAATATAAAATTTATCGAAAATTTCATTATCTTAACCAATAGTAGGGGAATTTTTGTTTGTTTCGCAGAATATTTCATACACCCACCACCCGCACAAGAACTTAAGAAATTAAAAATAAACACCGTTTCCTTTCTTGCAAATTACATACTTTGAAAATATACATACTTTTTAGGGCCATTATTACAACTTGCCGTTAATTAAAGGGAGGATTTTAACGGGGAGATAAATTGTTTTTCATTATTATTAGTGGACGATAAGGTAGCACTGAGCGTTAAGCTAAAGATAGAATCATCCTACTGGTAACTTTTAAAGTTAAGTTTATGTTTAAACTTGCCATATATTTATATTATTTTCAATATGGCAACTTTAAATATAAACAAAATGAGCAAATACAACAAAAAAAGAAGCCCGTCGTTGCCACTGCGTTTAAACAAAACTTGTTTAGTTTGAGCAGTGTTATCGACATTGCTCCGGCACTGCCATATTTTTGAAAAGGTTAACTTTATTTTATCATTAGGTTGTAATAACAAAAATCAGTTAAAGGTAACAGGTCACTTTAGCTAAAGTTACCTTTAACTAAACCCAACTTTAACGGCAAGTTGTAATAATGGCCTTTAAATTTAATATATGATCTGTAGCAGTGGGGACAGTGAAAATTTATATTTTTGTTCAAAGTCGCACATTGTTTAAGACTTTGAACCGGAGGACAGGGAAAAGTCATTTCATTTTGAAAATACTTGAAAAAATAAATTGTCTGGAAAGTCATGTCTGGAAAGTATTCTAATTCTATTGATTCTACAGAAATTTAGATTATCATGGCTATGTATAGAAACACTTAGGTTTTAATTATAGAATGTTCTAAAAGTGAAAAATACGAACATAAACAATGGCAACAGTATCCTTGTGATGGAAATCTCGTATGCATTCCGTTCGTGTAAGGAACATAGGGCTGCCAAAAGCATTTCATCCATCTTTTTATTTCTTTGTGAAATTATACAGCGATGTCTTTATAATTAGAAAGGATGTTTCTGGAACAGAGTTCTCTGGAGTGACGAATCTAAGTTTAATTCGTCCCAATCTGATGGCAAAACGTATGTAAGACGTCCTCCAAACAAAGGCTTTGATCCCAGGTACACAGTGAAAACTGTAAAACAAATTAACAAACATACATGTTGCTAAGTCGTTTCTAATTATAAGGCCAGCACTGTAGGTTTTTCAAATTGTTCAGGCGCTTGCTCTACTGTAGCGTGTTCTAGAATGATAGGGTTGCCATCTGCCTGCATTTAATGGGTATAGTGGTGAAGAGCTTTATTCATTATTTAGTGGTGCGGAACTTTACTCGAAACTCGGCAAAAACTAGTTTCATTCCCAAAATACTGGATCTCGAGTTTACGAAAACTGGCCAATACGTTTTAATTGTACATGTAAGGCGAAGTGTACAACGCTCATTAGCGTAGCCGTGGTTTGAGTAAAAATATCTTTTTGACAGTTGTCACCGTAGTCTGGTGATGACTTATAGACATGAGGCCTCGCCACCTAAAACACAATTAAAGTTTTCCGTCCCTTAATCTCAGCTTAACCATCAATTGTGCTGTCTCACGGCTATTCAACAACTGTTTTTGCTTGATGTTGCCATAAAAGATTTACTTTTTCTAACCAGTTGCCTCCTGCTTTAAAAATGCTTGGATTTTATTGATTTTTAGTAGCCATGTGCGAATGAAAATTCGGTCCACGAAGTGTTTTGCCCACACGACGATTCGATTCGTTATTTTATCCAACTTTTGAACAACAGACTTTAGAGGGCGGTAGCATATTTGACATCAAAACTGAGTGTAAAATTTCGTGATTCTAAACCTACCTCATTGAAGCCAGGGTTCGAGCCCCAGGCCAGACATCAAGACAAAATACAAAAAGTACTTCTTCGGCGACTTCCTCTCAGCAGATTTCTGGCAAAGACTCTGAGAGTAAAATAAAATTGCCATGAAAAGTTTCTCAAAAATCAGTTGTTCGGAATTGAATTTGTTTGCCCTTTATTTTAAATTACGAAATTACCCTGTGTTTTATACCTTTCGTAAAAAGTACCTTTATAAAGTACTTTAGTATATAAATTCGGGATTTTATTAATTATTGTGATAGTTTTTTAATTAGATATGAAGAAATTTTAGTAACATATGTTCAGTAGCACTTTTTTCATAATTTTGTTGGGTATCTTAAGTCGTCGAAAAGTTTTGAATGAAAAGGAAAGACCGGATTGTGATTAAATGGCCGCTAAGTACCAAACACAATGGTCCCGAAATGGGACCCCCGATGTAACTAAGTGTGGCGATGTCACTCAGGCCATTTTAAGTGATCTAAAGAAATTTTTCTTTTGTTGAACTAAAATAGGCGTAAAATAGGGTTGGTACATTTTATTAGACAAAAAACGTATGTTTCTCTGATAGCTATGTATGTAATACTATGTTCAGATATGCACTTTTATTGAGTCAATATTCGGTTTATTGAGTACAATATTTTTAGTGTTCAGACATAATAATATACGCAGTTCAGCTGCTTATTCAATATTCATTTGTTTCAACATTTTTTTTTTGATTTTTTTTTTTTTTTTTTTTTTTTGTTTGTCGTTATTGATTTTGAGTTGTCAAATGTTCGGATAATTGTAATATGCTCACTGAACATACTTATGACAGTGCTGCATTTTAAGTTTTACTCAATATTATAACAATTTGCGTATTTATTGCGTTATAATTAATTGAAACTTTATATGAAATATTGAGCTCAATAAATGCGTTTATTGTGATTTACGCAATAAAGGTGTATATCTGAACACCGTATTAGACAAAAATTTTACAAATATTTAAACAATTAAATAAACTATATCCAGTAAGTGAATAAAATTGTTGTAAATGTTTA
Organism: Sarcophaga variegata; assembly: GCA_932273835.1. Lineage (NCBI taxonomy): Eukaryota > Metazoa > Arthropoda > Insecta > Diptera > Sarcophagidae > Sarcophaga > Sarcophaga variegata. The sequence continues at coordinate 19,990,577 of OW026362.1, read as the reverse complement.
AAACTCCTTAAAAATATACACGTCTTTACTGAAAATTCCTGAATAACTATGCCCTGTTGCAGTTGTTAAAATATTTAATTTTATTTTTTTCTTAGTCATTGTGTTTTATTTAAATGAAATGTTTTATTTAAAGTGTAATAATTTAATTAAATATTGTAAAATGTTTATTGTATTTCGAAATTCTTGAAATGTTTTCTAATTTTAAAAATGTCACAATTAAACAAACACTTGCCACCATTTGACAAGATAATTTTCTAAAGAATTTTTATGACAGGCAAGAATAAACAGAGAAATAACATGATCGTAAAATGAAATAAAAATAATTTAAAAATATAAAAATAAAAATAAAGGTGAAATAAATTCAATTTAATTTTTGAAACTGCAAAGTCATGTGAAAAATTCTATTAAAATTTAAAGAAGAAGAAGATGATACTGAATTTGTACAACTAAGTAAGTGTAATGGGCCACCCACTTATTGGTTTAAATTTGAACCAACGGTTTTTTCCAATCTGGCAATATTTATGTCTTTCTAGAAACTACACGATGATATCGATTTTGCAAAAAAAAATCATCTATTCGGATGAAGCTCCTTTTCATCGTGGTTGGTACGTTAATAAGCAAAAATGCCGTATATGGGGCTCACAAAAGCCCCAAAAAATATCATTTTTTCTGATGAAGCTCCTCTTCAACTTGTTGGGTACGTTAATAAGCAAAACTGCCGTATTTGGAGATCACAAAACCCTCACGTGGTCTTACAGAAGACAACAAAAATCATTTTTTCGAATGAGGCACATTTTCGTCTTGGTGGATACGTTAATAAGCAAAATTGCGGTATTTGGGGCTCAGAAGACCCACACGTGGTCTTACAGAAGCCACACAAAAATCACTTTTTCGGATGAGGCTTATTTTCATCTTGGTGGGTACGTTAATAAGTATTTCTATATTTTTAATATTTATTCTGCCGTATTTGGGGCTCAGAAGACCTACACGTGGTCCTACGGAAGCTAAAGCACCGATTACGATTGACTGTTTGGTACGGCTTGTTAAGCGGAGGCATTATTTGCCAATATTTCTTTGAAAATGTGGACGGCGTAACCATTACGATCAATGGAGACGCCTATTGCACCATGATACTCGATTTTTTTGTACTCGCTCTTCATGGTATTGATGTGAACGATGTTTGGTTTCAAAAGGATGGTGCAACTTGCCACACATCTCATGCCACAATTGATTTACTGCGTCAAACGTTTGATGGCCGTTTAATTAGCCAAAATGATGATGTCAATTGGCCGCCAAGAAACTATGATTTTACACCGTTGAACTGTTTTCTGTGGGGCGCTGTTAAAGAAAAGTGTTATGCCAACAAACCAGAGACAATTGAGCTTTTTAAGGCCAACATTCGTGATGGCATTGCCGTGATACTACCCCATATACTTGAAAAAGTGCATGAAAATTGGTCCGATTGAATAAAGTACTGTAAGGCCAGGTTGTGTGGACATATGAATGAAATAATATTCCGTTTCTAAACAGAACAATTGTACTTCACAACATACATACATAACATAATTGGTCATTACAGCCCTTCAGTCAGGATCACGACCTAGTTTCTCACACTACTTATGTTGTGTGTGTTAATTTTAGACATGAGTGGTGGGACCTACAGTTTAAAATCGACTCCGAACGACAGATTTTTGAGAAACTTTTCATGGCAATTTTATTTACTCAGAGTTCTTGCCAGAAATCAGCTGAGAGGAAGTCGCCGAAGATATACTTTTTGTATTTTATTTTGATGTCTGGCCTGGGACTCGAACCCTGGCCAACACACTACCTACTAGACCACGGCGACTTCATTGTACAAAAACAACAAAAACATTAATTATGCCAATTTCGAACCCTTTTTGTTTTATTGCATTTTTAAATTTAAACTTTTAAATGGCCCACCCTTTATAAGAACAGTATTTCAGCGCTTTCAAAACGCCTTAAGTTTTATGGATATTCTTCCATTTTATTTTGATTAAAAGTTTCAAAATTTATTTGGGTTTCCCTAAGCCAAGCTATATTAGATAATTTCAAAATCCATTATCAGTTTGTCTGGAGTTTAATTTGATTTAAAAATTTCTTTAATTTATGTTTGGGCGTATGAGTAATAATTTTCTTAAAACGTACGATCTTTTTCTATTTACATTGTATACGTGATCTGCATAATACTCATACGCCCCCTTGTTTCTCATTGAATTCATAACGATAAGTGATGATAAAAAAACGATCTTTTTTTTTAATTTTTAACAATATTTCACTGCCTACTTTAAGGCACTTATAAATAATTTTTCATTATTTTATTACTCATTTAATAGTTATGAGTTTATTTTATCTTGCTATTGTTATTGTTGTTGTTTTATTTTTGTTTATAAATTTATTTATATTTACTCACCTGTTGTGATGATGTTTCCTTAACGCTACTGCTTGAACTAGAACTAGTATTTATTTGACGACCCATTGACGATGTTGTCGCCGCCAATGAACTCCCTGTATTTGCTGTTGGTATAATCATACTGCTACTACCACCGCCACCACCACTGCCACCATTAATGGCTGGCGATGTGGAACCCATAGTACTTCCTATACTGGGCGTACTATTGGCTGATGAGACTGTTGTACCATTTTTCTTGTGGAAATTTTCAATGAACGATGTTGCCGGACTGATGACACCGCTCTGTGAACTATCCGCAAAATCTGACATCTGAAACAGCACAAAGAAATAGAGAAGGAAAAATTAATATTTTTAAAGTTTATAATAAAATTAAGAAATAAGGATCTTGACCTTGTCTTTATAACATTTTTTTTTTATGGAAATAAAGTTGACAATTTAGTAATCAATAATATGTCAACCGTAGCTCTCTAGAGAGCTCTTCTCAAACATTCTGACACAAAACATTAATTTTGTCTAAATCACCTCTGTCCACGAGAATCTATCTATAAATTCCATGGTTTTAAAAACGCCAATCTGGCAACGCTGTAATCTGTTAAAGATCTCACTTGAAGTCTCATATATTTAGTTAACCCTTTGACGGACACTGACATCTATAGACGTCATAACAAGGGTTTCTGGGGGGACATGACGTGTATGCACGTCATAAATTGTTTCCTTCATAAAATCGGAGATACAGCAAGTGTCCCACGGGAAGGCCCCCTAAAATTTTGGTGCCCGTCAAAGGGTTAAAGATCTGCCATTTTCGGATTTAAATCATTTAACAGCCGAAAAAACGCGTAAGAATAGTTAAAATTTATTGCTTTAAACGGGGCTATCTTTTGAGCATTACGGTATTGATTATGTCAACCTGCCTGCTATACTTGAAGGACAGTGTCTGTGATGTGGTGAATAATTTGAATTTTTCAATTCCACGGCTTTTTCAGCAATCACTCATAACATACGATTTTCATCGATGGCTGAAAAATGGATTGCGGAACTGGATCTGGAGTCTATTCTGATAAATTGGCACTGAACAAGTCATAGAGAGTACCGAACCAGGCAAGCGTATTTCAGGCGGAGATTTTTGCTATTGAAAAAGCTGCACGCATGATTGAAATGGGGGACCTGCCTCCTTCGAACTTGATCATATGCGTGAACAGTCGAGCATTACAGCGCCTATCTCGTCAAATCAGAAAATCGAATAGAGTCAGGAGTAGCATGAACTCTCTACACCGTCGACATAACACCTGCCCCTACAGGGTTCTGGATCACAGTTGAGTGGAGGACAACGAAAAGGCGAACGAAATGGCACTGTAGGGATCGGTGATGTCTGAGAAGGAAACGATAGGGGGGATATATGTACCTCTACAGGAAGTCTTTTCCAAATTGACAAAAGCGACATGGAAGTTAACAAACCATGGGTGGTCCGACATACAGTGGTAATTTTATAATTTGAAACGATGTTTCTGGAACAGAGTTCTCTGGAGTAACGAATCTAAGTTTAATTTGTCCCAATCTGATGGAAAAACGTATGTAGGACGTCCTCCAAACAAAGCCTTTGATCCCAGGTACACAGTGAAGACTGTAAAACAAATTAACAAACATACATGTTGCTAAGTCGTTTCTAATTATAAGGCCACCACTGTATATCATACGATTTACAACGATGGCTGAAAAATTGATTGCGGAACTGAATCTCGGGTCTATTCTGATAAAATGGCACTGAGCAAGTCATAAAGAGTAGCGAACCAAGTCGGCGTATTTCAGGCGGAGATTTTTGCTATTGAAAAAGCTGCATGCATGATTGAAATCGGGGACCTGCTGCGTGGAGCAGCAGCAATAAAAGCGCTGGGATCCCATCTCGTCAAATCAAAGGGCGTTAGGAGTTGCATGAACCCTCTAAAACGGTATACGTTGATACAACACCCGCCCCCACTGGCTTCCGGGACCACTGTGGCATGGAGGATAACGAAAAGGCGGACGAAATGTCACGGAAGAGATCGGTGATGCCTAAGGAGGAAACGATATATGTCTCTACATGAAGTCTTCTCCATATTGGAGAAAGCGGCATGGCATTCAACAAGCTGTGGGTGTTCTAACATATCTGGTTGCCGAATTTCAAAACGGCTATGTCCAGCAGTGGACAGACAGCAGAGGTACCAAGGTACTACTTGTAGAGGAAACTTTTCTTGCCTGACAGAAGGTTTGAAGATCTGGGCATGGTGGCGAACGTGCCACTAAGGCGACGGGCTGGCTTTATCCGAACCTCAGGAAGCTTATTTCTTACTAAGTGATTAGGTTAACAAGCAAAACTATAAAATATGGGATTTGGAGTATCCAGAAGTGAGTGTGGACAAGCCATTGTATTCGGAAAAGGTGACTGTATGGTGCATATTATGTTCTGTAGCTGTCATTGGATCGTATTTTTTTTTTAACTGTCCCCGAGAGAATCATACATACATAAATACATTCATAATTGGTTATTACAACCCTTTAGTCAGGTGAACAACCTAGCTTCTCACACCACTTATGTTGTGGGTGTTAATTTTATACTGAGTGACGGGACCGGGGCCGGGATCACAGTTTAAAGTCGATTCCGAACGACAGAATTTGGAGAACCTTTTTCATATCAATTTTATTTACATTCAGAGCTTTTGCCAGAAATCTGCTGAGAGGAAGTCGACGAAGAAATATCTTTCATATTTCGTTTAGTTGGAGATGTCTGCCCTGGGGTTTGAACTGAGACCTCACGTCTAATAAGCGAACATACTACCTACTAGACCACAGCAACTTACATACATACACAATTGGTCATTACAACCCTTTTGTCAGAATTACGCCCTAGTTTCTCACACCACTTATGTTGTGTGCTTTAATTTTTACACATAAGTGGTGGGACCTACAGTTTAAAGACTACTCCGAACGAAAGATTTTTGAGAAACTTTTCATGGCAATTTTATTTACATTCAGAGCTTTTGCCAGAAAACTGTTGAGAGGAAGGCGCCGAAGAAATATTTTGTTGGAGATGTATGACAGGGTGTATGAACCGGGCTTTATGACTAATAAGTCAACACACTACCTATTAGACTACGGCGAGTACAATATGTTTGTTTTAAGGTAATTAATTTGATTGATTTTGTTAGCGGTCGCGTTCGTGTTCGCATTACGTTTATTCTACAATTAAATATTGATTTATTTCATAATATTATGTGTATATGTATGTATGTTTGCCTTTGAACATTTATTTGACTAGGCTACTTGCTATTGAGTTTCAATTGTTAATTTTACGTTAATTTTGTTTAACAAACTAAAGCAATCAATCTTTATTTTTTTTCTATTGTATCTCTCTAATCTACTAGTGTACCATGTCTATATATTTATTTTTTATTTTTTGTTTATATTTTGATTTGTTTTTGTTTTTTCTAACATTTTTCCCCATGTTTCCTAATTTATCAGAGGAAAAAAAAACAGGCGAATATAAATCAATAACACGATACATGTTTTAGTGTTGAATTGAATTATTGAATAGAGTTACGATTGCCATTTTACTCGCATACGATATTTATCTGAACGTCGTATGCATTAGAAATCAATTAATGCAGGCAGGTTTTATATCTTTTTTTGTTTTTTTTTTTTGATTTTATTAACAAGATTTATTAATTTTTTTGTATTTATTTGCCACTAATTTGTTTATTATGTTATTTGGTGGGATTATAATTTATTTCTTCTTGTTTTTTATTTTTTTTTTTTAATTTTTAATTTTCCTTTTTTTTCTTTTTTTGGAAAAAATTTTTTTGATAAAATATTTTTTTTTTTTAAATTCTTGTTTTTAAAAATTCTTTTGAGAGATAAAAATTTTAATTAAAAAATTTTTTTAAACATTTAAAAAATTTATAATTTAATAGAAGAAATATTTTATTCGAATTAAAGGTTTTCCATTTACGAATACGTGTGTTCTCTTTTCGTGTATTTCTTGGTAAATATGGCCATCATGAAAAAAATACTGGGCAAGGAGTTGTCAAGATTGTAAAGAAATTTTTAGAGACTAAAAGAGTTACAAATGTTCTTAAGTTTGTGCATCATAGCCTGGCAGTCTTTCATACTTACATACTTAGGGCCATTATTACAACTTGCCGTTAATCTTAGGTTTAGTTAAAGGTACATTTAGCTAAAGTGAACTTTAAAGTTACCTTTAACTTTTCATTTCGTTATTACAACCTACAGATAAAATAAAGATAACTTTTTCAAAAATATGGCAGTGACGTGGCGGAGCAATGTCGATAATACTGCTCAAATTAAACAAGTTTTATTTAAACGCGGTGGCAACGGCGGGCTTCTTTTTTGTTGTTGTTATATTTGCTCATTTTGTTTATATTTGAAGTTATAATATGACAAGTTTAAACATAAACTTAACTTTAAAAGTTACCAGTAGGATGATCTTCCCTTTATCTTAACGCTTACCTCTACCTTATCGTTTACTTATAATAATGAAAAACAATTTATCTGCCCGTTAAAATCCTCCCTTTAGTTAACGGGAAGTTGTAATAATGGCCCTTAATCGGTTACAATACAATCTTTTAGTCAAGTCTACAACCTAGCTTCTCACGCCATCCATAGTGGGTGTATTAATTTTATACAGGAATGGCGGGGAGCTACAGTTTATAATTGATTTCGTACAAAATAATTTTGTTCCACTTTTCATGGCGTTTTTATTTACTCTGAGTGATTTTGTCCAAAGACTGATGAGGGGAAGTCACCTAACGAAATTTTTATTTATTTATTCGTTCTGTACGAGAAATATGTGCTTGGGTTTCAACCACGAACCTTTGGTGCGATCAGTCAACACATAATCTACTACCTTAAGGCGACGTTAGCCAAACACTCGCTATCGCAAAATATCACTTCTGGTGAAAATTACCGTGAAAAACCGTTACAGTTCTTTTAGAAAGTTGTGGCCGTATGATAATTGGTTTTTTTTTTATTTTTTTTGGCCTGTAATTGAAGATAATGTACCGAACGATATGAATGTCCAAGAAGGCTATACTACACATACCTACATACAATGGTGGCCTTATAATTAGAAACGATGTTTCTGGAACAAAGTTCTCTGGAGTGACGAATCTAATTTTAATTTGTCCCAATCGGATGGAAAAACGTACGTAAGACGTCCTCCAAACAAAGCCTTTGATCCCAGGTACACAGTGAAAACTGTAAAATAAATTAACAAACATACATGCTGCTAAGTCGTTTCTAATTATAAGGCCACCACTGTACATACATACATACATAAAAATTATTCATTACAACCCTTGAGTCAGGATTACGACCTAGTTTTTCATACCACTTATATTATACGTGTTAATTTTATACATGAATGGCAGGACAAATACAATTTAAAGTCGACTCCAAACGACAGATTTTTTTTGAAACTTTGTCATGACAATTTTGTTTACTCTCCGAGTTTTTCCCAGAAATCTCCGGAGAGGAAGTCGCCGCAGTAATATTTTTTTCATTTTTCTTTTTGTTCGAGATGTCTGCTAGGCTAGGGGTTGGAATCATGGCTTAACGTTTAGTAAGCCAACACACTAGTTACTAGACTATAAAGCACAGGAATATTCTGGGATTTTCTCAATATCATCTGAATAAGTAAATAAAAAGTCAATTTTTTAATAACCAAACAAGTTTGAATGTTGTTTTGAACCTCTCTGCCCTTTTTATAATCGTTATTCGTTTAATAATTCACATAGGTTAGGTTAGCGGGTAGATTACCGATTACAGACAAGTTCACTCGATAGCCATAAGACATCCTCATGTCTAATAAACCAACACACAACCTACTAGAATAAGGCGACTTTAATACTACACTATAGATTTTAGATTGCATGATAAGTTTCCAAGAAGAGGAATTCCAGGTTTTGGTGATGTCAAGACATAAAGATCATGAAATTTGACGCTGTTAGGGTCTTTGCCAATAGGCCGTGGGTATGCGGTTACCGTCGAGATACCAGTCAAAATATTTGAAAATGAAAAATGACCCGGCAAGCATTACAATGGAATAAAATTTTCATCGAAATGCTAGTTTTATGTGTATTTAAATAAAACTTTGGTTTTGTAACCGAAAAAATGGGGAACTTTTTTTTTTTTTTTTTTTTTTTTTTTTTTTTTTTTTTTTTTTTTTTTTTTTTTTTTTTTTTTTTTTTTTTAAATAAAATAAACTCTAAAAACCCTAGGTTATAAATTTAATTGATTTAATTTTAATTGTTTTTTTTTTTTATTACAAAAAAAAAACAAAAAATATTATAAAAAAAATCTTTTTAAAATTCATAGCACACCGCTTAAGGAAATCCCACGTTTTATTTAAATTTTAAAACTAAAAAAAATATTTTTTTTTTAACAGTCTCAATATAGTTTTAATAAATGTTATGCCCGATGAATATTTATAAGATTCTATTGCAATTTGCCTAATGCCGTAGAAAAATCTAGAGAAATAATTTATTTTTAAAAAAAAAATTATTCATTATCCATCATAAATCATTACAAAAAAACAAAAAATAAAAAAGCAATCAATTGATATTCTTTATGACTGGCATGCTGTTCTGTTGTAAATTATTGTAATAATGGTGCCCCTATCTCAGCCAGCCAGAGATACAAATGAGTACTTTAAATGCGGATTTTAATGATTTTTGTTGATTAACATTGAAATTGAAAATTATTTCCAACAACTTACGATTTCAAATACTTTAATTACTGTTGTTTTCTTTATGTTCTCCTCTTGTTTTTTTTTTTTTTTTTATTGTTTTTGTTGTAATTATTGCAAATGAATGTCTTTATCTTTGACTAATTGAGGAAAGATATTTAAAAGTTTATGTATGGTTTCTGTCATTAAATAAATTGTAGAGTTAATGGCACAGTGTTGCGAATGCAAATAAAAAAAATCAAATAAAATTTTGTAAAAAGGTGCCGGCTTTTTTCAAGCTTTGTTCGTAAGCTTAGCTACAGGGTTTTTTGTCTGAAATGTTTGAATTATTCGTTATTGTGTTAGATATCATGAACCAAGTCTCTCCAGAGAATAAACGAGTTTCTTATGTAAACTTGAGAATTTGATTTAGGAGGGGGTGGGGGGAGTTTAAGTCTACCCTTGTGCAAGATCTTCAACATGCCATTAAAACTAGAAGATCTGGAGAGCTTAGTACGTTGCCTACGAATTAGGTTAATAGAAAAGTTAGTTTACAAATATTATTTGCAAATTTATCTCATAAGTTCTCTCGTGAATATAATCCAGTTCCACTCACATTCCATTCCATGTGGTTTCCTTAAGTATCCAGCAATTAATCTTAACAAAATCCTGAAATCTACCCAGATTCCGATACCTTAGGAAAGTTTCCCATGAAGCAGGCTAATCACCGCGCCGTTACGTTTCTTCTTCCTTTACCACACAAAAACATTTCCTTACAATTGCCTTTATTTGGAGATGTGGTTCCCTCAGATACGTGTTCAATCATGCGATGTACACCTTTATACTATGTTCAGATGTGCACTTTTATTGAGTCAATATTCGGTTTATTGAGTACAATATTTTATGTGTTCAATATACGCAGTTCAACTGCTTATTCAATATTAATTTGACAGCTGGTTAACAAAACAGTTGGTTGTTTCAGCAACATTGTTTTTTTTGTGTCGTTGTTGACATTTGAGTTGTCAAATATCAACAGAAAGTGTTCGAATAATTGTAATATGCACACTGAACATACTTATGACAGTGCTGAATTTTAAGTTATGCTTAATATTATAACAATTTGCGTATTTATTGCGCAATAATTAATTGAAACTTTATATGAAATATTGAGCTCAATAATGGCGTTTATTGTGATTTACGCAATAAAGGTACATATCTGAACACCGTATTAAAAAGTCTGATTGAATTCCCACCAAGAGCCGGGTGAGTTAAATTTCAAGAAATCTTAAGCTAAGAGAAAAAAACAATTTTAGAAGGGATAACCTCATGCAACAAGGCATCCAGTCGAATGTACAAGTGGCTCTGAATCAGAAGTTAGTAACTGATATGTTTAAGTCTTAGATAAGAAGGAAACTATACTAAAACAAATCAAATGTAGGCAATGTAAGTGCACTAGCCAATTGGTCGTTAGAACGCTTCAGTCACGACTACATCCTAGCTTCTCACGCAACTTATGTTGTGTCTGTTAATTTTAGACATGAGTGGCGGGGGCCCTACAGTTTAAAGTCGACTGCGAACGACAGATTTTTGAGAAACTTTTCATTGCGATTTTATTTACTCTCGGAGTTGTTAGCAGAAATCTGCTGAGAGGCAACCGCAGAAGAAATATTTTTTATATTTCGTTTTGTTGGAGAAGTCTGACCTCAAGTTTGAACCGCGGCCTCATGTCTAATAGGACAACACGATTTTTTTATTATTTTTATCAGGATGGTGAGGATTTTTTTTCCTTTTTTTCCATTAATTTTATACAAATGGTTGGAGAATTTTTCCTTTTTTTTCACAAAACTGAAATTCTCTCCCTAATGTTCATGGGGGACTTTATTAACTGAACTGATGTTTTCAATTGCTTCCGTAAATAATTATTTGCCATGCTATAGCGATTTTTATTATAAAAATTAAAGAAGTAAAATTAGTTCTTTTAATTAAAAAAAAATTTAAAGGCGTTGTTTTGCTACCGTTCTACCATGGACAGATAAGAAAATGTTTCAATTAAACTTCAGTCCAAACAGGGGTGTGTTCAAAGTTAAAAACATTTGAACATTACGTGAGGTGGGATAAATCTTAATGAACTAAAAGTTTAATTTACATAAAAATCAAATTAAAAACAATATCATCAAATGTAATCGAATTTTATACAGGAAAAAAAACAAATTCAATTCGAACTTGATCACGAAAGCTAGGTTAGGTTAGGTCGAAGCGGTAGCCTTGATCACCAAAGCACACTTGAGCACGCATAGCGGCCCGTTGTAATGCCACAGGAAAGTGCAGTTCCTGTACTAACCGAATTCCACCAAACTCATCGAAAAAGTTCGTCATCGCAGGGGCTGCAATCAATACATGGTTGAAATTGATCATTTGATGAGTGGCAGTGATCTATATTAATGAATTTAGCAGGTTTTAGATGGTCGTAGTAGACTACACCATTCCCACCAGGCACACAGCATTGTCTTTCTGCCGAATCGATCTGATTTTGCAGACGTATTAACCCGTGATTTTTTCCATTTAAGATTTAAAAAAATTAATTTTCATCGCCAGTAACAATACGATGCAACTTTCATTTTCTGTCACGATTTTAAAGAAACATTTCACAAGTTATTTTTCGATCTTCCATCTTTCTGTGTCCTTCAATACTCTGGCAATTTTGATTCTTTCCCATAGCATTTAAGCGATCAGAAATTGAATTTGTTGTGCAACATTTAATATGTATTTTTGCCATTTGTTTCTGACTTAAAGTTTCATTTTCATTCAGTATTGTCTGCACAATTCGGCGCCTTCAAACTACTTTGGTGGCCTTGCTAGTTATTCTTTTCTCACATCAAAAATCGTTATCTCTGGACCGTTGAAACTGCCTTCTGCATATTGCTTCTGATAGAGCATGATCACCATATGTCTGAACAAGCATTCGATGCGACTCGCCAGCACTGTTCTTCAAATTCCCTGTATTGAACACCATGACCAACTTTGATGTTGTTTGTTTACAAATTAGATGTACACACAGTTACTAAAGTATACATACGGTTAAAAATTTTCAGAATTTTTTTAACTAATCTGTGGGCCTGTGCAGACTCACAAAAGTGTACATCAGGCCCACAAAAGTTAACAAATTTCAGAAATTTTTTAACCAAAACCGTCTTAAAATCGAGGAAAGTTGTCAGACAATTACAAAGATTTTCAATGAAAACGGATTATTTAAAAAATTTCTGAAATTTGGTATCCGTATGTATACTTTTGTGGCTGAGTGTATATTGAATACGTTTGAGAGATGTCATGACCAAAACAAAAAAAAAACAAAAAAAAATTTCATTTGAGACATTTGTATCTTGACGCTCACTTCATTGCGGTACAACTTTTTAAACGAAACATCATTTGAATAAATTTTTCTTACTATAAGGCCAGTCCAAATGTTCACTAAAATATATGTTATAAGTTTACCCAAATTTTTTCGTGCGCACACCTTAAATTTGTTGAATTAAACAAAAATATGAGTTGAAATCGAATAAAATTTTTTTTATTTCAGCAAATGCTTCGTTCAATTCAATATAATTTCCGTGTTTGTAAAGAACTTTCGGACTTGATTGCTAAAATCAATAAAAATTAGTCATAATCATCGTTGCCGCCAAGTCATGTCATCTATGGTTTACAGTTGAAGAAATTTAGGTTAAAATCTCTCTTTTTTTCGATTTTTTCTTTGCCAAACACTATTGCAGATGCTGACGAATCTTAAACAGCCAAAAACAACAAAAAAGTTTTTTTTACTTATTTTTTGGCCAAAGTTTAATACTCATGGTCATGATAATGACGTTCAATAAAAAGATAATGAAGCTGTTTAATGCCTTTAAGCCGTTTTAAGTAAAATGCCAAAAAAATCTTTTTTTTTGTTTTCTTTTTTGCCTTGAAATTCTTTGGAATTCCGTTAATACCAGGAATTTAAATAACATCGCATGACTAAACGACCTTTAAAATGAGTAAAGAAGAGGAAGAAGACTGTCTATGACATTTAGAAAGCTTTGAAATGAACTTAAGGTGGGTGGGCGAATTGGAAAGGGAATGAAATATTTTTAGTTTTTGTAAAGTAATCAATAATATTGATTTATTGACCCTTGTCTGACTCTTGTTATCGATATATTTAAATAGTCTTGAACTCGTCTGAATTGTTTTTGCCGTTAGTTTGGTTGTTCAATTTATGTTAACATTTAAAAGGAGAAATGACGTCATTGCAATGCTTATGATTTATTTCTTTTTCATTCTTAAGTTCACTAACCTATGGAATTTTAATAAAATAATCTAATTGGTCACATGTTCTTTCGAGTAGCGGTTTAAACTTTAATTAAAATATTCATATTCAAATATGACCTCCGTATCTATTAAATTCGCTTTCGGTTCGTAAATTCCACAAACGATTTACATTCTTAATGACAGACGATTTTTCAAATGCCAAAACTATTTGTTACGTGTTATAGATTACAATCAATAACGAAATACAAATCAAATTTTATCATTTCAGCGATTAATTATTAAAAAAGAAAACATTTTTTCTTAAACCGCCATTGACAGTTTTATTAGAGATACTCACACACAAAACAAAACATATGTAATTCCTTGTTTAAAAAAGGTGGCTACTAGTGCTACCGCAGCTACCAGTCTTCATAATAAATTATTTAAAAATATATTTTAAAACGTTTTTTAATTGTTTTAAATAACAAAAACCTTTTGTTTAACAATCATTATGTGTTTATTTCGTTTATAATTTAAATTAATTTTATGTGCATAAATTAATTAAAATCATCATCAATTTTAAATAAAAAAAAAATGAAATGAAATAAAAGAACTGAAAACCAAAACGATCAAATGCAGTTATGACGAACTATACTTGATACTCCCTATCAAGCATCTAATAATAAAATATCAATATATAGGCTCGACTCTCTACTGAAGAGTTGTACGTACATACAGACATAATGGATCATTACAATCCCTCAGTTAGGATTACGGCCTAGCTTCTCACACCACTTATATTGTGTGTGTCAATTTTATCTATGAGTGGCGGGACCTACAGTTCAAAGTGAACTGCGAACGTTAGATTTTTGACAAACTTTTCATGGTAAATTTTATTTATTCTCAGAATTTTTGCCAGAAATCTGCTGAGAGGAAGTCGCCGTAGAAATATGTTTCGTATTTCGTATTGTTGGAGATTTCTGGCCTGGGACTTGAGCCAACACACTAACTACTAGACTACGGCGACTTATCCTATCAGCTGGTGTAGATCGATTTGTGAGATCTCAGTAGATAGGTAGGTTGAAATAGAGGAGACCAACCAAACATCTCATGCGTATCGACTAACACCTAAGTCACCTTGGAAGATTGTTATGCGCTCACCATTAGGAATACCAACTTTCTTCTTCTATATGAAGTCTGGTTCTTAAACAAACTTCCTTAACTTTTTCAAGTCCATTCCTCTGAGGAGAGTTACATATGTCAGATATAGTTTCATTCCCAAAATATTGGGATTTCGAGTGTACTAAAGCTAAGCAATGACATCACATGCTCTGTACTCATTATTTTTTGTAATTTTTGCACGTAAGTAAGGGGAAGTGTGAAGTCGCCGTAGTCTAGTAGGTAGTGTGTTGGCTTATTAGACGTAAAGCCAGGGTTCGAGCCCCAGGCCAGACATCAAGACAAAAACACAAAAAGTATTTCTTCGGCGACTTCCTCTCAGCAGATTTCTGGCAAAAGCTCTGAGAGTAAATAAAATTGCCATGAAAAAGTTTCGCAAAAATCTGTCGTTCGGAGTCGACATTAAACTGTAGGTCCCACCACTCGTTTGGTGTGGTGACTAGGACATTGTACAATGGGTCAATTCGACTTCCGGGTACTGTACTTGCCTTAATTGACAAGTACACCTCCTCTAACCTAACCTAACCTAAGGGGAAGTGTACCACAACAACACTGATTAGCGTACCCGTGATTGCCGTTACTGTGTTGTAGTAGCTAGTGTGTGAGGCCTCGGTTCAAAAACCAAGCCAGACATCTGCAGCAAAAGAAAATATGAACAAATATTTCTTTGGCAACTTCCTCTCAGCAGATTTCTGGCAAAAACTCTCTGGGAGCTAATCAAATTGCCATGAAAAAGTTTCTTAAAAATCTGTCGTTCGAAGTCGACTGTAAATTTATATATAAAATTAACATACACAACACGAGTGGTGTGAGAAGCTAGGTCGTAATCCTAACTGATACTATGTTCCGACATGCACGTATATTGAGAAAATCGCAATAAAGGGCATTATTGATCTCAATATATTATATAAAATGTAAATTAATTATTGCTCAATAAATGCATAAATTGTTATAATATTGATTAAAACTTCAAATACAGCACTGTCATAAGTACGTTCAGTGAGCATATTACTATTTTGACAACTCTAATGTCAACAACAAACAAAAACAAAACAACGACAACCAAAAAATGGAAGGTCAGCAGAAAGGATTCTGAGAGAAGCCACATATTCCCTACTAACCGCAACAGCTCGGCGTTTCGGTTAATCATTAGTAAGACCCTTTCCAATCTTAAATTGTTTTCCATTTTTTCTCAAATTTTTTTTGGCACTAATTTTCGCGATTAAATTAAAAGCAATGTTGTTGAAGCAATCAGCTGTTTTGTTTACCAGCTGTCAAATAAATTTTATGTCTGAACACTAAAAATATTGTTATCAATAAACCGAATATTCATTCAATAAAAGTACATGTCTGAACATAGTATGAAGGATTGTAACGGCCAATTATGTATGTATTTTTTTTTTCAGTCTTTAGCGATTATCATAGATCTGGATCATGCAGTAACCACTTGTCCCTGAGCCAACATTTGGGTTTACAGTATGAAGCTTTGATCTTATGATCATCAAGCTTACAAACCTGCAATAGTTTTTCTTTTAAAATCATTAAAAGTAAAAACAAGTTAAAGTAAAATTTTGGTTAGAAATTGAAAAGTAAAATAAGACAAGTTTGGTATTGTAGCATATTCTATAATTTGGCTGCCTTTTTTGGTTTAATTTGCAATTTAAAGTTGCTTTCTGGAGTGATTTTATCATGAAATCAGTTAAAATTTTGAAATGAAGCTTTAATTTAGCCTGTATATGCTCATTTCTGCATCAAAATAAAATTAAAAAAAAAATCGAATGCAAAGAAATAAAAGAATGGAAAACCCTAACAAATTAAGACCAGGGTATAATTGTGATTTTTTTCTATTGTTTAATTAATTTTTTTTAAATTTGAAATAACATCTGTTTTCAAACACCAAATGGCTATCAAACCACAAGAAAAAAAAAAATATAAAGAAAAAAGAATTATAAAAATGGCAATTAATTATTTTAGACATTTAAACAAAATTTTTTAAAATTTTCATCTCAATTTATAAACAATTTCTTTATACAAAAAACACAAAAAAAAAACAATGAAGAAATCTTTATTTTGATTTCAAGATATTGTAGAAAGAAATTGTAAAAAAAACCTTAAAAAACCCCACATCATTTCGATACAAAATAAATGAATTCAATACAAATGAATTGTTTTAAGTAGAAAAAGACAGGGGAAAAAACAATTATTTTCTTTTGTCTGAGGCGAAATGAACAATGATAACAATAACAATAACAACAACGACAACAACATCAACATCAATAATAATAATAACAAGATTTGAAATTAAAATTGAGGTAAATTCTAGGAATACAACCAACCAACCAACCAACCTACGCTCTATTATTTTGATTTTCATAACAATTTTTTAAAACGTTGTGATACAGAAAAAAAACAATAAAAGAAAAAACAACCACACAGAAAAAATAAATAATTAAAAATATAAACTGTAAAATAGGCGCATATCATTATTATTATTATTCTTATTATTCTTATTGTTTATAACAAATTAAATTAAACAAAACAATAACAACAAAATAAAAATTTGAATATTAAATATTTATAAGCGAAATGAAACATTGTTTTGTATATGAATAGTAAACAGGAATGCACTATGGGCCGGATAGCATATCAAATGGTTTAAAAAGCGAAAGCAAAAGCTTGGGCCATTTAAAAATTTGAATTTAAAAATGCAACAAAACAATTAAATGCAATAATAAAATTATCGAAGTCTCCATAGTCTAGTAGGTAGTGCGTTGGCTTATTAGACGTAAAGCCAGGGTTCGAGCCCCAGGCCCCACAACAAAACAAAATACAAAAAGTATTTCTTCGGCGACTTCCTCTCAGCAGAGTTCTGACAAAAACTCTGAGAGTAAATAAAATTGCCATGAATAAGTTTCTCAAAAATCTGTTGTTCGGAGTCGACTTTAAACTGTAGGTCCCGCCACTCATGTATATAATTAACACACACAACATAAGTGGTGTGAGAAACTAGGTCGTAATCCTGACTGCAGGGTTGTAATGATTGTGAATTATGTATGTATGTGTAATAAAATTATCTCAAATTTATTTTTTTTTTGTTTTGAAGTACAATTGCTCCGGTTAGAAATGTAATTTCGTTTCATTCGTATGGCTACCGCAGCTGGCCTCACAGTATCTCATTCGATCGAATCAATTTTCGTGCACTTTTTCGAGTGTATGGTGTCGTATCTCGGCAATAGCATCATGAATGTTGGCCCTAAAATGCTCAATTGCCTTTGGTTTGTCGGCATAACGCTTTTCTTTAACGGCGCCCCATAGAAAATAGTCCAACGGTGTTAAATTGCAGTTTCCTGGCGGCCAACTGATATCAACATTTCGTCTAATTGAACGGCGCCATCAAAGGTTTGACGCAATATATCGATTGTGGCATGGAATGTGCGACTATTGGCAACATCCTGTTGAAGCCAAACATTGTTCACATCAATACCATAAAAAGTGGGTACAGTCATCAAACGTTTGACGCAATAAATCGATTGTAGCATGGTATGTGTATCAAGTTGTTAAATGCAAATATCGTTCACATCAATACCATGAAGATCGGGTACGAAAAAATCAGTTATCATGGTGCGATAGGTGTTTCCATTGACTGTAATGCTTTCGCCGTCCTAATTTTCAAAGAAATATGAGACAATGATGTCTCCGCTCCCCAATCTTCACACAACAGTTACTCGTAATGGGTGCATTGACTTCTGTAAGACCACGTGCGGGTTTTCTGAGCCCCCAAAACACGGCAATTTTGCTTATTAACGTATTCACCAATATGAAAGTGAGCTTCATCCGAGAAGATGATTTTTTTTGAGAAATCGACATCATCGATCAGTTTCGCGTTGGCCCAATAAATTCCAACGTTATGCAAGCCTAAATCGAAAGGTTGAAACGTTTCTAAAAATCTGTCGTTCGGGATCGACTTTAAATTGGAGGTCCGGTCCCACCACTCATGTATAAAATTAACACACACACTACATAAGTGATGTGAGAACCTTGATCGTAATCCTGACTGAAGGGTTGCAATGACCAATTACGTACGTATGTACGTTCTTATAATTTAAAAAACTTGGATTTGTTTTGACTTTGCATAGCAGACTTAGTATCCAAGTATCTCAGCTAGAGAGACAGAAACGTATCTATCGATTGAAATGTAAATTCAGAAAGACTCGGGTTAGCTCCAAATAAATTCCGTAAGTACTTTATGTTTTGTGCATGTACTTAAATTTTTCCTTTACGTTAAACGTATAAAAATAAAAAAAGAATACAGAGCTGGCAGGGTACGGAGTGTTGAACAATTTCCGAGTAATTCTCGCTACTCTCAAACAATCAATCTGCACAAGTAATTGGAGTCTGTAAACTGTCATCCTAGGACCAACTTACGATGTTTCGGAGGAGGCTCTGCTGTAAATAATTAAGAGGCCGATTCTTAGCTAATTTTTTTTTTAGAATTTTTGCAAGTTTTTGATTTGTGTTTCTGGTAAAAGCGGTAAAATTGATTGATCAGGGCTCTTTGTTTTCTTGGTACTGTAGGCAACAATCTTATCCTGACTAGTGCTGTTAGCTATAGAAGAGACTCAAGAAATATAATTTCCAGTAAAATATCGATGTGATTAGACGTTTAACAATATTCTAGAAGAGTTTATACTCAGTATTTTTTGATCCCTGTACCTAGAAACTGTCTTTCTCTCAGATAGGAAAATTGGATGCGTCCTTTACCTCGTATATTTACCTTCAAAGTTGTAAAACAGATTACAATGATCAACTATGAATTATATCAAGTAGGGTGCCCTGGTAGTCTAGTAGGTAGTGTGTTGGCTTATTAGACGTAAAGCCCGGATTCGTATACCAGGTCAGACATCAAAACGAAATAATTTCTTCGGCGACTTCATCTCAGCAGATTTCTGGCAAAAACTAGTAAAAAAAAACCTTTCAAAAAATAAAAAAGTGAGACTTGAATTCGCCAAGGCCTATCTCAACTGGAGTGTCCAAATATGGAGGATTATGCTGTTTTCTAACGAATCTAAATTTAATTTAAAGGATTCAGATGTCATAAGGCGTGTGCGCAGACGATATGAAATGTTTCACGATATGAAAGGTTTTTTTGCTGGTCGTCGACTGAATAATCTGGCCTCTACCGACCTTCTGCGAATCGTTCTTTCGCTAATTTTTAAATCTAAGCGGTTTCGTATGTGACTAGAAGATGCTGTGGGATCATTTTGGATTGTCCTTTTAATTCAGGAGTCTTCATATCGCGAAGTTTCACGTGGCCTTCCTCCAGGATGAGAAGGAGATGTGCGATCAATCTGCAAACACTTTTTAATTGGCCTAGAAATAATTGATCTGTTGATCGAATATCTTGCACTCAATTGATCTTAACCCAATCGAGAACTTGTGGGAGATCGTTAACTTAAAAATCAACCGAGAAAATTGGAAAACTAAAGAAGATTTATTTGGAGCCGCAAAACTAGCCTGGGAAGCAATATCACCTGAAATAATTAATAATTTAACGTCCTCTATGCCTAAAAGAATGGCGTGTGTCATCCAGAATAAAGGATTCCCAAAGAAATATTGGTTTCAATAGTTTTTATCTGTACCTTAAATTGGGGGTGCTTTAGTTTTGTCCGCTTATACTTGCGAGTTAAAATGTACTTTGAACCATAACTTTTTTTTATTGAATTCTGAATTCCTTAAGATTGTGTTGTTCAATAATAAGGATATAAATAAATAAAAAAAATTAAAAAACAAATTTTAATAACTTTGTTTTCGTAAAGAAATTATCATTTAAAAAAAATGTACTGAGGGGGTGCTTAGGTTTTGGCCGATACTGTATGTAATATAGCCCAGTTTATGGATTGTCTTGAACATTCCACGGTTAAGGGGGGTATGATATCCTATATAAAATTTTATCCATGATTTGATATGTTCAAATATTTCTTGTTGCATTCAACCGAAATGCTTTCATAAGCAATTCATAAACGTGTTACCGGTATTAGCGTGAAAATAGGGCGTAATGTCAATAATTTATATAAAATTAATAAAAAAAAAAAACAACTTTTTTTTTATAATATTTCCATTCAAATTACTACCCACCATCTTATAGTTTTAAGAGTAGCAACCCACTTCAAAAACCTACTCAGACGTATGGGACAACAAAACAAGGTTATAAAATAAAAAAATTAAAAATAAAATAAAACAAAAACAATAAAAAAAAATTCAAACTACAACAACTACAAGTAATGCAACAGAAATCTCTTGTATATTTGCAAACAAAGGACACGAAATAAACTCTTAAGAACCGAATAAAAAATCAAAACAAAAACAACAATAAAATTCAATTTTTTTTATTACTTTTTCTCTGTTTTGTGCCACAAGACCCGTATAAATGTGGCGCCAGAATTTAGTTTAGAAGGAGGGAGAGGGATGGGGTTTACGGTGATTTCATACGAGTATTTTATAATCTTTACAAGTCATACAATATTTTATAAATTAAATAACGAAAAACATACGTACATCCATGTACATACATACAAACATATATAACGATTTATATCGAGTGTAATTTATGTGTATAGTATTTGAGTGACTTTATTTCTTTGTTTTCTTTACATTTTCACACAATTAAATGAGGAAACTTAAGAAAATTTATTTTACCTGCGAATAATTTACATCCATTCCACCCCACCCCATCCCACATATAAACAAAAATTACAATTTATGCTGGGGGGAACTTTATCGAGGCAAAATAGTTTTTGTGCACTTTTGTAACTGTCTAGGGGGCAAATTTATCAACTAAGTAGCACTTGCATAGCACCTGCAAATTCTAATCTTTTGTGACAATAACTTATGCAATAAATTGCAGCTCATATCGACGCCTCCATTCTATAACGTTCTAAGTGTACTTAGAACGTTTTTAATGTTCTTGCATTTTTAAATTCTAAGTTCTCTAACTTAAAATTTGGTTAAGATGCACCGATCCGTTCCGAAGTTATAGGGAAAAATCTACTTAGAATACACATATGGTCGTATGTCGCGTGAAAACTTTGAGAGCTCATAACTCAAAACACACTTTTTCGACTTAGAAGGTTATAGAACGGAGGCGTCGATATTTTATTTCCAAAAGTACATTCAAAATATATAAGACCCAAATAACTGCCGTATACATACATATATAAAATTGTTGATAACAAAATTTACTGTGCCAACTGTAACTATACAGTGGACAGCAAAAGTCTTAGTACGGCAATATATTTTGAAAAAAAAGTCCCCACAGGTTTAATACTCTTGCACAGTCCCGATATGACTTCAAAAGAGTATTTAGGAGATCATTTGAAAGAATGGTTACGTAATCGCTAAACCTCAAACAAAAGTCAACTGAAAAACTTGCTCTTGGTGTCACCAGAAGACACTAAAGAAAACTTGTTTATTCAATTCCAAATATGTTAAATGGAGTGCTTGACCTTAAGAGATATTCTACTAAATTCAAGGAATAACATTTTCATATATTAGGCCTTTGAATTTTAAATTTACTCCGGATTCTCCTTGGGGGTATACCTATGGAGTCATCTGAAACTTTTTCTTATTTTTTCTCTTGTTTTATGAAAAACATTAAAAAATTGTTTGTTTTATAATAAAACAGAAATAAATTAATAAAATAAATATAAAAACTATAAATTTTTTATACAAATTGTTGGTTAAAATACATGCAATTGCTAAAATATATTTCCGTACTAAGACTTTTGCTGTCGACTGTATGTTTTGGATTAAAAAATTTTTTTCCAAAAGTTTTTAGTCCTTAATTTCTCTACAAATAATCGATCCAAACTGCCGTCTAATGCCTGACCGCCCTAACAGAAAAGCATCAAAAACGAACATCATACGAATGGCCAGGAAAGGCCCCAACCGGGTGGGAAAGTAAAGGATTAAATGAGCATAGTTCCCTGCCTTAACATTCAATAACATAGTCTAATACATGTTTCCAGTAAATCAATTACCTGCTTATCTGGAAAAACTTTATTATTGGAACTGCAACAAAGCAATGAAATAATAAGAAAAATAAAAACTGAAAAAGAATTTCAGATTTTTAACCAAAATTAAAATCTTTATCGTTGTGGGCTTAATGGAATCATTTTCTGAACCTTTCGTCAGGATTATATAGAAAGTACGTCAATATCTGCAGAAACATATATACATACATACATAATTGATCATTACAGCCCTTAAGTCTGGGTTAGGACCACCTATGTTGTGTGTGTTAATTTTATACATGAGCGGTGGGATCTACAGTTTAAAGTCGATTCCGAACGACAGATTTTTGAGAAACTCTTTCCTGGCAATTTCATTCACCCTCAGAGTTTTGCTAGAAATCTGCTGAGAGCAAGTCGCCGAAAATTTTTTTTCATATTTCGCGTTTTGTTGGAGATGTCTAAGCTGGCGTTTGAACCGTGGCTTCATGTCGAATAAGCCTCCACACTACCCACTAGACTACGTAACATAGCATTCGTAATCTGTTATTTACTCCAGACTGGAAAAATTACTCTCCGATATGGCAATGAGTTGACAGTTTAGTCTGAGGCCGAATTTATATAAAATCACGGCTTTCTCTTCTTCAAACACTGCTTCGCTACAAACTGTTTTCGTTTTAATCACCGTCCAAGTCGTCGGAGAAGGCAAGTTTATTTCCCAAAATATTCGCCTATGGAATCTTAAATTTTATGGACTTTTTTATCCATCTTAAGTCTGTGGTCTATTCTCTATTTATGCAGCAGATATTGATATTTTCGTTGAATCTAAAAAAAATCATTAAAATCTATACTTAGAGACATAGTCACTGAATCTATCCAGGATGGATAACCGAGCATTAACGCCTACATACAGTGGAAATGAAATAGCAAACGAGTAGAACAGTGGATCGTTGGAAACATGCGATACATTAACTCCCTTTTATTTTCACCTAAATCCTGTAGTTTAAATAAGGGTTAAAACGTCTTCCTTATTACTGAAACAGCCTCTGTACCTTTAGAACACAGTTGCCTATCTGGGAAGTATCCAACACAAAATGTCTGTTAGCCTACATCCCATATCGAATTAACAGATAAAGTAGAAGAATATTAAATTCGTGACTTACAAATTTTGATTATAATTAAGTACTTTAGGGTTAGAAAATTTATGTACCAGAGAGTACAAAAAGTACCCAATGGATTATTATAATAAATGAAGAAAAGAATAAATTCCGTGGTATAAAAAATTAAAAAAGTACCAAATTGGGTTCATTTATTATATAAAGTACCAAAGTTACTTTTAAATGGTTTATATAAAAAAATTAATAAATGAAGCAAGACTAAATTCTGTGGTATAAAAATTCAAAATTAAAAAAAGTACTAAATTAGGCACTTTTATGTGATTTAATTTCGTAATAAAGTAAAAAAACATTTGTTAATTTTTCTGTAAAGTACTTTAAAGAGTGTAAAAAATTGTAATTTTTTTTCATAAATTCTAGTTTTCTAATAAAGTACCAAATTTGGGTACTTTTATGTGAAATTTCGTAATAACGCAATTTTTCTGCAAAGTAATTTAAAATGGGTAAACAATTGTGAATTTAGTATGAATTCTGCTTTTCTAAAAAAAAGTACCAAATTGGATACTTTTATGTGAAAGTTCGTAGTAACGTAAAAAAAACATTTTTTAACTTAAGAAGTCAATTTTTCTGTAAAGTACTATAAAGGGGGTAAAAAAATGTGATTTTTTTATAAATTCTGCTTTTCTAAAAAAAAAGTACCAAATGGGGTAATTTTATGTGAAATTTCGAAGTAACGTAATTTTTCTGTAAAGTAGTTTAAAATGGGTAAAAAATTTTGCATTTATTATGAAAACTGCTTTTCTAAAAAAAAGTACCAAATTGGATACTTTTATGTGAAATTTCATAATAGCGTAGAAAACATTTGTTAACTTAAGAAGTCCATTTTTCTGTAAGGTACTTTAAAGAGGGTAAAAACTTATGATTTTTTACAAATTTTGCTTTTCTAAAAAGTACCAAATTGGGTATTTTTGTGTGAAATTTCGTAATAACATAATTTTTCGGCAAAGGACTTTAAAATGGGTAAACAATTGTGCATTTATTATGAATTCTGCTTTTCTAAAAAAAAGTACCGAATTTGGCACTTTTATGTGCATTTTCGTAATAACGTAAAAATATTTGTTAACATAAGAAGTCCATTTTTCTGTAAAGTACTTTAAAGAGGGTAAACAAATTGTGATTTTTTTTATAAATTCTGTGACATTTCATAATAACGCAATTTTTCTGCAAAGTAATTTAAAATGGGTAAACAATTGTGAATTTAGTATGAATTCTGCTTTTCTAAAAAAAAGTACCAAATTGGATACTTTTATGTGAAAGTTCGTAGTAACGTAAAAAAAACATTTTTTAACTTAAGAAGTCAATTTTTCTGTAAAGTACTATAAAGGGGGTAAAAAAATGTGATTTTTTTATAAATTCTGCTTTTCTAAAAAAAAAGTACCAAATGGGGTAATTTTATGTGAAATTTCGAAGTAACGTAATTTTTCTGTAAAGTAGTTTAAAATGGGTAAAAAATTTTGCATTTATTATGAAAACTGCTTTTCTAAAAAAAAGTACCAAATTGGATACTTTTATGTGAAATTTCATAATAGCGTAGAAAACATTTGTTAACTTAAGAAGTCCATTTTTCTGTAAGGTACTTTAAAGAGGGTAAAAACTTATGATTTTTTACAAATTTTGCTTTTCTAAAAAGTACCAAATTGGGTATTTTTGTGTGAAATTTCGTAATAACATAATTTTTCGGCAAAGGACTTTAAAATGGGTAAACAATTGTGCATTTATTATGAATTCTGCTTTTCTAAAAAAAAGTACCGAATTTGGCACTTTTATGTGCATTTTCGTAATAACGTAAAAATATTTGTTAACATAAGAAGTCCATTTTTCTGTAAAGTACTTTAAAGAGGGTAAACAAATTGTGATTTTTTTTTTATAAATTCTGGTTTTCTAAAAAAGTACCAAATTTGGGTACTTTTATGTGCAAGTTCGCAATAATGTAAAAATATTTGTTAACATAAGAAGTCCATTTTTCTGTAAAGCACTTTAAAATGGGTAAACAATTCTGCATTTATTATGAATTCTGCTTTTTTAAAAAAAAGTACCAAATTGGATACTTTTATGTGAAAGTTCGTAATATTGCTAAAAAAAAAAACAATTTTTAACGTAACATGTTAACTCTGTAAAGTACTTTAAAAAGAGTAAAAAGTATTGTTGTTTTCTATATTTTTAAAATTCTAATTTTATTTTTTTATGATTTATTTAGGGTGACAAAAAGTCGTTTTTGGTACTAAAATTTAAACATTTCGTTTCGTTTTAAACTGTAAAGATTTTAGAATAAAAAAAATACATTTTATGTGCTTGACATTGTTTTGCATTCTATGTTACATCCTCATACGAATGCATAGAATTAAAGAATTTAAAAATAAAATTTACCTTGAATGCGAACTTGATTTGCACAATTGTTCAAATGAAACAAAAAAAGTACCTCAAGCAAGCAATAAAAAAATTGCTTTATTTTAGACAACAATTAGACGGATAGACATTTAATGATGAAATTTATTGTTATTTTTTTCTTTTATTTACAATAACAATATAATAAGGCCCACATTGATTAACAAATGTATGTAATTAATTATTTAATTAATTTAACAAAATACTTTAAATACGTTTTAAAGCAATTGTATATCATACGTACAAACAACTAATTATAGAAAATTGGTAATTTTATTAAAAATAAATTGTAAAAGACAGAAACTTAACCTTGTTTTTCGGTCTTTTTTATTTACAGATTTCGATCAAAGTCATCTTCGTCATCGGGTCAGTCATATGCTGAGCCAATAACATGTGTATCTTAAAATGTCACGTCCTCTTTGTCATACATTTAAAAGGTAATTTATTTTCTAAGTATTTGTCACTTACAGGTGTTTTTTAAT
Source organism: Sarcophaga variegata (assembly GCA_932273835.1). Classification (NCBI taxonomy): domain Eukaryota; kingdom Metazoa; phylum Arthropoda; class Insecta; order Diptera; family Sarcophagidae; genus Sarcophaga; species Sarcophaga variegata. Next base: position 19,963,929 of record OW026362.1, on the reverse strand, counting down.
TTTAATTCTAAGTATTTAGTATGTGAATAAAAGAAGAAAAATAATTCTTAAAATTTCCCAACTAACAGAAATGTGCAACCATTCATACACATTCGTGCATAATTCTGTATTTATTATTAAAAATTCTGATTTAATCCAAGACGCAATCCAAAAATCTTAGCAGCGCCACAATTGGCATTAACAGAGTAAAATTTTCTCGTAACAGAACAAAATTTGTCCGTAACAGAGCTGTTTAGCAATATTCATCTGTACAAGTCCACTTGTTTAGGAGCCAATTGTAGGATATGTACTTGTTATATGGATACCATACCACATTCAGAGGCAGCTTCCAAGGCCTCTTAATATAATCAGCAATATAGACACATATGATGTGCTATCCCAGGTCAGACATCAAAACGAAAATATGAAAAAAATATTTCTTCGGCGACTGCCTCTTAGCAGATTTCTGGCAAAAACTCTGAGAGTAAATAAAATTGCCATGAGAAGTTTCTCAAAAATCTGTCGTTCAAAGTCGACTTTAAACTGTAGGTCCCGCCACTCATGTATAAAATTAACGCATACAACATAAGTGGTGTGAGAAGCTAGGTCGTAATCATGACTGATGAGTTGTAATGGCCAATTATGTATGTATGATGTGATATGATATGATTGAGAAAATAGCCAATTGTTTGCTTAAAAATTCTCTAGAAGATCAGTTGCCAGTTTGGAACATATGAAAATGGTAGTTCGAACGGTCATCTTTCGAATCGTGGTAGTGTTTTATCTGGAATGTTATCTCCTCCATCCCCCACCATTGCATCCCATTCATTTCAATTCTGTTATTCCCAAATAATGATCACAATGAGAATTGAAATTTATATCAATAGCCTGCTATAATAACACAAGAATAACCCAGTTGTTGCCACTGTTAAAGTGTTAACATTATTCTGTTAATGCCAAAGGTGAATCTGCTGAAATGGTTGGTTTGTGTCTTGGGTTTTTAAATTCTAATTTATTTTCACACGTTAAGGGCCATTATTACAACTTGCCGTTAAAGTTGGGTTTAGTTAAAGGTAACTTTAGCTAAAGTGAACTTTAAAGTCAACTTCAACCGCTTTTCGTTATTACAACTTAATGATAAAATAAAGTTAACTTTTTCAAAAATATGGCAGTGCCGGAGCAATATCGATAACACTGCTCAAATTAAACAAGTTTTATTTAAACGCAGTGGCAACCGTGGGCTTCGTTTTTCGTTGTATATGCTCATTTTGTTTAAATTTGTTAAAGGTAGGATGATCCTCCCTTTAGCTTAACGATCACTTCTATCTTATTGGCTACTCATAATAACGAAAAACCATTTATCTGCCCGTTAAAATCCTCCCTAAGGGTCATTATTACAATTTGTCGTTAAAGTTGGGTTTAGTTAAAGGTAACTTTAGCTAAAGTGAACTTTAAAGTCACCTTCAACTGCTTTTCGTTAGTACAACCTAATGATAAAATAAAGTTAACTTTTTTAAAAATATGGCAATATCGATAACACTGCTCAAATTAAACAAGTTTTATATAAACGCAGTGGCAACGACGGATTCCTTTTTTTGTATTATGATTGCTAATTTTGTTCATGTTTGAAGTTGCCATATTGAAAATAATATATATGTATGGCAAGTTCTAACATAAACTTAACTTTAAAAGTTTCCGGTAGAATCATCTTCCCATTAGCTTAACGCTTACTTCTACCTTATTGTCCACTTATTATAAAGAAACACAATTTACCTACCCGTTAAAATCCTCCCTTTAGTTAACGGCAAGTTGTAATAATGACCCTTAAAGTTTCAGTTAAGTAATGTGTACATTAAACCTACATTAAGGATTATTTGAGAATATGATTGTCTGGTTTTTTTTTCTTGGCGATGGAGAGATACCTTGTTCTACTACCTCCTTAATATTTTTAATTTAATTTTTTGCTGACCTATTGAGATCAAACAATAACACGCCTCTTTTCGTCTGTTCCAACCTATGACAACCTAACAACATCAATAACAAGTCATATGGAAACAGAAAGTCATTACAATCCAATAAATGTGTTGTAATTCAAAAATGTTAATAAATCATGTGTGTTCGACAACGACGACAGCATCAAAAAACTTGTAAATTTTACTTGTTTTTAGTATAGGAATCACATTTGTTTTTTTTTTTTTTTTGTTTTTATTTTTAGTAATTTATCATCATTCTGTGTCTCACACACAGCGGATACCTTCCCCTTTTTAATCAATTCACTGTTTTAGTTGATTTAATATGCCAATAATTTTTTTTTTAAATTTTTATTTTAATTGTGATAAATTTAAATAATTGGCTTAAGAAGAAGAGAAAGAGAAATTACAATCAAATGCATTTCAAAAACAAATTTCTACAATTAAAAATAAAACCAAAAGCAAAGAAAAAAATAATTAAATTCCCTATATTGTGTGAAACAGATGTGAGCGTTGACTTTGCCAAAACGGAAATACTTGAGCGGTGTTGCAAACTTGTTTAGATTCGAAGCACTTGTGTTGGGAAAGTAATTCAAAAAAAGGGAAATCATTACCCTCGTCATACTATTGGACAGGGGCGTTACTTAATATAAATTAAATGGGCTTTTAATAGTATTTTCGTTTATATTTTTATATATAAACAGGCGCACATATATTAATTGTGAATTTTTGTTTATTCAGTCCGAATTGAATCAAAATTCAAGGATGATTTTTTTTATAAAACAACAGGCAGTTATAGTCGATCTAAGGAAAAGTCTCTCTGTAAACCAAGTGTGGGTTTACAGAGCCCCAAATACTGCAATTTTTCTTATTAAAATACCCACCAGTCGCAGTCGTAGTCTAGTAGGTAGTGTGTTGGCTTATTAAACGTAAGGCCACGGTTCAAATCCCCAGGTCAGGCATCAGAACGAAAATATGAAAAAAATATTTCTTCGGCGACTTCCTCTCAGCAGATTTCTGGCAAAAACTCTGAGAGTAAAATAAAATTGCCATGAAAAAAGGTTCTCAAAAAAATCTGTCGTTCGGAGTCGACTTTAAACTGTAGGTCCCGCCACTCATGTATCAAATTAACACACACAACATGAGTGGCGTGACCAGCTAGGCCGTAATCCTGTCAGAAGGGTTGTAATGGCCAATTACATATGTATGCATGTTATGTAACATACCCACCAAGATGATAATGAGCTTCATCCGCAAAGATGATTTTTTTTTTGACAAAATCGACATCATCGTGCAGTTTCTCTTTGACCCATCTTTTCCAAGAATTCCTAACGTTGCTCAAGTGGCTGTTCAAATTGATTCATTACATTCAGTGGAGATAATATACTAAATTTTGTGACAGAATAGAATGACATAATACTATGTTCAGATATGCACTTTTATTGAGTCAATATTCGGTTTATTGAGTACAATATTTTAAACGTTCAGACATAATAATATACGCAATATTCATTTGACAGCTGGTAAACAAAACAGCTGTTTGTTTCAACAACATTGTTTTTGTTGTTTGTCGTTGACATTTGGGTTGTCAAATATCAACAGAAAGTGTTCGGATAATTGTAATATGCACATTGAACTTACTTATGACAGTGCTGCATTTTAAGTTTTACTTAATATTATAAGAATTTGCGTATTTATTGCAATTTAGTTTAATTTAAATTATCTTGGCTTAATACTCTCTACATTAGCTGAAGAATGTGATAATAATAATACTATGTTCAGATATGTACTTTTATTGAGTCAATATTCGGTTTATTGAATACAATATTTTAAGTGTTCAGGCATAATAATATACGTAGTTCAGCTGCTTATTCAATATTCATTTGACAGCTGGTAAACAAAACAGCTGCTTGTTTCAACAACATTGTTTTTTTTTGTTTTTTCGTTTTGCGTTGTAGACATATGAGTTGTCAAATATCAACAGAAAGTGTTCGGATAATTGTAATATGCTCACTAAACACACTTATGACAGGTTGCTGCATTTAAAGTTTTGCTCAATATTATAACAATTTGCGTATTTATTGCGCAATAATTAACTGAAACTTTATATGAAATATTGAGCACAATAATGGCGTTTATTGCGATTTACGCAATAAAGGTGCATATCTGAACGCCGTATAAATATTGCCAAATTTAAACTGATAGATGGCCCACCTTAGGTTCATTGTAAAAAAATGCTTTGCAAATATCTTTGACTGGTTCAATGTATTTCTAACTTATGGTAGCATATCACGACCAGATTATTACGGGAAATCTATTCTAAATCGAATTCTTAGTTATTTTTATGTGTTCAAACGTCTTGCATTGGTACAAATATTTTTTACCTTGTTCTAGACTCTTTGCTGGGCATAGGATTTCTATAATTCATCTCCATTTCTGTCGGCTTGCAGGAAGATGATCTCTAAGTTCTATTATATGATTAAAATACGTTTGACGTTTAACTTGGAATGACTCTAACGGATGTTCTCAAGTCTTACTTTCTTACTTACTTAAGTGGTCCTTGTAAAATTTTAGCAGGGATTACCGCGTAGCTTTTCACACCACCCATGCTATGTGTGTTAATTTTTACCATGAGTGATAAATACAGTTTAAACACGACAGATTTTCGAGAAACTTTTTGTAACAATTTTATTTTGTACCAAAAGACTGCTAAGATAAAGTCGCGGAAGAAATATGTTTTCCAATTTCATTTTGTTCGATATGGCTGAGCTGGGATGTGAACCACGGGTTCGTGTCTATGCCAACTCACTATCTACGAAACAAAGGCGACTTCTTGAGACTCCCTAATCATCATAGCTATCCCTAGTTAGTCATAATCGTGGTAGCTTGCATCCGAAGGACGTCCTCATGACATTATTTGTGTTTGTATTGCGTTTACATATTTTGATTTTAACTTCCATAGACTACAATAAACAGTCTTATGCGGCCTGTATTTCTCTATTGAATTACGATTCCATTTGAACGTTATTAATACGTTCTTCTTCCCATTGAGGGCAGCCAATTTTCTCCTTATATTCGGATATCTTTTTCAACAATTCTTTTACATCTCTCTTAATAGAATACCCTTTCAATTTTATTTCATTTCTTCTTTACTTTATTCATTTGTTGTGTTAAGAAAATTAATGTAATAGACAATGTCAGAGAGAATGCGAGAGAGCTAGAGAGACTGGGTAATGAAAATTACCCAATATTGTAAATAAAGAAAAAATATTTCTTTCATTATCTACGCTTTATATTTGGCTTGTATCCAAAAAATAAATTTCTTTTGTACTCATGCCATTACATCAGGTACTGAGACATGATTAACCAACCGTACGAATTGTTTCCAATTCGTAAAGAGGAAAATAAAAAATTATGCCAAGAAATTTATTTTGTACACGGCCGCACCCCCCCCCCCGCATAAAGTGGATTTAAGTTATTGCCAATCGAATATGAAATTTTTGAAATAAAAGCTTAAGTCCTACTGCTTAACTTTTTAATCGATTAAAAGAATTCACTTAACCGCAAAAATTTAAATATTCGAACTCAAATAACCTTAAGATGCGGGCGATTACTGTAGACTGTCTAATGGTGAAGGTATAGCACTGGCCATTATATAGTCGCCTAGCAGCAACTCGTTTCCTTGCCGTTCGCATCTTGAGTTTAAATCAAATGTCCACAAACACTACTCCCTCTTTCCACCTTCCTATAACCTATTTTCCTAAACCTGCACAATGCACTGCATGAGTAGGGGTCATCCCCTGAGTGCTGGTTTTACCAAACAAAAATCAGTTTTTCAGAAATTCGTTATAGTATACATTTAATTGGTATTCGGCTACGCTTAAAATTGCTGATGTATCTACGAATGCTTGTGGCTTACATTCCCTTTCCAGAGATGGTGTAGAAGACTCTGATTAAGAAATTAGTTTCGCAGTTTTCATGGTATCCTCTCCTGGCTACGTCAGATGGGCATAGCTTACTCTTTAATCCTATAATGTCCCGTTGTAACACCATTATTACCTATTCTGTCCTTATAAAATTACATTACAAAACCTGGTTGCCATCTCTCAGTTGCCTCATTTCGAGAGTTTTTATAAAGGAATGCATTTTCTTAAAATAGTCCTTGGCTATACAGTGGTGGCCTTATAATTAGAAACGACTTAGCAACATGTATGTTTGTTAATTTGTTTTACAGTTTTCACTGTGTACCTGGGATCAAAGGCTTTGTTTGGAGGACGTCTTACATACGTTTTTCCATCAGATTGGGACAAATTAAACTTAGATTCGTCACTCCAGAGAACTCTGTTCCAGAAACAACCCTTAAAAAAAATAGGTACCCTAGTTCTCTACGTCTTAGGGGGACTGGACAATGCTTGAGATGATATGCGGTCCAGCTATCTACTCTAAAAATTTACACTATCCAGCTACTGTTTTGTAGATGAAATTTGAACTCCATAAAGAACTTTTGTGCATCGTCTGACAGCATATTGGACTTATTATTATCGTGCAGAGATGTCATAGTACTGAGATCATTTGATCTATTTTACTGCCCTGAAGCACCCAGGTGTTTACTACTAAGACGCCGCACAGGTTCCGAAAATGTGTTCTGATAATTTATTTCCCTCATAGAATCTACTTTTTAGATTTGAGACGATTTCTATTCCAAAAAGAAATCTTTTTTGAATCGACAGTGTTCGATTACTAACCTCAAGCGACTCCTAGAATCTGACGGATGACTCAAATCCGTTCTTGGCGTAATTTCATAACAAATGTTTAGATTGCCTCATAACCATATGATTTGAGAAAAGTCTCTCCTCTCCATGTTGCCTCTCGGCAAAGAAACGGTGTATCAGCCGTTCAATTTTCCGTTCATTGCCGTAAATTTCCACTTGATCTAAGATCCAATAGAGGGCAATCACTATTGGACTATTGGAGAACTCTTTTGTAAACCAAACAAAGTTCTCGTACAACTAAATTCAGTTCACTGGAGTGTCTAGTTGTACATAGAGTAAGAAGAAGAATGCATTGGAGATCGATTAGCTGGATCGAACGTAGGCTGAACGCAACCTGCTAACAATATTTGCTGAAATTCTCTATGAGAGGGGGCCAAGCCAAACTGTATAACAGTTTTTATACCACTTTATGGCACTGAGGGAACGAAAACTCGCATTCTTGAGAAAAACTCGACACTATCATGGTGGTAACTTTGGATGGCCGCATAAATTATGGAATGTATTGGCATTATGTTAATTTTTGATTATAAACATGTGAAGATAGGCTTCCCAGTGCTACAATGTACTTAATATCCTTACATAGAGGATTACTTATCTTAAGTAAAGAACCAAAGTATACAAAGTTGTGTACGCTTACAGAACTACTTTCAGGATCTCCATAGCATATCACATACAGCCAATAATCGTTCTGTCTGTTACCTAAGAAGTAAAAGTTCGATTTTTGACAGATTAAGGGCCATTATCACAGCTTGCCAATTACTAAAGGCAAATAAATTGCTTTTCATTTTTATAAGTGGACAATATGGTAGAAGTGAGCGTTAAGCTAAAGGGAGGATCATCTTACCTTTAACTCTTAAAGTTAAGTTTATATTTGAACCTGCCGTACATATATATTACTTTCAATATGGCAACTTCAAATACATTTGAAAAAGTTAACTTTATTTTATCATTAGGTTGTAATCAGTGTTGCCAGTAATTTTTTTTAAAAAACTTTCTATTTCTGGGAAAAAAAACTTTTTTACAAAAAAAAAAAACTTGTTTTCTACAAAAGTATCAACATTTTTAAAGGAAACACCGGAAAACGGTGTCCTCTACTGGTGTTACTTTGCTACTTATGCCCGGGACGAATAAAATACACAATATTTTATATAAAAATGTAAATATTTCGTGTTATTGTTGAATTTATTGAAATTTTGAATTTATCGAAAAAAAACTTGTTTTGTTAGAAAACAATTTTAATGAAAACTCTTTCGCATCTCAAAAAACTTGGAAAAAAGGTAAAACTAGGCAAATGGCAACGCTGGTTGTAATAATGAAAATAGGTTAAAGTTGATTTTAAAGTTCACTTTAGCTAAAGTTTACTTTAAAGTTCACTTTAGCTAAAGTTAACTTTAAAGTTCACTTTATCTAAAGTTACCTTTAACTAAACCCAACTTTAACGACAAGTTGTAATAATGGCCCTAAGATTACGAAAACTTAAAAAGGATGTCTTCATGCGTTGTAGCCACCGTAGTTTAGTGTTGGTCATTCATGTATAAAAATGAACACACACAACATAAGTAGTGCGAGAAGCTAGGTCGTAATCATGACTGAAGGGTTGTAGTGAACAATTATGTATGTATGTATCTTTCGTAGGAATAATTCATGGAGTCTCTCTCTAATCACATTCGAATGAATAAGTCATCGATCTTAAGCTTGCAACCACATTCTTTATAGATTTTCAAAAAACAAAAGCTCTCTAAAATTTAATAAATTTCTGTTAGAAGTGAATGTCCCTAATGTTTTTGTATTTTCTATTTTTCAATTAAGAAAAAAAAAAACAAGAAAAAATAGAAACAGAATCAATTGTTTTTCAATATTTATCGCACCAGCAGACATTATAACAAACAACCCCAACCCAACCATGCAGCAACCAATCCATAAGTGCTTTTGCACTCGGCTAAAAGTAAATTTAAAAAAATTTAAATATTTTTACGGTAACGACAACAACAACAGTAGCAACAGTAACAGTAACAATCAATAATTCCAATAATTTTATTTATTGTAGCGAAAAAAATACGAAAAAAAAGATCTTAAAGTGGCCACGTGAATAATAATTTAAATGTGAGAGGAGAGCACGTTTGTTTAATGAAATGAATCGATTTTAAAATATTATACGATTGCAATAACAATAAAAATACAACAAAGTATTGACATTTTATCAACATTTTATAAAATATTATTAACGTTTAATTCTATACAAAAAAAATGTTAATTCGTTTCTCAATTGCATTTTAATGCACGAGTTTATTATTTTTAAAAGCTTTTATTATTTGCAACAAAAAAAATTTAATTTTAAGTCACGATATTTAAAGACAAGAAGTTTTTTTAATTTTTTTTTTCTGAAATGTTTTAAAAATGTCATGGTTTTTTGTAATCGATTTATAAATTTTGATTTTAAAAATCATGTTTTATACTTAAACAAATTGCAACAACAACAACATCAAATTCAATCTTTCACGCTTAATTTTCTAGACGATGGATTTTAATTATAAACGGCGACCACTTTAATACTGAATTTTTGCATATCCGAACAACTTAATAATTTTGAATTGTGCTTTGAAAAACTGTTTGTCATGCTACTCTCAATTGAAAATAAAAATGCCATGAAATTTCAAACACAATATTTAAAACCAGTCCAGCTGGCGCTTTAAACAAAAAAAAAAAAAAAAAAAGTCAAGAATGCATTCAAATATAGCCAGAGGCTAGAAATCAATGATATTTAGCGGAGACATAAACCCATATGAAGGAAATTTACAAATACTGTAAGCATTTGTTCTTCAATAACACTGTACTACAGAAAAAAAAAAACGCAGCACAACTATTTCGATGGAAATTATGGACTACGAATCTTAACCTTAATTTTTGTTGGCTATTATAAGGAATGCTTGAATACTGAGTAGTCTAACTATAACAACCTTAATTTTATTCATTTTAACTCTTGAGTCAGGATTACAACCTAACTTCTCATACCACTTGTGTTGTGTGTAATAATTTTATACATGAAATGCAGAAGCTACAGTTTAATGTCGACTCCGAATTACAAATTTTAAGAACATTTTCATGAAAATTTTATTTTATTCTCAGAATAAAAGTAGTAGAAGCGTGAAGTTGTCGTAGTCTAGTGGGTAGTGTGTTGTATAAAACATATGGCTAATGGTTCAAACTCCAGTTCCAACAACAAACTGCAAAGCGGGGTATGGGTGTATAGCCAAAGGCTAGAAATCAATGATACATATTTAGCGAAGACATAAACCCATACAAAGGAAATTTACAAATACTAAAGGGTCCGCCAAATAACTTTTCTTTTTGAAAATGCTTTAAAAAAAACTGAATATTTTCTCAAATTTTATTTGAAAGTACAATCCTTCCGGTTAATAATGGAAAATAATTTGAAAAAATTGCTGCCTCGGCTGGCCATGCAGTAGCCTACACCAGAAGATGCCGATTTTGGCAAAAAAAAAAAAATCATCTTTTCAGATGAAGCTCATTTTGATCTTGGCGGGTATGTAAACAAGCAAAATTGTCGCATTTGGGGCACAGAAAACCCGCACGTATACATTGAAAAGCCGACGCACCCAAAACGAGTCACTGTTTGGTGCGGATTTTGGTCCAGAGGCATAATTGGGCAATTTTTCTTCGAAAACGAGCAAGGAGTGGCCGTTACAGTCAATGGCGATCGTTATCGGGCCATGTATAAACGAATTTTTGTTCACAAAAATTGAAGAGGAGGATATTGGCAACATTTGGTTTCAACAGGACGGCGCTACGTGCCACACAGCCGAAGCTACACTCGATGTTTTGCGCCCTGTTTTTGAAGATCGCATTATCAGCCGCAGGGCTGATGTCGTTTGGCCACCTCGGAGCTGCGATTTGACACCGTAGGACTATTACTTGTGGGGTGCCGCCAAAGATAAGTGTTACGCCGACAAGCCAGAGACGATCTACGCTTTAAAGGACAATAATCGTGAAGCCATTGGTGAAATACAGCTGCACACAATCGATAATATGCTTAAAGATTGGACCGATCGTGTAGGCAGCCATTTGAATGAAATTATTTTCCATTATTAACCGGAAGGATTGTACTTTCAAATAAAAAAAGAAATTTGAGAAAATATTCAGTAGTTTTTTTTTTTAAAGCATTTTCAAAAAAAAAGTTATTTGGCGGACCCCCTTTATAAGCATTTATTCTTGAATAACACAGTGCAACTAAAAAATGCCTCACTAGTATTTCTTTGGATATAATGCGAGCATCTATTTACCAGTAATTTTCGGTTATTGCAGATGCTATTTTATTAATTCCTGCGTTTTTTTTCTCCTAAATTCATTTCATGTTCTATAAGGTTCGATTACATACATACATAATTGGTCATTACAACCCTTTAGTCAGAATTACGACCTAGCTTCTCACGCCACTTATATTATGTATGTTAATTTTTATACATGGAAATTTTAATGGCAATTTTATTTTATTTGCCCTCAAAATGTTTGTCAGAAAACTGCTGAAAAGAAGTCGCTGATGAAAAATTTGTTCATCTTATTTTTGTTCGAGATGTAGGCTAGGCTAGGGGTTGGAATCATGGCTTCACGTTTAATTAGGCCACAGACTAGTTACTAGACTATAGAGCAGAGGAATATTCAAGGATTTTTTTCAATAATTGCGTTTAATCAAGTACGTCTTAAGCATCTGTAATAAGTAAATAAAAAGTCATAATTTTTTAATAGCCAAACAAGTTTGTTTTGAATCTCTCTGCCCTCTTTATAATCGTAATTCCTTTAATAATTCACATAGGTTAGGTTAGAGGGTAGATTGCCATTCACAGGCAAGTTCACTCGGTGGCCATATGGCCCTTTGTGTTACCCTACGTGAGGTAAGCCCCCTTGTCATGATCCCTTCGTGTTCACATATATATTCCTTGTTTTATTGTTGTTATTCTAGTTCCTTTTTATTTAATAATAATCCCATATCAATTTTATTAATAATTATAGATTAAAAACGTTTTTCTATGGGCATTAGTCACGTTAAAAATTAAAAAACATTTCTTTGCCGTAAATGGGTAATAAAATGGCAAACAAATTTGATTTTTAGTTTTTCCAACAAAGGGTGGAGGGGGGGGTAAAACCCTAATAACAATTTAATTATAATCATTTAAATTGTAAATATTCATATAAAAAAGAGGAAAAATTTATTGCTTAAAACAAACATTCTTTCTAATGCCATTCTAAATAATTCAGCATTTTTTCTGTTCAAACTGGTTGTTAAAATTTTCCCTTATTTCGCAGATGCATTTACTGAGAAAAAAAGTTATACACGTATGCGATTGAGATTAAATCGTAATTTTATGGAATTTTGTTTTATAATTGTTTTAGGAAATAACAAACTATTGTGGAGGCTGTTTTTTTATTTAAGTTTTGTCAGTCGCGAAGAGAAAAAACGAGATTTTCAGCATTTTGCAACATTAGATTCCATTTATATTATTTCGTTTACGATTTATTCGATTTATTATGACTAACAACAGCAACGTTCAGTTCAATGTGTTGTTAGATGAGAGTAAACGGTTCAAATCACAGGTCAAACATCTCCATCCAAACGAAATATGAAAAAAATATTTTTTCGGCGACTTTCCTCTCAGCACATTTCTGTCAAAAACTCTGATTGTAAATAAAATATTACCATGAAAAGTTTCTCAAATATCTAACGTTCGGAGTCGACTCATGTATAAAATTAACACACACAACATCAGTGTTGTGAGAAGCTAGGTTGTAATCCTAACTGAAGAGTTGCAATCGTTTAATCTTTATCCTTGGATTACAAATTAAAGTTAAGTAAAAACACATACAAAACATTATGACACCTTTTAAATGTGAAAACCTTTTCGCATATTCCGGTCGGCATTACGGCGATAAGTTGACGAATATCGGTTTACAAATGGCGTGAAATTACATGATCTAGGTTGCGAAAAAAAACGTGGAATTGCTTTTCAAGCAAATAAAAAATTAGCCACCTTACGTGGCTCGTTGTAATATCTTGCTGTGCAACTAGGTTAGGTTAGAGTACGTGTACTTGTCAATTGAGACAAGTACAGTACCTGGAGGTCGAATTGACCCATTGTACAACGTCCTAGTTGCTCACACCACTTATGTTGTGTGTGTTAATTTTATACATGAGTGGTGGGATCTACAGTTTAGAGTCGACTCCGAACGACAGATTTTTGAGAAACTTTTCATGGCAATTTTATTTACTCTCAGAGTTTTTGCCAGAAATCTGCTGAGAGGAAGTCTCCGAAGAAATACTTTTTGTATTTTGTTTTGATGTTTGGCCTGGGGCTCGAACCCTGGCTTTACGTCTAATAAGCCAACACACTACCTACTAGACTACGGCGACTTCACTACACACGCTTCAGTTCATAACTTTCAATGTCACAAAAAAAGACAACAATCACGGTCACCGTACATAATAGCGCTCTGAATTTACAGGTTAGTTCTGTGCAGATACAGACAATAATGCACATCAAACTGTCACTTTTTCCAGATGCAATGGCTTTTTCCCCAATCACTTCTGTGTTTTCTGAGCCCCATATTCAACAATTTTTGCTTATGAAAGTGACCTCCGGGTGTACAATTTTATTCAAGGCAGAAAAAAGCCAGCATACTATATACAATGGTGGCCTTATAATTAGAAACGACTTACTTAGCAACATGTATGTTTGTTAATTTGTTTTACAGTTTTCACTGTGTACCTGGGATCAAAGGCTTTGTTTAAAGGACGTCTGACATACGTTTTTCCATCAGATTGGGACAAATTAAACTTAGATTCGTCACTCCAGAGAACTCTGTTCCAGAAACATCGTTTCTAATTATAAGGCCACCACTGTAGAACTTTTCTTATTATGGTTCGGGGTGCAAATCTAAATGCAATGAGCCGTAAGGTAGACCAAATTGTTAATAATATCGTACAAGTGCCAAATTCTGTTTATCCGCCACACGGTCACTAACAGAAGTAATATTTTAAGCGTGTGTTCATTGATGATGTTCAGTCCTAACCACATTTCTAGTAGATTCTTTAGAATCTTACCACATCCTGGCACACAGTAGGTTGATAATGACGATTTTTATCGCACCATGCTGTTCAAAAAGCATAACATTTTAAGCAGTGCTTTCATTGATGATGTTCAGTTGTAACCACATTTCTAGTCCGCTTCCAAAATATTTTTTTTATATTTCTTTACGATCTTACCACATCCTGGCACACGGTAGGTGAATAATGAAGATTATTATCACACCATAATGCTCAAAAAGTGTAATATTTTAAGCAGGGCGTTCATTGATAGTGCCCAGTCCTAACGATTTCAATTTTTTTAATTTCTTTACAACAATCTTAACACATCCTGGCACACAGTATAGGTCGATAATGACAAGCATTATCACACCTTAATGCTCAAAGAACGGTCTGTTTTGAATCAACTTTTAAAGTAAGGCTGACTTCCAAAATGTTGATTGCTTTGTGTTTGAACAAGGTATAGTGTTTCATAAAGCCGCTGTACAAAATGTTTACAATGTATACTATTTCAAAACGTCGTCAATGTGTACTTTTAACGTAGTCAAAAAGCAATCAGGCATCGGATTTACAGTTGATGCATTGTTTGGTAACTTTGCACATGTACAAAATTTATATACCGTAGTAGAACTGCATACAAACTTTGTATTGATACATTTTGGAAGCCAGCCTAAATTTTAATGATTTTTAAGCCTTCTTTGGGTTTTTAAATATTTCACTAAGTGGGCAAAATCTCAAATGAGACATATTTTACGGCCACTGTTTTGAAACCACTTCATGGGTAATACCATGTTCTTTAATTTGATAAATAAAAAGGTTTTCTACTTCTTTTTCTCTTTTTTGTTAAATCACTTGAAATATTTCATATGTTTTCATATGTCTAGGAAACTTGCTCATAAATTTTCTTAAAATTTAAAAAAAAAATTAAAGAAAATATATTAATTTGAGCTTTGATTTCTAGCAATTTTTTTTATTGTATTTAAATTCAGTTAACATTTTACATTACACACACTTATGCACACATTTTTATAACCATTTTTTATATAATTTGTTTAAATCACTATTATTATTTTGATTTATTATAATAATTTAATTTTTAAAAATTCTCATTTAGTTAACAAAAAAAAAAACTTTTTTTAATTTCGTATAATTATGCTCTTAATTTACCTTTTTTTTTCAAATGAATTTAAATCATTTGTTTAATTTTTAAATCATTTTAATTATTTTTATTTTAATTTATTTTTTAATTTTTTTATTTATTTTTTTTATCATGTATTTCCTTTTCCTTTATATATTTTTTTTATTTATTTAAAATAAATAAATCTTATTTCACTAGGTTATGATTTTTTTCTATTTTTTTTTTAATTTTAATTTTATTTTATTGTTAAAAATCACTGTTGCTGTTTGCTGCTGCTTCAGCTGATTTTCAGGTTTCTTATTTTTAATCAATTTATTACGCTTCAAAATACCCTCGTATATTATCAATCAATTGATCGATCACCGAGATTATTTTAATTATTATTGTTGAAAATAAATTAAAAATTAAGAAGAAGAAACAAAATTTAATTCTTTATTTATTATTATTTTTATTTACTATCATATACAATTTTTTTTGTTTTTTGTATCTTTTTGTTCACCTTCCATTCACTCTTTTTTTTTTTTAACCGCGTGCTTTCCTTATTTTATTTATTTTTTTTGGTTTCGATTTCTTTATCGTGGTTTTTTGTATCTGACGTATTCGTATCTCACCGCTCGAAGGCAACGCGCATTCTTTCCTAGCGTCTCTACCAAAGCCACGTTAAAAAAATCCAACTCGCAACACACAACTTTGCGGCTCAAACGCATTCAGCAAACTAATGAAATGTGTGAAACACTATTTGAGCGAATTATTTTGTAAAAAAAAAAAAAAAACTTTCAAGCGAATTGAAATGATTTTTTTTCTTTCTTTCTATCTTTTTTGTATCTTTTTTGGCTTTGTTTTCTGTGTAGATACTTTTATTCTTCTCATGTGTGTATGTTTGTTATTGTTGTTGTTCACTCATTTATTCATTCATTCATTGCGATTTTATTTCTGCTTCTTTCCCCCAAAAGCATTGTTACAAACAGTGTTGCCGTTTTGTATTTTTTTTTTGTTTTTCTCCAAGTTTAAAGTAATATTTACGATCGTTTAAAAATCAAATGGCGCATGGCGACACATCAAATATTTTGCTTAGCCCTAGGTTAGGTTAGGTTAGGTTAGAGGACGTGTACTTGTCAATTAAGATAAGTACAGTACCCGGAGGTCGAATTGACCCATTTTAAAAACGTCCTAGTGTCTCACACCACTTATGTTGTGTGTGTTAATTTTATACATGAAATGGCGGGACCTACAGTTTAAAGTCGACTCCGAACGACAGATTTTTTTGATAAACTTTTTCATGGCAATTTTATTTACTCTTCAGAGTTTTTGTCAGAAATCTGCTGAGAGGAAGTCGCCGAAGAAATACTTTTTGTATTTTGTCTTGATGTCTGGCCCGGGGTTTAGCCCTACAACATTTTAAAATTGTATCTTCAAACTACATTGTACAGCTGTTCTGAAGAAGAAAAGAACATATGATTTATGCAACGCAGATAGTAAAAATCAAACATGTTTTGATATTCTTCAAACTCACCTCAGCCTGTATATGTGTGTACTATTTACCACAATAACAAAAAACGTGAGTTTGATTCATTATTTGATGTGTGACTGGGCAACTTAAAGAACTTAATAACCTTGGATTTGTCGTTACCAATAACAATATTGTCAGTTCGGTGTTCAGCACCACTCTTGACAACAGATTCTATTATTATTCGAATCGGCAATTCAGGAGTAGAGTCATATCTCGGGCAAGGATGCCACATATTCTTCTTTTTTTGTGGAGCCGATGCAACTACCTTGGGAGAGTTAAGAGAAAAGTTCTGCGCAAGATCTTCCTTCCTGAGCTAGTCGGTATTTGCATATCTGAAGGAATGGTATGACTTTCTCAACGAGAGGGATATCGTCACTGAGACGAGTTCTGTACGCATTGATATTGAGGAGAACCATGCCTGCATTGAAGAGCCCTGTCAGCGATTTATGTGACCAACTGGCAAAGGCACCGTCGAATTAGAAGTGAATGGAAGGAAGTGCTAAGGCACTCAAGAGTTTTTAAAGCTTACTGAGTAGGTCAGGTAAGGTCAGGTCTGAGTGGTAGCTTTGATTTCACAAAGCTCACTTGAGCACGCATAGCGGCCCGTTGTGATGCCACGGGTGAACGCAATCCCTGTACTGACCAAGTTCCACCAAAATCAGGGAGGAGGAAGAAGTTGGTCAGCGCAAGGGCTGCACAAGCTTACTGAATAAGTATGACCAAAAATTTCACGCCCGTTGAATATGGGTCAAACGTACGTTTATGGAAACTTTGTAATCAGAAGCTGGTCTCAAGTTTTAAGATAAATTTAGGATGCTTTTCGTGTAAACATTGGCATTCTATATTACAGCTGAAATGTATCTCAGAAATGTAGTTTTTTATAGGATTGCTCTAGGATAGGATATGAAGTCATGGTTGATTCTGGCGTAGATATATACTGTAGGAGCTAGAACAGTGCGATCATACATAGAAAGTATGAAAATTGCGGTAAAAAATTGTGTACATTGGAGATGCTTTGTGAAAACAATAAATTACTTGTGGGTGTAATGCATTAAATCTTATAAAAAAAAAACTAACTAATCCTGCAACTCTTTTCGATTGAGGAGAAATTTTAATTAAATCGAAACTTATTTAGTTTATGTTGTACTATAATAGTGACCCTATTAAATAAATTGTTGTCCTAGTTTATAATTTGAACACAAAATTTTAAGTGGAACCTTAGTCAAAATTTTGTATGATAAGGTCATAGGTCGAAAGGTCAAATATGGATTTGAATATGGACTTTATGTTGTACTTTAATGGAAACCCTTTAGAATTTGTACCCTAAACTTTGTCTGGAACTTTTGTCAAAATTTTGTATGATAAGGTCATAGGTCGAAAGGTCAAATATGGATTTGAATATGGACTTTATGTTGTACTATAATGGAAACCCTTTTGAATAAATTGTAGTCCTACTTTAGAATTTGAACACTAAACTTTGACTGGAAATTTCGTCCAAATGTTGTATGATACGGTCATAGGTCGAAAGGTCAAATATGGACTGAAATGTGAAGTTTATGTTGCACTATAATGGAGACCCTTTTGAATAAATTGTAATCCTACTTTAGGATTTGAACACTAAACTTTGACCGGAAATTTCGTCCAAATGTTGTATGATACGGTCATAGGTCGAAAGGTCAAATGTGGACTGATGAAATTCCAAAAAGACCTTATTTAAGGCAGGATTATCATATTCGAACTACTTACATGCATATGTCTGTATGAAAACATTCCAATTTTAATTGACCTTTGACTAAAAATTCGTTCAACAACTTCAGACGCTATGTACACCCAAAACCAAACCTTGTTAAAAATTGTAGAGGAATGTAAAGTTTTACAGAAGCTATAAAGTTGGAAATGATTATCCATTAATCCGAATTATATATGGATTTCAATCCTTCAGTCGTGTTAAGAAAACACAAAAAAAATTTTTGTTTTTATTTACATAAAGATTACACTCCTTGCCAACGCTGCATATGCAAATCTGTCAGTCACTTAATGTGTGAGTTTAACAGTTCGTTTGTTTGTTATAAAATTTGTTTGGCTGGCTGGCATATGGCAGTCAGTATGTATGCATGTGCATATGTATGTATGTATGTTTTTAAATAAATCACCCTGTGCTCAGTTTGTATTTTGTTTTCATTTATTCTCTTCTTCGTTTCCCCTCCTCTTTCCCTAATGCCTGTTTACCCTTTAATTATTATTTTTTTAGTGCCTTTGTTTTGGGTTGCATGACTTTCAAATTAAAAATACATGAAATAAAATGAATTTCAAATAAAACAAAAACAAAAAGTATCTTAAAGAATACAATATATAACGCATAATTCTAGTGCCAGTGTTATCAACTTAATATCGGCATTACTTGCTTCATGGCAAAAAAGTGATTTTGTTTTTCAAATCAATAAAACGCATACAATTTAGCGCCTATATTATCGGCAATATATCGATAATTTGCGGTAGAAAGTAACGCAAAATTGTTAGCCGAAGTTGAGAAATTTCATCTGAAACAAGTTATTGGAATTCGCGTTTGGCGCAACCGTCAAGAGTTGTATTTATTCCTTGACCTCCATCCTTTAATGAACATAAGACTGTCACATAGCATTTCCCCTTCTTCTAATCATTTTTCTTTGCTTTGTACCTTCAATGCCTTTTAGCTGTTATTTTTAAAGCTCTTTCGTTTTGGGTTAAGTAAAAAGTTAACATCACTGCTATTTTCCTGTTCTCTCAGGAAACCTGTTTATTTAACGGCTCTTCTTATGGCTGAATTCTCTGAAAGCATTTATTCAGCTGAATATGGCTAAAGTGAGCAAAGAGAGTGAGCAGTTTATCTATCAAAATGAGTGAGTGATTAAGTGAATTGAGTGTTTTTATGTGAACATTGCCAACTTTAAGTGTTTATGAGAAATAATTTAAAAAATCTGTTACATTTTGAATTACAATTTGAATTTTGAGAAAATCTGAGTGCCATAAAATACAAAATACAGGGTAATCTTGGAAGCTTGGAAGCTTGAGAGTTTCACACATTCCTTTACCATTTTCTACATTGAATTTACTTCACTAACAGTGCCTCCTAATTGGTTAAGTTGCAGAGATTCATGTTATTGAGAGTATTGAGTCTGATCAGATAGCATTTGACCGTGAATTTTCACAAAATTGTTTGCGATACAATCTACGTTTTTTCACTTTCATAGACTTCAAACATATGTTGCACATTCTAAGCTTGATTACATAAATTTTTGTGAGGTCCTCCATACTGATTGAATGGAATTCAGCTGAACAAGAGCATAATACATACATACATACATACATACATAGTTGGTTATTACTACCCTTCAGTCAGGATTACGGCCTAGCTTCTCGCACTACGTGAGTGGCGAGACCATACAGTTTGAAGTCGTCTCCGAACGATAGATTTTTGAAAAACTTTCATGGCAATTTTTTTATTTAACCTCAGACTTTTTGCCAGAAATCTTCTGAGAGGAAGACGCCGATAAAATATTTTTTAAAATTTTGTTTTACTGGAGATGTCTGACCTAGGGTTTGAACCTCAACCACACGTCTAATAAACCAACACACTACCTATTAGACTACGGCAACTAATATTGTAATTGGCTTGACCAAATGCTTTCAAAACCCAATGATAAAACTTCTCTCAAAACTCTCAATTGGATCTCATAAGGCACACTTAGCTGAGGCCGAAATTCTCAGTGCAGTTTGTAACGAACTGCATACACATGATGTTTAAAACCTAGCTTCTCATGTTATGTGTGTTAATTTTATTTATGATTGTTTAATATCGACTCAGAACTACAGAGCTGAGACATTTTTTCACGGCAATTTTTTATTTGCTCTCAGAGTTTTTGTCAAAACACTGAACAGATATATTTTTTCATATTTCGTTATGTTCGAGATGTCTGACGCAGGGGTTGAACTACTCGTCTAATACGTCAACACACTACCTTCTGTAGTAGACTACGACGACACGATATAATATAATCGCATTGAAATTTCAACCACTTTTAATGAATGAATTTTAATGAATGAATGAATCTCCCCATCTTTCTCCACCAATCACTCATTTAAACTCCTTTAAGCAAGTTAATGATACAATTAACGGAATAAATTTAAATTATTAACTGTCAGTTTCTCGTTTTTTTTTTTGTTTTTTGTTTTTAATTGAAATTAAAATGATCGTGTATCGTTAATGTTCACTACAATTAACTACTCGTCGTTGTATCAATTTAATTAATAGTCTTGCCACAACAGTTCAGCAACAAATTTAAGTCACACTTTTTTTTATTGTAATGCTGATCTATGCAATTAGATAAGCAAGAGAGAAAAAAGTGGACATTTATTGGGGCGTAAACATACTACGGCAGCAGCAGCAGCAGTTCAGTGCACTTTAATGCTGTGTGCATATGTATATCAAGCAATTGACAGACAAAATGACAGTGTGTCTGACACGATAACGATTAAGGCGATGCATTTTTAATTGAATGAATGAATGTCACCCTCATACAATCAAATTTTAAATTCATTCATGCAGTTTTAAGTCGATTTGTATTAATTCATCCTTTGGTTTCTGGTCTAAAAGTCGCAGCACACTAGTAGGTAGGTCAGACATCTCCAACAAAATGAAATACGAAAAAATATTTCTTAGGCGACTTCCTCTCAGCAGATTTCTGGCAAAGTTTCTCAATAAATCTGTCGTTCGGATTTGACCTTAAACTGTAGGTCCCGCCACTCGTGTATAAAATGAACACACAGAACATAAGTGGTTTGGGAAACTAAGTGGTAATCCAGGTTGCAGGGTTGTAATAACTTATTATGTATGTACGACTATGTATGGCTGCCTTCCAAAATGTATCAATACAAAGTTTGTATGCAGTTCCACTACTGTATATTAGCTATGTAGATATGCAAAGTAACCAAACAATGCATCAACTAAAATCCGATGCCTGATTGCTTTTTGACTGCGTTAAAAATACACATTGACGACGTTTTGAAATAGAATACATTGTATATATTTTGTACAGCGGCATTATGAAACACGATACTTTGTTAAAATACAAAGCAACTAACATTCCAAAGGCAGCCTATGTGTAGTCCTTTGGTTTAGAGAAACCTTTTAAAATCGAAAATTAAGACTTCAAAGCCTCAGTATCTAACCTACCACACAGGAACAGATTGGAGATTTTCCTCAGACTTTATTTTTTTATTTTTTTATTTTTTTTATTTTTTTAATCAAAAGTAAAATATTTAAGTCCATATAAATTTGTTGCACACCCTTTACATTGATTTGCCTTAACCACAGCATTAATTTATGAACTTTAAAGTCTGCAGACATGCTGTAGAGGAAAACAAATTTAATTATTTTTTTTTTCTTTTTTACTTTTGGTTTTCAGTTCAGTTCTGCTTAGTGTTGGCTTTTTCTTGTTGTAATGCTTCAATATGTCATCTAAAAATAAATTTTTTTTAAAGAAATTCTACTCAATGGAGCCAGAAATATTTTTCTGAAGCATTTTTTCTGTCTTTCTTCTCTTGTACGAATTTAAAAGCAATGATGTTGGGCACACAATATTTTATTTTAAATTTAATTCTTATTTTTTTTTTTTTTGTTTTTCTAACATGTGTACATACACAAACAAATACTACAAATTTAGAAGAAAAAAAGGAAAAAAAATTTTGAAGTAAAATAGGCACCACCTCTGTATACTTGGAAATTTATTGTGCGAGGTCTGTGATATTTTTTTTAAATAATAAAAAAAAAAAAAAAAAAAAAGTTCTTTTATGGCTCATAAATTTGTTGTTGTAAAAAGAAAATTTTGTGTAAAAAAAATATGTTTTTTAAGAAATTTTCAATTTTAAAAAATGAGAAATTCTTACCTTACCTTAGCACCACCATTGACTGGCAAAATTTAAAAAAAAATTTTTTCAAACTTTTTTTCAATCAAAAAGAAACAAAATTATTTCATTTAGTGAATGAAATATTTCATTTTCTTGTGCGTAAATTTAAATCTTTCTTCTAGAAGCAAAGTCTTTATAAATAAACAATATTAAATATTTATTTAGAACATCTACATCAACAATCATTCTAAAGATTTCCATAAACGCTGCCAACAACATGGTAAAGATTTTTAAAATTTTGAAAAGAATGAAAAAATTCTGTTTTTTTTTTTTTTTTTAATTAATTATGCCTGCCACATGTCTAAGAAATTACTTAGAACTGACATTAATCAAATTAAAACATCATATTTCAGCATTAGTTTCCATTTAAAGAACTTCCAAAACTTAAAGAATTGCATGTTATTATAGTCGTCAATCAATATCAATCATTAAAATGTATAGTTTTGTAGGCCATTTATTCTAGATCAAGCATTAGCCCATCAATCAAAAGTCTCTTTAATTTAATTCATTTATTAAATTAAGTTGCTTTTATTTTCTGTGGCAAAAAAAAAATAGATCCAAAGAGGGTTTTTGTTTTACAATTTTTTGATTGTCGTTATTCTCGATACAATCATCAAGCCTTATAAATCAGAAATCTCTGTCATTTAAACTGACTGAAATGAAAACTGAATAAAATTTATGAGAATTATGGAGGAATTGTTTCGTAAAAGCGCTTTGCTGTTGCAAGGAACCGAGTAGATCAAAAGTCATGTTCAAATAGCAGATTCTCTCTTCATAGGGAAGAGCTGACGCAGTTCTCGGGCGAACTATCAACTTAAGACCCAGAAGGATCACTTTTATCATATCACTCTCGATCAAACTGCATTCTTGTTTATTTCACTGTGTTGCGGGTCTAGACTAAAGCGTCAGTCCATTAGAAACTTCGTAACGAATTATTTCAGACACAATTCTGTTCGTCATTTCAATTCGTTGAAGATGATCAAAGCACTGCTCAATTAGCTGCGATTCGATCGAATAAGAAACCACACTGCCGATTGACTATTCGAAAATGTAAATACGTGCGTGTCTCTGATTCTTCCAGGTGACACAGAAATTGCATGTTCCTCAGTTTGATCTGATCCGATCCTAAGGACTCTCATCCCTATACTTCTATCAGTCTTTAATCCAAGCCATTTGGTATCAACACAAGGCTTACCTGGAACTCCTCCTTGCCTGCTATTAAAAACATAACCTCCAACATCCTATCGGAAAGCAGTGTAGGATTCGTGCAAATGGGATCACAAGACCATACGATCGGGAATGCTTTTTTAAAACATACATAATTTGTCATTACAACCCTTTAGTCAGGATTACGACCTAGTTTCTTACACCACTTATATTGTGTGCGTTAATTTTTATACATGAGTGGCGGGGGACCTACAGTTTAAGGTCGACTCCGAACGACAGATTTTTGAGAAACTTTTCATGGCAATTTCATTAACTCTCAGATAGTTTTTGCCAGAAATCTGCTGAGGAATTTTTTTTTTATATTTCGTTTTGATGTCTGACTTGGAGTTTGAACCGAGGGCTCACGTCTAATAAGCCAACACACTACCTACTAGACCACGGTGACTTCTTTAAAACTTGTGGACAAAATTCTGAAAGCATAGCCACAAAGCACACCTTTATTATGACAAGATAGTCAACCTTTTCAACTATATTCAGGATATAGTGACAGGACTTTCAGCGTAGTGTCTGTTACCACATCAACGCCTCATACGTCATATAAACTCTTAACAGTCAAGGTCGAATTAGCCAAACTTTTACGTAACGTACGCTCGTTTGAGCCTTCCTGCTATAGCTTTTTTATTTCAGTTGTTAAGCCGTTAATGGCACATTAAAGCCTCATACGTCAAATAAACTTTTAACAGTTGAGGTAGAATTAGCCAAACGTACGGACGTACGTTTCCAGTCTTCCCTGCTATAACTTTTTTATATCAGTTGTTAAGCCGTTAATGCCACATCAACGCCTCTTACGTCAAATAAAATCTTAACAGTTGAGGTAGAATTAGCCAAACGTTTACGAAACGTACGTGCGTTTTTAGTCTTCCCTGCTATAACTTTTTTATTTCAGTTTATAAGCCGTTAATGGCACATCAACGCCTCATATGTCAAATAAAATCTTAACAGTTGAGGTAGAATTAGCCAAACGTTTACGGAACGCACGTACGTTTTTAGTCTTCCCTGCTATAACTTTAGTTGTTAAGCCTTTAATGTCACATCAACGCCTCATGCGTAAAATAAACTTTTAACATTTAAGGCAGAATTAGCCAAACGTTCACGGAACGTACGTACGTTTTTAGTCTTTCCTGCTATAATTTTTTTTTGTTTCAGTTGGTAAGTCAATAATGCCACATCAACGCCTCATACGTCAAATAAACTCTTAACAGTTAAGGCAGAATTAGCCGAACGTTTACGGAACGTACGTACGTTTTTAGTCTTCCCTGCTATAACTTTTTTTTTATTTCAGTTGGTAAGTCAATAATGCCACATCAACGCCTCATACGTCAAATAAACTCTTAACAGTTAAGGCAGAATTAGCCAAACGTTTGCGTCTTCCTTACGTTTTTACGTACGTACGTACGTTTTTAGTCTTCCATGCTGTAACTTTGTCATTCCGTGGTTAAGCCGTTAAGTTCATTACGATGGAATTCAGTTATATTTCTACTTCGTCAAGAGAACTTTGAGTCAAGTTGAGTCAATTATTTTCTGTTACACTGTGAAAAGAAATTTCTAAATTTATCCAGTTAGACAATCAGGTTATTAAAAACGATCTTGTTTTTATGATTTTCCAATAAGAAAACCATAAAATCTGTACAGTCGTTAAGGTCATTGTCATCACGAGTGGAAGGGAATTTCAATTAGTCTGCTATTAATGGCCGTTCATCAGACAGACGACCTGTGTAAACCATAAGAGTGTGATAAAAATCTTTACTTAGGCATCTGGGGTTAATTGCTTAGGAATGTTAATGGTTTTCGATTACGAAAGGAATTTCCAAAAGAAAATGTAAGAATACCTTTAAATATGAATGAAAAATGGGAAAATTCTTAAGAAAAATTCAAAAAACTAATAAATTACGACAGAGAGTTTCTTTTGTTTGTTTTTTACCTGATTTACATGATGTATTGTGGTGGTGGTGGTGGTGCCAGAGCGTGGATAAACCAATTTCGATCTGTAGATATGGGTTGTTGGTGTACTGTTAGCAACCGGTTGTGGCTGCACTAAATGGCTGCGTGTCGATGTGACCACCATTTTGCGTCTAGGGTGTATTAATTTTGTCGGGTTTTTAGATATGAAAACCAATTTTTTTAAGAATTTTATTTAAAATTTTTATTTTTTATTTTTATTTGTTTTACTTTTTTTAGAGAAATTTTCACATATTTTTTGTTTTTAATTTCTAAAAAAATTCAATTAAAATTTTTTCGTCTTATTATTTAGAAAAAGAAAAAAATCCTGGGATTTTATTTTTCGCAAGAAGCCAAGTTTTAAATCAATTTTTTTATTTAATTTTTCTTATAATTTTTTTTTTAAATTTTTTTTTATTTTTTTCATTCATAAATAATTTCAATAACAACCACTGATTGCATGCAAGTAAGTTTGTGGTTTTATTTTTATGAGCGAGCATACACACGATTTCTAGGTGAAGTAAAAATAATTTTTGTTTTTATTTATGTGCCCGGATTACTACCAGACGCCATTTAACCTTAAAGCGTGGGTTTTTCTTTTGTTCATACATACATACATACTTATATATACGACATCGTATAAAAAAAACTTATTTTATTATAGAGAAAAAATAATATTTTGTTGTTGCTTTATAGTTAAACTTGAGTTTATCTTGGAAACACTGTTTTTACATGAAACATTTTATTTTCAATTTCTTTTTGTGTTTTGTTTCTTCGTTTCTTATGTTATTATCTTAAAACGCCCATGCACAATACTATCAGTATCAGTTAGTCAGTCCGTCAGCCAGCATATGGTATTAATATTGTAATGAAAAGCTCGATAAAATAATTCAGTTATACAGGAACACTGAAACACTCTATGGTACATGCCATGAGCGAAAATTTCCCATTAGCATGGTAGAAGATAACAGCTCCTAGACTCAGTTTAAATTAAATTTGTTTTTTTTTTCGCAGGGGATGTTCCCTCCTCAGGCAGTGTATTGTATTGTGTTGAAATTACGAAAATGGCTTGTGGGTAAGAGTAAAGAGGGGATAATGTTTAGAAACAATAAATTAGAGTCTATCTAATGTGTTGTGACAAAAAGTTTTGGAAGGAAGTGTGTTCCATATATGGGTAGAGCCTCTAAATAATGAATCATTGTAATTTGTCACGGGTCAATTGACCCCTCAACTAATAGGCTCTATGTGAAAGACAATTGCCACATAATCTATGGAAACAAACGACTTTGCTTCGTTAGATCACAATCCAATAGAATAGTGAAATTTAAGTTACGTTAGATAAGGTGGCGGCCCCATCATTTAGACCCATTGTGATGTCACAATCAATTCTACAAAGGGCTCAAACATTCTCTACAGAAAATTGCGTTGATTATATATATAAATCTTGCTCTTGCAGCAATCTCTATATTAGAGAACTCTCCGTCTCTTTTCAACAAGAACAGGGCACTGGCACATAAGGTGAAAGGCCGTCACTTCCTCCTCTTCAGATCAACAACTCCTGCAGAAGTTATTTGCCGGAATCTCAAGTTTTTCGGCATACTTGACAATAAGCACAGTGGCCGATAGAAATCGCTTTTATGCGATGAGACTTAAGGAAAGAATTGAATCGATCCTGTTCTTATTCATATGTGTCGAGGGGATTCTAGTAATATTTCACGTATACTCTTGGTGCTTACGAGATTGAATTTCGCTATAAAACGAGTGGATAATACGGTGTTCACATATGCACCTTTTTTGCGTAAATCGCAATAAACGCCATTATTGAGCTCAATATTTCATATAAAGTTTCAGTTAATTATTGTGCAATAAATACGCAATTTGTTATAATATTGAGTAAAACTTAAAATGCAGCACTGTCATAAGTATGTTCAGTGCATTTATTACAATTATCCCAACACTTTCTGTTGATATTTGACAACTCAAATATCAACAACGACAAAAACAAAGAAAAAAAAACAATGTGTTGTTGAAACAACCAGCTGTATATCATTATGTCTGAACACTTAAAATATTGTACTCAATAAACCGAATATTGACTCAATAAAAGTGCATATCTGAACATAGTTAATATTCAAATTAAATTAAGCAAACGGAATACCTATGCCCTGTAGCATGTTGGAGATTGCGAGCTTCGTACTGGCTTTGGCGAGCTCACTGAAGCAATCGGAATACCTATGCCCTGTGACATGTTGGATGGAGATAGCGAGCTTCGCACTGGCTCTGGTGAGCTCATCAGCAATGTAATTTCCAACGATATCGCTATGTCCCGGAACCCATATAAGAGTGATCTTTGATTGATCCAAAATTTCTCGAAGAAACCCTCGGCATTCATGAACAAGAAAAGACGTTGAAATTACATTATTTAGGAATAAATTTGGGTACAACAGCTCAGCTTAGGTATTTAGCATCGGGCCTTCGAATTCCGTCAATATTAGCTCAACACATTAGTATTGATTTGCTGCCTTAGCATTCCTTCAAAGCCAAAAATGCGTCCTGAATAGGTTGACGATATAAATAATCTAATCGCCCTAGACTACGGCGTGGTAGGTAGCGTGTGGGGAAAAGTTTCTCGAACATCTAACGTAAGGAGTCGACTTTAAACTTTAGGTCCCGCCACTCATGTATAACATGAACACACCCAACATAAGTGTTGTGGGAAGCTAGGTCGTTATCCTGACATAATTGGCCATAACAACCCTTTAGTCAGGGTTACGACCTAGTTTCTCACACCACTTATGTTGTGTGCGTTAATTTGTATACATTAGTGGCGGGACGAACAGTTTAAAGTCGACTCCGAACGACGGATTTATAAGAAACTTTTCATGACAATTTTATTTACTTTATGTAAACCTAACCTCAACTAATCATGCATTCAAATAGAATGCTTTTTGCTTTGTGATAATTACTTTGTGTAGGGTGGTACATACTGTACGCAACACTCCACGCTAAATTTATGTTTTTTTTTTTCAATTGTTTTTAAGTCATTTCGTAAAAAGTCAATAAACTTGTTTTAACTTAAAAGAATTAAAATAAAAAAGAAAAAAAAACATCGAATCTATTTGTAACTTCAAAGCTTTGCCAGTTTAATGCATTCAACTGCTTAACTGTGTGCGTCTACATATACCCCGACGTCTCCGTCAGACCATCTGTCCAAGCATGTTTTGTGGCCAAAAATTAATCGTTTATAATTTATTTGTTGTCGTCACAACGACCGATACTTTATTTAGTCACAGTTTTATATTTTAACATTGTTGTTGTTGTTTTTGTTTTATCAATTTTTTAAACACAAAGTTTTGTAATTGCATTGGGCAATCAATACTCAACGTATGTACATTGCTTTTCCTTAAATTCATCATTCATTCCAATTGTTTTTTATTTTGTTTTGTTTTGTTTTGTTTGTTGTTTCTGACGTTTTATCATGCAAAACGGAAGAGCCGCAAAGAATAATTTTAATCTCAGTGTATGTATGTGTGTGTGTGCGTGTTATTGTTTATTTTCAATTACCTTTTATTGGCAAATTGAAATATTGACTTGACTTAAAAACACGTACATACATTAACCAACGTAACGCAATCAAAAACACTTTTGTTTTGTTTTCTTGTTTTTTTGTAAATAAAATTTAATGGCGGACGTCATTACGTTTGAATATGAAGGAAATCTGTTCGCGCATTGAAACTTCGAAAAGGAAGTTCAAAGAAGTGCAACGAGAATTTATTTTTATTCATGCGTGTAATAAAACGCCATATAAGAGTCACATAACTTTAGGAACAAGTACTTAAGCAGGGGTGGTGGTGGTGCGGTGTGGCATGGTATTAACACAGCTGCACTCAATCCGTTTTTCATGCGCCATAAGCCAAGAACACTTGAAATAATATATCACTTCCATGTAAAAATGGTTTTTTATAAGCTGCAGATTTTATAATCAAAACTTCTTCAGACATACGAGGGCTGCGCAATAATAAATTAGCGATTTTTTTTTAAAATAATTTTTTCAACATAGTCTCCCGTGAGCTTTGTTCAAGTTTTTCCTTTAAAAAAAAAACAGTTTTATTGAGGTTATGAGAACAGGTTTTTATAAGCTGCAGATTTTATAATCAAAACTTCTTCAGACATACGAGGGCTGCGCAATAATAAATTTGCGATTTTTTTTTTAAATAATTTTTTCAACATAGTCTCCCTTGACCTTTGTTCAAGTTTTTCCTTTAAAAAAAAAAACTGTCTTATTGAGGTTATGAGAACAGATTTGTTGATAAAACGCCCTTGCTAAGTTCTCACCGTTTTAAGAATATGCCCGATAGTGAATAAATGCAAAATTTGCGTTTATGGCTTCCACAAACACTTTCATTTTCACTTTCTGAACGGCAAACCACAATATCCTGAGTTTTTTTTTATTTTATTTCGACTGCAGAGACCTAATCTGGAAGTTCAGAATGTTGGGCAACTTCTGTAATTCACTGTGGCATCATTAAAATTGTTGGTGCAAAGTTTTTATGGTATTTAACAAGCTTCACTTTGATTTGTGTCATGGGTTCTGAGCCCATGGAAATCAATTTTTTTACATTTTTATCCTCAAATCACTTGGTAGTTGGCTATCGATTAAATAGAGACGGCTTGTTCAAATTCTGATAATTATCAATTGACAGATTGGCTGTTGACAGAAGCAGTTTTACTAATTTAGTTTAGAGGCTTCCTCCTCGCCTCCTTCGTAGTAATAAAAAATCGATTATTTTTTGGCTAAAAAACAACTTTGTATTGGTTTTACATGAGTTAATACAGGAAAGCTAATAGAGCAAGTTTTCATACATGAATTGTAAATAAACTTTACGAAAAAATTTCAGAAGATGACCCCAACTGAGGCACATACAACAACGATAACAAAAATAATAGTGATTGATCGATAACACCTTGTAAGCGATGGCAATGCAAGATTCAAGATAAGTTTCGCTATTTATTTGCTGGGAATAAAAGCGAACTATCTTCTTCGAACCTGGGTTATCAGCAAAAAGGCTGACAGCCTTGGCAAACCGGTAAAGACAAGTAGATGTTCGTTAATCGTTTTTTTTTTTTTTTTTTTTTTTTAATTTCTTAAGGTTTTATTAAGCGAGACACCAACCTACGTGCAGATTTATTGCAGCTGTTTTCATACAATTCCATTAGCGGGGAGTTGTTTTCTGTCTCTTCTTCTAAATTTCAACGGAAATTAAACGTGAGCTGTTTTCGTATGTTTATTGTTATTGGAGAAAAATAACTTCTGGTTTGTTTCTTTATTTTTTTTATTTATTTATTTAAAAGAAAAAATTTGTTTTTGTCTTAATGATCATCATCATTCATTCGTGATTGTGATTCGCACATTTTTAACAGAATTAAACACAAAAGCAACAACAACAAAGAAAATATAAACAATTATTAAATTGCCATAAAACGCTTAAACAAAAAAACAAAAAAAGAAAACAAATAAACAATTTCCTCGTTTCTTTCCCCCTTTTTCTTCCTTCACAAGAAAAACAAACAAAAAAAGAGAAAAATTGTTAAAGAAATGTTTGAAAAATAAGACGAAATTTTCGGAAGAAAGGAAAGGACGGGTGCAGTGGAGGTATAACGTCAAAAGTATATGCAAGAAAAAAAGTATTTCATACTTTCACGGGAAAGTACATTTCACGCATGCATACATATGCAAAGAGAAAATATTTGCATAAAAAAGTAGACGTCAATGATGGACCCACAATGACTGGAAGACGGACGTCATTTCAAAGAAAATTGTTTGATTTTTGGCACACGTTTCGGTGGCAGATATTGGAAAGGCAAACAGAGAGACCCCTCTGTTTAAGTGCCGAATAAACAACTAAAGAGAGTACACATACATACACAATTGGTCATTACAATTCTTCAGTCAGGATTACGACCTAGCTTTTCACACCACTTATGTTGTGTGTGTTAATTTTATACACGAGTGGCGAGACCTATAGTTTAACGTCGGCTCCGAACAACATATTTTTGAGAAACTTTTCATGATAATTTTTATTTACTCTCAGATTTTTTGCCAGAAATCTACTGAGAGGAAGTCGCCGTAGAAATATTTCCATATTTTCGTTTTGATATCTGACCTGGGGTTTGACCCTTGGCCTTACATCTAATAAGCGAACACACTACCTACTAGACTACATTATATATTAAAAAGACAAGGTTACGTCACTTTCGTTTAGCCCATACCAATAATAACACTTACTTACATAGTCAATATTACGACTAAGCTTCTCGCACCATCCTTGATGTTGTGTGTGTTAATTTTATCCACGAAGGGCGCAACCTGCAGTTTAAATTCGACTCCGAACGACAGAGTTTTTAGGGAGCTCTTTTCTCTCTCAGATTTTTTGTCAGAAGATTGATTAAGGGGAAGTCGCCTAAGAAATATAATCGATAAACGATAACTACTGCGTATAAATGATGCTTCTGGCGAAACATGAAAAATAATTTTAGCCGCTTACACTACAAACTTACAATCCAATCCAGTAAGATGCCGTAGCACAGTGGAGTTTGGATGGATAGGACTTGGAAGCATTGATATCAACAACAAGATTGAAAATGCTATAATGTACGAATGTCGTCATTGTCAAAGCTCCATTATATTCTGGAACATTGCAACACTAAAACAGTTGGCAGGCTTTTTATGGAATGACTGACTTTCACCAGAAACCGTTTGCTCAGGAGTTCTGATACCAAGTACGGATATTTATGTTCAGACATATTCATGTCACTGATGCTTAAATGTCGATTACATTTCGTAATAGATTAAACAAAAACGTGGTCATATTGTCCTTAATTCAGTACAAAATTGTTGAGATTCGAAAAAGATTCGTGAACCGAATATCAGATAAAAAGTACAAAATTTTGAAGCGTTGTGCCGTCGTAACGGGAGATAACTGCCCTAATAGTTTAATAAAGTGTGGCTATATTCTTGGTGGAATTGATAGGAAATCCTCTACGACTTAATTCTTACGACTGTTAAGTGAACGGATTGACGGCAAGAGTCGGTCAATAAGAGTACAACTGTTGTGTGCCAAAGTGGGTAGCACGCATCGATTATTTATTCATTTTCATTATTTAATTTTTGTGTTTCACTGTTTTATGAAGTATACAACGAAGTGCTTAAACCGAAAGTCCATACCATACGTTTCATGCGACCTTGCGTTTCATGCATGTGTCAAAAATGTAGAATCAGTGTAGTTGTTTGTGACAAGCTACAAAAGGCAACGCATTGAATACATAAAGTAGGTTTACTTTCTTAAATACGTACTCCGCTGCATAGAAGAAACGACCTGGTAAGTGACCAGTGCAATTAACTAAGGGCCTTTGCCAACCAATGCTTCAAAAAATATTTCCAATATTCTGTCCTCGAACCATCTCAAGCGATGATGTCAACGGAAGTTTGTAAACAACAGCAGATAGTAAGATATCTGTTCGCTGATTCCCATTTTCATCACACTGGACGACTAAGTGACAAATTTTGTGCATCATGATATTGACCATGAGAAGCATCAGTTTATTCTGAAATAATTTTAGATCATCCCCACAAAATCGTGGCAGAACAACGGACGAGTGCTGTTTGCATTCTATGCTTCAATGAGAGCAAAATTATATACAAACTTACATAGGTAATTGAAAAAAACATTACTACATGCAAAGCTGTGTATACGCATACATTTCATGCCAAACTAATATTCATTCCGTGTGATTTGAAAAGAACAAAAATTGTGCGACTAAAAATTGTTCTCGTGTGATTAGAGCCATTGAGAATAGCTTGTTCAACATTTCATTTTAATCTTAATCTTATCGATCTCAATTCAATTCTTTTTAAAATTTAATTACCATAGTCAGTCAGGATTACGACATAGTTATTGAACATAGCCCTACGCGGTCAATGCCATTTATTTGAAAACGATTTTCAAGGGATTTGGAAATTTTCCAAATGGATTGAAAAGTCAGTCTAGATGTGACAGGAGGTTGTAGATTCGATTCTAAGCATACACTTGACAGTAAGGTCTTAGTTAAAATGTAAATTGTAATGTATAGGACGCCTCCCTCAATCTACTAATAAATAGGTGCTGCAGCTTTATTTAAATAATTTTGAAATTTCTGAAACACAATTTTTACTAAGAAAACATGTTTTTAGAATAACAACTACAATTCAAGGAGAATGGAATGCATTTTGAACGTTAAAGTAAATTTATTTTATTTTTTATTTTTTCGGATTTAAATTAATTAACAACGGAAGTTGCACTTTAAATTGTCTGCTTATGTGGCTGCAGAAAAAAAGGTGGGAGTTTAAATAAAAAAAAATTAAAAAAAATATATTAGAAGACAGCAACTTTAAAGTAACAAATTTATTAAAAATTAGAAAAAAAAAAAATTTTTGTGTGGGCTTCTTTTGGAGGTTTTTTTTTTTTTTTTTTTTCTATATACTGTGTCATTACTATTGGAGTCAATGGAATCAAATAAATTTTAAACGTTTTTTCGATAAACTTAAACAAGAGATAATCACTAGAAAACATTATAAAACGCCTTTGTAAATTGAAAAGTAAATTCAAAAAAAAAAAAATTAGAAACCAGTTCAAAACAGTTTTTAAAGTCAAGGATTAGAAGTTAAGACGAATCATTATTTCTTGTATTAAATTTTTTAAATTTTTATTACAATCAGTGATGAAATAATTTCTTTAATTTCACAATTTTTTAAAATGTTTTTTTTTTATATTTTTCATTAGAATTTAAAAAGACATGGCATCTTTAACTGGTTTGTTTAAAATTTTACCATTTTTGTAAAAAATCAAATAATTTTTTTTTTTTTTTTTTTTTTTTTTTTTTACTTTTAAAATGAAAGTTTATTTCATTAATCATACGATGGTGGCAATTTTGTCTAATTTTAATCCGCTATTTGTCATGTGGCCTTATATGATCAGCAGTCGTATTTGAAATTTATAGAGAATCGTTTATTACTAATATTTATTGCCGATTTTATAATTGAATTTGTTGACAATTATGGTATTAGGTTTAAAAGCTGGTTTAAAACGTGGTATTAAAGTTAAAAATTAATTTCAAATAATTTTTTTTTTAAGGAAATCTATAAAAGATTCTCTTATTTCGCTAGAAATTTGATGACGACAAGGTCGTATTTTATGTGTCTTTTTAATGTTTTAAAAACCAAAAATGTGGAACTTAAATTGAAATTAAAAACCAAAAATTGTATTGAAATTTAAGTTTTATTAAATTTTTTTTGGTATTTTTTTAATATTTTTTTTTATCTTTTTTTAAAACTAAAATTGAAATTAAAAACCAAAAATTGTTTTAAAAATAATTATTTTTAATTATTTTTTTTGCATTTTTTTTAATTAAATTTTATGTTTTAACTTTTTTTAACTATAATTTAAATTAAAAACCAGAAATTATATTAAAATTACTTTTTTTTTAATTTTCTTTTTTTATTATTTTTATTTTTAACTAAATTTGAAATTAAAAATGAAAAATTATATTAAAATTTATGTTTTCCTTTTTTAATTTTTTATTTTTGTTTTTTTTTTTTTACTAAAATTGAAAATAAAAATCAAAAATTTTATTACTTAATTAATTTTTGTTTGTATTTTTTTAATATTTTTTTTTACTTTTTAAACTAAAATTGAAATTAAATACCAAAAATTTTATTCATTTTAAATTTTTTTTAATTTTTTTTTCTTTAAATTTAAATATTAAATATTTTAACTTTTTTGAATTAAAATTGAAATTAAAAACCAAAAAATGTATTAAAATTTTTATTTTTTTTTTATTTTAACTTGAAATTGAAAATCAAAAATTTTATTAAAATTTTGTTTAATTTTTAATCTAAAAATTTGTATTTTTTTAATAATTTTTTTAACTTTTTTAAACTAAAATTGAAAATAAATACCAAAAATTTTATTCAAATTAAATATTTTTGGCATTTTTTAATTAATTTTTTTTTAATTTTATTTTTGTAATTTTTTATTATATTTTTTGTTTTAATTTTTTTTTAAACTAAAATTGAAATTAAAAACCAAAAATTATATTAAAATTAATTTTTTTTCAATTTTTTTTTTGTATTTTTTTTAATAAATTTTTTGTTTTAACTTTTTCTTAAAACTAAAAGAAATAAAAACCTAAAATTGTATTAATATTAATTATTTTTTTTTATTATTTTTTATTTTATTATTTTAATTTTTTATATTTTTTAATTTTTTATATTCTTTAATTTTTTTTAATTGCTTCTTTTATGAATGACATGGCCATTGAAGTTTATTGAAAAGTTTTTAAATGATAAAATGAAACGACTAAGATTTTCTATTATTTTCCTGAAAAAACTTGGCATTTCTAACGAAAAATAAAAATCGGATTTTTTTTGAATTTTGTGTTTTTCAATAGAAAAAGAAAAATAATTATTTTAAATATTTATTTTTATTTCTATTTTAATTTCCTTTGCACAACAAACACACTTTTTTTGGTTTATTTATTCAAGAACACAAATAAATAAAAATATTTAGAACACACATAAAAATTGAAATAAAAATTATTTTAATTAGATTTTCTTTATATACAACACAGCAACTAAATTCAAAACAAAATATTTAATTTTCAAAATGAAAAGAATTTTTATTTTTTTTAATTTTAATTATTTTTGCAAAATTTTATACCTCCAAGCACACTCGATTATTATGATTTTTTTTACAACTTTTTTTTTGTAATTTTAATGCACTTTTTATGCTTTTAAAACCTTCCTTTCTTGATCTTTTTTTTGCTTTTTTCTTTCTTTTTTTTCACTAATTCAGTGTAGTATTCAGAAAATTGGCAGAAAACAAAGATTACGATTTATTTAAATCAACTTTAAACTTCTTTTGTTTAATAAATAAAAAAATAATTTCTCTACTTTGTTTTAAAATTTTATTTATTTTGTATTCCTTTTCTTCAATATTTCTTTTGTTTAATGTTGAAGAAAAAAAGGAGAGGAAAGGAATTGAAAAAAAATTATCACACACACTCCATAAATTTTGATTTCTATTTTGAACTACATTTGCTCTCTCTCTCTTTCCTACTTATCCATTAAATTCTCTTATTTAGAATATATTTTTGTATCTCATAAATACATATTTTTTTCATGGATTCTTTTTTTGCTTCACTTCACTGTCGCATGACATTTACACTAAGCGCTGTGTCAAGTTTTACGAACCGTTTCGTTAAGTGTTCGATCAGAGACTGAATGGCTTGTGTTTGGCATGCGAGTCATCAAGTGCGTCCCATCGTCAAATGTGTTTGTAGTGCTCACTTTGTGATCATTTTTATAAACAAGAAAAAACGGAAAAAAAATTATTTCGTTGAATTTTTTTTGTCTTTTTTCTGTATTTCTCTTTTGGTGCGTTGTTGCAAGCACTACTTTTGTGTTTCGTTAAATTCAATACAATTTAAAAAGTATCTTTTAGATTCATTCTGGTATGCTTATGGTTTGTGTTTTCTTCATTTTCAATATGGCGTAAGAATCTTTATTTTTGTTATGTGTTTTGTTTTGGTTATGTTTCCAGAATATGCACCACCACCGCGGCCACGTTTTAGGTAAACAAAACAAATGTTGAGGAACATAAGCAACATGTTGCCCAGCAACATGTTTATAACAATAGGTCGTGTATATTTGAAAAGGAGAACAAATTGGAAAATTTTATTTCGTTTGCATTTCCTCTGCTAATATTACTATTTTACCTGCAACCTATTAGGCCTATCTGATAGTCTAGTAGTCCTTGCCAAAACTTTGAATTCATTTAAATTTATTGACAATATCACTAATTTAAACTCTTCGTTTTGCTGTCGGTCACCAAATTGCTTTTTATTCTTGCGTTTCACAGTCCGGCCCATTGTTTTCTTCCCAAACGTCGTTTTCCTTGGCTCTAATCACACGAGAACCATTGTGCTGGCCTGGCGTAAAATGAGAGTTTATGGGCAAGAGAGGTGAAGAGAATGGTTTTTCGGTAGCGTAAAGTTTCGACCAGCTATAACCCCGCATTACCAGCATAAAACTAATGCAAGCTGTGTATACGTATACATTTCGTGCCGAACTAATATTCATTCCGTGTGATTTGAAAAGAACAAAAATTGTGCGACTAAAAATTGTTCTCGTGTGATTAGAGCCTTTGAGAACAGCTTGTTCAATATTTCATTTTAATAATAAGCTCTTATCGATCTCAATGCTATTCTTTTTAAAATTTAATTACCACAGTCAGTCAGGATTACGACATAGTTTCTCACACTACTTATGTTGTGTGTGTTAATTTTATACATGAATGGCGAAGAACTACAGTTTTTAGTTTTTAGACGGCTTAGAACGACAGATTTGTGAAAAACTTTTCATGGCAATTTTATTTGCTCTCAGAGCTTTTTCCAGAAATCTGCTGGTAGGAAGCCGCCAAAGAAATATTTTTTCATTTTTCATTTTGTTGGAGATGTCTGGCATTGGGTTTTAACCTTGGTAGACTACGGCGACTGCAAATTTAATTACCATGGTAATCTAATAAAAGTCGATTCAATATAGTCACCTTTAATCCCAACCATAGGATGGTAAATTTCTTTATATCTTACACTCTTTGGTACAGGGTATCCTTGAGTAAACGTTTTTAATTTCAGCTAAGTTATCAGTTCCAGCAATCATATAACTCTGAAAAGAATATTTTGGTTTCAAGTATTCATATTCAATATGTTTTGAATTGTTTTTGGAACCCAGTAATGATTGGCAAAACAGAATTCTAAAGATTTGTTTAAAGCGTAAAACTGCTAGAGAAATATAAAGTTCGCGAAAACTTTTAAGAGTACGGATATAATGGCTGAAGAAATTCTAAGTACTGTTTTATGCTTGCAAAAGATTAATTAAAGTCTGCCCGAGGCTTGTATGGAATGTTGCCAAATGTAGGAGCAGGAGAACCAGACTTCAGGTTACCATTACTTAGCAAATGCCTCTAAATAGATCTTCGTGGATGGATAAACATAGAGTCTGATACAAGTGTTGAACGCATTACAAAACCCAGCAAACAGTTTTCCTAAACAATCTCTCGACAATCCGGTTGATGCCAAGGCGCAAAATCTTATTCAAACGAACTAATAAAAATTGATGAAAACATTCCATGACATGAAAAGTGTTGGGATGTACTTTTAGTCTTCGAAAGTGGCTATCGCCGCTTTACAGCATAAGAAGAGTATAAACTACGGCATCTAATAAGGAAAGAGGAACTATTCGCCCACATATGTGTGTGAAGATAAATTCAAATTTAACTAGCAAAGACAAAAACCAAAAATTTTAACAGAGGTAATGTTAAAGCTAACAGAGCAATGTTAAGTGGTTAACAGAAAATAGTCAAGGTAGGATTATCGATATTGTGGGCAAATGGGACATGCTGCACATATCCCACTATATACAAATTGTAGCCTAAAGTGTCCCTAATAAAACCCAATAAGTCGTATATCCCAAATAATTTTGGAACTTGAGATATCGGTCGTCATATATACCCTATGTTAACAGTGGCTGGGTAGGATGACGGATGATGGATATTGTGGAAAAATGGGACTTGCTGCACATATACCACTATATACAAATTGTAGCCTAAAGTGTCCCTAATAAAACCCAATAAGTCGTATATCCCAAATAATTTTGGAACTTGAGATATCGGGCGTCATATATACCCTATGTTAACAGTGGCTGGGTAGGATGACGGATGATGGATATTGTGGAAAAATGGGACTTGCTGCACATATCCCACTATATACAAATTGTAGCCTAAAGTGTCCCTAATAAAACCCAATAAGTCGTATATCCCAAATAATTTTGGAACTTGAGATATCGGGCGTCATATATACCCTATGTTAACAGTGGCTGGGTAGGATGACGGATGATGGATATTGTGGAAAAATGGGACTTGCTGCACATATCCCACTATATACAAATTGTAGCCTAAGGTGTCCCTAATAAAACCCAATAAGTCGTATATCCCAAATAATTTTGGAACTGGAGATATCGTGCGTCATATATACCTTATGTTAACAGTGGCTGGGTAGGATGACGGATGATGGATATTGTGGAAAAATGGGACTTGCTGCACATATCCCACTATATACAAATTGTAGCCTAAGGTGTCCCTAATAAAACCCAATAAGTCGTATATCCCAAATAATTTTGGAACTTGAGATATCGGGCTTCATATATACCCTATGTTAACAGTGGCTGGGTAGGATGAGGGATGATGGATATTGTGGAAAAATGGGACTTGCTGCACATATCCCACTATATACAAATTGTAGTCTAAGGTGTCCCCAATTAAACGCAATAAGTCGTATATCCCAAATAATTTTGGAACTGGAGATATCGGGCTTCATATATACCCTATATTAGTTAACAGTGGCTGGGTAGGATGACGGATGATGGATATTGTGGAAAAATGGGACTTGCTGCACATATCCCACTATATACAAATTGTAGTCTAAGGTGTCCCTAATAAAACCCAATAAGTCGTATATCCCAAATAATTTTGGAACTGGAGATATCGGGCTTCATATATACCCTATATTAGTTAACAGTGGCTGGGTAGGATGACGGATGATGGATATTGTGGAAAAATGGGACTTGCTGCACATATCCCACTATATACAAATTGTAGCCTAAGGTGTCCCTAATAAAACCCAATAAGTCGTATATCCCAAATAATTTTGGAACTTGAGATATCGGGCTTCATATATACCCTATGTTAACAGTGGCTGGGTAGGATGAGGGATGATGGATATTGTGGAAAAATGGGACTTGCTGCACATATCCCACTATATACAAATTGTAGTCTAAGGTGTCCCCAATTAAACGCAATAAGTCGTATATCCCAAATAATTTTGGAACTGGAGATATCGGGCTTCATATATACCCTATATTAGTTAACAGTGGCTGGGTAGGATGACGGATGATGGATATTGTGGAAAAATGGGACTTGCTGCACATATCCCACTATATACAAATTGTAGTCTAAGGTGTCCCTAATAAAACCCAATAACTCGTATATCCCAAATAATTTTGGAACTTGAGATATCGGGCGTCATATATACCCTATGTTAACAGTGGCTGGGTAGGATGACGGATGATCGATATTGTGGAAAAGTGGGACTTGCTGCACATATCCCACTATATACAAATTGTAGCCTAAGGTGTCCCTAATAAAACCCAATAAGTCGTATATCCCAAATAATTTTGGAACTGGAGATATCGGGCGTCATATATACCCTATGTTAACAGTGGCTGGGTAGGATGACGGATGATGGATATTGTGGAAAAATGGGACTTGCTGCACATATCCCACTATATACAAATTGTAGCCTAAGGTGTCCCTAATAAAACCCAATAAGTCGTATATCCCAAATAATTTTGGAACTTGAGATATCGGGCTTCATATATACCCTATGTTAACAGTGGCTGGGTAGGATGAGGGATGATGGATATTGTGGAAAAATGGGACTTGCTGCACATATCCCACTATATACAAATTGTAGTCTAAGGTGTCCCCAATTAAACGCAATAAGTCGTATATCCCAAATAATTTTGGAACTGGAGATATCGGGCTTCATATATACCCTATATTAGTTAACAGTGGCTGGGTAGGATGACGGATGATGGATATTGTGGAAAAATGGGACTTGCTGCACATATCCCACTATATACAAATTGTAGTCTAAGGTGTCCCTAATAAAACCCAATAACTCGTATATCCCAAATAATTTTGGAACTTGAGATATCGGGCGTCATATATACCCTATGTTAACAGTGGCTGGGTAGGATGACGGATGATCGATATTGTGGAAAAGTGGGACTTGCTGCACATATCCCACTATATACAAATTGTAGCCTAAGGTGTCCCTAATAAAACCCAATAAGTCGTATATCCCAAATAATTTTGGAACTGGAGATATCGGGCGTCATATATACCCTATGTTAACAGTGGCTGGGTAGGATGACGGATGATGGATATTGTGGAAAAATGGGACTTGCTGCACATATCCCACTATATACAAATTGTAGCCTAAGGTGTCCCTAATAAAACCCAATAAGTCGTATATCCCAAATAATTTTGGAACTGGAGATATCGGGCGTCATATATACCCTATGTTAACAGTGGCTGGGTAGGATGACGGATGATGGATATTGTGGAAAAATGGGACTTGCTGCACATATCCCACTATATACAAATTGTAGTCTAAGGTGTCCCTAATAAAACCCAATAACTCGTATATCCCAAATAATTTTGGAACTTGAGATATCGGGCGTCATATATACCTTATGTTAACAGTGGCTGGGTAGGATGACGGATGATGGATATTGTGGAAAAATGGGACTTGCTGCACATATCCCACTATATACAAATTGTAGCCTAAGGTGTCCCTAATAAAACCCAATAAGTCGTATATCCCAAATAATTTTGGAACTGGAGATATCGGGCGTCATATATACCTTATGTTAACAGTGGCTGGGTAGGATGACGGATGATGGATATTGTGGAAAAATGGGACTTGCTGCACATATCCCACTATATACAAATTGTAGCCTAAGGTGTCCCTAATAAAACCCAATAAGTCGTATATCCCAAATAATTTTGGAACTTGAGATATCGGGCTTCATATATACCCTATGTTAACAGTGGCTGGGTAGGATGAGGGATGATGGATATTGTGGAAAAATGGGACTTGCTGCACATATCCCACTATATACAAATTGTAGCCTAAGGTGTCCCTAATAAAACCCAATAAGTCGTATATCCCAAATAATTTTGGAACTTGAGATATCGGGCTTCAAATATAGCCTATGTTAAC
The DNA here is from genome assembly GCA_932273835.1 of Sarcophaga variegata. Lineage (NCBI taxonomy): Eukaryota > Metazoa > Arthropoda > Insecta > Diptera > Sarcophagidae > Sarcophaga > Sarcophaga variegata. The sequence goes on along the minus strand of OW026362.1, from coordinate 19,921,415 downwards.
AGTGGCTGGGTAGGATGACGGATGATGGATATTGTGGAAAAAATGGGACTTGCTGCACATATCCCACAATATACAAATTGTAGTCTAAGGTGTCCCCAATTAAACGCAATAAGTCGTATATCCCAAATAATTTTGGAACTGGAGATATCGGGCTTCATATATACCCTATATTAGTTAACAGTGGCTGGGTAGGATGACGGATGATGGATATTGTGGAAAAATGGGACTTGCTGCACATATCCCACTATATACAAATTGTAGTCTAAGGTGTCCCTAATAAAACCCAATAAGTCGTATATCCCAAATAATTTTGGAACTTGAGATATCAGGCTTCAAATATAGCCTATGTTAACAGTGTCTGGGTAGGATGAGGGATGATGGATATTGTGGAAAAATCGGACTTGCTGCACATATCCCACTATATACAAATTGTAGTCTAAGGTGTCCCTAATAAAACCCAATAACTCGTATATCCCAAATAATTTTGGAACTGGAGATATCGGGCGTCATATATACCCTATGTTAACAGTGGCTGGGTAGGATGACGGATGATCGATATTGTGGAAAAATGGGACTTGCTGCACATATTCCACTATATACAAATTGTAGTCTAAGGTGTCCCTAATAAAACCCAATAAGTCGTATATCCCAAATAATTTTGGAACTGGAGATATCGGGCGTCATATATACCCTATGTTAACAGTGGCTGTGTAGGATGACGGATGATGGATATTGTGGAAAAATGGGACTTGCTGCACATATCCCACTATATACAAATTGTAGCCTAAAGTGTCCCTAATAAAACCCAATAAGTCGTATATCCCAAATAATTTTGGAACTGGAGATATCGGGCGTCATATATACCTTATGTTAACAGTGGCTGGGTAGGATGACGGATGATGGATATTGTGGAAAAATGGGACTTGCTGCACATATCCCACTATATACAAATTGTAGCCTAAGGTGTCCCTAATAAAACCCAATAAGTCGTATATCCCAAATAATTTTGGAACTGGAGATATCGGGCGTCATATATACCTTATGTTAACAGTGGCTGGGTAGGATGACGGATGATGGATATTGTGGAAAAATGGGACTTGCTGCACATATCCCACTATATACAAATTGTAGCCTAAGGTGTCCCTAATAAAATCCAATAAGTCGTATATCCCAAATAATTTTGGAACTGGAGATATCGGGCGTCATATATACCCTATGTTAACAGTGGCTGGGTAGGATGACGGATGATGGATATTGTGGAAAAATGGGACTTGCTGCACATATCCCACAATATACAAATTGTAGTCTAAGGTGTCCCCAATTAAACGCAATAAGTCGTATATCCCAAATAATTTTGGAACTGGAGATATCGGGCTTCATATATACCCTATATTAGTTAACAGTGGCTGGGTAGGATGACGGATGATGGATATTGTGAAAAAATGGGACTTGCTGCACATATCCCACTATATACAAATTGTAGCCTAAGGTGTCCCTAATAAAATCCAATAAGTCGTATATCCCAAATAATTTTGGAACTGGAGATATCGGGCGTCATATATACCCTATGTTAACAGTGGCTGGGTAGGATGACGGATGATGGATATTGTGGAAAAATGGGACTTGCTGCACATATCCCACTATATACAAATTGTAGCCTAAGGTGTCCCTAATAAAACCCAATAAATCGTATATCCCAAATAATTTTGGAACTGGAGATATCGGGCGTCATATATACCCTATATTAGTTAACAGTGGCTGGGTAGGATGACGGATGATGGATATTGTGAAAAAATGGGACTTGCTGCACATATCCCACTATATACAAATTGTAGCCTAAGGTGTCCCTAATAAAACCCAATAAGTCGTATATCCCAAATAATTTTGGAACTGGAGATATCGGGCGTCATATATACCCTATGTTAACAGTGGCTGGGTAGGATGACGGATGATGGATATTGTGGAAAAATGGGACTTGCTGCACATATCCCACTATATACAAATTATAGCCTAAGGTGTCCCTAATAAAACCCAATAAGTCGTATATCCCAAATAATTTTGGAACTGGAGATATCGGGCGTCATATATACCCTATGTTAACAGTGGCTGGGTAGGATGACGGATGATGGATATTGTGGAAAAATGGGACTTGCTGCACATATCCCACTATATACAAATTGTAGTCTAAGGTGTCCCTAATAAAACCCAATAACTCGTATATCCCAAATAATTTTGGAACTTGAGATATCGGGCGTCATATATACCCTATGTTAACAGTGGCTGGGTAGGATGACGGATGATCGATATTGTGGAAAAATGGGACTTGCTGCACATATCCCACTATATACAAATTGTAGCCTAAGGTGTCCCTAATAAAACCCAATAAGTCGTATATCCCAAATAATTTTGGAACTGGAGATATCGGGCGTCATATATACCCTATGTTAACAGTGGCTGGGTAGGATGACGGATGATGGATATTGTGGAAAAATGGGACTTGCTGCACATATCCCACTATATACAAATTGTAGCCTAAGGTGTCCCTAACAAAACCCAATAAGTCGTATATCCCAAATAATTTTGGAACTGGAGATATCGGGCGTCATATATACCCTATGTTAACAGTGGCTGGGTAGGATGACGATGATGGATATTGTGGAAAAATGGGACTTGCTGCACATATCCCACTATATACAAATTGTAGTCTAAGGTGTCCCTAATAAAACCCAATAAGTCGTATATCCCAAATAATTTTGGAACTTGAGATATCAGGCTTCAAATATAGCCTATGTTAACAGTGGCTGGGTAGGATGACGGATGATGGATATTGTGGAAAAATCGGACTTGCTGCACATATCCCACTATATACAAATTGTAGTCTAAGGTGTCCCTAACAAAACCCAATAAGTCGTATATCCCAAATAATTTTGGAACTGGAGATATCGGGCGTCATATATACCTTATGTTAACAGTGGCTGGGTAGGATGACGGATGATCGATATTGTGGAAAAATGGGACTTGCTGCACATATCCCACTATATACAAATTGTAGCCTAAGGTGTCCCTAATAAAACCCAATAAGTCGTATATCCCAAATAATTTTGGAACTGGAGATATCGGGCGTCATATATACCCTATGTTAACAGTGGCTGGGTAGGATGACGGATGATGGATATTGTGGAAAAATGGGACTTGCTGCACATATCCCACTATATACAAATTGTAGCCTAAGGTGTCCCTAACAAAACCCAATAAGTCGTATATCCCAAATAATTTTGGAACTGGAGATATCGGGCGTCATATATACCCTATGTTAACAGTGGCTGGGTAGGATGACGATGATGGATATTGTGGAAAAATGGGACTTGCTGCACATATCCCACTATATACAAATTGTAGTCTAAGGTGTCCCTAACAAAACCCAATAAGTCGTATATCCCAAATAATTTTGGAACTGGAGATATCGGGCGTCATATATACCCTATGTTAACAGTGTCTGGGTAGGATGAGGGATGATGGATATTGTGGAAAAATCGGACTTGCTGCACATATCCCACTATATACAAATTGTAGTCTAAGGTGTCCCTAATAAAACCCAATAAGTCGTATATCCCAAATAATTTTGGAACTTGAGATATCGGGCGTCATATATACCCTATGTTAACAGTGGCTGGGTAGGATGACGGATGATGGATATTGTGGAAAAATGGGACTTGCTGCACATATCCCACTATATACAAATTGTAGCCTAAGGTACCCCTAATAAAACCCAATAAGTCGTATATCCCAAATAATTTTGGAACTTGAGATATCGGGCTTCAAATATAGCCTATGTTAACGGTGGCTGGGTTGGATGACGGATGATGGATATTGTGGAAAAATGGGACTTGCTGCACATATCCCACAATATACAAATTGTAGTCTAAGGTGTCCCCAATTAAACGCAATAAGTCGTATATCCCAAATAATTTTGGAACTGGAGATATCGGGCTTCATATATACCCTATATTAGTTAACAGTGGCTGGGTAGGATGACGGATGATGGATATTGTGGAAAAATGGGACTTGCTGCACATATCCCACTATATACAAATTGTAGCCTAAGGTGTCCCTAATAAAACCCAATAAGTCGTATATCCCAAATAATTTTGGAACTTGAGATATCGGGCTTCAAATATAGCCTATGTTAACAGTGGCTGGGTAGGATGACGGATGATGGATATTGTGGAAAAATGGGACTTGCTGCACATATCCCACAATATACAAATTGTAGTCTAAGGTGTCCCCAATTAAACGCAATAAGTCGTATATCCCAAATAATTTTGGAACTGGAGATATCGGGCTTCATATATACCCTATATTAGTTAACAGTGGCTGGGTAGGATGACGGATGATGGATATTGTGGAAAAATGGGACTTGCTGCACATATCCCACTATATACAAATTGTAGCCTAAGGTGTCCCTAATAAAACCCAATAAGTCGTATATCCCAAATAATTTTGGAACTGGAGATATCGGGCGTCATATATACCCTATGTTAACAGTGGCTGGGTAGGATGACGGATGATGGATATTGTGGAAAAATGGGACTTGCTGCACATATCCCACTATATACAAATTGTAGCCTAAGGTGTCCCTAATAAAACCCAATAAGTCGTATATCCCAAATAATTTTGGAACTGGAGATATCGGGCGTCATATATACCCTATGTTAACAGTGGCTGGGTAGGATGACGGATGATGGATATTGTGGAAAAATGGGACTTGCTGCACATATCCCACTATATACAAATTGTAGTCTAAGGTGTCCCTAATAAAACCCAATAACTCGTATATCCCAAATAATTTTGGAACTTGAGATATCGGGCGTCATATATACTCTATGTTAACAGTGGCTGGGTAGGATGACGGATGATGGATATTGTGGAAAAATGGGACTTGCTGCACATATCCCACTATATACAAATTGTAGCCTAAGGTGTCCCTAATAAAACCCAATAAGTCGTATATCCCAAATAATTTTGGAACTTGAGATATCGGGCTTCATATATACCCTATGTTAACAGTGGCTGGGTAGGATGAGGGATGATGGATATTGTGGAAAAATGGGACTTGCTGCACATATCCCACTATATACAAATTGTAGCCTAAAGTGTCCCTAATAAAACCCAATAAGTCGTATATCCCAAATAATTTTGGAACTTGAGATATCGGGCTTCATATATACCCTATGTTAACAGTGTCTAGGTAGGATGACGGATGATGGATATTATGGAAAAATGGGACTTGCTGCACATATCCCACTATATACAAATTGTAGCCTAAAGTGTCCCTAATAAAACCCAATAAGTCGTATATCCCAAATAATTTTGGAACTTGAGATATCGGGCTTCATATATACCCTATGTTAACAGTGGCTGGGTAGGATGACGGATGATGGATATTGCGGAAAAATGGGACTTGCTGCACATATCCCACTATATACAAATTGTAGCCTAAAGTGTCCCTAATAAAACCCAATAAGTCGTATATCCCAAATAATTTTGGAACTTGAGATATCGGGCTTCATATATACCCTATGTTAACAGTGGCTGGGTAGGATGACGGATGATGGATATTGCGGAAAAATGGGACTTGCTGCACATATCCCACTATATACAAATTGTAGCCTAAGGTGTCCCTAATAAAACCCAATAAGTCGTATATCCCAAATAATTTTGGAACTTGAGATATCGGGCTTCAAATATAGCCTATGTTAACAGTGGCTGGGTAGGATGGCGGATGATGGATATTGTGGAAAAATGGGACTTGCTGCACATATCCCACTATATACAAATTGTAGCCTAAAGTGTCCCTAATAAAACCCAATAAGTCGTATATCCCAAATAATTTTGGAACTTGAGATATCGGGCTTCATATATACCCTATGTTAACAGTGTCTGGGTAGGATGACGGATGATGGATATTGTGGAAAAATGGGACTTGCTGCACATATCCCACTATATACAAATTGTAGCCAAAATTGTCCCTAATAAAACCCAATAAGTCGTATATCCCAAATAATTTTGGAACTTGAGATATCGGGCGTCATATATACCCTATGTTAACAGTGGCTGGGTAGGATGACGGATGATGGATATTGTGGAAAAATGGGACTTGCTGCACATATCCCACTATATACAAATTGTAGCCTAAAGTGTCCATAATAAAACCCAATAAGTCGTATATCCCAAATAATTTTGGAACTTGAGATATCGGGCGTCATATATACCCTATGTTAACAGTGGCTGGGTAGGATGACGGATGATGGATATTGTGGAAAAATGGGACTTGCTGCACATATCCCACTATATACAAATTGTAGCCTAAAGTGTCCCTAATAAAACCCAATAAGTCGTATATCCCAAATAATTTTGGAACTTGAGATATCGGGCGTCATATATACCCTATGTTAACAGTGGCTGGGTAGGATGACGGATGATGGATATTGTGGAAAAATGGGACTTGCTGCACATATCCCACTATATACAAATTGTAGCCTAAAGTGTCCTTAATAAAACCCAATAAGTCGTATATCCCAAATAATTTTGGAACTGGAGATATCGGGCGTCATATATACCCTATGTTAACAGTGGCTGGGTAGGATGACGATGATGGATATTGTGGAAAAATGGGACTTGCTGCACATATCCCACTATATACAAATTGTAGTCTAAGGTGTCCCTAATAAAACCCAATAAGTCGTATATCCCAAATAATTTTGGAACTTGAGATATCAGGCTTCAAATATAGCCTATGTTAACAGTGTCTGGGTAGGATGAGGGATGATGGATATTGTGGAAAAATCGGACTTGCTGCACATATCCCACTATATACAAATTGTAGTCTAAGGTGTCCCTAATAAAACCCAATAAGTCGTATATCCCAAATAATTTTGGAACTTGAGATATCGGGCGTCATATATACCCTATGTTAACAGTGGCTGGGTAGGATGACGGATGATGGATATTGTGGAAAAATGGGACTTGCTGCACATATCCCACTATATACAAATTGTAGCCTAAGGTACCCCTAATAAAACCCAATAAGTCGTATATCCCAAATAATTTTGGAACTTGAGATATCGGGCTTCAAATATAGCCTATGTTAACGGTGGCTGGGTTGGATGACGGATGATGGATATTGTGGAAAAATGGGACTTGCTGCACATATCCCACTATATACAAATTGTAGCCTAAGGTGTCCCTAATAAAACCCAATAAGTCGTATATCCCAAATAATTTTGGAACTTGAGATATCGGGCTTCAAATATAGCCTATGTTAACAGTGGCTGGGTAGGATGACGGATGATGGATATTGTGGAAAAATGGGACTTGCTGCACATATCCCACAATATACAAATTGTAGTCTAAGGTGTCCCCAATTAAACGCAATAAGTCGTATATCCCAAATAATTTTGGAACTGGAGATATCGGGCTTCATATATACCCTATATTAGTTAACAGTGGCTGGGTAGGATGACGGATGATGGATATTGTGGAAAAATGGGACTTGCTGCACATATCCCACTATATACAAATTGTAGCCTAAGGTGTCCCTAATAAAACCCAATAAGTCGTATATCCCAAATAATTTTGGAACTGGAGATATCGGGCGTCATATATACCCTATGTTAACAGTGGCTGGGTAGGATGACGGATGATGGATATTGTGGAAAAATGGGACTTGCTGCACATATCCCACTATATACAAATTGTAGCCTAAGGTGTCCCTAATAAAACCCAATAAGTCGTATATCCCAAATAATTTTGGAACTGGAGATATCGGGCGTCATATATACCCTATGTTAACAGTGGCTGGGTAGGATGACGGATGATGGATATTGTGGAAAAATGGGACTTGCTGCACATATCCCACTATATACAAATTGTAGTCTAAGGTGTCCCTAATAAAACCCAATAACTCGTATATCCCAAATAATTTTGGAACTTGAGATATCGGGCGTCATATATACTCTATGTTAACAGTGGCTGGGTAGGATGACGGATGATGGATATTGTGGAAAAATGGGACTTGCTGCACATATCCCACTATATACAAATTGTAGCCTAAGGTGTCCCTAATAAAACCCAATAAGTCGTATATCCCAAATAATTTTGGAACTTGAGATATCGGGCTTCATATATACCCTATGTTAACAGTGGCTGGGTAGGATGAGGGATGATGGATATTGTGGACAAATGGGACTTGCTGCACATATCCCACTATATACAAATTGTAGCCTAAAGTGTCCCTAATAAAACCCAATAAGTCGTATATCCCAAATAATTTTGGAACTTGAGATATCGGGCTTCATATATACCCTATGTTAACAGTGTCTAGGTAGGATGACGGATGATGGATATTATGGAAAAATGGGACTTGCTGCACATATCCCACTATATACAAATTGTAGCCTAAAGTGTCCCTAATAAAACCCAATAAGTCGTATATCCCAAATAATTTTGGAACTTGAGATATCGGGCTTCATATATACCCTATGTTAACAGTGGCTGGGTAGGATGACGGATGATGGATATTGCGGAAAAATGGGACTTGCTGCACATATCCCACTATATACAAATTGTAGCCTAAAGTGTCCCTAATAAAACCCAATAAGTCGTATATCCCAAATAATTTTGGAACTTGAGATATCGGGCTTCATATATACCCTATGTTAACAGTGGCTGGGTAGGATGACGGATGATGGATATTGCGGAAAAATGGGACTTGCTGCACATATCCCACTATATACAAATTGTAGCCTAAGGTGTCCCTAATAAAACCCAATAAGTCGTATATCCCAAATAATTTTGGAACTTGAGATATCGGGCTTCAAATATAGCCTATGTTAACAGTGGCTGGGTAGGATGGCGGATGATGGATATTGTGGAAAAATGGGACTTGCTGCACATATCCCACTATATACAAATTGTAGCCTAAAGTGTCCCTAATAAAACCCAATAAGTCGTATATCCCAAATAATTTTGGAACTTGAGATATCGGGCTTCATATATACCCTATGTTAACAGTGTCTGGGTAGGATGACGGATGATGGATATTGTGGAAAAATGGGACTTGCTGCACATATCCCACTATATACAAATTGTAGCCAAAATTGTCCCTAATAAAACCCAATAAGTCGTATATCCCAAATAATTTTGGAACTTGAGATATCGGGCGTCATATATACCCTATGTTAACAGTGGCTGGGTAGGATGACGGATGATGGATATTGTGGAAAAATGGGACTTGCTGCACATATCCCACTATATACAAATTGTAGCCTAAAGTGTCCATAATAAAACCCAATAAGTCGTATATCCCAAATAATTTTGGAACTTGAGATATCGGGCGTCATATATACCCTACGTTAACAGTGGCTGGGTAGGATGACGGATGATGGATATTGTGGAAAAATGGGACTTGCTGCACATATCCCACTATATACAAATTGTAGCCTAAAGTGTCCCTAATAAAACCCAATAAGTCGTATATCCCAAATAATTTTGGAACTTGAGATATCGGGCTTCATATATACCCTATGTTAACAGTGTCTGGGTAGGATGACGGATGATGGATATTGTGGAAAAATGGGACTTGCTGCACATATCCCACTATATACAAATTGTAGCCAAAATTGTCCCTAATAAAACCCAATAAGTCGTATATCCCAAATAATTTTGGAACTTGAGATATCGGGCGTCATATATACCCTATGTTAACAGTGGCTGGGTAGGATGACGGATGATGGATATTGTGGAAAAATGGGACTTGCTGCACATATCCCACTATATACAAATTGTAGCCTAAAGTGTCCCTAATAAAACCCAATAAGTCGTATATCCCAAATAATTTTGGAACTTGAGATATCGGGCGTCATATATACCCTATGTTAACAGTGGCTGGGTAGGATGACGGATGATGGATATTGTGGAAAAATGGGACTTGCTGCACATATCCCACTATATACAAATTGTAGCCTAAAGTGTCCTTAATAAAACCCAATAAGTCGTATATCCCAAATAATTTTGGAACTTGAGATATCGGGCGTCATATATACCCTATGTTAACAGTGGCTGGGTAGGATGACGGATGATGGATATTGTGGAAAAATGGGACTTGCTGCACATATCCCACTATATACAAATTGTAGCCTAAAGTGTCCCTAATAAAACCCAATAAGTCGTATATCCCAAATAATTTTGGAACTTGAGATACCGGGCTTCATATATACCCTATGTTAACAGTGTCTGGGTAGGATGACGGATGATGGATATTGTGGAAAAATGGGACTTGCTGCACATATCCCACTATATACAAATTGTAGCCAAAATTGTCCCTAATAAAACCCAATAAGTCGTATATCCCAAATAATTTTGGAACTTGAGATATCGGGCGTCATATATACCCTATGTTAACAGTGGCTGGGTAGGATGACGGATGATCGATATTGTGGAAAAATGGGACTTGCTGCACATATTCCACTATATACAAATTGTAGTCTAAGGTGTCCCTAATAAAACCCAATAAGTCGTATATCCCAAATAATTTTGGAACTGGAGATATCGGGCGTCATATATACCCTATGTTAACAGTGGCTGTGTAGGATGACGGATGATGGATATTGTGGAAAAATGGGACTTGCTGCACATATCCCACTATATACAAATTGTAGCCTAAAGTGTCCCTAATAAAACCCAATAAGTCGTATATCCCAAATAATTTTGGAACTGGAGATATCGGGCGTCATATATACCTTATGTTAACAGTGGCTGGGTAGGATGACGGATGATGGATATTGTGGAAAAATGGGACTTGCTGCACATATCCCACTATATACAAATTGTAGCCTAAGGTGTCCCTAATAAAATCCAATAAGTCGTATATCCCAAATAATTTTGGAACTGGAGATATCGGGCGTCATATATACCCTATGTTAACAGTGGCTGGGTAGGATGACGGATGATGGATATTGTGGAAAAATGGGACTTGCTGCACATATCCCACAATATACAAATTGTAGTCTAAGGTGTCCCCAATTAAACGCAATAAGTCGTATATCCCAAATAATTTTGGAACTGGAGATATCGGGCTTCATATATACCCTATATTAATTAACAGTGGCTGGGTAGGATGACGGATGATGGATATTGTGAAAAAATGGGACTTGCTGCACATATCCCACTATATACAAATTGTAGCCTAAGGTGTCCCTAATAAAACCCAATAAGTCGTATATCCCAAATAATTTTGGATCTTGAGATATCGGGCTTCAAATATGCTATATATATATAGATACAAATATGTATACAATATAATATGTAGCAAACATAGCTAACTTTTTTTATTTCATAGTACCTTTTAAAATTTTCTGACATATTAGATTTTAACAGAACAGATTTCGGATTTTAACAGAATAGATTTCAGATTTTAACAGAACTGATTTCTGATTTAACAGAAAAACAGGGTTGTTTATAATGGAGGGAACAGAAGAAGATTAGGTGTTTGTCAAACAGTTTATTATAGCAATACACTGCGGCTTCATTTGAAGTTGCTGTGGTCTAGTCGGTAGTGTGTTGGCTTATTAGACGAAAGGCCGCGGTTCAAATCCCAAGTCGGGCTTCAACAAATTTCTTTTTATTTTTTTATTTTTTCTAATACATATCAGATATATAAAATTGATCAGTATATATTTATATCAATATTAAAATATATGTATTAAAAAAAAATAATAAAATAAAAAAATCTTTTTGACGCCCGACTTGGGATTTGAACCGTGACCTTTCGTTCGTTTGAACTCGGTCATGATTGAGAATAAGGAATTGAATTTATTTAACAATTTGACTGCCGCAGCAATTTTCAGGAAATTGGCCACAAATGACAATTTGATTTTTTCACATTATATGTATTACTAAAAGCTCTATTTTTTTCAAAAAGAAAAACTGATGTTTTTTTAATGAGGACAAGTGGCTTTCCCTAGAAGGGATCGCAATCTACGAGTTATCTCGTAGTTGGCAGTCAACGTGAATTTTAAATTAATTCATGTTTCAAAAATATTCCTCAAAAATTTTGTATTTATTTTAATTAATTATAATAATTTTATTAATTTTTATAATTACATCAAATAATAATAATTAAATTGAATAGTTCAATTAAATACTTATATTAAATAATAAATTTAAAAAAAATCAGACAAAAACCACCCCAGTTAGGGATTGAACTCAGGCATGATAGAGAATAATTTTAAAAATATCCTCAAGAGTCTAGTACTTACAACTTTTAAGAATGATGTCAAACAGATTGGTTTAGCACCTGGCCAGGATGTGTTTTCTATTTTATAAAGTATATATATTAATGTATTGTAGTTTTCTTTTTTGTTATTCATTATCATTAATTATTATGTAAATATCATTTCAGTACAAAATATGCGAGATTAAAATGCGTCACTTGGATGTAGTACAATGAAAACATCGGGGAAGCCCCAGTTTTGTTTTTACTTTTAAACAGTTAATCAAAAAAAATTGCAAAGTTCACTTTCCGTCATGGTAACTAAAACCAAATATAAAGCATGCAAACCTCAATTCGTTGTGGTCTAGTAGGTAGTGTGTTGGATTACTAAACGAAAGGTCACGGTTCGAATCGCAGATCGGGTATGAAAAGGGTGTTTTTTCCTTTTTTAAAAAATATATATTTTTTCTAATACATATTAAATATATAAAATATATACTATTAAATTAAATTAAAGCTTATTAATATATATAATAAAAAAGAAGAATATAATACATTAAATAAAATACGTACATTTTTGAAAGCTGAATGAATTTGAAATTCAATTGCTTATTCGCAATCAATCCCGAGTTAGGGTTTTTGCGTGATTTATTTTACTTTTTCTTCTAATACATATATTTTAATATTGAAATATTGATATAAGTTTATACTGATAAATTTTATATTTCTGATATGTATTAAAAAACTAAAAAATAAATCTTTTTGACACCCGACTTGGGATTTGAACCGCGGCCTTTCGTCTAATAAGCCAACACACTACCGACTAGACCACAGCAGCTTCTAATAAAGCCGCAGTATATTGCTATAATAAACTGTTTGACAAACACCTAATCTTCTACTGTTCCCTCCATTATAAACAACCCTGTTTTTCTGTTAAATCAGAAATCAGTTCTGTTAAAATCTGAAATCTGTTCTGTTAAAATCCGAAATCTGTTCTGTTAAAATCTAATATGTCAAAAAATTTTAAAAGGTACTATGAAATAAAAAAAGTTAGCTACGTTTGCTACATATTATACTGTATACATATTTGTATCTATATATATATAGCATATTTGAAGCCCGATATCTCAAGTTCCAAAATTATTTGGGATATACGACTTATTGGGTTTTATTAGGGACACCTTAGGCTACAATTTGTATATAGTGGGATATGTGCAGCAAGTCCCATTTTTCCACAATATCCATCATCCGTCATCCTACCCAGCCACTGTTAACATAGGGTATATATGACGCCCGATATCTCCAGTTCCAAAATTATTTGGGATATACGACTTATTGGGTTTTATTAGGGACACCTTAGGCTACAATTTGTATATAGTGGGATATGTGCAGCAAGTCCCATTTTTCCACAATATCCATCATCCGTCATCCTACCCAGCCACTGTTAACATAGGGTATATATCAAGCCCGATATCTCAAGTTCCAAAATTATTTGGGATATACGACTTATTGGGTTTTATTAGGGACACTTTAGGCTACAATTTGTATATAGTGGGATATGTGCAGCAAGTCCCATTTTTCCACAATATCCATCATCCCTCATCCTACCCAGACACTGTTAACATAGGCTATATTTGAAGCCCGATATCTCAAGTTCCAAAATTATTTGGGATATACGAGTTATTGGGTTTTATTAGGGACACCTTAGGCTACAATTTGTATATAGTGGGATATGTGCAGCAAGTCCCATTTTTCCACAATATCCATCATCCGTCATCCTACCCAGCCACTGTTAACATAGGCTATATTTGAAGCCCGATATCTCAAGTTCCAAAATTATTTGGGATATACGACTTATTGGGTTTTATTAGGGACACCTTAGGCTACAATTTGTATATAGTGGGATATGTGCAGCAAGTCCCATTTTTCCACAATATCGATCATCCGTCATCCTACCCAGCCACTGTTAACATAGGGTATATATGACGCGCGATATCTCAAGTTCCAAAATTATTTGGGATATACGAGTTATTGGGTTTTATTAGGGACACCTTAGACTACAATTTGTATATAGTGGGATATGTGCAGCAAGTCCCATTTTTCCACAATATCCATCATCCGTCATCCTACCCAGCCACTGTTAACATAGGGTATATATGACGCCCGATATCTCCAGTTCCAAAATTATTTGGGATATACGACTTATTGGGTTTTATTAGGGACACCTTAGGCTACAATTTGTATATAGTGGGATATGTGCAGCAAGTCCCATTTTTCCACAATATCCATCATCCGTCATCCTACCCAGCCACTGTTAACTAATATAGGGTATATATGAAGCCCGATATCTCCACTTCCAAAATTATTTGGGATATACGACTTATTGCGTTTAATTGGGGACACCTTAGACTACAATTTGTATATTGTGGGATATGTGCAGCAAGTCCTATTTTTCCACAATATCCATCATCCGTCATCCTACCCAGCCACTGTTAACATAGGGTATATATGACGCCCGATATCTCCAGTTCCAAAATTATTTGGGATATACGACTTATTGGGTTTTATTAGGGACACCTTAGGCTACAATTTGTATATAGTGGGATATGTGCAGCAAGTCCCATTTTTCCACAATATCCATCATCCGTCATCCTACCCAGCCACTGTTAACTAATATAGGGTATATATGAAGCCCGATATCTCCAGTTCCAAAATTATTTGGGATATACGACTTATTGCGTTTAATTGGGGACACCTTAGACTACAATTTGTATATTGTGGGATATGTGCAGCAAGTCCCATTATTCCACAATATCCATCATCCGGCATCCTACCCAGCCACTGTTAACATAGGGTATATATGACGCCCGATATCTCCAGTTCCAAAATTATTTGGGATATACGACTTATTGGGTTTTATTAGGGACACCTTAGGCTACAATTTGTATATAGTGGGATATGTGCAGCAAGTCCCATTTTTCCACAATATCCATCATCCGTCATCCTACCCAGCCACTGTTAACATAGGGTATATATGACGCCCGATATCTCCAGTTCCAAAATTATTTGGGATATACGACTTATTGGGTTTTATTAGGGACACCTTAGGCTACAATTTGTATATAGTGGGATATGTGCAGCAAGTCCCATTTTTCCACAATATCGATCATCCGTCATCCTACCCAGCCACTGTTAACATAGGGTATATATGACGCCCGATATCTCAAGTTCCAAAATTATTTGGGATATACGAGTTATTGGGTTTTATTAGGGACACCTTAGGCTACAATTCGTATATAGTGGGATATGTGCAGCAAGTCCCATTTTTCCACAATATCCATCATCCGTCATCCTACCCAGCCACTGTTAACATAGGGTATATATGACGCCCGATATCTCCAGTTCCAAAATTATTTGGGATATACGACTTATTGGGTTTTATTAGGGACACCTTAGGCTACAATTTGTATATAGTGGGATATGTGCAGCAAGTCCCATTTTTCCACAATATCCATCATCCGTCATCCTACCCAGCCACTGTTAACATAGGGTATATATCAAGCCCGATATCTCAAGTTCCAAAATTATTTGGGATATACGACTTATTGGGTTTTATTAGGGACACCTTAGGCTACAATTTGTATATAGTGGGATATGTGCAGCAAGTCCCATTTTTCCACAATATCCATCATCCGTCATCCTACCCAGCCACTGTTAACATAGGCTATATTTGAAGCCCGATATCTCAAGTTCCAAAATTATTTGGGATATACGACTTATTGGGTTTTATTAGGGACACCTTAGGCTACAATTTGAATATAGTGGGATATGTGCAGCAAGTCCCATTTTTCCACAATATCCATCATCCGTCATCCTACCCAGCCACTGTTAACATAGGCTATATTTGAAGCCCGATATCTCAAGTTCCAAAATTATTTGGGATATACGACTTATTGGGTTTTATTAGGGGTACCTTAGGCTACAATTTGTATATAGTGGGATATCTGCAGCAAGTCCCATTTTTCCACAGTATCCATCATCCGTCATCCTACCCAGCCACTGTTAACATAGGGTATATATGAAGCCCGATATCTCAAGTTCCAAAATTATTTGGGATATACGACTTATTGGGTTTTATTAGGGACACCTTAGACTACAATTTGTATATAGTGGGATATGTGCAGCAAGTCCGATTTTTCCACAATATCCATCATCCCTCATCCTACCCAGACACTGTTAACATAGGCTATATTTGAAGCCCGATATCTCAAGTTCCAAAATTATTTGGGATATACGACTTATTGGGTTTTATTAGGGACACCTTAGGCTACAATTTGTATATAGTGGGATATGTGCAGCATGTCCCATTTGCCCACAATATCCATCATCCGTCATCCTACCCAGCCACTGTTAACATAGGGTATATATCAAGCCCGATATCTCAAGTTCCAAAATTATTTGGGATATACGACTTATTGGGTTTTATTAGGGACACCTTAGGCTACAATTTGTATATAGTGGGATATGTGCAGCAAGTCCCATTTTTCCACAATATCCATCATCCGTCATCCTACCCAGCCACTGTTAACATAGGCTATATTTGAAGCCCGATATCTCAAGTTCCAAAATTATTTGGGATATACGACTTATTGGGTTTTATTAGGGACACCTTAGGCTACAATTTGTATATAGTGGGATATGTGCAGCAAGTCCCATTTTTCCACAATATCCATCATCCGTCATCCTACCCAGCCACTGTTAACATAGGCTATATTTGAAGCCCGATATCTCAAGTTCCAAAATTATTTGGGATATACGACTTATTGGGTTTTATTAGGGGTACCTTAGGCTACAATTTGTATATAGTGGGATATCTGCAGCAAGTCCCATTTTTCCACAGTATCCATCATCCGTCATCCTACCCAGCCACTGTTAACATAGGGTATATATGAAGCCCGATATCTCAAGTTCCAAAATTATTTGGGATATACGACTTATTGGGTTTTATTAGGGACACCTTAGACTACAATTTGTATATAGTGGGATATGTGCAGCAAGTCCGATTTTTCCACAATATCCATCATCCCTCATCCTACCCAGACACTGTTAACATAGGCTATATTTGAAGCCCGATATCTCAAGTTCCAAAATTATTTGGGATATACGACTTATTGGGTTTTATTAGGGACACCTTAGACTACAATTTGTATATAGTGGGATATGTGCAGCAAGTCCGATTTTTCCACAATATCCATCATCCCTCATCCTACCCAGACACTGTTAACATAGGCTATATTTGAAGCCCGATATCTCAAGTTCCAAAATTATTTGGGATATACGACTTATTGGGTTTTATTAGGGGTACCTTAGGCTACAATTTGTATATAGTGGGATATGTGCAGCAAGTCCCATTTTTCCACAATATCCATCATCCCTCATCCTACCCAGCCACTGTTAACATAGGGTATATATGAAGCCCGATATCTCAAGTTCCAAAATTATTTGGGATATACGACTTATTGGGTTTTATTAGGGACACCTTAGGCTACAATTTGTATATAGTGGGATATGTGCAGCAAGTCCCATTTTTCCACAATATCCATCATCCGTCATCCTACCCAGCCACTGTTAACATAAGGTATATATGACGCCCGATATCTCCAGTTCCAAAATTATTTGGGATATACGACTTATTGGGTTTTATTAGGGACACCTTAGGCTACAATTTGTATATAGTGGGATATGTGCAGCAAGTCCCATTTTTCCACAATATCCATCATCCGTCATCCTACCCAGCCACTGTTAACATAGGGTATATATCAAGCCCGATATCTCAAGTTCCAAAACTATTTGGGATATACGACTTATTGGGTTTTATTAGGGACACTTTAGGCTACAATTTGTATATAGTGGGATATGTGCAGCAAGTCCCATTTTTCCACAATATCCATCATCCGTCATCCTACCCAGCCACTGTTAACATAGGCTATATTTGAAGCCCGATATCTCAAGTTCCAAAATTATTTGGGATATACGACTTATTGCGTTTAATTGGGGACACCTTAGACTACAATTTGTATATAGTGGGATATGTGCAGCAAGTCCCATTTTTCCACAATATCCATCATCCCTCATCCTACCCAGCCACTGTTAACATAAGGTATATATGAAGCCCGATATCTCAAGTTCCAAAATTATTTGGGATATACGACTTATTGGGTTTTATTAGGGACACCTTAGGCTACAATTTGTATATAGTGGGATATGTGCAGCAAGTCCCATTTTTCCACAATATCCATCATCCGTCATCCTACCCAGCCACTGTTAACATAAGGTATATATGACGCACGATATCTCCAGTTCCAAAATTATTTGGGATATACGACTTATTGGGTTTTATTAGGGACACCTTAGGCTACAATTTGTATATAGTGGGATATGTGCAGCAAGTCCCATTTTTCCACAATATCCATCATCCGTCATCCTACCCAGCCACTGTTAACATAGGGTATATATGACGCCCGATATCTCAAGTTCCAAAATTATTTGGGATATACGACTTATTGGGTTTTATTAGGGACACTTTAGGCTACAATTTGTATATAGTGGGATATGTGCAGCAAGTCCCATTTTTCCACAATATCCATCATCCGTCATCCTACCCAGCCACTGTTAACATAGGGTATATATGACGCCCGATATCTCAAGTTCCAAAATTATTTGGGATATACGACTTATTGGGTTTTATTAGGGACACTTTAGGCTACAATTTGTATATAGTGGTATATGTGCAGCAAGTCCCATTTTTCCACAATATCCATCATCCGTCATCCTACCCAGCCACTGTTAACATAGGGTATATATGACGACCGATATCTCAAGTTCCAAAATTATTTGGGATATACGACTTATTGGGTTTTATTAGGGACACTTTAGGCTACAATTTGTATATAGTGGGATATGTGCAGCAAGTCCCATTTTTCCACAATATCCATCATCCGTCATCCTACCCAGCCACTGTTAACATAGGGTATATATGACGCCCGATATCTCCAGTTATTTGGGATATACGACTTATTGGGTTTTATTAGGGGTACCTTAGGCTACAATTTGTATATAGTGGGATATCTGCAGCAAGTCCCATTTTTCCACAGTATCCATCATCCGTCATCCTACCCAGCCACTGTTAACATAGGGTATATATGAAGCCCGATATCTCAAGTTCCAAAATTATTTGGGATATACGACTTATTGGGTTTTATTAGGGACACCTTAGACTACAATTTGTATATAGTGGGATATGTGCAGCAAGTCCGATTTTTCCACAATATCCATCATCCCTCATCCTACCCAGACACTGTTAACATAGGCTATATTTGAAGCCCGATATCTCAAGTTCCAAAATTATTTGGGATATACGACTTATTGGGTTTTATTAGGGACACCTTAGACTACAATTTGTATATAGTGGGATATGTGCAGCAAGTCCGATTTTTCCACAATATCCATCATCCCTCATCCTACCCAGACACTGTTAACATAGGCTATATTTGAAGCCCGATATCTCAAGTTCCAAAATTATTTGGGATATACGACTTATTGGGTTTTATTAGGGGTACCTTAGGCTACAATTTGTATATAGTGGGATATGTGCAGCAAGTCCCATTTTTCCACAATATCCATCATCCCTCATCCTACCCAGCCACTGTTAACATAGGGTATATATGAAGCCCGATATCTCAAGTTCCAAAATTATTTGGGATATACGACTTATTGGGTTTTATTAGGGACACCTTAGGCTACAATTTGTATATAGTGGGATATGTGCAGCAAGTCCCATTTTTCCACAATATCCATCATCCGTCATCCTACCCAGCCACTGTTAACATAAGGTATATATGACGCCCGATATCTCCAGTTCCAAAATTATTTGGGATATACGACTTATTGGGTTTTATTAGGGACACCTTAGGCTACAATTTGTATATAGTGGGATATGTGCAGCAAGTCCCATTTTTCCACAATATCCATCATCCGTCATCCTACCCAGCCACTGTTAACATAAGGTATATATCAAGCCCGATATCTCAAGTTCCAAAACTATTTGGGATATACGACTTATTGGGTTTTATTAGGGACACTTTAGGCTACAATTTGTATATAGTGGGATATGTGCAGCAAGTCCCATTTTTCCACAATATCCATCATCCGTCATCCTACCCAGCCACTGTTAACATAGGCTATATTTGAAGCCCGATATCTCAAGTTCCAAAATTATTTGGGATATACGACTTATTGCGTTTAATTGGGGACACCTTAGACTACAATTTGTATATAGTGGGATATGTGCAGCAAGTCCCATTTTTCCACAATATCCATCATCCCTCATCCTACCCAGCCACTGTTAACATAAGGTATATATGAAGCCCGATATCTCAAGTTCCAAAATTATTTGGGATATACGACTTATTGGGTTTTATTAGGGACACCTTAGGCTACAATTTGTATATAGTGGGATATGTGCAGCAAGTCCCATTTTTCCACAATATCCATCATCCGTCATCCTACCCAGCCACTGTTAACATAAGGTATATATGACGCACGATATCTCCAGTTCCAAAATTATTTGGGATATACGACTTATTGGGTTTTATTAGGGACACCTTAGGCTACAATTTGTATATAGTGGGATATGTGCAGCAAGTCCCATTTTTCCACAATATCCATCATCCGTCATCCTACCCAGCCACTGTTAACATAGGGTATATATGACGCCCGATATCTCAAGTTCCAAAATTATTTGGGATATACGACTTATTGGGTTTTATTAGGGACACTTTAGGCTACAATTTGTATATAGTGGGATATGTGCAGCAAGTCCCATTTTTCCACAATATCCATCATCCGTCATCCTACCCAGCCACTGTTAACATAGGGTATATATGACGCCCGATATCTCAAGTTCCAAAATTATTTGGGATATACGACTTATTGGGTTTTATTAGGGACACTTTAGGCTACAATTTGTATATAGTGGTATATGTGCAGCAAGTCCCATTTTTCCACAATATCCATCATCCGTCATCCTACCCAGCCACTGTTAACATAGGGTATATATGACGACCGATATCTCAAGTTCCAAAATTATTTGGGATATACGACTTATTGGGTTTTATTAGGGACACTTTAGGCTACAATTTGTATATAGTGGGATATGTGCAGCAAGTCCCATTTTTCCACAATATCCATCATCCGTCATCCTACCCAGCCACTGTTAACATAGGGTATATATGACGCCCGATATCTCCAGTTCCAAAATTATTTGGGATATACGACTTATTGGGTTTTATTAGGGACACCTTAGGCTACAATTTGTATATAGTGGGATATGTGCAGCAAGTCCCATTTTTCCACAATATCGATCATCCGTCATCCTACCCAGCCACTGTTAACATAGGGTATATATGACGCCCGATATCTCAAGTTCCAAAATTATTTGGGATATACGAGTTATTGGGTTTTATTAGGGACACCTTAGGCTACAATTCGTATATAGTGGGATATGTGCAGCAAGTCCCATTTTTCCACAATATCCATCATCCGTCATCCTACCCAGCCACTGTTAACATAGGGTATATATGACGCCCGATATCTCCAGTTCCAAAATTATTTGGGATATACGACTTATTGGGCTTTATTAGGGACACCTTAGGCTACAATTTGTATATAGTGGGATATGTGCAGCAAGTCCCATTTTTCCACAATATCCATCATCCGTCATCCTACCCAGCCACTGTTAACATAGGGTATATATCAAGCCCGATATCTCAAGTTCCAAAATTATTTGGGATATACGACTTATTGGGTTTTATTAGGGACACCTTAGGCTACAATTTGTATATAGTGGGATATGTGCAGCAAGTCCCATTTTTCCACAATATCCATCATCCGTCATCCTACCCAGCCACTGTTAACATAGGCTATATTTGAAGCCCGATATCTCAAGTTCCAAAATTATTTGGGATATACGACTTATTGGGTTTTATTAGGGACACCTTAGGCTACAATTTGTATATAGTGGGATATGTGCAGCAAGTCCCATTTTTCCACAATATCCATCATCCGTCATCCTACCCAGCCACTGTTAACATAGGCTATATTTGAAGCCCGATATCTCAAGTTCCAAAATTATTTGGGATATACGACTTATTGGGTTTTATTAGGGGTACCTTAGGCTACAATTTGTATATAGTGGGATATCTGCAGCAAGTCCCATTTTTCCACAGTATCCATCATCCGTCATCCTACCCAGCCACTGTTAACATAGGGTATATATCAAGCCCGATATCTCAAGTTCCAAAATTATTTGGGATATACGACTTATTGGGTTTTATTAGGGACACCTTAGACTACAATTTGTATATAGTGGGATATGTGCAGCAAGTCCGATTTTTCCACAATATCCATCATCCCTCATCCTACCCAGACACTGTTAACATAGGCTATATTTGAAGCCCGATATCTCAAGTTCCAAAATTATTTGGGATATACGACTTATTGGGTTTTATTAGGGACACCTTAGACTACAATTTGTATATAGTGGGATATGTGCAGCAAGTCCGATTTTTCCACAATATCCATCATCCCTCATCCTACCCAGACACTGTTAACATAGGCTATATTTGAAGCCCGATATCTCAAGTTCCAAAATTATTTGGGATATACGACTTATTGGGTTTTATTAGGGGTACCTTAGGCTACAATTTGTATATAGTGGGATATGTGCAGCAAGTCCCATTTTTTCACAATATCCATCATCCCTCATCCTACCCAGCCACTGTTAACATAGGGTATATATGAAGCCCGATATCTCAAGTTCCAAAATTATTTGGGATATACGACTTATTGGGTTTTATTAGGGACACCTTAGGCTACAATTTGTATATAGTGGGATATGTGCAGCAAGTCCCATTTTTCCACAATATCCATCATCCGTCATCCTACCCAGCCACTGTTAACATAGGGTATATATCAAGCCCGATATCTCAAGTTCCAAAACTATTTGGGATATACGACTTATTGGGTTTTATTAGGGACACCTTAGACTACAATTTGTATATAGTGGGATATGTGCAGCAAGTCCGATTTTTCCACAATATCCATCATCCCTCATCCTACCCAGCCACTGTTAACATAGGGTATATATGAAGCCCGATATCTCAAGTTCCAAAATTATTTGGGATATACGACTTATTGGGTTTTATTAGGGACACCTTAGGCTACAATTTGTATATAGTGGGATATGTGCAGCAAGTCCCATTTTTCCACAATATCCATCATCCGTCATCCTACCCAGCCACTGTTAACATAGGGTATATATCAAGCCCGATATCTCAAGTTCCAAAACTATTTGGGATATACGACTTATTGGGTTTTATTAGGGGTACCTTAGGCTACAATTTGTATATAGTGGGATATGTGCAGCAAGTCCCATTTTTCCACAATATCCATCATCCCTCATCCTACCCAGCCACTGTTAACATAGGGTATATATGAAGCCCGATATCTCAAGTTCCAAAATTATTTGGGATATACGACTTATTGGGTTTTATTAGGGACACCTTAGACTACAATTTGTATATAGTGGGATATGTGCAGCAAGTCCGATTTTTCCACAATATCCATCATCCCTCATCCTACCCAGACACTGTTAACATAGGCTATATTTGAAGCCCGATATCTCAAGTTCCAAAATTATTTGGGATATACGACTTATTGGGTTTTATTAGGGACACCTTAGGCTACAATTTGTATATAGTGGGATATGTGCAGCAAGTCCCATTTTTCCACAATATCCATCATCCGTCATCCTACCCAGCCACTGTTAACATAGTCTATATTTGAAGCCCGATATCTCAAGTTCCAAAATTATTTGGGATATACGACTTATTGGGTTTTATTAGGGACACCTTAGGCTACAATTTGTATATAGTGGGATATGTGCAGCAAGTCCCATTTTTCCACAATATCCATCATCCGTCATCCTACCCAGCCACTGTTAACATAGGCTATATTTGAAGCCCGATATCTCAAGTTCCAAAATTATTTGGGATATACGACTTATTGGGTTTTATTAGGGGTACCTTAGGCTACAATTTGTATATAGTGGGATATCTGCAGCAAGTCCCATTTTTCCACAGTATCCATCATCCGTCATCCTACCCAGCCACTGTTAACATAGGGTATATATGAAGCCCGATATCTCAAGTTCCAAAATTATTTGGGATATACGACTTATTGGGTTTTATTAGGGACACCTTAGACTACAATTTGTATATAGTGGGATATGTGCAGCAAGTCCGATTTTTCCACAATATCCATCATCCCTCATCCTACCCAGACACTGTTAACATAGGCTATATTTGAAGCCCGATATCTCAAGTTCCAAAATTATTTGGGATATACGACTTATTGGGTTTTATTAGGGGTACCTTAGGCTACAATTTGTATATAGTGGGATATGTGCAGCAAGTCCCATTTTCCCACAATATCCATCATCCCTCATCCTACCCAGCCACTGTTAACATAGGGTATATATGACGCCCGATATCTCCAGTTCCAAAATTATTTGGGATATACGACTTATTGGGTTTTATTAGGGACACCTTAGGCTACAATTTGTATATAGTGGGATATGTGCAGCAAGTCCCATTTTTCCACAATATCCATCATCCGTCATCCTACCCAGCCACTGTTAACATAGGCTATATTTGAAGCCCGATATCTCAAGTTCCAAAATTATTTGGGATATACGACTTATTGCGTTTAATTGGGGACACCTTAGACTACAATTTGTATATAGTGGGATATGTGCAGCAAGTCCCATTTTTCCACAATATCCATCATCCCTCATCCTACCCAGCCACTGTTAACATAGGGTATATATGAAGCCCGATATCTCAAGTTCCAAAATTATTTGGGATATACGACTTATTGGGTTTTATTAGGGACACCTTAGGCTACAATTTGTATATAGTGGGATATGTGCAGCAAGTCCCATTTTTCCACAATATCCATCATCCGTCATCCTACCCAGCCACTGTTAACATAGGCTATATTTGAAGCCCGATATCTCAAGTTCCAAAATTATTTGGGATATACGACTTATTGCGTTTAATTGGGGACACCTTAGACTACAATTTGTATATAGTGGGATATGTGCAGCAAGTCCCATTTTTCCACAATATCCATCATCCCTCATCCTACCCAGCCACTGTTAACATAGGGTATATATGAAGCCCGATATCTCAAGTTCCAAAATTATTTGGGATATACGACTTATTGGGTTTTATTAGGGACACCTTAGGCTACAATTTGTATATAGTGGGATATGTGCAGCAAGTCCCATTTTTCCACAATATCCATCATCCGTCATCCTACCCAGCCACTGTTAACATAAGGTATATATGACGCACGATATCTCCAGTTCCAAAATTATTTGGGATATACGACTTATTGGGTTTTATTAGGGACACCTTAGGCTACAATTTGTATATAGTGGGATATGTGCAGCAAGTCCCATTTTTCCACAATATCCATCATCCGTCATCCTACCCAGCCACTGTTAACATAGGGTATATATGACGCCCGATATCTCAAGTTCCAAAATTATTTGGGATATACGACTTATTGGGTTTTATTAGGGACACTTTAGGCTACAATTTGTATATAGTGGGATATGTGCAGCAAGTCCCATTTTTCCACAATATCCATCATCCGTCATCCTACCCAGCCACTGTTAACATAGGGTATATATGACGCCCGATATCTCAAGTTCCAAAATTATTTGGGATATACGACTTATTGGGTTTTATTAGGGACACCTTAGGCTACAATTTGTATATAGTGGTATATGTGCAGCAAGTCCCATTTTTCCACAATATCCATCATCCGTCATCCTACCCAGCCACTGTTAACATAGGGTATATATGACGACCGATATCTCAAGTTCCAAAATTATTTGGGATATACGACTTATTGGGTTTTATTAGGGACACTTTAGGCTACAATTTGTATATAGTGGGATATGTGCAGCATGTCCCATTTGCCCACAATATCGATAATCCTACCTTGACTATTTTCTGTTAACCACTTAACATTGCTCTGTTAGCTTTAACATTACCTCTGTTAAAATTTTTGGTTTTTGTCTTTGCTAGTTAAATTTGAATTTATCTTCACACACATCATACATACATATACTATTCGCTAATACAAACATTAATTCAAGATTATCGTCTACATACCACAAACTTGGTGGAGGGGCGGACAGATCGGGAAAATTTTTTCGTGACAATTAGTTCGCGATCTCTGAACTTTTGCTAGAAAACTGTTGACAGGCTTTCCTCGAAAGAATGCCAGAAAGATCGGAAAGCGCTTTTAGCGGTCTCTGAAACTATAAAATAATTACAAGTGTATATAAATGGTTAAATTGTATATTCGGAGGAGGCCCACCTTAGGTCCATTTCATAAGAATTTTATTGCCATTCAATATTCTCTAAATTGGGAATCATTTAAACACAACGTACTCAGCAAGTCACCGTAGTCTAGTAGGTAGTGTGATGGCTTATTAGACGTGAGGCGACAGGTCTAAACTCAGGTCAGACATTAGGGCAGATTTTTGGCAAAAATCTGTCTTTTGGAGTCGCTTATAAACTGTAGGTCTCGCCACTCATGTAGAAAATTAACACGCACAACTTAAGTGCTGTGAGAAACTAAGTACCAAGCCTGACTGAAGGGTTGTAGTTACCAATTATGAATGTATTCAGCAGCTTAATTTTTAGAGCATCACTTTACCATGCATCCAGGCATAGAAATAGGTGGTGAAGCCGTATCTAACAACCCAAGCCGCCATATCTTTCAGTTCAGAATGTATTCATAGTCTTAAAACACAAGACCACATGAGAGAATCATGAATTTAATTTCGTGATTTCATTTTATTTCCTTCGTAAATATTTCGTAGTTTACTTTCTAAAATCCATAATAATCAGTTCTCGCTTCTATTGAGAACCAACTTTAAAAAATTTTTTTTTTTTTTTTTTTTTTTTTTTTTTTTTTTTTTTTCGGAAACTACATGAGCTTGTTGTTGTGTTATGTCCTTCATTCGTTTACTTCGTTAACAAAACATCCCAAATTTTGCACTACACTTTGTACTTTACTTGGTAATTATGCAACATGCTGCTGCTGCTGCTGCGATTGCTTGCATCATGCTGGGCTTGCGTGCAAATGTAATGCGATTGTGATAAAAAATGTTCCTTTTTTCTTTTAATGCCTTTAAATGGAGAAACAACAACAACAACAATAACAAGTATTGTCAAGTATACATACATATAATTTATATGCCACAGCAACAACAATAAATTGTTGGAGTGAGAGACTACTTGACCGACATAACGGTACCAAGTTTAAATTTTAACTGACATTTTCGAGGAGTTTTGTTTTATTGCATGCAGCTTTCCTGTTTTCAAAAAAAAAAAAAAAAAAAAAAAAAAAAAAAAAAAAAAAAAAAAAAACGTGGCAGCGCGGTACCTTGAATATTAAAAAGAAACTTTATGTGCGCATTGCGTGTAGGCGCGTTTGTACCTTTTCCTTCATAAGATTCAGGTTTTTAAAAAGGAGGGAGGGGAGGATAGCGGAAAAAATTTATATCATAAGGAGAGTTTGTAGTCATTTTTTTATTCGACTATTTAATGCCCTACACCATGTTTACTGTGAAACGAATCGACATGGCCATAAAACTTAAGGAAGCCGCATTACGGAGTTAAACTGATCTCAATGAAATTGCTTGAATTTAATCGATTACTCTTTCAAATTGTATATAACAACGGAAATCCGGGTTAAAGCAGTGATTAAATTTATTTCAATTTGAATAATTTTTTTTTAAATTTAATCACTTATTCGGAACTCGTTTATTCGTAAATGAATTTCTGTGAAATTTGTCCCAGTACCACACGATTTTTTTATACGATTAATTTGATCGATTAGTTGGTAAAACTTTGTCGAAAGTAACAAACCGTTCAACACCATCGGAAGGTGGTTGTAAAGTGATTACTTGCTCTTCACGGGAATGACTTGAACGACTTCTACAAAAGCGCGTTGGATGGTTTTAAACGAAGAAATAAATTTTTTGTGTTTGCAGCAGAGTATCACATGTGTGGACCAGTATAGCCTATACTGGCAGACTAAGATTTCAATTCACCCCTTAACTGATCAATGCAACCTGTATGACAGTGCAAATTTTGCTTTCCCATACATACATGCATGCATACATAATTGGTCATTACAACCTTTCTGTCCGGATTACAACCTAGCTTCTCATACCACTTATGTTGTGCGCGTTAATTTTATACCTAAGTGGTGGAACGTACAGTTTAAAGTCGACTCCGATGAAAAGATTTTGTTTGAGAGTTTTTGTCAGAAATCTGTTAAGAGGAAGTCGCCGCAGAAATATTTTTTTCATTTTTTGTTTTGTTGTCTGACCTGGCTTCCCTATGCGTTATAAAAATTCTTTGCGTTTCCGAGTATTTAAGAATTCACTAGCAAATGCCCAGTACCCATGTGTGAAAAGCGGAGGAATATAAAAGCAGTTAGGAAACCGTGAAGTCCTCGCAGTCTAGTAGGTAGTGTGTTGGCTTATTAGACGTAAAGCCCGGGTTCGTATCCCAGGTCGGACATCAAAACGAAATATGAAAAAAAAAAAATATTTCTTCGGTGACTTCCTCTCAGCAGGTTTCTGGCAAAACCTCTTGAGAGTAAATAAAATTGCCATGAAAAAGTTTCTCAAAAAAATTCTGTCTTTCGGAGTCGACTTTAAACTGAAGGCCCCGCCACTCATGTATAAAATTAACACATACGGCATTAGTGGTGTGAAAAACTAGGACGTTGTACAATGGGTCAATTCGACCTCCGGGTACTGTACTTGTCTTAATTGACAAGTACACGTCCTCAAACCTAACCTATATACTCTCAGAGAGTTTTTGCCAGAAATCTGCTGAAATCGGCGAAGAAATATTTTTTCATGTGTCGTTTTGTCGGAGATGTCTGACCTGGCTACCCTTTGCGTTACAAAAAAATCTCTGCGTTACCGAGAATGCCTGTACCCATGTGTGAAAAGCGAAAGAACATAAAAGCAGTTAGGAAACCGTTTATGCCACGAAGTAACATCAGGACGGGAGTGTGGTAGATGAAGCAGGTAGTTTTAGGCTGTAAAAATATGACGAACTTGATAACATCGAAGAGCTAAGCAAATTTTTCACAATCTATTCTAAAAAAAAAAAAAGAAAAAAATACAACAAAAGCATGATGAGTGTTGAGAAATGAAATTTCTTATTCGCTGCCTTCACTCTAGCCGTCTTACAAGTATCAGCATAAACCAAGTAGGCACTTATCGCTCAAAGTGTAGCTGAGATACGATATGTAAAGCTTGCACTTTTTTTTGTGGAATTTATCTCAGAAACTCTTAAAATTGTTTCATTTCAACCGCGTTAAAATGATTGCAATCGAAATCTTTTTAGACATTTCAACACACTTTTAAAGGGTTGACTGTTAGTTTGCTAGCTCTTGTCACAATATTGTTAACCATGTATCTTGTAATTGATTTCGCAAAATAATCAAGCACAAAACACATTCCAAAGCTCTAAATCATGCAAGAAATCAAAGACCACGGGAAGGCAATGAATAGAGAAGTGAAATATTTATCTCTTGTCTAAGAATGTGAACAACACCAAGACAAAATTTTTTGTTAAAAGATAAGGGAAAAGTGGGGGAGGGAGGGATTCGAAAAGGAGAAAAGAAGTTCTTTGGTTAGTTGATTGCTCTGGTATTTTAGTTTTGGTTACAAATTTCAAAACAAAAATGAAGGCATGCCATTGCCCACAGCCATGAATCATGAACGTACGAGAGCAAACTAAACGCGTGTGTCTTGACTTTAAGCCACTGAGTGCAATTCAATTTGAAATTCACACGTTTTGTAAGACAAGAGAAAATAAACAAATCAGGGTTTTTGTTTTGAATTATTTTCTCTGATTCATATCGCCATAATGTTTGTTTGTTATGAAAAAAATAAATTTCATTCAGTTTTGTTTTCAGGTTTTTTTTCTTCGTTTTCTTTTCATTTAAGCGCGCCATCCATAGTATGTGGTACTACGTTATGTATGACATGCTATTAATTCATGTACGTTTTGCTACCCATTTCACATGCTTGTTCGAACATGAGGTTTGAACATCAGACAGACAGACAGCCAGCCCCAGTCATCGCATCGCGTTTATGTGATGATTCATTGAGAAATCTAAATCAGAAATTTTATATTGCGATCACAGGTTGCCGTTGTCAAAACAACAAAAAATACAGAGGAAAAGAGAAAAAGAAACGAGCAACGAAACCCTCCGTAATCGTAAACGAAAAATAGATACTAACTACAGGCATTTATTACAGTGGGAAAGTCCAGTTATCATCTACTAAGTCATCCATCCATTCATTATTTTGCTCCTCCAATTGCAGTATGTAAAGTAAACGTAAACAATGCATGAATTTGTAGATTGAAATGTAAAACGTCAGGCAATTAACGTTCATTTAATAATTAATTATGAATCATGAGATGAAAATAAATTGAATAAATTCCCAGCTTCGTTAAATGGCTGGAGGCCTATTTAATGAATTAAATAAGCATTTAAAAATAAATCAAAAAAGAAGTGTATGTAGTAGTAAATAGGGCGGTAAAAATTAGTAAAGTAAAGTAAAATTGCCTACCTTTTCTCACACCCTTAAATAGAAAATTAATTTTCAATTGAACTTACCTAAAAAAGGAAGAAAAAAAAGAAACAAAAACACAAATTAATTAATAAAAAAATCTTTAATTAATCAAAATAAATAGTAATTGATTGCATAAATCTAATAACAAAACTTTTTAATTCTTCCAGATCCCCTAGACATCTATTCAATGAAGAAAGTCATCTTCATTCAGCTAAAAGAAAGAAAGTTTTCTTTTTTGATAGTGCTTAGAGTGACCTAGATATTAGCTATCATGCTACTAAAATTGCTAAATAGCAGTGCATATTTGCACAAACCACTCATTAAATCGTCATCACAAATTAAATCGTCATCACAAATCAAATCGTCATCACAAATCAAATCGTCATCACAATTCATCAAAGATAAATTTTCAACATCAAACCGGTAAGTCGCGAAGCTTTCTTTCATTTAATTTTTTTTATTATACACTTAAGAATTCCACACTATTTTTCAAAGATTTTAAAGAATTTTGTATAATTTTGCATGACATGTATATTATTATTCCCGCCAATTGTCATACAAAAGGGTGGGCCATTTAAAAGTTTGAATTTAAAAATGCAATAAAACAGAAACGGCTTGAAATTTTGCCAAATTTTTTTTTTTGTTGTGGAATACAATTGTTCCGTTTAGAAATGGAATATTATTCCATTGTTATGACTGTAATAGAAGTCGCCGTAGTCTGATAGGTAGTATGTTGGCTTATTAGACGTAAAGCCAGGGTTCGAGCCCCAGGCCGGACATCAAAGACAAAATACAAAAAGTATTTCTTCGGCGACTTCCTCTCAACAGATTTCTGGCAAAATCTCTGTAGAGTAAATAAAATTGCCATGAAAAAGTTTCTCAAAAAAATCTGTCTTTTGGAGACGACTTTAAACTGTAGGTTCCACCACTCATGTACGTATAAAAATTAACACACACAATATAAGTGGTGTGAGAAACTAGAACGTTGTACAATGGGTCAATTCGACCTCCGGGTACTGTACTTGTCTTAATTGACGAGTACACGTCCTCTAACCTAACCTAATCTATTTTTTTCTGTTGTGAAGTACAATTGTTCCGTTTAGAAATGGAAAATTATTTCATTGATATGACTGTCACGATTGGCCTCCCAATACGTCATTCCATCGGACCAATTTTCGTGCACTCTTTGAGTGTTGGGGTCATATCTCGGCAATGGCCTTCAAATGCTCAATTGTCTTCGGTTTGTCCGCATAACACTTTTCTTTAACGGCGCTCCACAGAAAATAGTTCAACGGTTCAAATTACAGCTTCTTGCCGGCCAATTGATATCACCATTTCAGCAAATTAAACGGCCACCGAACGTTTGACGCAATAAATCGATTGTGGCATGGAATGTGTGGCAAGTTGCACCACCCTGCTGAAAGCAAAGATCATTCCCATCAATACCATGAAGAAATCGATTATCATGATGCAATAAGTGTCTCCATTCACAGTAATGTTTCCGCCGTTCTCATTTTCAAAGAAAAATGGGCCAATCATGCCTCCGCTTCACAAGCCGCACCAAACAGTCACTCGTAATGGGTGCATTGGCTGCTGTAAGGCCACGTGTATGCTTTCTGAGACCCAAATACGGCAATTTTGCTTATTAACGTACCAAACAAGATAAAAAATCTTCGTCCCAAAAGATAATTTTTTTTTTTGGCAAAATCGACATCATCGAGCAGTTTTTCGTTGACCCATCTAGTAAAGCGTAAATGAAGGGGATGGTCATCCGATTTCTTTGTATGGAATCATACCGAGATCTTTTCGCAAAATTCAACGTAAAGTGGTGCGTGAAATGTTCAACTCCTGAGAACGATGACGAGTTTATATGTATATTGATGGATGCTCATGCACATTCTCAGCCAAAGCTTCGATATTTTCGGGTGTACGCATTGTACGCGCTCTCTCACGTCTTGGCGCATCAACAATGAAACCAGTTTCACGAACTTTAGCAATAATCTTGATTATACCGCGCACTGTTGGTCCTTCTCTGCGATCAAATTTTTACCGACATTTTCGTGTAATTTTTGGTCAATTGTCCAGTGCTTATCAAGTCACCGTAGTCTAGTAGGTAGTGTGTTGGCTTATAAGACATAAAGCCCGGATTCGTATCCCAGGTCAGACATCAAGGCAAAATAAAAAAATATTTCTTCGGCGACTTCCTCTCAGTATATTTCTCATAAAAACTCTGAGAGTAAATAAAAAATTGCCATGAAAAGTTTCTCAAAAATCTGTCGTTCGGAGTCGACTTTAAACTGTAGATCCCGCCACTCATGTATAAAATTAACACACACAACGCAAGTTGTGTGAGAAACTAGGTCGTAATCCTGACTGAAGGATTGTAATGACCAATTATGTATGTACATACATATGTATGTCCTGTGGTTTTGAAATAAATTTCCAATAAGTCGCAACGTCGCTTAAGCGTAAATCAATTCATTATTTTCAGTGGGGATAATAAACCAAATTTTGTGACAGAATGAAATGACAAAAGTATTGTCAGATTCAAAATAAGCGATGTTTCAAATTTAAACCGATAGATGGCTTACCCGATATAAACAAAACCAGTGACAAAACAAGATGCAAGCTATGCTTCAACGCTTTTCTTTATTTATCTCAACAATTTCTATTTTTAAATTAGCAGGGCATTTCTTCTTCCTTTAAATCCTTGAAATTTATGAAATTTACTTTGTTTCGAAAGGCTCTAATCACACGAGAACAATTGTGCTGGCGTAAAATAAGAGTTTATAGGCAAGAGAGGTGAAGAGAATGGTTTTTCGGTGTCGTAAAGTTTCAACCAGCTATAACCCCGCATTACCAGCACAAAACTATTCCATGCACATTTTTAAAAATCAAGTGAATGCAAAAACACTAATATATACAAAGCTGTGTATACGTATACATTTCATGCCAAACTAATATTCATCCCGTGTGATTTGAAAAGAACAAAAATTGTTCTCGTGTGATTAGAGCCAAATACAACAAACGTTCGCACATTACTCCTTATACGTTTTTTTTTTTCTTTTTCGTTTTTGAAATCATAATTTTTGGATTTAAATCGCGCCCCTAATAATACAAACGATATTAAAATTGTGCTACTAAAAATTGTTCTCGTGTGCTTAGAGCCAAATACAACAAACGGTTGGTCATTACTCCTTATACGTTTCTTTTTCGTTTTTGAAATCATAATTTTTGGATTTAAATCGCGCCCCTAATAATACAAACGATATTAAAATTGTGCGACTATAAATTGTACTCGTGTGCTTAGAGCCAAATACAACAAACGGTCGGCCATTACTCCTTATACGTTTTTTTCTTTTTCGTTTTTGAAATCATAATTTTTGGATTTAAATCGCGCCCCTAATAATACAAACGATATTAATGATGTAAATAAATTTCAATTTTATTTACTTAAGCAAATGAGAACAACAACAACAACAACCATCATATTTCTGTTGGCCTAATTAAAAGCAAAAAAAAAGGAAAAATTATTTTCGCTTTTGATTTTTAGCACATAAATTTAGAGAGAAACGCCTGTAAATGGTTTTACACATGGCAAACAAAGAAGGAAAAATGAAAAAAGAATAATCAAAAGCAATGATTTCTAAGAAATGCCAAAAAAACAACAACAAAAATATCGAAATAAATTTTTAAACAAAAAACCATCATGTGCGATTTATTTTAACGTTTCTGCTCGATTTAATTCATATGAAAACGGAATTTCAATTTTTTATTTTGCAGTTTTGTAAACAGAAATTCAAATTTGTATGCAAAAAAATCTGAAAAAAATATAAACAAAGATCAGCTAAAAATTTCAATAATTTTACTTGAAAAAAAAATTTTTTTTTTTATAAAAAAAAATACTGTTTCGGAACCACTGTCTAAATGCTGTTTAATGACTATTTACCACCATCACTCATATTGTGTCATTTTTAAAACTGAAAAAAAAAATACACAAAAAACCCTCAAAATCTGTTTAAATTCAAGAATTTGAATCATCATCACCCAACCAACCATACATCCATTTTTACCCTCACCTTCTTTTTTAAAGTTCAGTGACCAACCATAATGAATCTTTCATTATGAAAAATTATTAATTTGAAAATAATTTCAAAACTTTTTTTTTTTTTTTTAATTCTCTTCTACAATATTTTCGTTTAATTTTTTTTTGGTGGACGAACAACAATGCACAGATTATTTAAATCATTTATAATAATTATTTAAACAAAAAAATTTCTAATACTTTTCAATTGTATTTTTTCAACAAGTCTTTTAAAAAAAATTATTTTCTTTCGGTTCACATCATACATACATGTGTGGGTTCTAATTATACTCAGTTTTGGTCGACTAGCCAAACAGAACTATAATGTCCTTGACATTGTTTTTGAATAATAAAAATTTTTAAAAAGTAAAGGGTCCGCCAAATAACATTTTTTTTTTTTTTTGAAAATACTTTAAAAAAAACTACTGAATATTTTCTCAAATTTCTTTTTTTATTTGAAAGTACAATCCTTCCGGTTAATAATGGAAAATAATTTCATTCAAATGGCTACCTCGGCTGGCCATGCAGTAGCCTACACGATCGGTCCAATTTTTAAGCACATTATCGATTGTGTGCAGCACCAATGGCTTCACGAATATTGTCCTTTAAAGCGTCAATTGTCCCTGGCTTTTCGGCGTAACACTTATCTTTGACGGCACCCTACAAATAATAGTCCAACGGTGTCAAATCGCAGCTCCGAGGTGGCCAAACGACATCAGCTCTGCGGCTGATAATGCGATCTTCAAAAACAGGGCGCAAAACATCGAGTGTAGCTTCGGCTGTGTGGCACGTAGCGTCGTCCTGTTGAAACCAAATGTTGCCAATATCCTCCTCTTCAATTTTTATGAACAAAAATTCGTTCAACATTGCCCGATAACGATCGCCATTGACTGTAACGGCCACTCCTTGCTCATTTTCGAAGTAAAATGGCCCAATTATGCCTCTGGACCAAAATCCGAACCAAACAGTGACTCGTTTTGGGTGCGTCAGCTTTTCAATGTATGCGTGTGGGTTTTCTGTGCCCCCAAATGCGACAATTTTGCTTGTTTACATACCCGCCAAGATCAAAATGAGCTTCATCTGAAAAGATGATTTTTTCTTGCCAAAATCGGCATCTTCTGGTGTAGGCTATTGCATGGCCAGCCGAGGCAGCAATTTGAATGAAATTATTTTCCATTATTAACCGGAAGGATTGTACTTTCAAATAAAAAAAGAAATTTGAGAAAATATACAGTAGTTTTTTTAATGCATTTTCAAAAAAAAAAACAGTTATTTGGCGGACCCTTTACCAAAAATAAAATAGACGATGCAGTAGGCACCTCTGCCTCTTAATCTTTCACATAGTGCCGGGCATATTCGCAATAGGTAAGGAACAGTCTCATCCTTCATCTTCATCCTTCTCCTCTTCATAGCCGCAGCTTCTACAGAAATAATTTGCGAGGTACAAATGCGCCTCGCATGCGTACTCATAATGCAAGGCCCCGTCACGACTCCGACAACTACACTGAGCATATTTCTTTGGAGTTTAAGCAGCCTTGCAGTGCGACATTCAGCCTTGCCCAGGCCTTGGCGTATCCGTAATTATAGAGTTACGTGAAAATTGTAGGGTAGACAGCCTTTGAACCCCATCCACCGCTAATCAAGGCATATTTGCTTTCCGTTCCTTATCTACCATATTCCAACTTGTATCTCTCGTTATGTTGAAGCAATGCTGTTAATAAACAGTGGATACTCTATAGAAGCCAGAGGTGATTTTTATAGATTTTAAAAGGGAAGTCGCCGTGGTCTAGTAGGTACTGTGGTGGCTTATTAGACGTAATTGTTCGATTCAAACCATCATCAAAACGAAAATATGAAAAAATATGTCTTCGGCGACTTTCTTTCTCAGCAGATTTCTGGCAAAAACTCTGAGAGTAAATAAAATTTGCAATGAAAAGTTTCTCAAAAAATCTAACGTTCAAAGTCGACTTTAAACTGTAGGTCCCACCACTCATGTATGTATAAAATTAACACACACGGCATAAGTGGTGTGAGAAACTAGGACGTCTTAATTGACAAGTGCACGTCCTCTAACTTAACCTAACCTGGTTCTCCAGTCTTTACGGACATCTAAGTGTTTTTAGTGTCTTCATATCATCACTATGGAGTATCGAATCTTAAAGCTTTCGTGACTCTTCCAACAGCTTGCTTTCTAATCAAGATTGAGAGCCATGGGACTTCTAAAGTCATCGTCATTGCATCGAATGTTAGCATTTGTCACAAACTAATGAACCAATTCATGTTAAAATTTAAAAACTAAAATTGAGTAAGATTTGCTAGACATTACAGAAACAAACAACGATCATCACACACGTTGAAATGTCTAACAAAATTGTAATTATTCCCTTTGCCCCTTTGTAGGGGTAAAACTTGTAATCCATTAATAGACCTTGCTGCCTCCATAGCCCTTAGAAAACCACAACAAATATGTACATAATGCTGCCTCTTGAGAAAAGTGTAGTTCTCAACGAGTAACGTCTATAAACAACCCGTTACATTTTGCTAGAGGACACTGCTTCTAGACAACAACAGATGGCAACGCTGTCGTCATAGCATTTGCTACAGCAGACCCAGTTACCAGATTAACTGAAATGCGCAATGAAATGAAAGTAAAGCAAGGAAGGAACAATATAAGATAATGGGGGGGGAGAAGCCTTGTTGTGTCCGTTCAACGTTGCTTAAAAGAAGAAAAATTCTGTCTTGACTTTAGCTTTGAAATCTAAGAGTAAAGTGTTCAAATTTATTACAGATTGGTCTTCCAGATTCTATCCAGAGGGCAAGAAATTACTTTTTATTGCTTAATACAATCCATGGAGTATCTAGAATGGACAGCAAAAGTCTTAGTACGGCAATATATTTTAGCAATTTCATGTATTTTAACCAACAATTTGTATAAAAATTTATAGTTTTTATATTTATTTTATTAACTTATTTCTGTTTTTGTTTGTTTCATAAAACAAGAGAAAAATAAGTAAAAGTTTCAAATGACTCCATAGGTACCCCCAAGGAGAACCCTGAGTAAATTTAAAATTCAAAGGCCGAATATATGAAAATGGTATCCCTTGCATTTAGTGAAATATCCCTTAAGGTCAACTACTCCATTTAACCCATTTGAAATTGAATAAACAAGTTTTGTTTAGTGTTCACTGGTGGCAACATGAGCAAGTTTTTTGGTTGACTTTTGTTGGAGGTTTGGCGATTACGTAACCGTTCTTTCAAATGATCTCCTAAATAGTCTCTTGAAGTCATATCGGGATTTTCTGCAAGAGTATTAAGCCTGTGGGTACTTTTTTTTGTCAAAATATATTGGAGTACTAAGACTTTTGCTGTCCACTGTATGTCTGTGTTATTATGGTCCCAAGCAGAGTAAATTGAATTAAAGTTTGTCAAAATACTTTTGTTGTCTAAAATTAGCCTCAAATGTTTTCATAATGCCGAAACCATATGCGCTCAACATTCTTCTCATTCGAGAGGGCACAGTTTAAAACCGTTTCTGGTAGATACATACACCCGTACATCATTGATCATTACAACCTTTTGGTCAGGATTATGACCTAGCTTCTCACACCACTTATGTTGTGTGTCTTCATTTTATACATGAGTGGCCGGACCGATTTTATATACTCTGAGTTTTTGCCATATGCTGAGAGGAACTCGCTGAAGAAATTTTTTTTTTCATTTGTCGTTTTGGAGATGTCTGACCTGGGGCTCCAACCTAGGTGTCACGTCTAATAAGACCACACACTACCACAAGAAGTCACCGTAGTCTAGTAGAAAGTGTGTTGGGTTATTAGACGTAAGGCCACGGCTCAACTCCCAAGTCAGACATCAAAAGAAAAATATGAAAATATTTCTTAGGCGACTTCCTCTCAGCAGATCTCTGGCAAAAGCTCTGGGAGTAAATAAAATTGCCATGAAAAGTTTCTCAAAAAATCTGTCGTTCGGAGTCGCCTTTAAACTGTAGATCCCGCCACTCATTTATGAAATTAACACACGCTCAATTAACACACGCAACACAGTGAGGAGCTAGGTCGAAATCTTGACTGAAGGGTTGTAATGACCAATTATGTATGTATGCATGAAGGTGATACCAACTAGACTACGGCAACTTCTTGCAGATGACTAAACCAGAAAGGCCGCAGACTTATCAAACATTTTCATGAGTTAGATTTTTTGTCAATTCGGTTCATTTTCAAAAGCTATGTTAGGTGGCATACGAACTCATTAAAAAATTGCTAAACTGTTCCTCCAAATATACCAAAATATCCATAAAACTGCATTAATTTTTTTAAGTACTCAAATACGTTTTAAGATTGAAAGTTTTTCACAAGAGGCAAATATTCCTAACGAACCGGAACTGTAATAAAACTTTGTTTAAAACTCCGTGAACCGTTAAAAACCAAATGTTAAGCACCTTAACGTGTTAAAAATAAGGTCCCAAATCGTGTCATTCATATTCAATTTTATTTCAAGGTTTCTTGTTTTTTTCACGTTCATGTTCCACAAAATATGTGCCATATGTGCCCTAAAACATTTGATTTTTGTATTTCCGAATTAAAAATCATTTTTAAAATTCTTTATAAAAACTTGTTAAAAATAAAACATGATGTTCTTTAGTTTATTATTCTTTTTTTTTTATTTTTTTTGTAAACATTATTGTTTAAATAAATTTGTTAACGGTAATATAATATTTATTTACATTAAAATAAATTGAAATTTTATTTGTTAATAAAATTCTCGACACATCTCATGATGGCGAATGACGATGACGATGTCAGTCATAATGATGATGGTGATGATAATATTTTTAACAAATAAATGCCTCGTATTTCGTTTTGTTTTTACCATTTTGTTTGTTTTATTATGTGTTTCAGTGTATTTTTTCGACAAAATTCCTCTTTTAGGGTGCTCTTTACTTATGTATGTACCTCCCCCCACTGTTTGTGTTAGACACAAGGTTGCTATTCAAAGTGTCAACAAAATTTCTGGTTCTTTTTGTGAATTTTTTTTTAAATTGAAAAAATATTAAAATTTTTATTGTTTGTTGGTATTCTGCACGCTACATTGTGTTAAGCGATAGCATTAGTTGTTCGGTAACGCAAGTGTTTTAGAAATAAAATGATACGATATATTGTGCTCCCAATGGAACTCATTTTAATACCAGACTTTCAAACATCAAAAATTGAATGAAGTCGCCGTAGTCTAGTAGGTAGTATGTTGGCTTATTAGACGTAAAGCCAGGGTTCGAGCCCCAGGCCAGACATCAAAATAAAATACAAAAAGTATTTCTTCGGCGACTTCCTCTCAGCAGATTTCTGGCAAAAACCCTCGAGAGTAAATAAAATTGTCATGAAAAAGTTTCTCAAAAATCTGTCGTTCGGAATCGAATTTAAACTGTAGGTCTCACCACTCATGTATAAACTTAACACACACAACATAAATGGTGTGAGAAACTGGGACATTGTACAATGGGTCAATTCGACCGCCGGGTACTGTACTTGTCTTAATTGACAAGTACACGTCCTCTAACCTAACCTAACCTAACATAAAAAAATGTGTTTTAAAGGATTGAAAGCTTTCACTCTGCGTATACTGTTCGGTGTACCATGCTATCTACAAAATATTAAAATCTATGGAAACCATTTTAGAAACGAGGCATGTTTAAAGGAGGGGTTTTCATTGGTATTCCTTTCAGAATATGAAAGAGTCTTTAATATGGTGAAAATATCCGACCATCGCGGTAGTCTAGTAGGTAGTTTGTTGGCTTATTTGACGTGAGGCCACGGTTCAAACCCCAGCTCAGACATCTCCAACTAAACGAAATATAAAAAATATATTTTGTCGGCGACTTCCTCTCAGCAGATTTCTGCCAAAAAATCTTATTATTCTGTAGTTGGGAATCGATTTTAAACTGTAGGCCCCGCCAGTCATGTAGAAAATTAACTGACCCAATATAAGTGATGTAAGAAACTAGGTCGTAATCCTGACAGAAGGGTTGTAGTGGCCAATTATTTATTTATCTGCCTGCCCCATTATTTTTTATCCAATTATTTTATATTGAAGGTAAAAAAAAGTTGATCTCTCGACTTTATTATCTCCAAAAAGAAAACAAACAAACAAATTAACGTAAGAATATAAGTTTCAGTATCAGTTTAAGCCCCCAGAATGTTATCATATCTTCTTTATGAGGGAATACTATTCGGCTTTAAATGTAGTCTATGTCTACCTTAGTCCTCACGATACGATCAGAATTACGACTCTTTAGAAAACTAATTTAGTACTCCTTCCATGCTTTAAATATTTATCAGAACTTTTATGTTCTTGTTCAAATACAAATTGATACGTTCAGAATCACACAGCAAAGTTAAACTGTTTTAGATTCCAGAGCTCTACAATGTCGGTGAGAACGAACTTTTTCGGAAAGTGTGTGTTTAATTCCAATAGAGACTTTCAAAGATTCTTATACTGATGAGTGAAGTAAGGCAGAGACAGAGAGTGAATGGAGGTTTTTACTAATTTGTGCTATGACTAGAAGAACTAGTGGAATCGATAGCATTTACTGTGAGAGTGTATGGCGTTGGCTAGAATGAGGCATACAATACATATACACATACAGCAGCTGATATGAAGAGTTGCGACGAATATTATGGCACCAAAGTGCCATCTAAACTAATCTAAGAAAGGACTCTAAGATAGGTCGCCGTAGTGTAGTACATAGTGTGTTAGACGTGAGGCCACGATATATACAAAAATACTTCTCCGGTATTTCCTCTCAGCAAACTTCTGACAAAAACTCTGAGAGTAAATAAAATTGCCATGAGAAAGTTTCTCAAAAATCTGTCGTTAGGAGTCGTCGACTTTAAACTGTAGGTCTCGCCACTCATGTAAAAAATTAATACACACAGCATAAGTGGTGTGAGAAGCTAGGTTGTAATCCTGCCTACAGGTTTGTAATGATCAATTATGTATGTATGTATGTATGCAACAAGAACCCGATTGTGCTGATCAAAATTTAAAGAACCCGAATGTTTCTTTCATTTTTAAAAATCCCGGCTCACTGGGTACGAACCAAATATTCTTAATATTGAGAGCATCTGCTTGGACTTGATAAATAAAATAGGCGGCTTAGCTTGGTTAGGAGCTTTACATGTATAAAATACAGCTCTAAACACTTGCAATGAGACTTATTTACTACAATAAGAATGAGACGTCAATATACTTTTTTTACTCAGCTCTGGTTAGCTCATAGCAGGCCTTAAGTGTATGCCGTTAGGTTAGGTATAGGTTCGGGCACGTGTAGTTGTCATTGGACCAAGTACAATACCGAAAGGTCAAACTAAGCCATTGTAAAAACGTCCTAGAGGAGAGAGAGGATAGTGAAGGAGATACGGAAATTGGAAAAGGAGAAGAAGTAGGAAAGGGAGCATAAAGAGTCGGAGGAAAAACACAACACAAACTCACAAGAGAACACGATTACAACCTTGAAGACCTCGCATTTCTCGACCAGCTCAACCTATTAATAAAATCTATGTAGTGCCTTAATGTCAACCTTCGGCAAAGAATCCAAACCCTCGAAGAAACCCCTTCCCAGGGTCCTCAACTTCCAGCTACTAAGGTTTGGACAGTTGCACAGGAGATGTTCGATAGTTTTCAACTCCTCCTTGTCACAACATACCCTGCAATATTCCGGCTGGGTTTTGTTCCAGATCTGTGTCTGCGACCTAATCTCGCAGTGTCCTATAACGAAATCAAATAAGTGTATGCCTTTAATGCACGGTAAGACCTATTGCGATAAGTGCTCCTCTGTGCAATGGATCTTTAGGTTCTTAAATTTCTCAAACGCGGATTTCATTCACTCTTTATAATATATTTGATTTAAAGAGACGATATATGGTCTCGGTCATTTGCAATATCGTTCGCAAAAACAAATTTTTTTTTCTGTAAGTACCTCCAAGTACTCCCAAGTACATAGAGGGTTAATACTATTGAAGATAGATTTTCATTTCTAAAGAGACAAAACAGATTGTGTTGTGTTTAATTTTAGACAAATAACATGAAATCACTATTTCACACGTAATAACACTATTTTGTTGTTGTTGTTGGTTGATTTGTTATTGAAATTAAAATTTTCTGAATTTTGTTAATTAATTTTCAAGTTTTTAATTATTTATTGTTGTTGCATTTGTTGTTATTGTTGTTGTTATTGCTTTAACAAAATGTAAACAAAAGCGTAAAATCGTGATTTTACGATTTTTTTTGTTTCCAAGTGTTGTAAACAAATCTTACCTTGACAGTGGATGATGTGGTAGTGGTGGTGGTAGAATCGGTATTAAATTTCATGGTGGACTTTTTCAAAGAGGAAACGCTGCACGTTAATTTCTCACGAGTTAAAATATCTTCAGTTCGGGTTGTGGCCAATACACGTATTGGTGAGTCTACCACATCCAAGGTAGCGGTAGAGAACTTTTTTACGGGTGTTGACAGTAAGGAGGGTGGTGACGACGAAGAAATATTTGTTGTAGACTTGTCAGCAATAGAAGTATTTATTAAAGGTGAACTAAAGGTATTTTTAAAGCTTTGAATTGGAACTAGTTTAACCGTTTCCACTGGATTTTCTACACGTGGTGGTAAAGCACTATTCGTACACAACGTTTTATTTGGTGTAGCAATAGAGAAAACGGTTTTCTCGTTTGGTATAACAGTTGTTTGGCCGTTTTCTGTTATTCCTTGTGTTTCCTTTTGAAACTCTTCTTTGTTTTCCGTTGGTTCTGGCAGAGAGTTTTCGCTGGTTTGCAATAATTTACTGTGGCGTGGTAATGAGGCAGACGGTTTATGCACTAAGACCTTTGCAGATTTGTTGTTCTCACTGTTGGTATCGGTTTCACGTGCTATACAGTTCAGCGATAAACGTCTTTGCCTAAAACGACGTTTCGATTCACGTTTCACTTTTTTTGAATTTGAATTTTCGTTGGATTCTTTATCTTTAATGGCCAAATTTGTTTTTGTGCACCACAAATTACTGACACGATTGCCCATAATAATTTTTAATTCACAAAAAATTTACAAAATTTTTCTGTAAAATTTCACAATTTTTGTTCTAAAAATTTTCATTAAAAATAACATGGATTTGGTTTAAAAAAAATTTTTTTTTTAATTATTTTATTAAGATTTCTCCTCTTTTTTCACGCACTTTTCTTTTCTTTTCTTTTCTTTTGTATTTTCAAATGGTTTCATTTACTTAAGGTTTATCGAAACCTTTAATTAATAAAAAATGTGTTGAAAAATTTATTTAAAAAACGAAAAAAACTAAAATTAAACGAAAAACATTAAAAAATACTACACACTTGGACTGAGTGACTGATTAACGTTAAACCGGCACGAGTCTCAATTCGTTTTAAACTGAATATTGGCTGTTCTTTTAAGAAGCGAGACAAAAAACAAAAACAAAAATATTAACAAACGCTACTGAGAAATACTGAAAACAAACATGAAATAACTCACTGACACACTGACAAAAAAAAAAATATTCGTATATTAAAAACAACACCAATAACAACTACCACATATAGTATCAAAATGACAAGAAATAATGAAATAAAACAACAACAAAAATAACAACAAAAATATTGCCAGCCCCACTACATATAAAAACAACAGAAAGACGAGTACGTACGAATGAGT
This sequence comes from Sarcophaga variegata, assembly GCA_932273835.1. Taxonomy (NCBI): domain Eukaryota; kingdom Metazoa; phylum Arthropoda; class Insecta; order Diptera; family Sarcophagidae; genus Sarcophaga; species Sarcophaga variegata. The sequence continues at coordinate 19,876,532 of OW026362.1, read as the reverse complement.
CAATGGACAACGACCATAAAGTGACCCTATCTACTATATGTAGAGATAACCTTTTCAGCACGTGAAAGGTAATAAAAAGTGGGGACACGAAAATTCGTACGGAGGAGTTGTTCGATAGTTTCCAATTCCTCCTCGTTGCAACATACCCTGCAATAGTCTGAGCTGAGATTTGTTCGAGAGTGGCCTTATCTAAGCTCACCAGCAAACCAGCTCTGTCTATAACAAGTCCAAGACACGTAGACACATAACATTCTGAACTGAACTCTTGAGATTTACAAAATTTTAAATTTCCCAAATTGATAGGAAGACAAAAAGCCTTACCTAATTGGAAGATCTTATATTGGATCCAACTAAACTTCACATCTTTGGTTGTAATGTAAAGTCCACTCTATTTTTGTTTATGGTTACGACGCAAAATATGAAACGCTGTCCCTCGGAATATACAAAAGATGCAAATCTTTATAAATCTAAGTCTAGTAGGTAGTGTGTTGATTTATTAGACGTAAAGCCACGGTTCAAACCCCAGGCCAGACATCAAAATGAAATATAAAAAAAATGTTTCTTCGGCGACTTCCTCTATCAGCAGATTTCTGGCAAAAACTCTGAGAGTAAATAAAATTGCCATGAAAAAGTTTCTCAAAAATCTGTCGTTCGTAGTCGACTATAAACTGTAGGCCTCGCCACTCATGTATTAAATATACACACACAACATAAGTGGTGTGAGAAACTAGACCGTAATCCTCACTGAAGGGTTGTAATGGCTAATTATGTATGTTTGTTATCTATGTATGTCTCTAAAGAAGTTAAAAAATTTAAGAGTTCAATCCCCCTCCAGAAGTCGCCGTAGTCTAGTAGGTAGTGTGTTGGCTTATTAGACATAAGTCCACGGTTCAAACCCCAGGCCAGACATCAAAACAAAATACAAAAAGTATTTCTACGGCGACTTCCTCTCAGCAGATTTCTGGCAAAAACTCTGAGAGTAAATAAAATTGCCATGAAAAAGTTTCTCAAAAATCTGTCATTCGGAGTCGACTATAAACTGTAGGCCCCGCCACTCATGTATAAAATGAACACACACAACATGAGTGGTGTGAGAAGCTAGGCCGTAATCCTGACTGAAGGATTGTAATGGCTAATTAGGTATGTTTGTTATGTATGTATGTCTCTACAGAAGTTAAAAAATTTTAGGGGCTTAATCCCCCTCCAAATAATATACATTCGGCAAACCCAGACCTACCCCATTGCAACAGAGAATACGCAATAACAAGTGTTGAAAAAAATAACACTCGATGGACAAAGTTGTTCACCTTCACAGTACCGCATTCCAGCGGAGTTAAACAATTTAAGGGCTTAATCCCCTTCCAAATAATATTTATTCGCTAAGCCCAGACCTACCCCATGGCAACAGAGAACAAGCGATATCAAGTGTTGAAAAAATAACACTCGATGAACAAAGTTGTTCACCTTCACAGTACCCCATTCCAGCGGAGTTAAACAATTTAAGAGCTTAATCCCCCTCCAAATAATCTTATTATTCGGTAAACCCAGACCTACCCCATGGCAACAGAGATCAAGCAATATCAAGTGTTGAAAAAATAACTCGATGGACAAAATTGTTCACCTTCACAGTACCGCATTCCAGCGGAATTAAGCAATTCAAGGGCTTAATCCCCCTCCAAATAATCTTTGTACGGTAAACCCAGATCTACCCCATTCCAACAGAGAACACGCGATACCAATTGTTGAAAAAAATAACACTCGATGGACAAAGTTGTTCACCTTCACCGTACCTCATTCCAGCGGAGTTAAAAAATTTAAGGGCTTAATCCCCCTCCAAATAATCTTATTCGGTAAGCCCAGACCCACCTCATCGCAACAGAGAATACACAATACCAAGTGTTGAAAAAATAACACTCAAAGCTGATCACCTTCCCATTACGTTTTTCGATCGGACAAATTTTCGTGCACTTTTTCGAGTGTGTGGGGTCGTATCTCGGCAATGGCATCACCATAGCTGGCAGATAAATAAAGCATCAAATCATAAAAAAAAAATCGTCAAAGACGTTTATAGAAATCGTCGGAAAAAATCGCCAGAAAAAATAAGTAAATAAATTGAAAGGTTTTTCAAAAAAAAATTATTTTTATTTTAGTAAAACATATAAAGTTAATTCAGTAAACATACATACATGTTTTATTGAAACACATTTAACAAAAAAATTAAACAAGACTTTAACGCTTTAATTATAAAAATTAACTTAATAAACAATTGTTTTATACAATATACATACAATACATATTTGTATGTTAATAACCTATAGGTACATAATTTAAATATATGTATGTACATATATTAGATGAAACCATTTTAATCAAATCAGGTGCAGGTTGCTAAATTTTAAATAATCTTTTTATACAAAATCGCTTTTAAGGAATTTGGTTTAATTTTAATTATCTTGGCTTAATAATCTCTACATTAGCTAAAGAATGTGATAATACTAATACTATGTTCAGATATGCACTTTTATTGAGTTAATATTAAGTGTTCAGACATAATAATATACAGCTGGTTGTTTCAACAACATTGTATTTATTTTGTTTTGTTGTTTTGTTTCTTTTTTTGTCGTTTTTTGTCGTTGTTGACATTTGAGTTCTCAAATATCAACAGAAAGTGTTCGGATAATTGTTATATGCGCACTGAACGTACTCATGACAGTGCTGCATTTTAAGTTTTACTCAATATTATAACAATTTGCGTATTTATTGCAATTTAGTTTAATTTAAATTATCTTGTCTTAATACTCTCTACATTATACTATGTTCAGACATGCACTTTTGTTGAGTCAATATTCGGTTTATTGAGTACAATTTTTAAGTGTTCAGATATAATAATATACGCAGTTCAGCCGTTTATTCAATATTCATTTGACAGCTGGTAAACATAACGGCTGGTAGTTTCAACAACATTGTTTTTGTTTTGTTCGTTGTTTTTTCTGTTTTGTATTTTTTTATATTTTCGTTGTTGACATTTGAGTTGCATTTCAAGTTTTAATCAATATTATAACAATTTATGAATTTATTGAGCAATAATTAATTGACATTTTATATGAAATATTGAGATCAATAATGCCGTTTATTGCGATTTACTCAATAAAAGTGCATGTCTGAACACAGTATTAGCTGAAGAATGTTCAGATATGCACTTTTATTGAGTCAATATTCGGTTTATTGAATACAATATTTTAAGTGTTCAGACATAATATACAGCCAGCTGATTGTTTCAACAACAGTGTTTTTATTTTGTTTTGTTGTTTTGTTTTTTCTTTTTTTGTTGTTGTTGTTGACATTTGAGTTGTCAAATATCAACAGAAAGTGTTCGGACAATTGTAATAAGAGCACTGAAAATACTTAATACTTACTCAATATTATATCAATTTGCGTATTTATTGTGCAATAATTAATTGAAACTTTATATTAAAAAATATTGAGCTCAATAATGGCGTTTATTGCGATTTACGCAATAAAGTTGCATATCTGAACACCGTATAATATTTCTTAATAAACTTCTTATTTTCATATTTTGATATATTTTTTTCAAATATCGAGAAGTTTTATAACATTTTCAGGAGAATCTTCTTCCTATTTACAAATTTACAAATATCTATTTGGAAACATACGTTCAAAGTATACAGGAGAGGTCGAAGATTCTCGTTAATGACGGTAGGGTTTCCAATTCCATTGATTCATTAGAGCAGTGTTGCAATGTGGCTTGTATTTCACTGTTCTATCGCTAAGACAACGGATTTTGCTTTAACGAAATAAGGCGACTTGTTCCCGAGAATTATGTCTTCCTAAGTAATATTCGTCTTTCTCGGCGAGCATATCTGTTTGCGGTCGATTGAACAGTGAAGCTCACACTGCATTACAGACAAAATTCGTTTATAACACAGACTATGTGGAAATCCTTTCCTGCAGAGATCTTTTTTGTCAAAGGTTTCAAATCTAGTGTCCACAAACACTACCCCCTCTTTCCTTCTTCCCATAACATATTTTCCTAGTTCTAACACAATGCAGTCGTAGTCGCCGTAGTCTAGTAGGTTGTATGCTGGCTTTTTAGACGTAAATCCAGAGTTCGAGCCCCAGGCCAGACATCAAAACAAAATACAAAAATTATTTCTACGGCGACTTCCTCTCAGCAGATTTCTGGCAAAAACTCTGAGAGTAAATAAAATTGCCTTGAAAAGTTTCTCAAAAATCTGTCGTTCGGAGTCGACTTTAAACTGTAGGTCCCACCACTCATGTATAAAATTAACACACACAACATAAGTGGTGTGAGAAACTAGGTCGTAGTCCGGACTGAAGGATTGAAATCACCAATTATGTTATGTATGTCTGTTGTTTTACACTTTTTAAGGCTCTGAAAAGGCTTAAGATGGATAGTAGGGTGTTACAGCAAATATGAAAACGAAAAAAAATTTTTTTTATAAAAATTCAACCAACTATTGCCACAACAACAACAATAACAACAACAAATAATAAAAATAAATAAAAATTCTAACCATATAGCCAAGCCATATTGTACAACGACAATAATAAATACGGGCAACAGCTAATGTTGCTACCACCACCAACAATAACAGCAACAACAGCGAAGAGAAGTCAACCTAACCAACACCAATGTGTTGAAACATCAGGCGAAAATATTTGTGTCAGAAATGTAAATGTATGTAATCATTTAAGAGAAGCTTCTCACAGTATCTAAATGTATTTTTGTACCAGTTAACTTCATTATATGATACTGGAAAATAGTATGCTACGTGTCTTAGATGTCTATCGAAGACATTACTATTCTTAATTAGTTTCTGTGATAAAATTGATTCAATATCACTTTACTATGATCTCACTTAAATGCCTTCCCAGGAATATAGTGACAGAATTTAAAATAAAATTTTCGTGACAGCTAGGAACAGGCAACATAGCAATGAAGATGTTGAAAAAGCTTTTGCGGTAAAAAATGTTTAAGTAAGGATTACGATTACATATCCAATTCCATCGAAACAGTATAAATATTCTTAATTTCACATTTGAATAAAAATTAGGGGCAGTAGAGGCTATAAGTTGCTTTAGTCTAGTAGGTAGTGTATTGGCGTATGTGTCGAGAGCCTACTTATAAAGCCCTAGCTCGGACATCTCGAACCTAACGAAATATTTCTTCGGCGACTTACAATCTTCTGGCATAAACCCTGTGAAATAAATAAAATTGCCATGAAAAGTTTCTAAAAAATCAGTCTTTCGATGTCGACTTTAAACTGTAGATTTAATCACATCAGTGGTATGAGAAGCTAGGTCGTAAATCTGACTAAAAGCTTTTAAGTAAGCAAGAGCGATAATCTATTGAAGGACCAATAAATAAGCGGCTGAAGGACGTCCAATTCTGGTGCAACTGTTAATAAACTGTACAGAGTCATCATCACAGCTAATTCAGACTTGTTTTTAAATTTTACTACGTGTGCAGTTAGGTTAAAAGAATAGCCCGCCATAGGCTGATTCGCTTACAACATCTAGGACCCTAAATTCGTAGAACTATACATTCCTATACCGATTGTTTATGTTTGGAAAGGAACCAGTCCTCAAACATTATCCGCTAAAGTCTTGAAATTTCGATAAAATAGTTGTAATGAGGCATGAGAGGCTAGATCGTAATCCTGACTGGAGGATTGTACTGACCTATTATGTATAATGAGACATAAGCGAGACAGAGTTACATTTTTTCTTACACCACTCTTGAAAATATGGGCCCAGTTAAAGACTATTTTCTTATAACACCAATAAAAGCGTATCTTAACAATGAATACCTGTCCTTGCGATAATGTTATGCCACCGTTATTTACTTTCTTCCCTCAATATCAGTCGTTCAATCTTGGTCGATGTACTAGCGAGAACAAAATTTCTAGTCCTCACTCCTCATGTTGATTCTTGGGAGCCGCCATTCCCTCAACCTATTCTAGATTGATTTTTATCAAATTTGTTGTCAAGTTTCTTTAAAAAAGCAAGACATAATGTCGTTTGAAGCATTCGTATTCTAAAATTTTATTTTATTTTTGTCTCAACGAATACACTCCTTTAAACTTCTTCTTACCTGCACATGATATTCGAACAATGATTTGTTTACGCGCGTATACGAATAAATCTTGACTGTGGTAGTTAATTAAGCAGACGAAGACGAAGAATAATAAACGTCAAAAGTTGTGGGAGAGTACAACCGACCGACCGACCAACCGACCACTACAGAAAGGCAACCCACTTCTCACACTCATTTGCTGTATTTTGGGCCATTATTTCCCATTTCCTTTGAAAACAAAAAAAAAATATTTATAAATCCATTGGATATGAAATTAATGTCCGTCTCTTCGCAAATACCTAAAGAACCACTGTAGGGAACTTTTTTCTTTTTCTAAAATAGTTTTGGTTCGATTTGTATTTTTTTTTTTTTTTTTGTTTTTGGCAAGATTTTATTTTCAATATTTTTGATTCGAATCAGAAATTAATAAGAAAAACAACAAAACGAAAATATGATGAGTTCAACGGTGTTAAGGAATTATTGCCTAAGTCCACTTTAACGATTTTTCGATTTTTAAAGCGATAAAATGTGAGAAAATTGGAACTGATTTACAATGAAATTAAATTCTTAGTTTAATCGGGAATCGGAGAGGTAATATTGAATATCTTAAACAAATATGATTAGAAGTGAAATTTTTAAACATTTTCAAAATAGGCAGATAGGTTTTAGGTGTATATAGATTCAATAAAAGGAATTTTCTGCCATTCAGGCTTTGATTTCTTCACATGAGATTTATTAAAACCACATTTATTTATTGAAAATCTAATAATACACAAAAACTAGTATAAGGAGTGTGCACAAAAAAATTTGGATGTATAAGGAGGGACATCTAACAATTTAAATTTGAACCATCGGTTATTTCGAATCTAAAAAATTCTGTCACAAAATTCAGTATATTATCTCCACTGAACATAATGAATCAATTTATGCACGATAATGTAGATTTTGAAAAAAATCATCTTCATCTACGTTAATAGGCAAAATTGCCGTGTTTTGGGGCTCAGAAAACCCACACTTGATCTTACAGAGGCCAATACACACATTACGAATGACTGTTTGGTGTGGCTTGAGGAAGAGGCCCATATTTCTTTGAAAATGAGGACGACGCTACCATTACGATCATTGTATTGATGTGAACGATGTTTGGTTTCAACAGGATGGTACAACATGACACAATCGATTTATTGCGTCAAACATTAGATGGACTAGTCGAAATGGTCAATTGACCGCCAAGAAGATGCGATTTAACACCGTTGGATTATTTTCTGTAGAGCTCCGCTAAAGAAAAGTGTTATGCCGATAAACCAGAAGCAATTGAGTATTTTAGGAGCAACATTCGTGATGTCATTGCCGAGACACGACTTCATATACTCGAAAAAGTACGCGGAAATTGGTCCGTTCGAATGCGATACTGTGGGACCAGCCGCGGCATTCATATCAATGAAATAATATTCCATTTCTAACAAACAATTGTACTTCACAACAAAAAAAATTTTAAATCGATTTTGTTTTATTGCTTTTTAAAATTTAAACTGTTAAATCAACCACCCTATACATGATTCTGTATAAAAACTAGAATAATTGAAAATTATTTAAATTTTCATTTAAATTAAAGAAAATATTGGTGAAGTCGCCGTAGTCCAGTAGGTAGTGTGTTGGCTTATTAGACGTAAAGCCAGGGTTCGAGCCCCAGGCCAGACATCAAAACAAAATACAAAAAGTATTTCTGCGGCGACTTCCTCTCAGCAGATTTCTGGCAAAAACTCTGAGGGTAACTAATATTACTGTAGCTAAAATTAACACACACAGCATGGGTGGTGTGAGAAGCTAAGTCGTAATCCGGACTGTAGGGCTGTAATGACCAAGGATTTTAAAGTATTTTCCGCAAATACCTATCATTTTACTTGCTTTGCAAATCTTTTTTTAATTCAAAATCGAGTAAGTTTTTCGTTAACTCGCTACTTGACTACTTTTTTAATTATTCTTTGATGGGATTCCTTTTGGAACATACATACATACATAAGTGGCCATTACAACCCTTCAGTCAGGATTACGGCCTAGCTTCTCACACCACTCATGTTGTGTGCGTTAATTTTATACGTGAGTGGCGGGACCTACAGTTTAACGTCGACTCCGAACGACAGAATTTTTGAGAAACTTTTTCATGGCAGTTTATTTTACTCTCAGAGTTTTTGCCAGAAATCTGCTGAGAGGAAGTCGCCGAAGAAATATTTTTTTTTTCATATTTCATTTTTGATGTCTGACCTGGGATACGAACCCGGGCTTTACGAATAGTAAGCCAACACACTACCTACTACACCACGGCGACTTCCTTTTGGAAGTCCCTTTTAAAAAAACCTAGGTAGGTAGGTAGGTAGAGGTGGCTTCCCATTCAAGAAAAATTCTTGGATGGACTCACTTAGGCCGCATTGGGGCCATTGTGCTACCACAGTTATCCGCTATCCTCTAGTCTCAAAACCACTCGAAGCTCCTGATGAAGCGATTTAGGCTGCCAATGTCAATCCTTGACAGTTCCTCCAGATCATCCATGTAGTAAGTACCCAAGTACTTCCTTCTCCTTTGGCAAAGAGCCGGGCATGTACCCAGCAGGTGAGAGACAGTCTTCTCTTCCTCATCTCTGCAGCTTCTGCAGAAGTCCTTAGCCAGGTGTCCTCGCATGCGTACCCATAATGCAAAGCCAATGACACCGAAAAAACCTAATGTTGTTATCAAAACGAACAGTTTTTGTTGAAACCGATAATTAACGAAGGTAAAGTAATGGTAACTGTAGAAGTCCCCGTAGTCCAGTATTTAGACGTAAGGACTTGACAGACATCTCCAACAAAAACGAAATTTGAAAAAATATTTCTTCGGTGATTTCCTCTCAGCAGATTTCTTGCTAAAACTCTGAGAGGATATGTAAAATTGCCATGCAAAGCTTCTCAAAAATCTGTTGTTAGGAATTGACTTTATACTGTAGGTCCCTCCACAACACACACAACATGAGTGGAGTGAGAAACTAGGTCGTAATCCTGACTGAAGGGTTGTAATGACCAATTATGTATGCATGTGTGTTATGTAAAGTAACGATAATTAGTTTTTGAAATTATTACAGAAATATTCTAAAATTTTTCCGTGCGCACTCCTTAAATGAATTGAAATGTTATTTTTCTTATTATGAGGTAAACCTACTGTATTAAAAAAATGTGAAAATGGTACTGTTATTAAAGGGCCATGGGTGTATAAAACTTTTACCTTTTTTAATTGAATATTATTAGCTAACGCAACATCCCTTATCAGGCAAGATTATACAGGCAAATATTTTATTTTTTCCCCCATAACAAAATATATTTTCTTGTAGTTTTTTTTTATAGTTTTTCAAGCAAGTGTTTTACTAACAAAAATTTTTACAAAATCAGACATGAGTCGTTTTGCCATATTAATACTGCCTGACATACGCTCACATACATATAAGAAACTTTACACTTACACATACAAATAGTAAATGAATAAGTAAATAAATAGATTTTTTTCTGTTTTTTTTGTTCAAAATTCTCTACATGTCTGGTATTTATGACAGCAATTTTTGAGGAAATCAACTCAACAGAGAGAGAGAGAGAGAGACATTAAAACATCAGCCACTAATTCAGAGATACATACATATTCAATCGAATACTTGCCCTCCTTTCGTTGCCACTGCCTTCTTTAATTGATTGTTGGAATTGCCAAATATTTGAACAATAATCTTGAAATGTCTCAGAGCGAGATCATGTCAATACCACCCTACATGTGATGATAGATTTCAGCCCTAGGCTGTTAAATACGGCATGAGTGGTTTAGATATGCAAATTATTGTCAAGCGATTTCTAGGCCTTAAAATAAATACGCAAACAAAATTTGCATATTTTTTAAAAAACAAATTCTTAAAAAAAAAAAAACTTTGTTACTACCCTACTACACTGCCATGGATAGTGATGGAGGAACACTGTGTTTGTGCTGATCTTTCAAACCAAAAAAAACTTGAAGTTTGTGTTTTAATTTCAGACATGAGAGACAGGATCTACAGTTTTAAAGTTGATTCTGAACGACAAATTTTTTGAGAAACTTTTCATGGCAATTTTATTTATTGTCAGAGGATGTCGCCGTAGAAATATTTTTTCATTTTTCGTTTTGTTAAAGATGTCCGACCTGAGGTTTGAACCTTAGTCTCACTTCTAATAAGCCAACACACTACCTACTGGACTTCATGCCAAATAACTTCTAATTCTGACTTCTAAATTCTCATGGAGGCTCTGTGTTAACAGGTAAATTAAGAAAGCCCTGCCCTATGTGCCTTCTTCTATGTACTATCTTTGATAGAAACTTTTTTGTGCAGATCCGGTCTTCAACATAATATTTTACGCTGAATGTACACTGCACTCATAGGATGCATTTTTACCGGGGTAAAATTCTTCTCTTCAGCCAGAGGTAGACATCAAGTCTAAATTTTTAATTCTAAAGACCACAGAGGCTAAATAGTCTTACTATTACTGGCCCTGTAAATTCTACTCCTCGAGAAAGTCTGGAGACCATCCTGGAATTAAATTCTCTTCAAATCTTTGTCAAACTTTTTCTCTAAGAAGGCTATATTGAGAGTTGCAGAAGTGGGCGTGTTTATTTTGGGGAAATTCATCAGATCATGTGGTACTCATAAGGATTGAGGATTGGACCACGATTTCCTTTCTTGATTCGTGAAAATATATCAAAGAATGGACCTCTGATGAATTCGTCGGGCTCTCGGTATCTCTCACATTTTCTGAACGATACTGCACTGTTCTTCCATATTGTACGTAAAAGTTTTGACTACTAGAAGCAGTACGTGAACTACTGTTTAGTGATTAGTGCACCAAAATCCAACGCGACTAGGTCGAACTGTTTTCATTTACTAGCCCCTCTTGGACCGCACCCGGTTGAAATAACGTGGGTCTCAAATCACACCAGTAAGCGGTTAAAAGTAATTGTTAGTGATTAGTGCCGTGGCTCTAATTCAAGAGACATTACTCCCGCATCTACGTTAGATAAAATACATATATGCTTTAACACGTTCATCGCCATGTCAGTCATATGTGTCTGCCGCTAAGAAGTTCTACATGAGCCATGTCAGTCATATGTGTCTGACGTACGCGATTTGGTAAATCACAGATGTCCGACGCAAACGACTCTGTGTTCAAAACAACAGGTTAATACTTGTTGTATCTTGTTTGGATGCGGCAGACATATAAGACTGACAAGGCTTGTCTAGAAAAAGGTTTAATATAGGGTCATGTCCGTCATATATGTGTGACATAAAAAACAGTGTTTTTCCGGGAATTTTGGCAAAAAAAAATTTTTGTGATACATTATGTTTCCTTGATACATTTTTAACTAAATTATCTAATAAAGTTACCGTGGCCCATGTGAAAATTTTTCTGATATTAACGTGGCGATGAAAGTGTTAAAGAAAACCGAACTCAAGGGCTCTCATATTGCTACTTGCGATATATCCATGATGCTCTGGCCTTTCCTGGCGAAAATATGAACCAGAATTATCTTAGCTTGTTGTGACAAGAATTTAAACTGACTGTACGAGTGCAATCGTGTTTGGATGCATATCTAGTCATATGGACTACCTACACTACGACTATTGCAATGGAAAGAACAAGAATCGGTGCAACACTTTGTGTGTGAAGCTGAACTAATGGGTCTATATCCACATGAAGCGCCATTCAGTTGACAATTAAAATTTTATAGTTGCCGAAAAGAAAGTCAAACTTATTTAATTTTGGTTGGCAGTTGGCAATTGACACTTGTGAACATTTGCCGTCGTCTCCGTAGTCTAGTAGGTATTGTGTTGGCTTATTAGACGTGAGGCCACGGTTCAAACCCCCCCGGTCGGACATCTCCAACCAAACGAAATATGAAAAAATATTTCTTCAGCGACTTCCTTTCAGCAGATTTCTGGCAAAAACTTTGACAGTAAAATAAAATTATCATGAAAAAGTTTTTCAAAAATCTGTCGTTGGGAGTCGACTTTAAACTGTAGGTCACGCCACTCACTCATGTATAAAATTAACGCATGTAACATACGTATTGTGAGAAGCTAAGTTGTAATCCTGACTGCAGGGTTGTAATGACCAATTTTATGTGTATGTATGGAGTTGACACTTGTAATAACATTTTTGACAACTCAAAATGCAATTGCAGTTCAGTTGTCATCCACAAGCGATCTGCTAGCTGGCTGAATACGTAGCTGGCTGCATTGGTAGCTGGCTGCAATGGTAGCTGACTACATTTTTAGCCGGCTGCATACGTAGCTGGCTACATTGGTAGCTGACTGCAATAATAGCTGACTGCAATGGTGGGTTTCTGCATTTGTAGCTGGCTGCCTTTGTAGGTGGCTGCATTTGTAGTTGGCTGCATACGTAGCTGACTGCATACGTAGCTGGCTGCATTGGTAGCTGACTGCAGTGGTAGCTGGCTGCATTTGTAGCTGACATGCAAGAAGTTTTAAAAAGCTAAGCTAACACGGCAATCAAGGTTGTCCTCTTCGCCAAATTCCGCAGATCCCCACATCAAATACCCGTCTCGCCGGAGCATCCTCCTCCATTCGAAAGACATGGCCGAGCCAGCGCAGCCGCTGGATGTTAATACGCTGCACAACGTCTATGTCGTTGAAGAGCTAATACAGCTCACTGTTGGATCGGATGCGGAAATCATCGCCAACTCGTACTGGACCGAAAATCTTACGTAAGACTTTTCTCTCGAATGCTCTCAAGGCTGCTGCATCAGTGCTTAATAGCGTCCATGCCGCTGCGCCATAAAGAAGCACGGGGAAGATGAGCGTCTTATAGAGTGTTAGTTTTATCGTACGAGAGAAGTCTCTGCTACTCAATTGCCTATAGTTTGCGTTGGAAGGACCAAATCGAGGAAGCTCTGTCACCAATTGGTGTGAATAACTGGTGTAGGCGCGCAAGAAGCAGATGCGCCTGGAAGGATGTGTTATGGCAGGCGGAAATCCGTTAATCGGGTTGTTAATGGCCAATTAAGTTAGTAGTAAGCTAACATGGCAGTGTGATAGTGTGGAGTTCAGTGTATTACAGTGGTTAATCGACCACAACCATAAGACCTTCAAGTGTAAATGCTAAATATACATGCAAACATTTATAACCTAACCTCACTTAATAATTTAAGAGATAAAAATGTTGGTATTGAACACTTTTATTTTTGATTCATATTTACTGTAATAAAGGCTGACTTCCAAAATGTATCAATACAAAGTTTGTATGCAGTTCTACCACTGTATATAAACTATGCAGATATGCAAAGTAACCAAACAATGCATCAACTATAAATCCGATGCCAGATTGCTTTTTGACTGCGTTAAAAATACACATTGACGACGTTTTGAAATAGTATACATTGTAAACATTTTGTACAGCGGCTTTATGAAACACTATACTTTGTTCAAACACAAAGCAAGTAACATTTTGAAAGTCAGCCAAACTGCCATCCACAATTAATGCTCCGAGTAAAGGTCATGTGAAAAGCTTACGCATTCAAATAAGAAAATCACCACAACCTTTTGGAATTTTTATAACAATTCGCTTAATGAGTCTAGAAAAAGAAGAAGAAGAAGAAGGTATAGTTAAACAAACCATAAAGTCTGGAATAAAAATATTTTGATGAGAAACTCAAACTATTGTTACTGAATTGAATAGCAGTTGCGATACAAGAGTCATGGCGTCTAATAATAGTAAGAAAACGAAAATAAAATTAAAAAAAAGGAACACAAAAACACAATAGAAACAGTTTTTATTTGTTTAGAATATTAAATACCAAATTAAGAAACAAAAACAAAACAAAAATTTATGAAAAGAATTAAGAAATGAAACAAGTTTTCAATCGTTTAGCCCCAACAACAAGCCAAGTTAACACGTTAAATATTTCGCACCATGCCTCCTTCTATGGTAAAAACGCAATGGAATTGGAATTGGAATTGGCAACGTGAAAAAAAACATGTAAATTTTTCAATGATCATTAAATAAATAAAAATAAAAACTAGAAAGAAAATAAATTACAAAATAGAATAAATTTACATTAAAATTTATTAACAAATAAAAAAAAAAACGTAAAAATTATTACAACTTGAAACAACAACAACAACAACAACAACAGCACAATATGAAATTAAACAACGAAATTATGAGTTTTGTTATACGCTTACGTGCTTAGAACCTGATTAGTTAGTGTGTTTAAGTTTAAATACTAAAATCGCACACATAAACCTCGTTTAACGCAGGTACATATATTTCTCTGGTAAGGTCGAAGTAGTAGCTATGATTACCAAAGCTGACTTGAATGTAAAGGGTGTTTTTTATAGAGGTATAGAACTTTAAGTTGCAATAAAACAACGATGTATTATTCGATTGACATGAATTTTATTTATCCGAAAGATAATCTTGTGGCATTACATTTTAAATATGATTTCTGGCATATGACCGCCACGGCTGGCGCGGATGTAGTCCAATCTGGACGTCCAATTTTCGATGACTTTTTCCAACATTTGTGGCCGGTATATCGGCAATAATACGGCGAATGTTGTCTTCCAAATGGTCAAGCGTTTGTGGCTTTACCGCATAGACCAATGACTACATAGCCCCACAGAAAGTAGTCTAGCGGTGTTAAATCACAGGATCTTAGGCGGTCACCAAACGTGTCTTTCAATAAATCTTTTGTGGCACGAGCTGTGTGACATGTTGCGCCGTCTTGTTGAAACCACATCTCCTGGACATCATGGTTATTCAATTCAGGAATGAAAAAGTTTGTAATCATGGCTCTATACCGATCACCATTGACTGTAACGTTCTGGCCACCATCGTTTTTGAAAAAGTACGGACCAATGATTCCACCAGCCCATAAAGCGCACCAAACAGTCAGTTTTTCTGGATGTAACGGTGTTTCCACATACACTTGAGGATTACCTTCACTCCAAATGCGGCAGTTTTGTTTGTTGACGTAGCCATTCAACCAGAAGTGCGCTTCATCGCTAAACAAAATTCACTTATGAAAATCGGGAACAACGGTAATCTCGTTTTGGGCCCATTCGACGAATCTACGCCTTACTTGATGATCGTTTGGCTTCAAATCTTGCACGATTTGGATTTTGTAAGCACGCAAACCAAGATCCTTCCGCAAAATCTTCCGTAAAGTGGATGGACACAGATGCAATTCCTATGCTCGATGTCGGATGGACTCATTCGGGTCTTCCTCAATGCTACGCTCTACAGCAGCAATAGCTTCTTCTGTACGCACCGTACAGCATCTCTGGGGATGCGAGTTATCAATAAGAGTAAACGTGGTTAATCGAATTAACTGCTCTGATGGACGATTTTATCGACGATAAAATGGACGTAGTGCGCGATACGTTTTCCGCACAGAACCATTATTTTCGAAATAAAATTGCACTATTTGCAAGCGTTGTTCAGGCGTGAGTTTATTTATGATGAATTGCCAAACCAAACTGAGAATAAATCACTTGACAGCTGTTAAATCGGTCGCCATCTTGAAAAGTAATGCCAACTTAAAGTTCTATACCTCTATAAAAAACACCCTTTACATAGAGGCCCGACGACACGTCACATATAAGCGCAGTACCTGTACTGACCGAATTCCAACAAACAAAGGAATAAGCATGTCAGTGCAAAGGCTGCACATTAAAAGCACGACCACCCTACGATGGAAAACATGCTTGAAAGTTTATTAAACGAAGCTATATCCTTGACATCGATGAATGATAACTCCGTTAAGACCATGCCCTGGTAGTCTAGATGGTAGTGTGCAGAACTATAAGCGTGAGGGTGTCGTGGGTTCGATTCCCACCAGAGACTCTGGTCTGTGACACTACACCGAGCATATGATCAAGTTATTCCGCTCGTATATAATTAAAATATTATTTGTAATTGTATTGTAATTAATAAATAAAAAAGCAAGACTTTACTTCGCTGGCAAACCAGCCTGAAAGTTTAATAAGGGAAGCTATATCCTTGACATGAATAAATGATACTTCGTTAAGCTGACAAAGAATGGAGGGCCAAATAACATGTATCTGCACCTCTCGCAAGGATGCTCATTGACAAAGAAAGGGGATAACAGTTTCTTCAGCACATCTACATCCACGGCAGAATGATAGCCGTTAGATGATAGCTGCATTCTTTCTGCTTGTCCTCCTCATAACACAATAACCAGTAAGCCTGGCCGCAGTGATCGAGATAACGTTGCGATCAAGTCCGAGCAATTGGTTGGTGCGCCTTCTATCCATCGAGGGCCAAACGAGTCTAGCAGAGGAGCAGGATTTCTCATTGACCCAGGATAGGTTGCCGTCCCCAAAGAATTTCCGTCCAATGGCCAATTTAACAGAGCTCGTAGGACCTGCAGTTTCCTGAAATGTGTCTGTGAGGTATATTTCTCAAGTCCAATAAATATTTGCAAGCATTTGTTATTATTTAATAGAAACACAATTAACCCTTGAACTGTTTAATTTTGTTTCAAAATGTTTTCCTGTTTTTTTTTTATTATTTTCCCATCCAGCGAAGACGAGTATACTCGTCATAAACATACTTTACATTTTTGTGCTTGTAAAAGTTTTTTGTGTGTTGTTTTCTTTTTAGAAAATATATGTATATTTTGTAACTGTACTTCCTCAGAATTTGTTATTTCAGCTTACTAAAGGGTGGGTCATTTAAAAGTTTAATTTTAAAAATGCAATAAAACAAAAGCGGTTTGAAGCTTTGCCAAATTTATTAAATTTTTTTTTTTTTTTTTGTGAAGTACAATTGTTCCGGTTAGAAATGGAATATTATTTCATTCATATAGCTGCCGCGGCTAATCTCACAGCACTTCATTCGATCGGACCAATTTACGACCACCTTTTCGAGTGGATGGGTTCGCATCTCGCCAATGGCATCACGTATGTTAGCCTTCAAATGCACAATCCCCTCTGGTTTGTCGGCATAACGCTTTTCTTTAGAAAATAGTCCAACGGTGTTAAATTGCAGCTTCTTGCCGGCCAGTTGACATCACCATTTCGGCTAACTAAACGGGCATCAAACGTTTGACGCAATAAATCGATTGTGGCATGATGACTGCCTTCCAAAATGTATCAATACAAAGTTTGTATGCGGATCTACTACGGTATATAAATTTTGTACATATGCAAAGTTACCAAACAATGCATCAACTATAAATCCGATGCCTGAATGCTTTTTGACTGTGTTAAAAATACACATTCACGACGTTTTGAAATAGAATACATTGTATATATTTTGTACAGCGGCATTATGAAACACGATACTTTGTTCAAACACAAAGCAACTAACATTTTGGAAGGCAGCCGATATGTGTGGCAAGTTGCACCATCCTGTTGAAACCAAACATCGTTCACAACAATACCATGAAGAGCGGGAACAAAAAAAATCGGTTATAATGGTGCGATACGTATCTCCATTGACCGTAATGGTTTCGTCGTCTTCATTTTCAAAGAAATGTGGGTCAATGATGCCTCCGCTTGTAAATCAAACAGTCACTCGTTATAGGTGCATTGGCTTCTGTAAGGCCACGTGTGGTTTTTCTGAGCCGCAAAAATACGGCAATTTTGCTTATTAACTTACCCACCAAGATGAAAGTGGGCTTCATCCGAAAAATTTTTTTTTTTTTTTTTTGCAAAATCGACATCATCGTGCAGTTTCTCGTTGGCGCAATAAATACCAATTGTTGCTCAAGCGTAAACCGATTCATGACGTTCAGTGGAGATAATATACTGAATTTTGTAACAGAATAGAATAATATAAGTATGCCAGATTCAATATAACCGATGGTTGAAATTTAAACCAATGGATGGTCCACCCGATACAAGCTTTATTGGCCAAACTAACTAATCCTCTAAAATGTACATTTTCTAAAAGACTTTTATTTGATCTTTTTCAAGGAATACAAAAATTCCAATAGATTTGTTGAATAGTAATATCAACGAGATTTTAATTTCCTTCTTGACGAGTATACTCGACGTTATGCAAAAAAGTGCGTTTCGCTCTAACAAGTATACTGAATAGTTAAAGGTTTAAACATAAATGTCTGCCTTTATTATTAAGCCGTTAATAGAGTATCAGCTTTAATTAGCTTGTCAAAGTAGGTGAAAAATTGTGTGCATGTGTGGCAATATTATTTAACTTACAACTGACACTCCTCGACTTTCTATGGTTTTTATTTGTTTTTCTTTTCTGAAAACAAAAACAAAACAAACGTAGAAACATTGTTAAAATACCAACACCTACCTCTCCCTCATAAACTATACGAAAAAAGCCTCATATAATGGAGAAGAAAAAAACGAACTACTGGGCTGCTAAACTACTGACGACTGACATTCTTTTGAAAGAATGAAAAATTTGGTAGAGGGTGGAGAGCAAGCAGTTCATATTAAAATGAATTTATTAATGAGAACGTAAATGGAAACAGAAATTTATAATAAAAGATTTGGCCCCCAATACGATTTACAAGACCAAATTAATTAATCAACAGAAAACAGTTAAGACGGGCAATAAATTTGGTCAAAACATTATTATGAGGACTTTTATGAGGTCCTAAGGAAAACAATGAAAATATTTCAATGGCATTAGCAATAACCGGCTATCAGGTACGCTAAAATACTTTTTTTTTTATAAAAAACAAGTCTCCCGCCGTTAAACATGGTTTCTTTTCGCACAGTGAGGCCTATTTACTAAGAATTCGCAAGGGAAGAGGTCCCACTTAGGCCTGCATTTAGGTCCATTGTGATACCACAATTAATATTACCCGGGTTCAACCATTCCCTAGAGAAAACCATCCCGATTCCAAAATAAATCTTGCTATTGCAGCAAGCTTTATGTTAGAGATCTCGGTCAATAATATCAGAAAATTAGAGATCTGAAAACTCCGTCTCTTCATGGCAAGAGCAGGGCACTAATACATGAGGTAAAACGTAGTCTCTTCCTCCTTTTCAGAGTCACAGCTCCTGCAGAAGTCATTAGTTGGAACGCCGAGTCTTTCGGCGTGTCTATAAAAAAGATAATGGCCGGAAATAATGCCCATTGCGCGATGGATGACCATACGATTTAAGAACAGAAGTGAGTCAGTCGTCTTCCTGTCCAGAGTCTTGTAATATTGCACGTACCCTCCCACTGACAACCTGATTGAGCCTCCCGTAAATATGTCGATTACGCGATGGGTGACCATACGATTTAAGAACAAAAGTGAGTCAGTCGTCTTCCTGTCCAGAATTTGGCAATATTGCACGTACCCTCGTACGTGCGCCTGCGTACGTACGTGAGCCTCCTCGTAGAAGGAGTGAACAATATTCAAATGAACCGAAGCAATGGGAGTACCTATGTACTGTAAGATGTCGCAATTTCCAACGATATTAGAGTTACCTTTGAATTATCAGAAATTTCTCGAAGAAGCCCTCGGCATTCATGGACAATGACGGACGTTGAAACTACGTTCCCTAGGGACTTAATAGCAGTCTGGCTATCTGAGTAAATCCGGAGATTTCCATGGCCATTCAACAAGTGACCAGAATGTGGCAGAATCACCGCCAGTTTTGCTGGCTACGCAACGTCGTCAGTTGAGCTTCAAAGTGGGTTGCGTTTCCACAGAAGCAGATATTTAGTTTGCCATGGCCAGCAAGTCGAAGTTGCCATAATCTAGTAGGTAGTGTGTTGACTTTTAGATTAGACGCAAGGCCACAGTTCAAACCTCCAGATCATATGAAATAATATTTCTTCGGCGACTTCCTCTCAGCGGATTTCTTACAAAAACTCTGAGAGTAAAATAAAATTGTCATGAAAAGCTTCTTAAAAACCTGTCGTTCGGATTCGACTTTAAACTGTAGGTCCCACCACTCATGTATAAAATTAACACACAACATAAGTGACGTGAGAAACTAGGTCGTAATCTTGACTGAAGGGTTGTAATGACCAATAATGTATGTATGTATGTATGAGGTAAAACTCAGTCTCTTCCTCCTTTTGCAGTTTCTGCAAAAGTCATTAGTTGGAATGCCGAGTCTTTCGGCCCGTAAGAACGCCCGTTGCGCGATGGATGGCCATACGATTTAAGAACAAAAGTGAGTTAGTCCTCTTCCTGTCCGTACGTGTCTAGCAGAGTCTGGCAATATCGCACGTACCCTCCCACTGCCAACGTGATTGAGCCTCCTCGTAGAATGAGGGGACAGTATCCAAATGAACCGAAGCAATGGGAATACCTGTGTACTGTAAGATGTCGAGGACATCAGCAACGCAATTTCCAACGATATCCCTGTATCCCGGAACCCATGTTAGAGTTACCTTTGAATGATCAGAAATTTCTCGAAGAAACGCTCGGCATTCATGGACAATGACGGATGCTAGAGACTTAATCGCAGTCTGATTTTCATGGCCATTCAACAAGTTTTGCTGGCTAAGCAATGTCGTCAGATGAGCTTCGAAGTGGGATGCGTTGCCACTGATATTTGCCACAGAAGCAGATATTTAGTTTGCCATGGCCAGCAAGTCGAAGTCGCCGTAATCTAGTAGGCGTCAGGTCATATGAAATAATATTTCTTGGGCGAATTCCTCTCAACAGATTTCTGGCAATAACTATGAGAGTAAAAAAGAATTGCCATGAAGAGCTTCCCAAAAATCTGTCGTTCGGATTCGACTTTAAACTGTAGATTCCGCCACTCATATATAAAATTAACACACACAACATAAGTGACGTGAGAAACTAGGTCGTAATCCTGACTGAAGGGTTATAATGACCAATTATGTATGTATGTATTCAACAACTGACCAGAATGTGGCAGAATTACCCACAGTTATGCTGACAAAGCAATGTTGTCAGTTGAGCTTCAAAGTGCGTTGCGTTTCCACAGATATTTGCCACAGAAGCAGATATTTAGGTCGCCATGGCTAGCAAGTCGATGTCGCCGTAATCTAGTAGGTAGTGCGTTGACTTATTAGACATAAGGCCACAGTTCAGACCCCAGGTCATATGAAATAATATTTCTTGGGCGAATTCCTCCCAGCAGATTTCTGGCAACAACTCTGAGAGTAAAAAAAATTGCCATGAAGAGCTTCCCAAAAATCTGTCGTTCGGATTCGACTTTAAACTGTCGGTCCCACCACTCATGTATAAAATTAACAGACAACATAAGTGGTGTGAGAAGCTTGGTCGTTATCCTGATTGAAGGGTTGTAATGACCAATTATGTACGTACTAATGAGCTGCTATCCGAATAGTACACATACTATGAAGTACTGATGGATTTATTATTCGTTTTCAATTTCTACGTGTCTCTAAGCTATACTCACACTTAGGCCCGAAAGATATGGGGGACATAGATTTTGATGTCTCTAAAAGGCATTTTATTACGCAAACTTTCTTATTCTCGTGTATCAAAATACCGTGTATCAAGACCATTCTAAAGCCGTATTTCGTCAAAAGTCTTGAACTTTAACATGACGTTTTTTCCGGGACATAGACGTACATATATCCATTAATTGCTAGTATTATTGTTCGAGATTCTTTCAAGCTACGAAAGCTGAGAGGAATTCAACGGAGAAAGGTTTTTCATATTTCGTTTTCTTGGAGATGTCTGACTCATCAATATCTCTCCGATATTTGTAACAGACTCAGTGTACTTAGGTGAACTTAGTTTAAACATCAAAATTTTTTTTTTTTTTTTTTTTTGAGCCTATAATGGATATGGTCCATGAACCACAGTTCTTGAGACTCTTAAGTTACAACAAATCAGATGAAGATAAGTCCAGAGAATGGGTTTTACAATATATTATAGTGCTAGTGTGGTTCTAGAACATGATAACAATAAGAAAACATTTTAACTTACATTTCCATAATTGCGTATAGCGGAGGGACTCAAATTAAATAGACGGCTTAAGTGATTTGTTGGCGAACCAGAACTTGCTGTTGAAGGTGATATTGAAGAGGCGATTTCAGCAAATATGGGGGAATGATCTAAAAATATGAAAGAAGAATTAAAAATAATATTCCACGATTCGACACCACCAAACTTACCTTCCACACCTCCACCTCCCACTGCCGGCGAGGAGAATTCCTTGGCGAAGGCAAACAAATCGTGGGTACCGGAAACATCCGAAGAGTTTAAAGTAATACTGGGGTTACGAACGCGTAAAAATTTACTACTGCTGCCACTACTAGAGGGCGTTATAGTACAGGCTGGCGTGGTTGAATGCTGTATAACATTGGGCAACTGATGAGATTCTAAAGGTGAGGCCGATTTCGCTAAGTGGCTAGAAGCTGTGGTTGGCGTAAAAGAAAATTGCGGTGTATTGATGGGTGTACGCTTAAGTATTGGAGCTGGTGGCAGTTGTGAAGGTGACGAATGTTTCAAGTGTATGGAATTATTGTTGGCTCCGCCTGTTGTGGTATTGGAATTGAATTGTGTGTATTGTGAATCACCCGGTTGTTTGGGTATGGCCAAACGTAAAGTCTGCCTGGCGGCTAGTCTACGTGCAGGCGCAAATTTATATGCCGACGACTGCGGACTGTTGTTGTTGTTTTGTGGTGTTGATGATGTATATGACTGCGTAGTTGTACTGACGCTGTGGGTAGATGTTGTCGAAGTATTATTGTTTATTCTGTTGGCCGCACTAGAATGATCGCCGATGTGATTATATTTGCTACTAATGCTGCCGCTGCCACTGCCGCTTTGCGTTGTTGGCATTTTCGTATACATTGTCGAAGACGTAGACGCCGGCGTATGTGGATGATGTGTATTGTGATGAGTATGTTGATGTTGATGGGTATTCATTGGTGTGACCAGATGCGAAGAATTCATGGCTTCAATAGTTCTTTAAACAATTTTTAAAGAGACGTTCTGTTCTGCTCTCGTTGTATTATTTTTTAATTTTTTTTTTCTTTTCGAGAGCCGATTTCTTCTTTTCATGAATGAATTTATTTGTGTGGTAGAGAAATTCTTTGTGTTTTTTTCTTCTTATTTAAATTGAAAAATTAAAACTTTTTGTTGTTGTTTTCTGCTTTTTTGTTTAGTTTTCAAACGCTTTACATGTCACGTATTATTTATTGAAATTTATTTTCGTTTTTTTTTTATTCAGCATCTGAAAAAATTTAAAGAATTTTTTTTAATGAAATCGGCATGTCTTTTTGATGAAATTTTTAATGTAAAATTGGTGTTAATCGCTGCAGAATTTATTATAAATTGTAAAGAAAAAAAATTAAAATTTGTGCCAATGTCGTTTGCGCGAATAAGGTACCGAAAGAACGTTAAATTGTATTTTTTTTTCTTCAGCAAAATAATTAAAAAGCAAACTAAAGCGTTTTTCAAATTAACAATTAAAATCTGTACAAACTAACATAATCGTAATGAAATTAAAGCGTGAAATTCTTATTTTGTCTCCGGTTAAGATTTTTGTAAAATTCTTTAAGGTTTGTTTTGTCTCTTAAGACTTTCAAAGTCCTTTTTTCGTTGTGCTCTTCAGTTTAAATTTCTTCTTATGCTGTCTTAAAAAGTATCCCGTATTGTCTAGTGGTTAGGATATCCGGCTCTCACCCGGAAGGCCCGGGTTCGATTCCCGGTACGGGAAATTTTTTTATCAATTATTAATAAAGAAATGAATAGAACAGATGTAAATGACATTCATCATCCCGCACTACTTTATTCTAATTAGTCGGGCTGTTTACGAAATTTCCTGAGTTTTCTTTTAAAAGTTTCCCAATAACGGTCAATTTAGGATTTCTTCGAACCATAAGTTTGAGATATGGTGCTACTTTTTATGAGGCACCAGGAGACTTCCTGTTCCTTGAGGGGTCGTAAGATTGCTATCTTCTTTGTGAGTAGAAAAAGTGGTTAAATATTCGTCCATAAGGCTGCACGTTATTGGGGCTGTATATACAGCCACTCGTGTTCACTGGTGGACTTGTCTCTAAAGGGTTCATTCACTAATGATACACCTAAGAATACCCGACTTTAGTTGACGTCCAAATCTAAGGTTTTTAAAAGTTTCATGGGGTATCCGACATCTTGTGTTTTACAATTGTTGAGGAGGCACAAAAATGTCACTAAGATGATGTAGCCTTTGTTTACCGAGTGCAGAACAGTCAAAGAGAATGTGCTTTGAATTCCGGGCATTCCTTTTTGAAATCAACAGACGTCAAATACAATTTGATCAAATAGTACTCCAGGCTACAATGACCAGTAAAGCAGCTCGTTAAAGAACTCAAGTCTTTACAAGTTCACAACAGTAGATTACTAGAAATTAACCCGTTTGGGATTATAAATCGTTTAGGTTAACGCTATTCCCAGTGTTTATGTGCTTCATTCCAATGGCAAAATAGTTACGAGCCAATTAGCATTATATTTGCCCCATGCTTCTACATCTCGGGTTCCTATAAACCCAGCTCAACGTAACGGTATTATGGTTTCCAAACGGATCGAAAAGGTCTAGGTATTCATTTCCCATTTTGTAGTTGATCGCGTTTAAATTGAGTGCCTTCAAGAGCTTAATTTTAAAGTTGTGCTCAAAATCCAGAGAAGCAGTCCCAGCACTGTTCTCGGTGTTATTACGGGACATTACATTATAGCAACGCATGCGAGGAGCATTATTCTTGGACACGTTGCAAATGATTTCTGCAAAAGCTGTAGCGAAGAGCAGTAGGATGAGACTGTCCTTCACCTACTGTGTGCATGCCCGCTGATTTATCGAAGGAGAAAGCGGCGCCTGGGTACCTACTATATGGAGGATCTAGATGAACTGTCTTGCATTGATATTAGCAGTCTGAGTCGCTTCATCGGAAGCTCCGAGTAGTTCCTGGACTAGGGGATAATGTGAACCTGTCGTATCACAATGGGCCCTGTGTGTGACCTAAGTGTGTTCGCTCATAACTCCTTGAGGGGACAGCCACATAAGTGCTCAACTATCCGAAATTATAAGGATCTTCATTGTTCTACGAAGACATTTCCTTGCACATATACCAGTGGTACTGTTTTCCGCCTGGAAAATTGTGAACTATATGGCGATTTTTTATTCTACCATTTTCAAGTGTAAACCCGCATAGCCCAGGAGATTTTTTTCTATACAATCTGTATAATTCCGGCCTGAGTTTCGATCTGCAGGAGTATAGAAGGCAATTTGGTCGACAAGGACTCGCTTTGGCCAGTAGGCGGAATGTGTGTGAGTAGAAATTCGAAAAAGACGGTTTCAAGGACTTTGTGGTGAAATGGTAATCCACATAAATGATACTGGGCAAGATTGAAAATTGGTTGATTGATAACAGTATCCATTGTATCACGGTATAGTAACCATTGATTTTACGCTGATACCCATATAGCGGGTTCTGTGGATTTTATATTGAAAAGTCAAAGTTTTATCGTAATAACAGTCTAGATTTACAGTTCTCTGAATTTTTAAGCTGGGTTTTTGTAACCCAAACTAAATGAAAATAAGTAAACAAGACAAAGTGGCAACAACAAAATACACACACCGAACGGTTCACAGAAATGCACAAATAAATACGTAGGAATTTACGAGACGGAAACAAAACAAAATTCAAAATTCAAACATTGAGAATTCCTAGAAAGTTTGTAAAGTTATCGGACATAAAATAAATGACTAAAAATACAACTGCCAGTGTCAAGTGAGCAGTCAATCACTGATGAGATATGAGTCTGTGATTAATAAATGCGAGTTGTATTAAAGTGTGCTTTTCTCGATATTGTACATCAGTTTATATGAAACTATTTAGTCTATTGTTATATCAATAGACCTTGGAGCAAATGTCTGGATGTGGAATGATACTCCTGATGATGGGTGGGCCACCTATCGGTTTAAATTCGAAACATCGGTTATTTCGAATCTGACAAGGCTTACATACATATGTCATTCTATTCGGCCACAAAATGCAATATATTATCTCCACTGAACGTAATGGATCGATTTGCTCTTGAGCAACTTTGGGATTTATTGTTCCAACGAGAAACAGCACGATGATGTCGATTTTGCCAAAAAAAAAAAAAAAAAAAAAAAAAAAAAAAAAAAATCCGGATGAAGCTCAGCTTTAGGTTAGGTTAGAGGACTTGTCAATTAAGACAAGTACAGTACCTATAGTTCGAATTGACCCATTGTACAATGTCCTAGTTTCTCACACCACTTGTGTTGTGTGTGTTAATTTTATACATGAGTGGCGGGACCTAAAGTTGACTCCGAACGACAGATGTTTTGAGAAACTGTTTTTCATGGCAATTTTTATTTCACTGTCAGAGTTTTTGCCAGAAATCTGCTGAGAGGAAGTCGCCGAAGAAATACTTTTTGTATTTTGTCTTTGGTGTCTCGAACCCTGGCTTTGCGTCTAATAAGCCAACACACTACCTACTAGACTACGGCGACTTCTACGGCTTAGCTTTATCTTTAATAAGCAAAATTGCCTGAATGGGACTCCGAAAATCCATACGCGAACTTACAGAAGCCAATGCACCCATTGCGAGTGACTGTTTGGTGCAGCTTGTGGAGCGGAGGCATCATTGGCCCATATTTCTTTGAAAATGAGAACGACGCAACCATTACTGACAATCGAGACGACGCCTATCACACCATGATATCTCGATTTTTTGTACCCGCTTTTCATGGTATTAATGTGAACGATGTTTGGTTTCAACAGGAAGGTGCAACTTGCCACACATCTCATGCCATAATCGATTTATTGCGTCAAACATTTGATGTTCAATTAGCCGAAATGGTGATGTCAATTGACAGCCAAGAAGCTGTTACTTGACATCGTTGAACTGTTTTCTGCGAGTCGCCGTTAAAGAAAACTGTTATGCCGATAAACCAGAGACAATTGAGCATTTGAAGGCCAACATTCGTAATGCCATTGCAGAGATGCAACCCCATACACTTGACAATTTGCAAGTGTATGTATTTGCAATCGGTAGGTAGTGTGTTGGCTTATTAGACGCAAAAGCCTGGGTTCGAGCCCCAGGCCAGGCATCAAAGACAAAATACAAAAAGTATTTTTTCGGCGACTTCCTCTCAGCAGATTTCTGGCAAAAACTCTGAGAGTAAATAAAAATTGCCATGAAAAGTTTCTCAATAAATAAAAATCTGTCGTTCGGAGTCGACTTCAAACTGTAGGTCCCACCACTCATGTATAAAATTAACACACACAACATAAGTGGTGTGAGAAACTAGGACGTTGTACAATGGGTCAATTCGACCTCCGGGTACTGTACTTGTCTTAATTGACAAGTACACGTCCTCTAACCTAATCTAACCTAACCTAACCTTGGTCCAATCGAATGTGATACTATGAGGCCAGCCGCGGCAGGCATATGAATGAAATAAAATTCCATTTCTAACTGGAATTGTACTTGAATAAATTTTTGCAAAATTTCAAACCATTTCTGTTTTATTGCATTTTAAAAATTTAAACTTTTAAATGGCCCACCCTTTAGAAACAAAAAAACGAATCAAAAACAAATCGATTTGATTTCTTTGTGTTTTTAAACGCCTTCAAAATTGCAAGTGCTTGCAACTTTGACCCACTTTTATTGTCTTTTAAAGTTTTCATATAAAAAAAAAAAGCATTTGGCAAATTAACCTGACTAACAGACTGACTGACTGAGTGACTAAGAGACTGTTGAGAAACAGATTGTATGCGTTTTTTGTTTTTTGTTTTCTTCTGTTTTGTCTTGCGGTAAAATTGAGAGATTCTAACGAAATCAAGATGCAAACCGTTGTAACTGTCAGACCAGACGGCCAATATAAAATACAATACAATGCCCAACGTTTGTTTAAACCAAAACAAAAAAAAAAAAATATTTTTTCTACTGACCATTTGTTGTTTGGCTGAAGTAAAATCCGGGGTAATAATGATTGTCTATATACGATAAAAATAAAAACGATTTTCACTTTTTTTTTCCTTTTGCTGTTGTTTGATGTATGCGCGCGTAATTCTTTTTTAAATACAAATTTTAATTGCGGTTCTGTTTTTATTTCTTTTTTTTTTTGCAGATTTTTCTCCTCTTCCCGTTGGTGATGACGGATAAAAAGATGAAAACGAAATACAATTCGCTGACCGACCGGCAAATTGGCAAGCTGGCTGGTTGGCGTTTTCAGATTTCTGGTGAGTTTTTTTTCTGTGTTTCATACGATTTTTTTTTTTTTATTATTTTCTTAACATTTTATATATGAACTTGGCAATACGCGTACATTTTTAAGTATTTCAGCACGATTTTA
Organism: Sarcophaga variegata; assembly: GCA_932273835.1. NCBI lineage: Eukaryota > Metazoa > Arthropoda > Insecta > Diptera > Sarcophagidae > Sarcophaga > Sarcophaga variegata. The sequence continues at coordinate 19,848,096 of OW026362.1, read as the reverse complement.
ACGATACAATCAACTCGGGCGTCAAAATATATTTTATTTCAGCAAACTTTTTGCGTGGGCCTTTGTGTTTTCCTTGCAATTATTCATTCACTACTCGATTGTAAATTGTACGTATATATGACGCCGTTTTTGTGTAAACTTCATGAATTACCTTAAAAGTCGTTTCATGTTTATTTTTCTTTATTTTTTATTGTTTTTATCACATCTTCAAGATCATTAGCCTTTGTTTTGAATCTAAAATGAAACAAAACAAAAAATAATTCATGAGAATTTTATTGTAAAATCATAATAATCACAGGGTTAATAATAATTGGTGATAATCACAGATATTTTGAAAAAAAAAAATCGATTGAAATTTTCTTAAATCGCATTATTATGGCATCTTTTGCTCATTGCTTATAAGTATCCCGTATTGTCTAGTGGTTAGGATATCCGGCTCTCACCCGGAAGGCCCGGGTTCGATTCCCGGTACGGGAAGTTTATAATTTTTTTTTGTATTTTAAAATCCTACAGAAATATTCTTATTTATTGGATGATACGTATAGGCTATCTGTTCTAGTTTTTCTTATGATCACATACGGCCAGGGGTTGTTAGCTGATTAACTACTATAATGGTAAGGCCAACCTTATCCTTTAAAACTGAGGATTAAATTTTTCATAGCAAAACCTATACAAACAAGCTATCTATCACTGGATCTAGATTTTTCTTTCCCACGCAGCATTTACCGAATATAAGGTAGGATATGATTTTAGAATACTCGTGCGCTCATACCCTATCATATCTGTTAGTAATTCCATATCCAGTTTACAAAACCCTATAATACCTTCCTAAAGGTTCAAAATATTTTATATTCCTTCTTGTCCCTATGACCCACCAGTCTATTGCATCAGAGAGAGTAATAATAGAGCTTGTGATTCTTCCCGCACATCTACTATATAAGATTGAAAATTAATCCAATGTTGGCGCACTCTTCAAGCATCGCTATATATGTAAGTCTAAAAGTTGGTGTCACATCTAGTTCTCGACTAGTTAATCCATATTCCAGTGTACATCAAACTCTCTTACATAACCCAGTGGATGATTATTAGCGAAGACAACAACCACCGTTGCAATCTATTTAGAACGTATTTAAGCTCTTTTAAAAGCCAGCAAAAAGTCCATTTTATCTTCTTCGTGGTCTTTGCAGATAGAATAAGTCTCGGATCTGTTAGAATGAACCGAATGACTTAATGTCCTATAAATACTGTGGCCAAATGCCTCATAAATACTTAGGGTTTTGACCCTAAAACAAAGCCATATCTTTGTTTTAAATTGAGATATTGCCAGCAACCACAAATCAAATTTTCTGAAGTTTGCGTGCAAAATACTTGGCTTCAAATGTCAAACAAGAAAATACTGATTAAATAATACGCCATGCAAGGCATCGGCGAAAGGTGAAATACTAAACTCTAAATAGATCAAATACAAATAAATCGGATATATAGGCATATCAAACGATCCTGGATTGACTCTATCAGCGGCAGTAACTACTGCTAACTTGGCAACTGAGAATTCTTTTTCGAATTAAATATAATCTTGCTGGAATGGTAAAAGAACAGCAATGTCCCCATATTAGTGAAGTATAGGCCCTAAAGACGGATAAATTTTCACATTTGTATGATCATTTGATCCAATTTTTGCACCGAGGCGCCTATTAACTGGACTGGATTTGAGTCACTTACAGATATACTTCAAGTAACAGAGCAGACAAACATACATAACATACATAATTGGTCATTATAACCCTTTTGTCAGGATTACAACCTAGCTTCTCATGAGTATGTTGTGTATGTTTATTCCTATACATGAATGGCGGAACCCTACAGTTTAAATTTGAATCAGATCAGCATCTTTATTTTATTCAGAGTTTTTGCCAGAAATCTGCTGGGAGAAGTCTCCAATTTTGTTTTTCATGTTTCGTTTTGTTGGAGATGTCTAAGCTGGGGTTTGAACCGTGGCCTCTGGTCTAAGAAGCCAACACACTACTTACAAATTTTTGGGAAACCCTTTCATGGCAATTTTATTTACTCTCATAGAGTTTTTGCCAGAAATCTGCTGAGAGGAAGTCGCCGATGAAATAATTTTTCAAATTTCGTTTCATTCAATGTGGAACTTTTCAAGGCTGCTGGTTAAACTAGCTAACAAAGGAGTGCTAAATTAGTACAATTACTGGATAGGAACGATGATTATCTGAAGCGTTTTGAAATTTTTTTCAAAATCATAACCGTATGGAAAGCAAAAATGCATGACATGGTTTGTCAATAGTAGGCCATATTCTGTTGCTTTTGAGACAGTACATAGCATATTATTATCTTATGAATTAGCATAGAACAAATAAATGAGATGCAGGAGTGCTCCCTCTACCTTGTTTTGTTTAATTTATCAAAGAACAGAATGAGGCCTTTTGGTAGATATATAGACGCTTGGAATAATTTTGTATTGGCACTATGCATCCATGATTTGGCGCAGAAGCTATTAATAATAGTATCTCAAATGTCTCATTATAGATACTCTGCTAAGGACTTGTCTAAACATAAACTAGACGGAATTTTTCGCTTCGCATAGAAGCATTCCATAGTATCTTGAGTATTCAATCAAAATATAACCGAGAGCCTCGCAAATATAAAATCCAACCGATAGCACAAACTCTACAAACATTTCCATTCATTTTTTAACCCTCAAACGTAACTAGACTAACATGTAGTACATGAACACTAGAAAATGTGAATTAAAATGAAATTAAAGAAATGTATTTCCGTAAATTATGATTCTACAAAAAAGAATTTATTTTTAGAATCATTGATTGAAATAACGGAATTTTCTTTGAGAATAAATATCCCGTATTGTCTAGTGGTTAGGATATCCGGCTCTCACCCGGAAGGCCCGGGTTCGATTCCCTCATATTGTTCCAAGCCTAAGGTTATGCTTTACAAATTGCTAACTGACGAACAAGGATTTTAAAACAATATTTTAAGTCCTTTAGAACTCTGGCATACTTTTTGAAAATTTTAGTAAAACAACCAACAATTACTTCGTGTTTCTTGTGTGTGTTTTTAATTAATTTATTCACATAAACGATAAGAGAAGGCTTTAATTACAACTTCTATTGATTAAATCTCCATGTCATTTGGACACTTAGTTTCTTTGCGATTTTTTTTTTTTTTTTTTTTTTTTTTTTTTTTTTTTTTTTTTACCCGCTTACTGTGTGTATTGAACTAGTCGTGATTTGCACAAATCGCCAAATTGTAAAAGCAAAAATTAAATTTTTTTCTCTCAGATTTTGTTTCTTTCTCAACAACTGTCTGGCCTGCCAAATATGGAAAAAAATCGTTTTTTTTTGTATTTTTTCTTTATTAAACAAAAAATCAAATAAAATTTATTGTAATTAATTAAACGGCTGATATTAACATTTACGGGTGCGTTTTTAAGATAAAACATTTTGAAACTGAGTGGGCTTTTGCATGGGCCCCATAACAAACGATTTGATTTGGTTTGAATTCATGATGTTTGAAATTTGAATTTTTCTATTTAAAGTTAATGATTTAAGAACACTTGTATTGTTTATTAAAATATTTATGAAAAGCATTTTCATGAATATGAATTTCATTTAATGATTTGATTATTTTGATTTGAAATGAATTTCAATAAATATTTTTAAATGCCACTGAACAAACACGTGACCTTAAATTGTATGCAATGAGTATAAAAACTAAGCAAATATAGGGTGGGCCATTTAAAAATTAATTTATTTGTTGTGAAGTACAATTGTTCCGGTTAGAAATGGAATATTATTTTAATCATATGGCTGGCCTCACAATGCCTCATTCGATCGAACCAATTTTTGTAAACTTCTTCGAGTGTATCGGGTCGTATTTTGGCAATGGCATCAAGAATGTTGGCTATCAGATGCTCAAATGTCTCCGTTTGTCGGCATAACACTTTTCTTTAACGACGTCCCATAGAAAATAGTCCAACGATCTCGAATCACAGCTTCTTGGCGTCCAATTGAAATCAGCATTTTGGCTAATTAAACGGCCATCGAACGTTTGACGCAATAAATCGATTGTGGTATGAAATGTGTGGCTATTTGCACAATCCTGTTGAAATCAAACATTGTTCAAATCACTACCATGAAGAGCGGGTACAAAAAAGTCTGTTATCATGGTGCGATAGGTGTCTCCATTGACCGTACGCTGTGCTCATTTTCAAAGATGCCTCCGCTCCACAAGCCGCACCAAACAGAAGTGTAAAATGTCTTCATTTAGTTTCGATTATCGCAATGTTGTAAGTGCAAACATTGTCGCAGGTCGTCTAACCTTTAAAAAGACAAGCAAGCATATCTCACCCGCGTAGTTTACATCTTCGCTGAGCTATCCTTTCAACTTTCGAAACGAGAAATAATCACCTTAGCAAATTAGCGATTGAAGAATAATAATTCCAACCCAAATTAGGATTTTTCCATGAAATTTACTTCTTTCGATTTTCTTCCCAAATCATGCATTACATTAAATTGCTCTTAACTCATTCGTATATTCCGCGAGCAGATACATATGCTTGCGACTATCACCGAAAGCGAAAGAATTCAACCAACCTTGTAGAACAATGTTAAGAAAAAAAACTGAATTGTCAGAAGTGGGATTCGAACCCACGCCTACAGAGTAGACTGCGACCTGAACGCAGCGCCTTAGACCACTCGGCCATCCTGACTGTTGAGCTGCACTGTCGCTTAGACATTGTCGAGGTCAATGGCCAATAACTGCTCAACAAACCAGTTTTTATTGAGTTGAGAGAAAACAGAATTAGGCCTAGGGAGAGTACAGTAGTACCGAGATTGATTAAATGTTTCGTTTATCACTGTTGATCGACTTTCCCCGAGACCAAGGTTAAACAATAGGGCACTGTTTGATTGTAGGAATTTGGAACTTGCTGGAAAAGAAATAACTTGAGGGCCGGGCCTTAAGAAACTATTCTGGACAATAAATCTAAAAAAATTCAAAAATCAGGGACTCTCAATCTGTAAAATCACAAGCTTACCGAGATATTTAGTTACAGCTTGATTAACTGTTATCGACTGTGCTATGGAAATTAAAACATCAAGTTATACTTGCATTACATTAATTAATTAATTGCCTAACGTTAGGGAATCACTGCATATCTCAAAATCAAATTACAAATTACAGTCAAACACAACTGAAAGTGACAAAAAAAAGACAATTTCCCGTACCGGGAATCGAACCCGGGCCTTCCGGGTGAGAGCCGGATATCCTAACCACTAGACAATACGGGATATTTAAAATTGAAGCTTAAAATCTTATAAAACCTTCACGTTTAGAATTTAACAAAAGAATACAATTAAAAATGGCAAAAAATAATTAAATTTTTTAGAAAAATAACATCAAAAAAACAATTTTTTACAGTTTTTATTGCTTTAGTTGAGAGAGAATTATTTGTTTAAATAAATTGTTCTAAAAATAGAACAATGATTACATTGTAAGCATTAAATACTTCGGCAACATTTGTCAGCGAACGAGCAACAGTCAGGATGGCCGAGTGGTCTAAGGCGCTGCGTTCAGGTCGCAGTCTACTCTGTAGGCGTGGGTTCGAATCCCACTTCTGACAAAAAATCATATTTTTTTTTTTTTAATTTTTTTTAGAATTTTTAATTGAACAACATTGTAGTTCGTTCGCAGTCGTCGTAGAGGTTATCATGTAAACAATACTACATACATCGTATATAAATATATTTCATATTTATTTATTATAATTATTGCACGCTTTCATTTATTATTTATTTTAATTTATTTTAATTTTTTTTGTTATTTTAATAAATAATGATTGTTTTCAACACACATACACACACTTACACACACCCAATCATTATTACTCGTTTGCTGGCTGGCATCCATTGTGTGACCCATTTTTGTTTATTTATTTATTGTTTATAATTTTTTTGTTTTTTTGTTTGTTGTTGTTTTTTATTGTTGTTGCTTGTAAATGTGTGAAAAGAAAATAAAAAACCATCAAATGTCATTAAAAATAATAATTTCTTTTGTTTATTTTAAATAAAAATAAAAAAAAATTCTCCTCCCATTGACAAGAAGCATTTGTTTTCCCCATTAACAGTATTTCAATGACAGGCCCGAAAAAAGATATCTCCCAACCTACACGCTACATTCTGTGCATTTGAATTCATCATCGAGATGAAATGATTTAAAATACTCGGATTTAATTAGCTCTAAAAATAGAGGCGCTCCAAAGCTTAACCTTGCTGCCATAAAGTATCGGGTGGGCCATTTAAAGGTTTAAATTTAAAAAGTGCAATAAAAGAAAAGCGGTTTCAATTTATCCTTAATTTATTTATTTGTTGTGAAGTACAATTATTCCGGTTAGAAATGGAAGATTATATCATTCATATGGCAGACGCGGCTGGCCTTACAGTTCCTCATTCGATCGAACCAATTTTCATGCACTTTTTCGAGTGTATAGGGTCGTATCTCGGCAATGGCATCACGTACGTTGGCCTTCAAATGCACAATTTCCTCTGCTTTGTCGGCATACTGCTTGTCTTTAACGGCGCCCAACAGAAAACAGTCCACCTGTGTCAAATTGCAGCTTCTTGGCGGCCAATTTACATCACCATTTCATCAAATTAAACGGCCATCAAACGTTTGACGTAATAAATCGCTTGTGGCATTAAATGTGTGTCAAATTGCACCATCCTGTTGCAATCAAACATCGTTCACATCAATACCATGAAAAGCGGTTACAAAAAATCGGTTATCATGCTGCGATATGTATCGCCATTGACCCTAATGGTTGCTCCGTCTTTATTTTAAAAAAATATGAGCCAATGATGCCTCCGCTCCACAAGCCGCACCAAACAATCACTCGTAATGGGTGCATTGGCTTGTGTAAGACCTCGTGTGGGTCTTCTGAGCCCCAAATACTGCAATTTAGCTTATTAACGTACCTATTAAGATGAAAATGAGCTTCATTCGAAAAGACAATTTTTTTATTTTCTTTGGCAAAATCGACATAATCGTGCTGTTTCTCATTGGCTCCTGCGCAAATCGATTTATTACGCTCCGTGGAGATTATATACTGAATTTTGTGACAGAATAGAATGACATAAGTATTGCCACATTCGAAATAACCGATGATACAAATTTAAAGCAATGTTTGGCCCACCCTATAGAACCAAAAAAATCTAAAAGAGGTGGTGAATACTTGGATAGCTAACCGGGTATATTAATTTCTAGGTTTTTAATTTCCTCACTTATTCCGCTTGCAAATATAAGATTTATTCAATTACGTTCTTTAAATAAATTTTTTGAATTTTAGTTTCCTGATTCGTATATTAGCGAGCCCCATTATGTCTGTTTGGATCATCCCAAGCGTCCTCTATGTCCACTTATTTTCCATAGCCCTTCAATTACATTTGTGTTTAGCCAGAATACATACATAATTGGTCATTACAACCCTTCAGTCAGGATTACGACCTAGTTTCTCACACCACTTACGTTGTGTGTGTTAATTTTGTACATGAGTGGCGGGACCTACAGTTTAAAGTCGACTCCGAACGACAGATTTTTGAGAAACTTTTCATGGCAATTTTGTTATTTACTCTCAGAGTTTTTGCCAGAAATCTGCTGAGAGGAAGTCGCCGAAGAAATGCTTTTTGTATTTTATTTTGATGTCTAGCCTGGGACTTGAACCCTGGCTTTTCGTCTAATAAGCCAACACACTACCTACTAGACCACGGCGACTTTAGCCAGAACGCACAGCGTATTACAAGGAAACATTATAAATTTATAAAGGCCTACAGCTTCTAGGTTATTGGGGTTGTTAATTGCCATATTTCACTGCCATACAGTAAAGTAGACTTAAAATGGTCATTAAATACCCGTACTTTGTTTCCTACATTATTTGGAAAGACCTCAATATCTGATTGAAAAGCTCGAATACCGATTTTACTTTGTTTAAACTGTTATGTTATGCAGCCTGCTCCCGTCCTCCGTCTGCTGATATTATGCAACCAAGCTAGCAGAATTAGTCGACATATTGATTGGGTTGCGAAAAATAATGTGGTACCACAATGGGTCGTGTGTGCGGCCTAAGTGTGTCCGCTCATGACTCCATCGAGGCGACAGTCACTTCTACCTACCTACCTACCTTGGGCTGCGATCGTATTTTTTGTAAACATTGCTTGTGTTTTTCACGTTTATTTCTCTCTTCAGTGATGCTAGTTCATCCAGTTTTCATTGTATATCTGCACCTGTATGAGTCGGCGGGAGTTGTACGACGTTTGTGAATCTCAGATTTTCAAGGTAGCGATGGAAACTCCACACTCTTGGAAAAGTTTTAACATTAATTCATCAAGTATAACGACATACTGTAGAGATAATAAAGGGAAATCTTGTTTTACGCCAGTTCTTGTCTCATTTTCCACATTGAAATCCACAAATACCATATAATTGGGGATACTCTTCATTCAATCGACACGGAACTATTTATTGCTTAAACCAGCCTGTTCAATTTGCACAATACTCTACTTTTTGTGAACTTTGTTGAGTATATTATCCCAGTTGCTGCAATTTGTTAAGGTCGCCTTATATATACATATGTATGTACATAATTGGTCATTACAACCCTGCAGTCAGGACTACCACTTAGCTTCTCATACCACTTGCAGTGGTGGCCTTATAATTAAAAACGATGTTCCCGGAACAGAGTTCTCTGGAGTGACGAATCTAAGTTTAATTTGTCCCAATCTGATGGAAAAACGTATGTAAGACGCCTCCAAACAAAGCCTTTGATCCCAGGTACACAGTGAAAAATGTAAAACAAATTAACAAACATACATGTTGCTAAGTCGTTTCTAATTATAGGGCCACCACTGTATATTGTGTGCGTTAATTTTATACATAAGTAGCGGGACCTACAGTTTAAAGTCGACTCCAAATCACAGATTATTTAAGAAACTTTTCATGACAATTTTGATTTACCTTCAAAGTTATTTGCCAGAAATCTGCTGAGAGGAAGTCGCCGTGAAATATCTCTGACCTGAAGTTTGAACTGTGGCCTCGCATCAATAAGCCAACACACTACCTACTAGACTACAGCGGCTTCAATAGCGGCTTTATTATCGCTTCTTTCGTCCAAGTAGTCTCCGTTTATTTATTCTTTCACGCTTCGTGGATGATTTCCATTTGAAAAGTTCTCAGGAGATTTCCATCTTCATCGGTGGCTTTAATGCATTGAAGTCTTGAAATAGCTGTTGAAAATTCTTGCATGTTTGATGGGTCTGATGATATATTGGTTTATATTTGATGTTGATTTATGCCAACTCTATTTCTGCACAGTTTAGTTTGACGCATAATGGCATTACCAAAACCACGACTCAACATTTCGTTAGCAGTTCTCATGAAACATGTCCTTTGAACGATTTTTTAAGACTTTTTGAATCAAACTTTGCTAAAACATGTCTTCAGTCTCAAATTATATAAACAAGAATTACCTGACGTGAGCTAGTCTGGATAGATTTTTCTTGCACATACCATTTCAAACACTTCATCAAACCCTTCATCAAACGTTGGTATGCAAGGTGACCAAACTGAAGTTCGTTCTTATTATGTTCTTGAGCTTGTGGGTTAAATAATTTCGGTCAAATTTCCTACAATTATTCTGAATTGTACGAAAAATTCCGATAGGTAAGTAGGTAGAAGTGGCTGTCCCCTCGATGGAGTCATGAGCAGACACACTTAGTCGCACACAGGGCCCATTGTGATACCACAGTTTCACATTCTCCCCCATTCCAGGAACCACTTTGAGATTCCGATGAAGCAACTCAGACTGCCAATATCCATGCATGACAGTTCATCTAGGTCCTCCATGTAGTAGGCACCCCGGGTCTCTCTTTCTCCTCTGACCAGGTGCCGGGCATGTGCACAGTAGGTGAAGAACAGTTTCATCCTCCTCCTCATCTCCATCTTCTGCAGAAATCATTTGCGAGGTGTCCAAGACCAATATGCCGCGCATGCGTTCCTATAATACAATGTCCCGTAAAAACCCCGATAACAGCGCTGAGTCTGCTTCTTTGGAGTTTAAGCAGAGTCGCCGTACGCCTCCTATCCAGCCTTGGCCAGATTTTTTACGCCGTTCTGCCCTTATCCGATGCTGCCCACCTACTGTTGGCAAGGTCCACGATTGCATTGTCAATTATAAGACAGCAGGTATCCAAAGGGATTCCCAATGTAGAGAATTCATCAGAGAGTGCGATGGTCGTGCACCTTCTGGCCAAATCATCCGCTCTGTAGTTGCCGGGAATATCTCCCGGTACCAATGTGATACAAATGTGATACATTGGTTCGCCATCTGATTGAGACATCTGCGTCAGTCGTACACCGTCTTAGAGTTTATTCCACTAGAATCCAATGCTTTGATGGCCGCTTGACTATCGAAAAGTATGGTGATTTTTCGCCTGTGAACATTTTTGTCCACAATAATTTTCACCGCAGCCTGAATAGCAGACACTTCCGCCTGAGCGACGCTGCAGTGATCTGGTAGCCTTATAGACTTGGATATTCCGATTGATTTCGAATAATAATTTCCATACTTCAACCACAAGTCCTGTAATTAGCCTACTGTTTTCTCCTGGTGGGTTTATCGCTCATAAATAAAGGGTGTTTTTTATAGAGGTATAGAACTTTAAGTTGGCCTTACTTTACAAGATGGCGACCGATTTAACAGCTGTCAAGTGATTTATTCTCAGTTTGGTTTGGCAATTCATCATGAATAGACTCACGCCTGAACAACGCTTGCAAAAATAGTGCAATTTTATTTCGAAAATAATGGTTCTATGCGGAAAACGTATCGCGCACTACGTCCATTTTATCGTCGACAAAATCGTCCATCAGAGCAGTTAATTCGATTAACCATGGAACGTTTTCGCACCACGTTTACTCTTATTGATAACTCGCATCCCCAGAGACGCTGTACAGTGCGTACAGAAGCAGCTATTGCTGCTGTAGAGTGTAGCATTGAGGAAGTCCCGAATGAGTCCATCCGCCATCGAGCACAGGAATTGGATCTGTGTCCATCCACTTTATGGAAGATTTTGCGGAAGGATCTTGGTTTGCGTGCTTACAAAATCCAACTCGTGCAAGATTTGAAGCCAAACGATCATCAAGTAAGGCGTAGATTCGTCGAATGGGCCCAAAACGAGATTACCGTTGTTCCCGATTTTCATAAGCGAATTTTGTTTAGCGATGAAGCGCACTTCTGGTTGAATGGCTACGTCAACAAACAAAACTGCCGCATTTGGAGTGAAGGTAATCCTCAAGTGTATGTGGAAACACCGTTACATCCAGAAAAACTGACTGTTTGGTGCGCTTTATGGGCTGGTGGAATCATTGGTCCGTACTTTTTCAAAAACGATGGTGGCCAGAACGTTACAGTCAATGGTGATCGGTATAGAGCCATGATTACAAACTTTTTCATTCCTTAATTGAATAACCATAATGTCCAGGAGATGTGGTTTCAACAAGACGGCGCAACATGTCACACAGCTCGTGCCACAATAGATTTATTGAAAGACACGTTTGGTGACCGCCTAATTTCACGTTTTGGACCTGTGAATTGGCCTCCAAGATCTTGTGATTTAACACCGCTAGACTACTTTCTGTGGGGCTATGTAAAGTCATTGGTCTATGCGGTAAAGCCACAAACGCTTGACCATTTGGAAGACAACATTCGCCGTATTATTGCCGATATACGGCCACAAATGTTGGAAAAAGTCATCGAAAATTGGACGTCCAGATTGGACTACATCCGCGCCAGCCGTGGCGGTCATATGCCAGAAATCATATTTAAAATGTAATGCCACAAGATTATCGAATAATCCATCGTTGTTTTATTGCAACTTAAAGTTATATATCTCTATAAAAAAACACCCTTTAGCTTTTCTACTCAATATCTTGAATACCTTTCTTACGATAATCACATCAAATCAGTATTTGCGCCCATATTTGCTTGACAGTTTACCGACATGAGATAAAACACGTTTATATCGTGAATCGAAAAACGTAAACCTAGAATAAAAAGTTTTTAAAACTTCTTTGTGCATTTACTTTTGTACCACACTATCCACATGTAATCAGTCTAATTGTGGTTTATTCACACACTCTATTTAAGTTTTTTTTTTAAATTTTTTTTGGTTCAACATTTTTTTTCTCATTTCTTGATTATTTTTTTTAGTTTTCATGTTCTTGCATACATATTGTGTGTACGTACGTATGTATAATTCATTTATTTACAATTTAATAGTTTAAAATTACAACAACAGCAACAACAACAAACTTAATAAACAAATAAAAACTCATAAACAAGCACATTGACTTGGTAAATATTTGTTTTCATTTATTACACTCTCTGCCTGACTGAGACAGACTACTGATCCGGCTGATTAACAGACTGACTGACTAACTGACTGACTGACAGTTGAAACCATTACCATCAATGTGTTATTGTTGTTTTTCCTCCACTTTATATATGTATTACGATTGCAACTACGAAGTTCAGGCATGTGGGTTAAAATTTAGGGCATTGGCTCAATGCCAGTTTAAACGGGTTTTGAGGTTTACTTTCTTACTTCCCTTCATTGTTTTTCCCTCGTTTTTATTGCTCCGCTTTAATTTTTCTTTTCCGTTTTATTCATTACAGTGTTAATAAATCATTATTCATGAAAAAATAAAATTTATTACACTTTATTGTTGTTGGAATTTATTTTTCAAAAATGGAGTAGAAGTTCTGGAAAAAGTCAACAGAAAAAAAATAAAAGTATTCCATTGCACTGTAATAAAGCAAAGGTGTGAGTAGTGAGTTGTAAATAGAATACTAGAATAAGGGTACCTTTAGGAACTTGTATTTCATGGTTTAGTTTCGAATTTTGACTCGTGTTACGAACAATAGAACTAATATGCAGCAGATTAATGAACGTCTAGGTTACTATCAAATCCAACAGCACAGAAAATTCTACAAATTAGGAAACAGAGCTATAAAGTGACTAGAAATCAATTACATTTTGTATGTAATGATTTTGGAGACCATAACGCTGAACAAGATGCTACTAGGATGGCAATACTTGCTTATATTCTTTATGTTCATTCCAAGCAGATTCTAGATGTGATAGATACCTACCAGAGATCAGCAATGAGTATTCAGAAATATGAATAGAATCGAATCATACTCATAATTTCTGATACTTATACGCATTCATAGTTATTTTAATATCATGGAACCGCCTCTACTCATATTCAAAGTTTGAAGTACTCATCATATTCATACTTAACAACACGTATGGGCTGCCTTCCAAAATGTATCAATACAAAGTTTGTATGCAGTTCTACTTCGGTATATAAATTTTGTACATATGCAAAGTAACCAAACAATGCATCAACTATAAATCCGATGCCTGAATGCTTTTTGACTGCATTAAAAATACACATTCACGATGTTTTGAAAAAGAATACATTGTATATATTTTGTACAGCGGCATTATGGAACACGATACTTTGTTCAAACACAAAGCAACTAACATTTTGGAAGGCAGCCGCTATGTGTGGCAAGTTGCCGCATCCTGTTGAAACCAAACATCGTTCACAACAATACCATGAAGAGCGGGTACATAAAAATCGGTTATAATGGTGCGATACGTATCTCCATTGACCGTAATGGTTTCGTCGTCTTCATTTTCAAAGAAATGTGGGTCAATGATGCCTTCGCGCGCAAACCAAACAGTCACTCGTTATGGGTGCATTGGCTTCTGTAAGGCCACGTGTGGTTTTTCTCAGCCGCAAAATACCGCAATTTTGCTTATTAACTTAGCCACCAAGATGAAAGTGGGCTTCATCCGAAAAAATTTTTTTTTTTTTGCAAAATCGACATCATCGTGCAGTTTCTCGTTGGCGCAATAAATACCAATTGTTGCTCAAGCGTAAATCGATTCGTGATGCTCACTGTAGATAATATACTGAATTTTGAAAGAAAAGAAGGACATAAGTAGTGCCAATGGTTCAAATTTAAACCAATAGATGGCCCACCCGATACAAGCTTTATTGGCCAAACTAACGAATCCTCTAAAATGTACATTTTCTAATAGACTTATTTGACCTCTTTGACCTTTCAAGGAATACAAAATTCCAGTAGATTCGTTAAATAATAATACATACATACATAATTGGCCATTACAACCCTTCAGTCAGGATTACGGCCTAGCTTCTCACACCACTCATGTTGTGTGCGTTAATTTTATACATGAGTGGCGGGACCTACAGTTTAAAGTCGACTCCGAACGACAGATTTTTGAGAAACTTTTCATGGCAATTTTATTTACTCTCAGAGTTTTTGCCAGAAATCTGCTGAGAGGAAGTCGCCGAAGAAATGCTTTTTGTATTTTATTTTGATGTCTAGCCTGGGGTTTGAACCCTGGCTTTACGTCTAATAAGCCAATACACTACCTACTAGACCACGGCGACTTCAACCATTTGTTATTATTTAATAGAAACACAATTAATCCTTGAACTGTTTAATTTTGTTTCAAAAACTTATTATTTTCCAGCGAAGACGAGTATACTCGTCATAAACTGTCTTTAAATGTTTCTGCTTGTAAAAGTTTGTTGTGTTGTTTTCCTTTTTAGAAAATATATGTACATTTTGTAACGGTACTTCCTCAGAATTTGTTATTTCAGTTTACTAAAGGGTGGGTCATTTAAAAGTTTAAATTTAAAAATGCAATAAAACAAAAACGGTTTGAAATTTCGCCAAATTTTTTTTTTTTTTTTGTGAAGTACAATTGTTCCGGTTAGAAAGGGAATATTATTTCATTCATATGCATGCCGCGGCTAATCTCACAGCACTTCATTCGATCGGACCAATTTACGACCACCTTTTCGAGTGGATGGGTTCGCATCTCGCCAATGGCATCACGTATGTTAGCCTTCAAATGCACAATCCCCTCTGGTTTGTCGGCATAACGCTTTTCTTTAGAAAATAGTCCAACGGTGTTAAATTGCAGCTTCTTGCCGGCCAGTTGACATCACCATTTCGGCTAACTAAACGGGCATCAAACGTTTGACGCAATAAATCGATTGTGGCATGATGACTGCCTTCCAAAATGTATCAATACAAAGTTTGTATGCAGTTCTACCACTGTATATAAACTATGTAGATATGCAAAGTAACCAAACAATGCATCAACTATAATGCCTGATTGCTTTTTGTTGACTGCGTTAAAAATACTCATTGACGACGTTTTGAAATAGAATACATTGTACATATTTTGTACAGCGGCATTATGAAACACGCTACTTTGTTCAAACACAAAGCAACTGACATTTTGGCAGCCATGATGTTGTTGATTTCGACTCTCCATAACTCAACATATACACGAAGCATAAAATAAGTATGAATCTCATACGAACACTAAAATACTCACTAAAATGTTGTGTGTTGGCTCTGATTGCTGCTCTGTCTTTTTTCTTTTGTTGTAAATGCCTGACAATTAAGACTGTAAATTTTGATGAAGAATTCGAATCACTCGAATCGTTTATAAGTCTTTAAGTATTATTCTAAAGTTATGACTCTAAATGTGTAGGCTTATGAATCAAACATATTTCAAATGGTATGAGTTTGATGTCAACGTTGTACGCATACTCATTGCAACCTGTACTTATAAATCAACGTTGTAGTGAGTATGAATTACTCAGAGTAGTTAAATTTCAATATTGTTCACACACTTATATTCAAAAATTGAAGTCGCCGTAGTCTAGTAGGTAGTGTGTTGGCTTATTAGACGTAAAGCCAGGGTTCGAGCCCCAGGCCAGACATCAACACAAAATACAAAAAGTATTTCTTCGGCGACTTCCTCTCAGCAGAGTTCTGACAAAAACTCTGAGAGTAAATAAAATTGCCATGAAAAAGTTTCTCAAAAATCTGTCGTTCGGAGTCGACTTTAAACTGTAGGTCCCACCACTCATGTATAAAATTAACACATACAACATAAGTGATGTGAGAAACTAGGACGTTGTACAATGGGTCAATTCGACCTCCGGGTACTGTACTTGTCTTAATTGACAAGTACACGTCCTCTAACCTAACCTAACCTAACCTACATATATTCAAAATTTCATGATTCATTGCTGATCTGTGGTACCTACTATACAGCACTAATTAACTCAGCCAAAGTATTCTCCACCTCTAATCTTCTCTGAGGACTATTAAATCTAACCAGAAATTTAAAACAAAACCTCCATATTTCATCCAAGTCTAGCAGGTAGACGTGAAACAACGCTTCAACCCCCAAAATTGAAAAAATTTCTTCGGCGACTTCCTCTCAATAGATTTCGGGAAAAAACTCTGGGAGTAAATAATATTCCTATGAAGAGTTTCTCAAAAATTTGTAGGTACGGTTCAAACTCCAGCTCAGACATCTCCAACAAAACGAAAATTAGAAAAAAATATTTCTTCGGCGACTTCCTCTCAGCAGAAAAAACTCTGATAGTAAAATAAAATTGATATGAAGAGTTTGTCAAAAATTTGTAGGTATGTGTTGGCTTCTTACACCTAAGGCCACGGTTCAAACCCCAGCTCAGACATCTCGAACAAAAAAAATTTCTTCGGTGACTTCCTCTCAGCAGATTTCGGGAAAAAACTCTGATAGTAAAATAAAATTGATATGAAGAGTTTGTCAAAAATTTGTAGGTATGTGTTGGCTTCTTACACCTAAGGCCACGGTTCAAACCCCAGCTCAGACATCTCGAACAAAAAAAATTTCTTCGGTGACTTCCTCTCAGCGGATTTCGGGAAAAAACTCTGACAGTAAAATAAAATTGATATGAAGAGTTTCTCAAAAATCTGTAGGTAGTTTGTTGGTTTATTAAGCCTGAGGCCACGGTTCAAAACCCCTACTCAGACATATCCAACAAAACGAAAATTGAAAAAAAAATTTCTTTGGCGACTTCCTCTCAATAGATTTCTGGCAAAAACTCTGACAGTAAAATAAAATTGATATGAAGAATTTCTCAAAAATCTGTAGGCAGTGTTGGCTTTTTAGATCTGAGGCCACGCTTAAAACCCCAGCTTAGACATCTCCAACAAAACGAAAATTGAAAAAATTATTTCTTCGGCGACTTCCCCTCAGCGGATTTCTGGAAAAACTCTGAGAGTAAATAAAATTGCTATGAAGAGTTTTTGAAAAATCTGTAGGTAGTGTGTTGGTTTATTAGGCGTGAGGCCACGGATCAAACCCCAGCTCAGACATCTCCAACAAAACGAAAATTGAAAAAATTATTTCTTCGGCGACTTCCCCTCAGCGGATTTCTGGAAAAACTCTGCGAGTAAATAATATTCCTATGAAGAGTTTCTCAAAAATTTTTAGGTAGTATGTTGGCTTTTTACAACCACAGTTCAAACCCCAGCTCAGATATCTCCAACAATACGAAATATGAAAAAATATTTCTTCAGCTTCTCAACAAATGTCTGGCAAACAGGATGAGAGTAAATAAAATTGCCATCAAAAATCTGGCGTTCGCGAGTCGATTTTAAACTATAGGTCCCGTCACACCATGTATATATTGCCACACAAATGTTTTGTTTACATGGTTGTCGTGCCCACAGTTGGAAACTTTACTACAGACGACCTAAGTCACTGGCACTGGGACATATTGCGGAATCCTATATTCAATATCGTAAAAACGATCCTTAACGTGAATTCACTTGGACCACGAAGATGTGAACGACTGGAGGAGACATGGCGAAGATGCTTGACATACATGATAAAGTCTGGAGCTCAGGAACTACAACTACTGAAAGAAAGTTCCATTCGTATGTAATTTAACACACTTGAAGCTTTGGACTAATCCTTATGACATTAGTTCGTTTCAAGACTCCAATTTCACATAACAATGGAAGGAGAAAGTGTTAAAAATTCTTTCTTTTTTTTCATTTAAATGGAGTTTCTTGTAATCGTTATTGCTTTTTCAATGCACGCCTTAATTAAAGCGACGAAATATTTTTATCAATGTAAACAATTTTTGTTTTCTTATCATTGGGTTTTTTTTTTCATAACAAAACAAAAATAATTTATTTGTTTAAATAAAAATATTAAAAAAAATAACCAAAAAAAAAGAGGAAATCCAATATATTTTTGGGGTTCAGTCTTCTTTGTGTGTGTATCTCACTGTGTCAAATGCGTTCATTAACATTGTCTGAAAATAGTTTTGGTTTATCCCCCCCCCCCCTTCCAACCGAAATTACATTCAAAATTAGATTGTTTGATAAAGTAATTTTAAGAGTGTGTATGTGTGTTTTTCATGTGATATTTTTAAATTACATTTAATAGGCTTCCGCTTATGTCTGAAGTGTTTGAAATTCTTTTTCTGGTTTTATGGCTATGTACAGACACATTTTATCTCCATTGCTCATTCCTCTTGTAGGAAGGGGGGGAAATTTGATTAGAGCGCCTAAATAAATTCCTTTTAAAGTTCAATGCAATTTGACAAATGTTTACCGTAATCATTAGTTAAAGGTTACTTGAAATAAATTTGATTCGTTTGATTGAAGTTCTTTAAGGTTAGGTTAGGTTAGAGGACATGTATTTGTCAATTAAGGCAAGTACAGTACCCGGAGTTCGAATTGACCCATTGTACAACGTCCTAGTTTCTCACACCACTTATGATGTGTGTGTTACATGAGTGGTGGGACCTACAGTTTAAAGTCGACTCCGAACGACAAAGTTTTAAGAAACTTTTTCATGGCAATTTTATTTACTCTCAGAGTTTTTGCCAGAAATCTGCTGAGAGGAAGTCGCCGAAGAAATACTTTTTGTATTTTGTCTTTGATGTCTGGCCTGGGACTTGAACCCTGGCTTTCCGTCTAATAACCCAACACACTACCTTCTAGACTACGGCGACTTCAAGTTCTTTAAAGATCACGCCTTGTTGACCCGACTAGAGTATTTTTATGTAAAGTCCGTCTTATACAATGATAAGAAAGCCTCCATTCTAGGCCTAGAATACATTATTTCAGCCGCCATTGATGAAATACAAGAAAAAATATGCCGAAGTATTAATTCACAGCCACGGCCAGCATTTACATCAAAAAAACGAGTGACATTTATTCAATGCTTCAAATAAATATTTCATCTCATCAGCAGATTTCTGGCAAACACTCTGAGAGTAAATAAAAATGCCTTGAAAAGTTTCTCAAAAATCTGTCGTTCGGAGTCGACTGAGAGGAAGTCGCCGAAGAAATGCTTTTTATATTTTGTTTGAAGTCTGGCCTGGGGTTTGAACCCTACCTTTACGTTTAGTAAGCCAACACATTACCTACTAGACTACGGCGACTTCGACCCGACTAGAGTATTTTTATGTAAATTCCGTCTTTTAGAGGGCGTGATAGGGCTGCCTCCATTCTATGTCTAGAATACAACATTTCAGCTGCCATTGATGAAATACCAGGAAAAATTATGGAAAAAATATGCAGAAACTAGAATTTTTTTTTTTCAAAAATTTGTCGTTTTGGAGTCGGTTTTAATCTGTAGGTTTCGCCGCAAGAAAAATCTTAATGATTAGCAAGCCACTAGAGTGGGAATCGTTCTTATTGATAACGTACAGCATTCGGAAGTTTGTCAGGGCAATAGGTCATATGAATGCAGTACTCTTTACTCCATTTATCTCATAATAAAATCTAAATCGCCATGAAAAGTTTCTCAAAAATCTGTCGTTCGGAATTGACTTTCAACTGTAGCTTCCGCCGCCACTCATGTATAAAATTAACACACACAACATAAGTGGAATGAGAACCTAGGGCGTAATCCTAGCTTAAGGGTTATAATGATCAAGTATTTATGTTTGTAAATATTTTATTTGCTTTTGTAAATTTCTTGCGTAGACTTTTTGCATTTTTGAAATTCAACGTCTGAAAATTCTGAATCACCCATTAGTTCTAATGGTGCAGGGAATTCAGAACTCAAATGTCCTGAAAAAAGTTGCTGTAACGTTATTAGCCACAAAGAATATTAATATGTCCATAAAGACTTGTCTTATGCCAGATCTAATTGATAAAAATCCATAATTTTTGCTTTAATTAGAGTTTGGTTGAATTCCTCTTGCTTATTGCCAAAAAGCTGAGCCAAGCGATTTGCACAAGCTTCTATTCATGCGCCAAGAACAGAATTATACTATGTTCAGACATGCACTTATATTGAGTAAATCGCAATAAACGGCATTATTGATTCCAATATTTCATATAAAATGTCAAATAATTATTGCTCAATAAATTCATAAATTGTTATAATATTGAGTAAAACTTGAGATACAGCACTGTCATATGTACATTCAGTGAGCATATTACAATTTTCCGAACACTTTCTATTGATATTTGACAACTCAAATGTCAACAACGACAAAAAAAAAAAAAAAAAAAACAACGAACAAAACAAAAACAATGTTATTGAAACAACCAGCGGTTTTGTTTACCAACTGTCACATGAATATTGAATAAGCAGCTGAACTGCTTATATTTTTATGTCTAAACACTTAAAATATTGTACTCAATAAACCGAATATTGACTTAATAAAAGTGCATGTGTGAACATAGTATTAAGTCAACCCAATCAAGGTCCCGCAACTTTAGAAGAATTACTAATCGATGTTCAAGTGCTTCATAGATGATACATCTTTCGATAACTGTCTCTTAACACTGTTTTGGCAAAAGTTATTAGAAAAATTTTCCCAGATCCTTTATTAGGAGTTAAACTTTACACCCCGCCATTAAATTTGTCAAACAACATGATTGATAGGAGAGGATAGGTCGAGAGGAAATAGGTCGGATAGCTCCTGTTTGAAAAGCTGTAATCTGTAGTTTAGTGCTGTCCTCCTGAGTCATAATACAAACATACATATCAGACAACAACCCTTCGGTTAGGTTTACGACTTAGCTTCTCACACCACTCATGTTGTGTGTGTTAATTTTATACATGAATGTCGGGACCTATTGTTTTTGGAAGTCGCCGTAGTCTAGTAGGTAGTGTGTTGGCTTATTAGACGCAAAAGCCAGGGTTCGAGCCCCAGGCCAGACATCAAAGACAAAATACAAAAAGTATTTTTCGGCGACTTCCTCCCAGCAGATTTCTGGCTAAAACTCTGGATGTTAATAAAATTGCCAGGAAGAAGTTTCTCAAAAATCTGCCGTTCGGAGTCGACTTTAGACTGTAGGTCCCACCACTCATGTATAAAGTTAACACACATAACATAAAGTGGAAAGTGAGGAACTAGGACGTTGTACAATGGGTCAATTCGACCTCCGGGTACTGTACTTGTCTTAATTAACAAGTCCTCGTCCTCTAACCTAACCTCACCTATAGTTTAAAGTCGACTCCGTACGACAGATCTTTTTGATAAACTTTTCATGGCAATTTTATTTACTCTCACGAATTTTTGCGGCAGTCTTCTGAGAGGAAGTCGCCTAAAAAATATTTTTTCCTATTTCGTTATGCTCAAAATACCTGAAAAATTTGAACCGTGGCCTCGTCTCATAAACCAACACACTACCAACTAGTTTACGGCTAGACTAATATTAGATTACTTTCGTAAAATTTTGGCCTGTATTTCTAATGACTTTGAAGTCTATTTTAAATCTAATAAAAAAAACATGAATGTACTGTCTAGGGTTTGGTATTTACTGACTCTAATCATCGACCTCATAACCCAAATTTATAGCTCTTACTACCCTTGTTCGTAAACCACCAAAACCAAGGCCATGCATGAATAAGTGGTCGGCTTCCTATATTTGCCGATCCAAAAAAAAAAAGAAACTCAATTCAAAACCAAGGAAATTTTCTGCATAGTGACCATAGCTTTTGCCATACAATTCTATTTATTTTTAAATTGAAAATTTTTTCAAAAATGTACACAAGATAAGAATTGTTTAAACAATAAAACAAAACAATAACAATAACAGCAGCAACAGCCGGGTAGAATTATTTTTGAATTGTTTATTCTCATGATTATTCTCATGATTAATGATTTGTGTTTCGGTGAATTTTTTTTATTACATAATTCGGGGAAAGTCTTAAAAACAGCCTTTCCATGCCTTACAACTCTTGAAAATTTTATTTTATTTTCGGTCGTTTTTTTTCCAAATCCTCATTAAACCAAATCTAAGAATTTGTCACAATATCCGTCAATGATTTATTTTGCCGTTCTAAAGGTAATAAATGTAAATAATATCGTGGGGAATCCCTAAAGGTAGTTGCCCAGCACTTACTGGTTGACAAACTTAGCTTAATCTCCATTGGCCAACTCTTTTACTGCATAAAAATCTTTCATATTGCTGGGCAAACAACGTCACCCAACGTCCTACGAAGTTGTGAAACGATAGCATTTGTGGTTAACTGTGTGCTAGCAAGGCACCCATCTTTGGAAGGCTTTGTCATAGCATTCAAGCGATCATTGAAATTTGCAATCTTTTAGTCATACGAAAGGCCAGCTTTATGGCTGCCACAATCTCTTCAACTTTAAATATCCATCGGCCAATACAATATTGTGATGACGTTTGTGGTGTGAAACGGTGCCCATTTTTGGAAGTCTCTGTCATACTTAAGCGATCATTGAAATTTGCAATCTTTCTTTCGTACGAAAGGCCAGCTTTATGGCTGCCACAATCTCTTCAGCTTTAAATTTCCATCGGCCACTACAATATTGCGATAGCATTTGTGGTCAACTGTGTGCTAATACGGCCCCCCTTCATTATAAGGCATTCTCATACTCAAGCGATCATTGAAATTTGCAACCTTTCAGTCGTATGAAAGATGTATGGCTGCCACAATCTCTTCAACTTTAAATTTCCATCGGCCAATCAATATTGTGATGACGTTTGTGGTCAACTGCGTGCTGACAAGGCGCCCATCTTTGGAAGCCTCTGTCATACTTAAGCGATCATTGAAATTTGCAATCTTACTTTCGTACGAAAGGCCAGCTTTGTGGCTGCCACAATCTCTTCAGCTTTAAATTTTCATCGGCCAATACAATATTGTGCCACAGGCCAGACATCAAAATAAAATACAAAGAGTATTTCTTCGGCGACTTCCTCTCAGCAGATTTCTGGCAAAAACTCTGAGAGTAAATAAAATTGCCATGAAAAGTTTCACAAAAATCTGTCGTTCGTAATCGACTGTAAACTGTAGGCCCCACCACTCATGTATAAAAATTAACACACACAACATAAGTAGTGTGAGAAACTAGGTCGTAATCCTGTCTGAAGGGTTGTAATGACCAAATATGTATGTTATGTAATACAATATTGTGATAGCGTTTGGTGTCAATTGTGTGCTGACACGGCTTCCAGGCATTCTCATACTCAAGCAATCATTGAAATTTCCAACCTTTCAGTCGTGCCACAACCTCTTCAACTTTAGATTTCCGATCGGCCTATCAACTACCATTTCATGATTTTTTTCATCATTTTTTCGTGCCCGAACGATCACTACGAAATTCAGTAATCCACCACCTATTTACCATTGAAATGCAGAGTTGATGGTGCAGAGTTCTTGTCGTTGCCTTGGTTCGGCTGATTGGTTTCTCCCTAAAAAATAATGCATATTGAAACCACGAAGTTTACGGGGTTTTTCCATGTGTGCAAGTTATATGGTACAGTAATCCCTCGATTTACGTCGCAATTGGCTCCAAAAAAAGACGTCGTAAATCGAAACGATGTAAATCGAATTTCATATTGCTCATACTACAAAGTAGTCTGTTTTTAACAAGAACTTAAAAAGTTACAGTAATCCCTCGATTTATGTTGCAGTTGGTTCCCAAAAAAGGCGACGTAAATCGAATGACGACACAAATTAAAGTTAGAGGGAACAAAAAATTTGACGACGTAAATCGAAACAATGTTAATCGAAGCGACGTAAATCGAAGGATTACTGTACTCTGTTCTCAATAGTTGCTAAACGCATACGAAACGACGCGTCTTTTTTTTTACAGAAGTCAAGCGACAGATGCTTATTAAAAGGTGTCGTGTTGCCCTTCAATTAAATGGTGGGAAATTCTAAAAGTTTTATTCAAAGTAGAATTTCATTGTGTTTCCAATTTGTTCCAATTTAATGATATTATAGGTTGCTTGCATAGGGAATTTTTGATTTTGCAATTCAATGTTAAATGAAAAGTTCTCTCAAGCAACTAAAATTATTCAAATACATACGAAATGTACGACACCCACCACCATCTGTAATACGGTTCCAAAAAAAATTAACAAACAAAGACGAGAAAAATTCAAAAGAAAACCAGAATAACAACGTCTTCAAACGTGTCAGATTTAAATGAATTTCTTTTTGGGTTTATTTTGTTTTGTTTGACATTTTTTTTTGTTTTCTGAGAAAATAAACTTTTTTCTTATTTTTTATTATTTTTTAAAACAATTTTATCACCTGAAGTGAACGTATAAATCATGTAAAATCTTCCAAAACTAAATTGAGCGTTCTAAAGCTCACGTATTCTGTACGATGAATGGTGATTCAGTTTCTTTTCAGAAAATATTTCAAATTGAAATTCAAATGGACTCGTTTATATGTTTAAAAATTTCAGAACAAAATTGTCGAAATTAATTACAATTGCAGGCTTAAACCGAATTTGCTTTTAAAAACTGTTAACTTGTGAAAACACATTAAGAGCTGCAAGCGTTTTTTCGCGGGTAAAATTTCTCATGTCCATACAATTTGTAAGAAGCACACCCGAAATAACGCGGCGGCAAAACTTTGTTGCAATTGGAAAATCCAATTTTGGCCGATCGTTTAATAGTGAAGTTGGTTGCAAATGCCAAAAAATGTAAACAAAGAAAAAAGATGGAAACAATAAAACATTTGTAAACAATAAACAGGGTTGTTAAATACAGCAATCCTTCGATTTACGTCGCCTCGATTAACGTTGTTTCGATTAACGTCGTCGAATTTTTTGTTCCCTCTAACAATTTGCGTCGTCATTCGATTCACGTCGCCTTTGTTTGGAATCAACTGCGACGAAATTCGAGGGGTTACTGTAACTTTTTTAAGTTCCTTGTTAAACGCCGGTTTGCTAGGTGACCAAACCGAAGTTCGTGATTATTATGTTCCTTGTTAAAAACATACAACTTTGTAGTATGAGCAATATGAAATTCGATTTACGTCGTTTCGATTTACGTCGCCTTTTTTGGAACCAACTGAGAGGGATTACTGTATATTGTTCTTAATAATCCTGTCTTTATCATTTTGACATTCATTTGCCGCTTTTATTTATTTAGGTATGGCCACGACGCAACGTAAACGCTAAGCGTTAGAAAACGTTCCGTTTGCCGTTCTTATTTAACATTTAAAATAACAGAACTTGTGAAACTAAGGGCAATTATTACAACTTGCCGTTAAAGTTGGGTTTACTTAAAGTTAACTTTAGTTAAAGTGAACTTTAAAGTCAACTTTAACTTCTTTTCGTTATTACAACCTACAGATAAAATAAAATTAACTTTTTCAAAAATATGGTAGTGTCGGAGCAATGTCAATAATAATGCTCATTTAAAAAGAAAATTTTTTAAACGTAGTGGCAACGACGGGCTTCTTTTTTGTTGTATTTGCTCATTTTGTTTATATTTGAAGTTGCCATATTGAACGTAAAATATACATATGGCAAGTTCAAACATAAACTTAACTTTAAAAGTTAAAGGTAAGATGATCTTCCCTTTAGCTTAACGCTCACTTCTACCTTATTGTCCACTTATAATAATGAAAAACAATTTATTTGCCTTTAGTTAACGGCAAGTTGTAATAATGACCCTAAATCGATTTGTTTATCACTACTTTAATAGGCCTTCTACTACACTACTTGGATAGGCCTTCTGAAGTCATGTCAAATATCTGATTATGATCTCGCTCTTTGACCTTAATAGTCCTACAAAACCATTTAGAAAAGTCTCATTCTTGCTTGCATTCATGACTTGTTTGTTTAACCCTCAGATAGTTTTTCAGTATGAAAATTCTTGATATCAAACTACCGGGTAATTCCTTGTGATCGTTAAGCATTACAGTTGGCAAAAACCAAGGCTTCGTTTGATAAATACTACGAGGACTCTGTACTTTCAATTTCAATGGTAAAAAGATGGTGACGTACTTAATTTCGTTGCAACGTATAAAACCGAAAACGTCGAATCGACTGTAATCCATTTGCTATTACACTACACCCGAACCAAAGACCGATCGAATATTGAAGGTGTGAGAGATGGTGCAGCTTATAAATATCTAACATGGCTCAGGAATTTCAATTTTGAAGGATCACTTGGATATGAGAAAAGTTCCCCCCAAGACGTGTGTCGCATTTACTTACAATCGATCACTAAAAAGAACGGCTAGGAAAAGTAGGAGTATTTGGCACTGTTTAACCGTAATATGGGCGAATTTCTAAAGAGTGAATGATTCGTACACCAAACGACCTCCAACAAAGAAGAGAGACGATAGAAATTATCGAATGTGAGCCATAGAAACTTCTTGGTCTTGATTTGTTAGTAAACCAAGTCTGAATGAAAGCGCGATGTTGTTTAATCCATATTGTTTACCATTAAAAAGCTAAAAAAAATATATTCTTTGGGTGCGATATTATGAATTATAAAAAAACGACCGCATTTGGCCAACAGTTCTTTACCACCAGGACTAAGTAACAATAAGCAGAAATCATGGCAAACATCTAATAATTCTCAGAATTCACCACTGAGGGGAGTTTTTCTTTTTTTCCAACCTGAAGTATGTAATCATTTCACAAACAAATCCCTTTTGATGAACTCGAGAAGTCTTAGTTTTTGAAGAACGTTAAGGGGAACTATAATTAGAAGTGGAACCTTTTTTTATACAAAAATCTGTGTTTCATTCACAGTCACCAACTGATTCATCACCCTCTTGAATCAACACGCTTAGCTTTTGGAGTCGCCTTAGGCGATAGTGTGTTGGCTTATTAGACGAGAGTACATAGTTCAAACCTTAGCTCTCTCTCTCATATTTCGGTCTGAGTTCATAGTTCAAACCTTAGCTCTCTCTCTCTCAGACAGAAATATGAGAAAGAAATATTTCTTCCGAAGACATTTATCTTCTGGCAAAAACTCTGAGAGTGAATGAAATGCCATTAAAAAGTTTCCCAAAAATCTAATGTTCAGAGTTGATATTAAACTGTAGGTGGTCCCGCCACTCATGGAGATTAATTTAACATTCACAACATAAGTGCTGTAAGAAGCTATGTTGTAATTCTGACTAAAGGATTGTAATGATGTGTTTTGATTGGACAAAAATAGATTTCATTGAACTTTGAAGAAATTTAAATTCTTCACTAATTTATTAAACAATCCTCGTATATATATAAAAAATGGTATTAAACTTTTAAGCACACAACAAATGTGCTTCCCATTAATTAATTAATATTCCCCTTGTAAACTATCATTAGAAAACATTTAAAACATTTTCATTTTTATTGCATTTCCCATAAAAAGTTAACATTTCATATTGTATTCGTTCCTTTACGAAGTAGCAACTAATTTCACAAAACTAAAGCCAGCCCCGTATAATTAAATGTGTTACCGAAAATATTTAACGATCACGATCCGTAATCAATAAATTAAAAATAAAAACAAAAAAAAATAAAAAAAAATAAAATATTTATGTGGGAACATTAAAAATTCGTTTGATAATTACGTGAGAGTTTTTCGTAAAACATTTAAATTTTTTTTAAGCAAAAATAAAAAAAGTCAAGAAGAAACCAATATCGGTAACACCGTACCAGTCCCAATATAAACAATTTAATTTATTTTAAAGGCATTTACGTTATAAATTAAGAAAAAAAATTGAAATATTTTTGGAAACAAAAAAATACTGAAAGAAAGAAAGAAATTCAATATTTTTGCATGTGAGAAATATTGAAAATATTTCAGAGGTTCAAATTGGATTCTAAGAAAATTTGTCTCAAACATTTGATCAAAATTTTAACACTTTTTTCTGAAAGTTTTATATGTTTGCATTAATCGATAACATCGATAACGATTTTATCGATAACATTTTGCCTGTTTTGGTTTAAGACTATTCATCAGTGTTGACGGAACTTGTAGCTTTTCTAGGCGCCGAACTTATCAAATTACGTATTGCAGGCCTTTATATGTCGATTTTATCGATAACATTTCATCAGTTTTGATTTAAAACTATTATTCCATTAGGGTTGACGGATTTTGTGAGTTTTCAGAGCGCCAAGCTTATCAAATTATGTATTGTAGGCCACTAAATATCGATTCTATCTATAACCTTTCGTCAGTTTTGGTTTAAGACTATTATTCCATCAGTGTTAACGGAACTTCTGGGTTTCCAAAGCTTCGAACTTATCAAATTACGTATTGCAGCCCACTATATACCGATTCTATCGATAACATTTCATCAATTTTGGTTTAAAACTATTATTCCATCCATGTTGACGAACTTCTGGGGTTTCTGAGGGAGGTACTTATCAAATTATGTATTGTAGGTCTCTATATGTCAATTCTATCGATAACATTTGATCAGTTTTGGCTTAAAGCTAATATTCCATTAGGCTTGACGGAACTTCTGGATTTTCTGAACACAAAACCTATCAAATTACATATTGCAGGCCTTTACATGTCGTTTCTATCGATAACATTTCATTAGTTTACAGAACTTTTGGGTTTTCTGAAAGCCAAACTTGTCAAATTATGTATTGCAGGTGTCTATATGGCGATTCTATCGATAACATTTTGCGAGTTTTTGATTTACAATTATTATTCCACTAGGCTTGACGGATCTTCTGGGATTCCAAAGCGCCGAACTTATCAAATTATGTATTGCAGGCCTTTATATGTCGATTCTATCGATAACATTTCATTAGTTTTGGCTTAAAGTTATTATTGCATCAGGTTTGACGGATCTTCTGGGTTTTCTGAGCGCCGAACTTATCAAATTACGTATTGCAGGCCTTTATATGTCGATTCTATCGATAACATTTCGTCAGTTTTGGTTTAAAACTATTATTACATCAACGTTAATGAACTTCTGGGTTTTCTGAATGAGAAACTTATCAAATTATGTATTGCAGGCGATTCTGTTGCTAACATTTTGCTAGTTTGGTTTAAAACTATTGTTCCATCAATGTTGGCGACCTTCTTGATTTTCTAAGCCGGGAACTTATATTAATTACGTATTCCAAGCCTCTACGGTATTTAAATTTATACTTTTAAGAGAGTTCTACAGTGATCAAAATGAATGATAATCTACTCCTCTCAGCCAACGGCTTTCATTTACTGCGGAGTCATGTGATGTGTGTGGTCTGGTGTGTTGACATGATGATAAATGACATGTTTTCCCTGATTTCATTGAATTGATTGCTTCAAAGGCGTCTAAATGGTTGACAATAGAAATCAGAAGCAATCTTTTGATCTCAGATTACTTACTGAACTTATTTAATTGGTCATTACAATGCTTCAAGCAGGATTACGACCTAGTTTCTTACACCACTTATGATGTGTGTGTTAATTTTTATACATGAGTGGCGGGACCTACAGTTTAAAGTCGACTCCGATGGACAGTTTTTTGAGAAACTTTTCACGGCAATTTTTTGTTTACTCTCAGAGTTTTTGCCAGAAATCTGTTGAGTGGAAGTCGACGAAGAAATATTTTTTCGTATTTGGTTTGATCAGGCATTGAATCGCAAAAAGAAATACGATCCATAAATTATTTTAAACCTCGAGCTGTTTAGTGTATCGCGACCAGCTTTCTTTATACCGGTGTTGATTAGCAACTCTGACATTGCATATGATTTCCCATTATTTAATCGTTATTTTTTGTATAATTGGTCAAGCAGAACGATATGCACTTTTAACAGCAATATTACGCTCAGTGTAAAAGCTAAGCGCTAGAAACTTGTACCGCTTGCCGCTTTTATTTAGGGATGCCTGAAAAGGCAGGCAGTATTAATGGGTTGTTGTAAAATTTAATAACTTTTTCATTCACTTACTTTGAATAATTGTTATTTTAAAAATTTAATTAAAAAATAATTCCATTAGCAATTAATCATCATTAAATTATTATTTTTCGTAATTAAACTTTATTGCAGACAATTTTACTCAAAAATTTAGTTAAGTTCGTTTTGTAATTGAAATTAATTGATTATCATTCAAAAATCGATTTCTTTTTTATTTTATTTGGAATATTCAAACCTAGTGGTCAATAATTAAGAAGATTAATAATTTTTTAATACAAATCTCATCAATTTATTGTTTTCTAAATAAATTGAATTAACAAGGTGGTCTCCCCTAAATCGATTTAAAATCATTTGACTGAGCCAAACAATCAAAACTTATTCAATCATATACAGTCACACAGATAATTATACGTACCCCCCCTAAAAATCATTTTTTTTTAAAGTAATGAACTTCTAATCTAAAATTTCTTTATATTAGCGTCTGTAACGGCACATTTACTTAAATAAAGAAAAAAGATTCCCAAAAAAAAAAAAATTTGTGACTGCAGTTTGCTTAAAACCAATATGGCACCACAGTACGTACGACGTGTATTTCGTATAAAATTTCTCCAAGGGTAGCCCGGTATATAGAACCTATTGTGGATAAAAATCCTAGGACTACAGCCGTAGAAATACGAAATACCTCGGAAAGTGATCACATTGTTATTGTGCATTTCGAAACAGTTCGATGTGTTTTGAGAAAGAACGGTTTCCGCGGGCCGAGTGCCGAGAAAAAAGCCACGATTGGTATTCGCCCAATAATATATGGACAAGTCAACTGATTTTTAGGCGAATGTAATACTTAGTGATGGGAACAAATATAACTTGTTCGGCTGTGACGGAAAACAAAAAATTTGGCGCAAAAATCAGTTGATTTGTTCATATATTATCATTTAAAAAAAAATGATTTTTAGGGGGGTACGTATAATTATCTGTGTGAGTGTATAGAGAAGGGATTAACTGAAGAAAATAATCAATACATGCAATGTAAATTGCGATAAATGGTGTGTTTGATTGGACTAAAACCTTGCACAAAACAAAACAATAAACATACGCCACCCTACTACCCCCTATTGTGAATAATAAAACTGAAATTTTTGTTGACGTAACTACGCTTCACGTGAAGATTGCTATCAGAAGTTGCTCTCTACTATGCTATATCAAATTGCACTTTGAATGTAATTTGAAGCAGTTGCTTAAGTAATTGTTTCCAGATTGTAAGTGGGTGAAAAGTGTTCAGGATTAAAGAAAAAATTTTATTAGAAACGGAGAAATCTTACGTACATGAACAACAGCGAATTGTTTACCACTGTCTTGAATATTCAATTCTAAATATCCTCCCTTTCCTACCTATTCTCCTTTTCCAATTTCCCACCTCCTCTCTCTCTCTCCCTCTTTTAGGACGAATTTATAATGGGTCATTTTGATCCATTTGACCCAAAAATCTGTCGTTCGGAGTCAACTTTAAAGTGTAGGTCGCGCCACTCATATATAAAATTAACACACACAACATGAGTAGTGTGAGAAGCTGGGCTGAAGGGTTGTAATGGCCAATTATATATGTATGTATGTATACATTTTGACCGCTGGTTCATGTACTTGTCAAAATGACAAGTATGCGTCCGCAAACCTAACCTCACCTAAACAAATTCTATACTTTGTTTGGTGCCTCAGTATTTTCTTGCCTTAGAAAGGTAAATTTTTTGATTAAAAAAAAACATGTTTCCATGATAAATTTTATTCTAACGAACATGGAAACGTAAGCTTGACAGAGACAGGCTGACTTCCAAAATGTTAGTTGCTTTGTATTTGAACAAAGGTATAGTGTTTCAAAAAGCCGCTGTACAAAATGTTTACAATGTATACTATTTCAAAACGTCTTCAATGTGTATTTTTAACGCAGTCAAAAAGCAATCAGGCATCGGATTTATAGTTGATGCATTGTTTGGTTACTTTGCATATCTGCATAGTTTATATACAGTGGTAGAACTGCATACAAACTTTGTATTGATACATTTTGGAAGTCAGCCACACATTTAAATTGTGATTATAAAGCTTTTTCTGCAGCAGTCGATCACGCGAATTTATGGATCTTTGCCTCTAGTTGTGAAAGCACCGTCTAGACAGCTCATGAAAACAATTCCTATTTGCGAATCGTTTCTTTCTGGAAACGAGTGGTATGGGAGTCATAATATATTAACCTCACAAAGTTCGAAGGTTAGAATATTTTGAATTGATCCTATACGATACTGTTGTAACACTGGAGTGTGTATTCTATTTCATCACAAAATCATAATTCCTTATTGGCGTCTTTCAGTCATCCCGACATGAATTTCTATCAATAAATTCTGGGTACCCAAGAATTCTTCCTCTTAATGTAACAACTGCCGTATATTGACAAAGAAGATATTCTCGTATTCTTCTTCGTCGTTAGAGCTTCTGCAGAAATCGTTTCGAGTTATTCCCACACATCACGCTTGTGCACTCAGAGCACAGTGTCCATGTTATGTCCTGAGATGGAATCTAGTCCGATTTAATGCAAATTGTATGCTGCTGCATATATCCATAACGGCTCAGATATGCCTAGTCTCTCTCCAAGTGCCAGTATTATGCCATCTTTCATTTCAAATGAATGAAGTTCGTGAGACACCATTTGTTTGTTCCTCTGTAGAGCAATGCCACTTAATTCCACATGAATTCAATTGAATTATACGTTGTAGCAGCCTAAGTGAATGCGTTTTTTTTATTTTTTTTACCTTCAAATGTTCCCGGATCTTTTTTTGTCACCTCCTTGAACAATCTTTGATGTGAGTGGTGCACAGTGTACAACTGAACACACTCACTAGGAAATTAATGATCACTTTATTTTCGGCGAATAAATCACTATTATTTCAGCCTAAAGAGTACTACAACAGTAATCGATTAGTGCAAGGAGTTAGCTGTTCCGAATAGATTCCACATGCGATTTTGATGCGTGAACTGTATCAGTCTTTGAACACTACAACTGGCTACGTTCTGCGTAGAACAAAACGTGAATGCTGTGATTTCAAACATTGCAAAATTATATATTCAATTGCAAAATAAAAATTAGATTTCTGTTTACTACACCCCAGTTTTTGTTTCGTTAATAAAGAAGACATCAAAATAAAATAATACAAAAAGTATTTCTTCGGCGACTTCCTCCTCTCAGCAGATTTCTGGCAAAAACTCTGAGAGTGAATAAAAATTGCCATGAAAAGTTTCTCAAAAATCTGTCGTTAGGAGTCGGCTATAAACTGTAGGCCCCACCACACATGTATAAAATTAACACACACAACATAAGTGGTGTGAGAAACTAGGTCGTAATCCTGACTGAAGGGTTGTAATGACCAATTATTTATGTAACAAAAAAAACTTCTTAAACTTTGAATACGAAAATAAAACAAAAACAGAAAATTCTTCTTTCAAATCTTTCAAAATGAACAAAAAAGAAACACGAACTTGAAAGACCCTGTAATTTTTATACAGTTTTTGCATAATACTCTTTAAGGCATACGAAAATTTAAATAACAAGCTCGACAAACAAAATGAAGACTTAGGGCCATTATTACAACTTGCCGTTTAACTTGAGTTTAGTTAAAGGTAACTTTAGCTAAAGTGAACTTTAAAGTCACCTTTAACTTATTTTCGTTATTACAACTTACAGATAAAATAAATTTAACTGTTTTTAAAAATATGGCAGTGGCGGAGCAATGTCGATAACATTGTTATCGATTTTTTTAACGCTGTGGTAATGATGGGCTTCGTTTTTTTTTTTTTTTTTTTTTTTTTTTTTTTTTTTTATTATATGCTCAAATTAAATTTGATGTTGCCATATTGAAAATAATATATAGCATGGCAAGTTCAAACATAAACTTAACTTTAAAAGTTACCAGCAGGATGATCTTCCCTTTAGCTTAACGCTCACTTCTATCATATTGAATACTCATAATAATGAAAACGAATTTATCTGCCCGTTAAGATCCTCCGTTTAGTTAACGGCAAGTTGTAATAATGGCCCTTAAAAAATAAATTATAAAGAAATTTTTGGAAGCTTTCAAAAGCGAAAAAAAATTTTGTATCCATAAAACCACATAAACAACTATATTCCCTTATAACCTTTACATCCGTTTCAAAGTTTGAAAATAGAAATGGCAATAAGATTTAAGCTAATAATTATAAATAATTAACATAAAATAAAATAGAAAAACCTCAAAACGAAAGAAACATTGAAAACTTACCAAAAAAAAAAAAACTACGCACGAAATTAAACTGCTGGCGGTAACCGCGTTGAATATTCTGTTTTTTTTTTTTTTTTTTTTTTTTTTTTTTTTTTTTTAATTAAACTTAATTATCGATAAATAGAACAACAACAACAAAAAAGTAACATACTAAATAAACAATACAAACATATTTTTTTTATTAAAAACACATAAAACAGAAGAACATGATAAAGACACACTTTTTAAGAAATAAAATTTTTATTTTTTTTTTATTTTATTTTAACGATATTCTCTGATACGATTTTATTTTATTGTATAGAAGAAGGCTTGGCCTATACATTGGAATACAGGGTTTAGTTGTTTATTTATGTATGTTTAGTTGGTTTGGCATGTTTTAATTTTGAATGTGGTTTAAAATTTAGCCATTTTTTTTAATTAGCACCACCGCCACCATATGGTTAAATTACGTTTAAAATTTATTTTTTCTTTTATTTTTTTTGGCGTTTTTTTTTTACTTTTTTTTGTGGGGTTTCTTGTCTATTTCCAAAATTATTTTTCAAGAAACATTTTATTTATAGATAGACATGTGTACGTACATACATACGTATATATATTTTTGTTTAAAAATTTTTTCTAGCTGTTGTTGTTATTGTGGTGATTTTTGTTTATATTCTGGTTTATGTTTTGACTAAAAAAAAATAAAATTAAATTAAAATACTCTATATAAACAAGTAGCTAAAATGAATGCTCTCCTCCATAGAGAATATTGAATTCTGTTTTGTATAAATCTTTTATACAATTTTTCTTTTTCTAAAATTTTGAAATTTTAAAAACAATTCAAATTTTTTCGCTCACTTTTAACACTTTTCCATACCCGTTTTGTTAACTTTTAAAACCACTTTTGTGTGACGTAAATAATATATTTTATTTGCAATATTTAATCATAACAAAACATTTCTTAAGGAATTTCTTTAAAATTGTATGAATTTTTAACAAAAATTTTGAAATTTCTTTTTTGAATGAATTGCCTTCACTTCCATGCACTGTTGTAACAACTCACGTAAACAAACTCAAATTTGCGATTTATTCTCCCCAAAAAACATTGTTATTGCTGTAATAAATTCATTACATACGTGTATTACAACAAAACATTACTAATCATTCAAAAAAAAAAACACACACACACAAACCGTATGGAGAATAAAATCAGATGTTCAGTTCTCACTCGTCTATCTAAAGTAAAAAAAAAAAAAAATCGTTGCGGTGTTGTTGTCTGTCAATTATACGCATTAGATTTCTTTTATTTTTCTTTGTTTTGTTTATATTTTAAAGTTTGTTTTGTTTTCCTTTCATTTTTGTTATTTTTTTTTCTTGTATTTGATTTCGTTTCCATTACATGTATTGTTTTACGTTCGTTTCGTACGCTTTTGTATTATTTTCTCCGTATAACGAACCGTTTCGTTGCGCTTAAAAATATTTACTGGCAGCCCCAACGCTTGCAATGCATGCGAGTAAATTTTTGCTTGTTGTGTGGAGCAGCTGTTTTTTGTTTTTCTCCAATTTTTTTCAACGTCGCTTCTCTGTTATTGTATTAATAAAGAGAGGCGCGGTAGCGTTAGCAGTCACTATACAAGTGGCTGCCCAAAAATTATTTATGTATGCTGTTGTGGTTATTCGTTGGTGTTGTGTTTTGGCGCTGTGAATGTGTGTTTTTTTCAACGCATTCAATCACAATATCGTCGTCGGTGGCTTAGTGTAGCGTAGTGCTGGAGACGATAACTTGAGCTATAAAAATAATTTTGGAAAAAAAAAACTTTGAAATTGACAAAGAATCTAAAAAATACAGTGCAAGCTCGATTATCTCAATCTTAGATAATTATTTTAGAGACTTTGTAACTGCAACTATATTTAAAAACGTGTCTCAATTGATGCAACATAGTGTGCAGCCCCTGTGCTGACCAACTTCTTCGATGTGTTCGGAAGAATTCGGTCAGTACACAACGGGCTATGCGTGCTAAAGTGAGCTATAGCATCATAGCTACCACTCCAACCTAACCTAACATAACCTAGTGCAGCATAATTTTTTTTTTGTTATTCGTAGCTTTTTCTCTTATTTTTCTTGTTCAGAAACGTAAATTTAACAAAGTGATGATATTTAGACAAAAAAAATCATCAAAAAGCTCTTACTGCTCCTTCATATAGTAAATGTAGGTTTTCACTTAAGCCCCTGTTAGCCAAACGCCCAGGGAAAGTACATTCATTTTTAGCGAAATTGCATTACGGTTTGTTAATCGCATCCATTGCTTCTTATTGTGTCTTAAAAACGAACGTATGTACATTTCGTATACGTTTGGCTAACTGGGGCTTTACAGTCTACATGTATTCCATACAGTTCCAATGAAAATTTCAAAATTTTTTTAATTCCAAGTAAAAACACAATACAGCCTTTCTAAAATATATACATACAGTCACACCCCCCTAAAAATCATTTTTTTTAAAAGTAATGAACTTCTAATCTAAAATTTCTGTACATTAGCGTCTGTAACGACACATTTACTTAAATAAAGAAAAAAAGATTCCCAAAATCTATGAATTTGTGACTGCAGTTTGCTTAAAACCAATATGGCACCACAGAAAATTATACGTACGACGTATATTTCGTATAAAATTTCTCCAAGGGTAGCCCGGTATATACAAGGTATTGTGGAGAAAAATCCTAGGAGTACAGCCGTAGAAATACGAAATACCTCGGAAAGTGATCACAGTGTTATTGTGCATTCCGAAACAGTTCAAAGTGTTTTGAGACAGAACGGGTTCCGCAGCCGAGTGCTGAGAAAAAAGCCACGATTGGAATTTGCCCAATAACATCTGGACAACTCAACTGATTTTTGGGCGAATGTAATATTTAGTGATGAGAACAAATATAATTTGTTCGGCTGTGACGGAAAACAAAAAATTTGGCGCCAAAATCAGTTGATTTGTTCATATATTATCGTTTAAAAAAAAATGATTTTTAGGGGGGGTACGTATAATTATCTGTGTGACTGTATATACGCGTAAATACATAATATGTACGTATATTCATACATATTAATTTTGTTTATTTTTTAAGTTGCAATAATCAAGCTTACACTGTACTTATCTATTGCCAGTTCCGCTTTGAATTTATTGAAGATAACTATTCCCTGACTGACTCTAATACTACAACAGGCTGGCTTAAATTTACTCGTTTATTAGGCATTTGATGCCAACGCCATAGTTCCCGACCATCAGTTTGGTTTTAGGCGAAAACATAGCACGATTCAGCAAGTGCACAGAATTACCAATTTAATTAGACGTGCCAAAACTTATGGGATAGATATTTCCAAATAAAATCAAAAGATGTCACCTCTTCCCGCAGAAAGATATCTGCTGGCGTACCACAAGGAAGTATTCTAGGGCCGTTCCTTTACTTATTGTTCACTGCAGATATGCCTACAAGTTTAGTGACTCACACGTCTACTTTTGCGGGTGATACGGCGTTTTTAAGTATTCATAGAGATTCTACAGTTGCGTCACAAAGACTTCAATCTCATGTTAGTGATTTGGAAAGTTGGATGCTGAAATGGAAGATTAAAGTCAATGTCTCTAAATGCATGCACATCACGTTTACACTGAGAAAGGGAAATTGTCCGTCCATCAAGATTAATGGTGTGACAGTACCAGAACATAGTAGTGTAAAATATCTGGGCATCCATCTCGACCGTCGCCTTACCTGGGCTCACCATATAGC
Organism: Sarcophaga variegata; assembly: GCA_932273835.1. Lineage (NCBI taxonomy): Eukaryota > Metazoa > Arthropoda > Insecta > Diptera > Sarcophagidae > Sarcophaga > Sarcophaga variegata. The sequence continues at coordinate 19,809,957 of OW026362.1, read as the reverse complement.
TGCCAAAATTACCCAGATCAAACTCAGAACAGCACAGCTTTACTGGCTTATTGGACCTAAGTCAACCCTTGATCTAGAACTAAAACTGCTTTTGTATAAGTCAGTATTGAAACCTATTTGGCTTTATGGTATCCAACTGTGGGGAACAGCCTCACCATCCAATGTAGAGAAGCTTCAAAGGCGGCAATCTAGGCTTCTTAGAATAATAACAGGTGCTCCTTGGTATATGAGAAACAGTAACATCCACAAAGATCTGAAGGTGCCCTTAGTTCGAGAGGAAATAAAAATAGCAAGTGTCAATTACATCAGAACATCCCAACCGTCTTGTAAGAGACTTACTTGTATTCGAGGGTCACAGACGTCTCAAAAGGGTTCAAACAAATGATCTGATCAGATAAATTTACTTTTGATGTGCACTTTTAGTTGTACGTTGCAGTGGCAATAAAAACTTTTATTATTGTATTTTAGGTTAAGATTTGAATACTTATTGTAAATTCTGAAAGGAAAGATTCAATAAATAATATACGAAGAAAAAAAAAAAAAAAAAAAAAAAAAATATTAGGCATTTAGAATGTGCAATGACTAAGGGTATTAGGCCGCCCTTAGCTAAGACAAAAATCAAAAATTTCTCACGCAAATTCTTAAAAGCAAATTGGTTTAAGGATTGTCTAAAAAATTTCTATTGCCTTGAGTTGCTTAAAAATGTGAAATTCATAACCCTTGGTGTACATTTCACACAAGGTTTGTGTCTTTAATAACTTAGTGGTCATTCGTACTTAGTCGTTGATTGAAATATTTCTTACAATTACAAAAATACAACAAAAATTTTCTTTTTATTATAAAAATGCAAAAATTTGTGCCAACTAGAAGTCGCGATGGTCCCGTAGGTAGTTCGTTGGCTTCAATCTCCAGGTCAGGCATCTCTACCAAAACGAAATATGACAAAAATAATTGCTAGGCGACTTCCTCTCAGCAGATTTCTGGCAAAAACTCTGAGAGTAAATAACAAAATTACCATGAAAGGTTCTCAAAAATCTGTCGTTCGGAATCAACTTTAAACTGTAGGTCCCAATACATACATACATAATTGGTCATTACAACCCTTCAGTCAGGATTACGACCTAGTTTCTCACACCACGTATGTTGTGTGTGTTAATTTTAAACATGAGTGGCGGGACCTACAGTTTAAAGTCGACTCCGAACGACAGATTTTTGAGAAACTTTTCATGGCAATTTTATTTTACTCTCAGAGTTTTTGCCAGAAATCTGCTGAGAGGAAGTCGCCGAAGAAATACTTTTTGTATTTTTGTTTTGATGTCTGGCCTGGGGCTCGAACCACGGCTTTTCGTCTAATAAGCCAACACACTACCTACTAGACCACGGCGACTTCAAGGTCCCAATACTCATCAATAAAATCAACACACACAGCATGAATGGCGTGAGAAGCTAGGTTGTACTTCTTTAATTAGAGAGCAAGTGCAGTTGAAGCATATCGATTGCTCTCTGAAGCTAGTTGCAAAAATGTTACTTGGATTACTTCGCTCTGTGGTATTCATGACATCTCTTCGTAAATAGAAGAAGAAAACTCTTGCATTGGGAAACACCACAAATTAAACATCACACGAATAGAAATTGAAAGAGGTTTTGAAACGGGCTTTGCTGATGTAATTAATCATGGTATCCGGTGCTTAAAAAATTTATAAATTTCGTTAACGGAAAGAGCAAAATATCTTATGTGAGGCTCTCTCATTAGCACGAAAGCCAATTCTACATCTTTATATGAGGAGAAGTGTCACTGGAGACGTGTAGCAGACACAACTGTGTTGTTTGAAGTCTGCGATAACACTCGGAATATACGACTAACATGCATACGAACGACAGATTTTTTTGAGAAATTTGTCATGACAATTTTATTATTTACTCTCAGAGATTTTGCCAGAAATCTGCTGAGAGGAAATCGCCAAAGAAATTTTTTCATAATTTTTTTTTTTTTTTTTTGTTGGAGATGTCTGACTTGGGGTACGACTAACACGAACCAATTGATATTCGGTCAGTTATTGCAAGGCCAATGAAAACCTCACTGTCTCACTCCCCTTATAGTCGACACCTTGCCACTATTGTTTGTTTCGATCGATACAGATCGCTCTCTCCGGAATACGCTCTTGGCTTCAAAGGTTGGGGGATAAAAAATCGGTTGAACATTTGATACATGCATGGGGAATAGAGAAAATAATTTCTTCTAAAACTTTCATCTAAATTTGAATCTCAATGTTTGTTGCCTAACGATATTCATACGCTACTGCGCTTGTGTAGGGTGTATAAAATCATTCGATAATAAAGTGTCATCACTGTTTATAATTGAATCTTAATTTTATTTCGTTTTAGAAAAATTGTGAAAAATCTTTGTTTATCTACGATCGATTTCGTCTATTATTCTAGTGGTTCTCGCAGAGCTCGATCATTCGCAACATTTATTCACACTTCCAGCTGCTGCGATATCGGCGAATCTCAGCGTCTTCTTTTATATTTTTTTTTTCAAATTTTTCAAAAGTGCAACTCATTTACTACAACTAAAGGGTGTTTTTTATAGAGGTATAGAACTTTAAGTTGCAATAAAACAACGATGGATTATTCGATTGACATGAATTTTATTTATCCGAAAGATAATCTTGTGGCATTACATTTTAAATATGATTTCTGGCATATGACCGCCACGGCTGGCGCGGATTGCAATAATACGGCGAATGTTGTCTTCCAAATGGTCAAGCGTTTGTGGCTTTACCGCATATACCAATGACTTTACATAGCCCCACAGAAAGTAGTCTAGCGGTGTTAAATCACAAGATCTTGGAGGCCAATTCACAGGTCCAAAACGTGAAATTAGGCGGTCACCAAACGTGTCTTTCAATAAATCTATTGTGGCACGAGCTGTGTGACATGTTGCGCCGTCTTGTTGAAACCACATCTCCTGGACATCATGGTTATTCAATTCAGGAATGGAAAAGTTTGTAATCATGGCTCTATACCGATCACCATTGACTGTAACGTTCTGGCCACCATCGTTTTTGAAAAAGTACGGACCAATGATTCCACCAGCCCATAAAGCGCACCAAACAGTCAGTTTTTCTGGATGTAACGGTGTTTCCACATACACTTGAGGATTACCTTCACTCCAAAATGCGGCAGTTTTGTTTGTTGACGTAGCCATTCAACCAGAAGTGCGCTTCATCGCTAAACAAAATTCGCTTATGAAAATCGGGAACAACGGTAATCTCGTTTTGGGCCCATTCGACAAATCTACGCCTTACTTGATCATCGTTTGGCTTCAAATCTTGCACGAGTTGGATTTTGTAAGCACGCAAACCAAGATCCTTCCGCAAAATCTTCCATAAAGTGGATGGACACAGATCCAATTCCTGTGCTCGATGGCGGATGGACTCATTCGGGTCTTCCTCAATGCTACGCTCTACAGCAGCAATAGCTTCTTCTGTACGCACCGTACAGCGTCTCTGGGGATGCGAGTTATCAATAAGAGTAAACGTGGTGCGAAAACGTTCCATGGTTAATCGAATTAACTGCTCTGATGGACGATTTTGTCGACGATAAAATGGACGTAGTGCGCGATACGTTTTCCGCACAGAACTATTATTTTCGAAATAAAATTGCACTATTTGCAAGCGTTGTTCAGGCGTGAGTCTATTCATGATGAATTGCCAAACCAAACTGAGAATAAATCACTTGACAGCTGTTAAATCGGTCGCCATCTTGAAAAGTAATGCCAAAACTTAAAGTTCTATACCTCTATAAAAAACACCCTTTAATCCTATGGCACGGAGAATATGTATGTACATATGTATGTACATATGTATGTACATATGTATAGTATATGTGTATGTGTGCTTCTATTGGTTATTTTCATGGTTTTCATGAATCTATTGAATCTGCTGTTGAATGTCTTCGTTTGTTTTTTTTTTTTTTTCTTCAAATTCTTTGCAAATCTTTCAATTGCAAGTGTACTGAGCGCACATACATATCTCTGTCTAGCTCTACATCTGGTTGGTTTGTTTGTTTACACGTTCGTTCCTACAGCGTATAATTATTTTTCTTTAAAATTTTTTTTATTTTTAATTTTTTTTAATTTTTTTTTAATTATTTTTTTAAATCATTAACATTCTTGTTTCTCTCTGTTTGTTTTTGTTTTTGTTGTTGTTTTTCTTTCTGGTATTCTGTAAATAATTGTTTTGTTTAAACCACAACTCAAAATTACGTTGTTGAGAAGTGCACACCAGAAAAAAAAAAAGAAGCACCAGGTTACCTTATGTGGAATGTTGGTTGTGGAACGTTACTGCTGCAGCAACGTGTGTTCTTTGGACATCTTATATGTATGTTTGTATGTATTTTGCTTGACTTCGTATTGTATTTCACAGAATATTGTTTATTTTTTTTGCATTTTACGAGATGGTGTGCTGCAAGCTGACCTAGAGAGATTGTTTAAGGTACAAGGCAAAAAAGTTAATAAATTTTATTTCTTTGTTGTTGTTCTTTATTTTTAAAATATCCACCTGAAAATATTATAACAAAGGCGTTTTAATGCACACAACTTAGTTGTAGGGCACCATATTAGAGAATGACTCATAAGTAACCAACCATGGACCCTTGTCGTACCATACTTTCTTGGTTTTTGCTGTATGCTTCGGATCAGTCGCTCTAACAGAGATTTTCGGCCATTTTGTTGAAGCTATGGCTGTCAAATTAGTCATTGATTCAGTCTGTTTTGCCAAATCACCGTGAACGGATTGATAGCATTCAACAACACACATTCAAGTAATAAAATTATTTCATCAAAGTAGGTATTCTAGTCGGGTAACGTGTCGCACGCATTGTCCACTTTACATACATTCGTACGTAGTTGGTCATTACAACCCTTCAGTCAGAATTACCACCTAGATTTTTACATCACTCATGTGTTGTGTGTTAATTTTTTACATGAGTGGTGGTGAGACCTACAGTTTAAAGTCGACTCTGAACGACAGATTTTTTGAGAAACTTTTCATGGCAATTTTATTTATTTTCAGAATTTTTGCTAGAAATGTGTTGAAAAGAAGGCACCGAAGAATTATTTTTTCTTGTTTCGGTTTTGTTCGATATGTCTGCCCTGGGCTTTGGATCGTGGCCTTACGTCTAATAGGCCAACACTCTACCTAGACTAGACTACGGCGACTTCATCGCCCCACCTAGTGGACTATTTGCAACGCTGTAAATAAATTCAATGCCATTGGTTTAGTAAACGATCTAACAAAACCCGTATGTCTACGAAACACACAATCTGCCGTAAACGTCTCCTCTGTTAGTGAGAATTCGACCCAGGCCTTTCACAGACCATAACTTAAAGAATTTTCATGGCGTCAATTTTGGCTTTGCCACCGTTTAAAAGTGTGTTCGTTGATTTTCTTTCGCACATTATTGTGTTACGAGATCTATTTTACAACTCCTCTAATTATTCGCTTCAGAAATGCTTCAATTTCATTTCGTTTAAATTGGCAGCGAGCCTTTCGGGCCTTTAAAATTTTTCGCAGGCTCCCAAACATTCTTTTTTATTCAGCTTTCTGCAAATAAAATTTTTTTAAATTTTTCGCAGGCTCCCAAACATCCTTTTTATATCCAGCTTGCTCCAAATGAATTTCAAGTTTTCTATCAACGTCCATGGCTTTCTCAAGCCGAAAGCGTCTTTAACTTCTAAATTATTAGTTGAGAACCAAGCAAATCATCTCTTTGCTTACAGCATCGTCTCTAAAGAAAATTTTCAGAATTTTTACCCAACATTGTCTCTTTAAACTTTAAAATTTTTTTTGTAGCATGCGACATGAAAATTTTCAGAATTTTTACTCAGCATCGTCTCTTTAAACTTCACAATTTTTTGTAGCATGCGACATGAAAATTTTTATAATTTTTACTCAGCATTGTCTCTGTAAACTTCACAATTGTTTTTGTAACATGCGACATGAACATTTTTAAAATTATTACTCAGCATTGTCTTGTCAATATAAACTTCACAATTGTTTTTGTAACATGCGACACGAAAATATTCAGAATTTTTACCCAACATTGTCTCTGTAAACTTCAAAATTGTTTTTGTAACATGCGACATGAAAATTTTCAGAATTTTTACTCAGCATCGTCTCTTTAAACTTCACAATTTTTTGTAGCATGCGACATGAAAATTTTTATAATTTCTACTCAGCATTGTCTCTGTAAACTTCACAATCGTTTTTGTAACATGCGACATGAAAATTTTTAAAATTATTACTCAGCATTGTCTTGTCAATATAAACTTCACAATTATTTTGTAGCATGCGATAAGCAAATTTTCAGAATTTTTACTCAGCATTGTTTCTGTAAACTTCACAATTGTTTTTGTAGCATGCGACATGAAAATGTTCAGATTTTTACTCAGCATTGTCTCTATAAACTTCAAATTTTTCTGTAGCTTGCGATAAGAAAATTTTCAGAATTTTTACTCAGAATTGTCTTGTCTCTGTAAACTTCACAATTATTTTTGTAACATGCGACATGAAAATGTTCAGAATTTTTGCTCAGCATTGTCTCTGTAAACTTCACAATATTTTTTTTGTAGCATGCGACAAAAATGTTCAGAATTTTTACTCAGCATTGTTTCTATAAATTTCACAATTTTTTCTTGTAGCATGCGACAAGAAAATTTTCAGAATTTTTACTCAGCATTGTTTCTGTAAAACGACATGAAAATGTTCAGAATTTTTACTCAGCATTGTCTCTGTAAACTTCAAATTTTTTTTTGTAGCGTGCAATAAGAAAATTTTCAGAATTTTTACTCAGTTTTTTCTTTCACAACATAATGTGATTTCAATAATGTTTTCCAACAACTTGGAGCTTAAAATATTACTTTCCAAACAAGCCATAGTGCTACCAAATGCACCTAATATTGCTAGAGTCATTAACGAAAATTTGTAGGCGAACTTTCCCTAGAAGCCAATATTTTAAAGTGTAGAGCATGGAAAGAACCGCAAAAAAACCAAAACTCTCTCTCTCTCTCTCTCTCTCTCTCTCTCTTTGATATATGTACTTAACGTATTTATTATTCTATTGGAGTCTGACTAGTGTGTGAATTTTGTCTAAAATTAAACACTCACACTCCGAAATTAGCACTTAAAAATAAAAAACGACAGACCAATGGACTTTGAAGTGGATTTCACTTGTATATCAGACTGTTTTCTTACACCTTATTGTGGCAATTAAGTTTGTATTGTTTACATACCGATATTGACAGACCGCTATTGTTCAATTCGTTTTCGTTTTCTATTTACACTTACCCGCCCACATTGAATTCAATTCGAATTTTTAAAATAAAAATGAAAAACAAAAACAAAAATATTATTTAATTAACAACTTAATTTTATATAAAAGCACCATGAAGAATCGATTTTTTTTTTTAAAGAAAAGAAATTTTTTTGGCAAAACATCTTTGCCAAATTCGGAACAATTTTGGTGGACAAGAACAGCGAAAGAATGGCAAACAAATGGAATAACAACTGTTTGTAGCCTTTTTGGAAAGCAAATCATTGATCGTTTATTGGAGCCCAATATTGTACGCCCACTAGATACGATTTAAAAACAAAAATAATGGATTTTTGACAGCATTTGAGAAGAAATGAGAACCTCATATAACAACTTAATAAATTTTTGGGCAAAATATGCTCAGCCGGATCAAATAGAAGTTCAATCAAAGCATGTCTTGATGTAGCCGATTAACGTGGGTAGGTAGTTTGACGGAGAGGAGACCAACCAGGGGTCCCATGCCTATTGACATACAATTAAGCCATCATATAGGCTTTCTCTGATCCTACCATTTGGAATACCATCTTACTATGAAGGAGAAGTAAAGAATTTAAGAAGATATAAAAAGGATATTTGGTAGCCTGTGAAAAACTTTAAAGGCCCAAAAGGTCCACTGGCAACTTAAACGATATGATATTGAACCATTTCTGAAGCGAATAATTAGAGTAATTGAAAAATAGATCTCGTACGACAATAATGTGCGAAAGAGAATCAACGAACACACTTGCAAACGGTGGCAAAGCCAAAATTGACGTTATGGTCTGTGAAAGGCTGAGTTCTTGTGATTGCCACAATATCCACTGGGTCGAATTCTCACTAACTCTCACTAGCAGAGGCGACGTTTACGACAGATTGAGTGTTTCGTAGACGTACGGATATTGTTGAATCGTTTACTAAACCAATGGCATTCAATTTATTTATCCACTAGGTGTGACGATTATGGCAATAGTAAAGTGGACAATGAAGACGCCGTAGTCTAGTCTAGGTAATGTGTTGGCTTCAGACATCTCGATCAAAACCGAAACAAGAAAAAATATTTCTTCGGCGACATCGTTTCAGCAGATTGCTAGCAAATAAAATTGGCATGAAATATTTCTCAAAGATCTGTCGTTCAGAGTCGACTTTAAACTGTAGACACCGCCATTCAGGTATTAAATTAATACACACAGCATAAGCGGTGTGAGAAGCTAGGTCGTAATCCTGTGTGAAGAGTTGTAATGACCAACTATTTATGTACATAGTTCAGGGCCTTGAAATCTTTCAAAGTTGCTACGTATTATTCAGATAATCGTCTGTACAACTGATATGTTATTCAGTTCGTTCCATATACAGTTCCACACTCCACTCTTGCACGCAATACATGACTTGGTACTTCTGAAACCAGTTTAAACAAGCCGTGGTCTGTCATTATGATTTTTAGTACCAAGTTGGTCTTTATAAACGCATTCATAACCGAGTCCAGAATAGTTATAATTTCTTATGTTATTGTAGTCGTTTCCATCTTCTATCTTAGGTCGTCAGTTGGTAACCCTTCTTGCTTGATATTTAGGGTAACTCTAGGTGGAATATGTTAGTAACTAAGGTTGGGGGTTGGGTTTGTTTTAAGTACACCTGAAGTAATAGCATCTATACCAGCTGCTTTTTGAGTTCATCAGAAGTGTAACGGTATCGATTATTTTTATTTTATTTAGAGAATCGATTCAGATCGGTAATATGTTGGTATTATTGCTAAGTGCTAAGCTCACGTTTAATTTGCTGACAAAAAAAAATTTTTTTTTTTTTTTTCATTTCAGTTTGTTCAAGTCACTAGATTATGTCAAACGGGGCAAGAAATACTTCAAAGCAGCTGATTTCTTTACACCATTACACCATCTATAACCGACAGAAAGCTGAATTACAACTCTCCTGTCTGAACAGAGCTACCAAATCTATTCTTAATCAACATTGCGGGGTAAGTCGTTAAAAAATTTATTCAAATTTATAATTAAACTCATAAATGTTACAAACAATATTAACAACAACATTTGTTGAGTTGCTGTAGTGTAGGGTATACAAAGAAAGACCCTCCTTAATAGTGTTTCAATCATTTTTGTCTCGCCAGATTAAGTCAATTCCTGTTAAAGTAAAAACGTAATAAAAAACTCATAAAATTCTACAATTTGATTTACGATTTAAATTCGATATTTAGTAACAATAAAAACAAAATATTAAAAAGAGCAAAATTGTCATTAAAAACATAACTAAGAAGAGAGCAACAGATTTAACACGAATATTTGATGAGCTACAGTGTAAAGCAATTTTTTGCATAACAAATCGGATTGCACTCATCTTTAATCGATTGCTTTAATCGATTTCTTAACCATTTTTGAGATAACATTTGAATATAATTGAGCCTAGTGATGATTAATTTGTATGGTAGCTTAGGTTAGGTTAAGTTAGCGGGTAGCTTGCCGTTCACGGGTGGCCATATGGCTCATTGTGTTATCTAGTGTGCGGTAAGCCCCCTTGTCATGACCCGTTATTGGCGGGTTTAAACCATCCCAAACGTTCGGCACGTTCGCCACCATGTTCAGATCTTCAAACGTTCTGTCACCCAATCCGATTCCGTTTCCTCCACATCATGGCAGATTGCATGGCAGATTTCCTTTCACGAGCAAGTTCACTCGGTGGCCATATGGCCCATTGTATTACCCAGTGTGGGTAAGCCCCCTTGTCATGACCCGTTTCTGGTTGGTTTGAAGCATACCGAACTTCGGATGAAAGGTGGCCACTTCCCTTACTGCCACGTTCGGCACCACGCCCAAACCTTTAAACCTTCTGTCAGCCCATCCGATTCCGTTTGCTCCACATCATGGCAGATTGCCAGGCAGATTTCCGTTCACGGGCAAGTTCACGCGATGGCCATATGGTCCATTGTGTTATCCAGTGTGAGGTAAGCTCCCTTGTCACGATCCGTTAGTGGTGGGTTTGAGCTTCGGATGAAATCGGCCACTTCCCTTAGTGGTGGGACGTTCACTACCATGCCCAGATCTTAAAAACTTCTGTCAGCCAATCCGATTCCGTTTGCTCCACATCATAGCAGATTGTTCTCTCGGTGGTCATATGGTCCACTGTGTTACCCACTGTGAGGCAAGACCCTTGTCATGCTCCGTTAATGGTGGGTTTGAACCATTCCGAGCTTCGAATGAAATCGGCTACTTCCACGTTAGCCACCATGCCCAGATCTTTAAACTTTCTGCCAGCAAATGCGATTCCGTTTGCTCCATATTATGGCAGCTTCTGCAGTAATCTTGGTGAGACAGATTGAGATTGTCAGTGAAATTGTCAATTGGTCTTCCTGTTGTTGAACGCAGTAGTTTTGAAATTCGGGAAGCATGTGTTGTACCACATACGGTTTGTGGCATTCCATGCTGCTTTTTCCATTAAAGGCACATACATGTATACACCCTCTGTCGTCTCCTCCTCTTGAAGTCGCTTATTAGACATGAAGCCAAGGTTCAAACCCCAGGTCGAACATCTCCATCAAAACGAAATATGAAAAAATATTTGTACGGCGACTTCCCCTCAGCAGATTTCTGGCAAAAACTAAAATAAAATTGCCATGAAAAGTTTCTCAAAATGCTGTCGTTCGCAGTCGACTTTAAACTGTAGGTGCCGCCTTTCAAATATAAAATAAAATTAACACACACAACCTAAGTGGTGCGAGAAACTAGGTCGCAGTCCTGACTGAAGCTTTGTAATGACCAATTATGTATGTATGTACATATGCCTCTAACGGCGCAAATATCCCCTCTATCGTCTTCCCCTCAGACATCTCGTATCCATTACGCGCCAGTTCGTGCGCCTCTTCATTCCCGGAACCCAGTAGATGCGCATACGGTGTAGGGAGTCCTGGCTAGAGATGGAATCCCAGCACTTTGATTGCTGCTTGACTCTCCACACATATCACCACATCGCATCACATATCGAAGGAGGCAGGTCGCTGGTTTCAACCATGCGTGCATCTTGTAAAAATCTTTGCCTGAAATATGCTGGCCTGTGCCAGTATATCACTTTGTAGAAAACACAAAAATTAGAAATTCATTAGCCACCAACTAGCTCTTGAAGCCAGTCTTGAAAGTAAATTTAATAATAATGTGATGATAAAATAAAATTATTCCGTTCCTGTGGTCTACAGAGGTATTTTTATTTGCAGCCCTTGCGCTGACTAACTTCCCCTCCTTAGATCGGAGGAACTTGGTCAGTACAGAGCCTGCGTTCACCTGTGGCATCACAACAGGCCGCTATGCGTGCTCAAGTGGGCTTTTTGGCAAATTAAAGCTATCACGCTAATCTAACCTAACCTAAGTCAATTATTCTATTCTGAACATTTCGTTTTAAATCTTCTTTGATTTCAATCTTTGTTGGTATTCTATATGAAGTAGAGTAGGGTGTATGCCATACTCCCAGCTATGTTGCGTTGACTTTGAACTTGAAAAATTTGACAGTCACAATACAGTTCATTCACACTGTTTTAGGCGCAAAGACAGTAACGCCAAAAAAAAATTATAAAAACAAAATCACTGTAAATAATTGTCAAACATTTAAACAAAAAACATCAAAAAAAGAAAATCATAAAATGAGGCTTAAATACTGAAACACAAACAAAAGCTTAAATTGACTGAAATGAACAACAAGAATAAATTTTAAAAACAAAAAAATTTCAAAAATATTTTTTTTTCCAAAACTTTGGAAAACCATTCATTTGAACGATAACAACACTTAAATTAATTTTAAATACATTCATAGACAGACAAACAGGCAGTCAATTAGTCAGTTAGGAAGCGTAAAACGTAAACAAAGCATACATACAGTTGTGTTCAAAATAATAGGAGTGCCCTTCATTTAAAAGCAAGGTTTAAAATTAAGAAAAATAAAAAAGAAAATATCAAATTTTTTTTGACTTAAAATTTATTTTTAAATCAATTTTGAATTTTTTTAACACTTAATTATTTAATTAAAACTACGAAAACAAAAAATATTTCATGTAAATAAGTCTTACTCTCAAAATAAATTGTTCAAAATAATAGGAGTGTTAGCAAGCAACCGAATAATTTTTAAACAAAAGGCACAAATGTTTGATATTATCTTAAAATAGTAAAGCTATTTTAGTACATATTTGGTTGAATAACCTTTGTTTTTCATGAATTCATTCCCATCTACGAGGCATTGAGTCAATAAGATCTTGGCATCTCTTTAAAGAAATTTGATGCCACGCATCGCGCACTCTGATCCTTAGTTCTTCTGCATTTGAAGGTTTTTTTCTCTGCAACATACTTTTTAACATCTCCCGATACATGTTCTATGTGATTAAGTTCAGGAGACTGAACTGGCCACGCCATAACCACTCATTTGCCAATTTACTGGTGTGTTTCGGGTCATTATCTTGTTGGAATATCCATCTTAGAGGCGTGGAGTATGGTAACATCACTTCTCTCAAAATGCCAAAATAGACGTTTCTATCCATTATGTCTCTAATTCAGGGTTCGTTAAAAAATTGTTGGTTATGTGTTAGTGAGTAAGAGAGAGAAAATAAGTTGAGAGAATTTATTAATTTACAGCCATAGAAAAGTGTTAGTAATATACGCTATTTTTATTTTCATTTCATCAACATACGTATGTAAAGCTATCGATTTTTGGCTTGATAATTTTAGATAAATAAAAATAAAATAAAAAATCCATTTTTTATTAAAAGAACATAAAGCTATCCATCTTTGGCTTAAAAATTATGCCATGTTTTTTTAGATAAATAAAAATAAAAAGAATAAAAACCCCAATTTTTATTAAAAGAAAAAAAGCGAACATTCTAAAGCATTTAAAAAAATTATACTATGCGACAAAATAAAATACGCCTAGCTAGTAACATAGAACATTTTTAACATAAAATATTTTTTGAGTGCTATCCTGAAATAAAATGATAAAGCATCCGCCGCACATGTGGTATTGTCGCAGTCTGATCGACAACTAAATGAAAAAACACAAGAATGCGTGTGAGTTCTCTTTGCACAACTGTGCTATGAAATGGTAAACTATGCTCTAATTCGATGTATTGGGCCTACACCATTATATGAAAACCTTCCCCATATCATTAGTTTTGTACCACCATGTTTAACTGTCTTTTGTGTATACTGAGCTTTATATTTGATGTTGGGCGGACATCTAACATACTGTCTAGACCCAGTGCCACCAAATAAAACAATTTGGCTTTCGTCAGTCCACAGTATGTTTCACCATTTTTCTTTCGGCCAATTGATATGTTCTTGGGCAAACTTTAAGCGTGCTGCTACCTTTTTTTCTTTTGTCAGCAATGGCACCTTTCGTGGACTTCTTGCGAATAAATTGTTGTCCGTCAGACGCCTACGAATAGTAGGGACACTTACGGCAAGATTCAGATCCTTTTGAATTTTATTTGAAGACGCTGACGGATTTATTTTGCTGTATCGCACAATTCGGCGGTCATCGACAGTAGATGTTTTCGCCTTGCGTCCACGCGTTTCGGGCTTTTTTATATTTTAATGTATTTGTGATCATTTGATCGGAGTAACTTAAGATTTCCTTAGTAAGTAGTTCTCTCTTTTCTTCAGTACAGTGCTTTCCTCGTCCCCCCATTACAAAAATTTATGTGAATCACTGCAGAAAAAGTTTTAATTATATTTTTCCGTACTTATTTTACACTTTTCTTTAAATTATGTCCTGTGATATTTTTATTTTTAAAAGAACACTCACACTCCTATTTTTTTGATCAACTGAATTCAAGGACAAACACAGAAATGAATCAATTTCATCGTAAATATTAAAGTTATTACGAGATTCTGTTTTTGTATTTTATTTCTTACATATCGTTTTGCAAATTGGTACAATAAAAAAATTTAACTTTGAAAATATTACATGGTAGCACTCCTATTATTTTGAACACAGCTGTATGTATATAGGCATACAGCGATGGAAGAAATAATAGTGGTATGCCAAAATTTTAATACTTTTCTTAAACTAGGTATTCGTTATTTCATAAATTAAACGAAACATACATTTTTTAACTTAAAAATCTTGAAATAGTTCCTGTAGGAATGTATCAAGAAGAAAAATACAGTATTCCTTGGATACCAACCCGGTTATAATAATTCCCCGCTTAGTACCACTGAAATCTTGACATACTGAAACTGTTTTCATTTATGCATCTGTGTTGGAAAATTCAGTACTTTAGTACTTTTTTCAGTACTTTTTCATTTCAACAATACCGCAGTACACCCCCCCACCCCGTGACGTTTTCTGTACTTTTTAATTATTACATATTTTATGTCTTGCGCTTTTCAACTATTATTGCATTAGCAACATGTTTAACGTAATGCTATAGGTATAATTAGGCTTTAGCCACTGTTAGCCAAACGTCCATGGAACGTATGTAAATACGAAAAGCAATGAAAACTCTTTTAATGTAATTTCGGTAAGCTTTGCATTGCACTTCATATATTAAAAACGAACGTTGTTACATTACGTTCCATCGACGTTTGACTAAACGAGGCTTTTACGTTTTGTTACGTTCCGAATCAGGTGTTTTTGTTCCGTATGTAGTCTAAAAGGTAGGGTGCTGGCTTACTAGACGTGAGCCTACGGTTCAAACCCCATGTCAGATATCTCCATCAAAATGAAATATAAGAAAATATATCTCCGGCGACTACCTTCTGGTAAAAACTCTGTTGTTCGGAGTCGACCTTAAACAGTAGGTCTGTATTTTTTGTATGTACATATGTATTTTTTTTTACAAAAGTACCATTCATTCAAAAAAGTACTCTTTCCGTTACAGTTTCATTTCCATTTCAAAATTTCAGTTTTGCAACGCTGTTGTGCATCCAGCTTTTAAGCATTCTCCATACTTTAAAAAAATTCATTTATACGCACCAGCTTTGTGACAATTTTCATTCCAAAATTGATCATGTCCTCTGTTCTGGAGCTATTGGCGACCAATATTTACCGTTAACGTCATACGGCACATTTATTTGAAGAAATTAGTAAAAAAAAAATTTGACAGCGCAATGCCTTATGGGTTTTATTCTCCTTCACATAACCAACTGAGACTATGCAATCTCAAGTAATTGATTCCTGATAGAAAATGTACAATTCATTTGTACATGTACATTTGAATCGCACGCGGCTATTAGCTGTCAGATGCAAGATTTCGATATAAGGATTCCCCGCTTATAAGCGCTGTTCTGCAAGTACAATGTTTTCAAAAGTACAATTAAAATGGTCGGTAGTTTTCGAACACTTTCACTCTCCTCGGGCGGTATCATGGCAAAAACTAGTTTTCAATGTTGGTTTTTAAACGTTAGGAGCCGCCGCATAGCCCCACTAAACAAATCTAACGACAAAAACACATAATCCTGGATGTCAATCGACATCGCTACAACGTGAAATTACACTTTCTGGAAAATTTTCTTGCAAGAAAGCCAAAATCGCCAACTTGTTGGCCTACAGCCTATAATTTTCTAATTTTAGTCAAAAACTGTGTCTTATCATACGGTCAAATCACTTCAATCAAATCAAATCCAGGGTCATTTCCAAAAAATATGACATCTGCAGCTGATTTCTGGCAAAAACTCTAAGAAATAATAAAATCGTTCGAAGTCGTCTTTAATCTGAAGGTCCCGCCACAACATAAGTGGTGTGAATCGATAAATTGAATTTATACGCCAAACTTTCGCTAGTATTTGCATTACGATGATGGCCAGAATTAAACGTATTTTTCAGGGTCCAAGTTTCTTCTAATAATCGTATCAATTCCTTTTACAGTACGCCGATTATAATGATCATAGTCAGCCTGGAATGCGTGAATCACCACTTCTGTCATTTAAATTTTAACGATTTTTTGCGGGTTCTCCGGTTGGCAAAACTTTCGCTAAATAAATGATACTTAAAATGAAGAAATCTTATACTTAACGACCTTTCAAAAGACATCGTTAGGATTTAGATTAAAAAGTTCATATTGCGGGTTCCTAATTTTTCTGGAATCTAGATTCTACAATTCCAGCGAAATGCTAGGTTAGGTGTGAGGATTTTGGCTTTGAAAAATTTTTTGGTGTACTACCTTCACTACCTAACGCTTCATTAAGCACGGGCCAAAATACTCTTGTCTTATTCTGCAAAGACAATGGTTGACAAAGTAATACAAAAATTCTTTTTGGTGCAGCGTTCCGTTATGGATTTCATATAGCAATCTGGACTTAACATTGCCGTGGAATTATCGGTTCTTAGATTTATTTTTTTTCGCCGAGGAGGAGTAAATGTATCTAACCGCACCATAGAGGAAGTCGTCACATCCTCCATGTGTGGGGCCCTCACCCACTAAATCGCCCTCTCGTCTCCTGTGGACTCGTTTGTGCCCACTCCGGAACTACGGTGGTATTACTTCGGAGTGGAGTCATTTTGGCTCTTTGACCCCTTCATGTTCATATCCGCGTCCGGATTGCGAATCGAAAGTTGAGGAGTCACTTAGCGTCTCCTATTCCTTTCGTCTAGATCATCGTCTCGGTTACGCTTGGCACGTGTGACAGTATCACCTATGCCGACATGCTTACTCGTTCTGCAGCTTCAAGATCTCTCTTCTTCCGTCTCAGAATTCGCTCTACGTAATTCACTACCGAGGTTCAATTTTCACTACTCGCAGTCATAACCCCGACAATATTAGCGGCGGTTCTTAGATAATTAGGAGGAATTTCTTAGCGCTTTAAATATGTTTTGCGTTTTTATTTCTGTGTTTGAAGTGCTGAAAAGAAACATTTGTTTTCGAAATGCATTTACGTTTTCAAGGGCAACAACGTAAAGCCCAATTGCCATCGCAATGGCTTTTCATTCTCGGAAAAGGGGCGGTGTTACCTGGCAAATTGAAGTCGCCGTAGTCTAGTAGGTAGTGTGTTGGCTTATTAGACGTAAAGTCAGGGTTCGAGCCCCAGGCCAGACATCAAGACAAAATACAAAAAGTATTTCTTCGGCGACTTCCTCTCAGCAGTATTCTGACAAAAACTGTGAGAGTAAATAAAATTGCCTTGAAAAAGTTTCTCAAATATCCTACGTTCGGAGTCGACTTTAAACTGTAGGTCCCCAGCCACTCATGTATATAATTAACACACACAACATAAGTGGTGTGAGAAACTAGGACGTTGTGCAATGGGTCAATTCGACCTCCGGTTACTGTACTTGTCTTAATTGACAAGTA
This sequence comes from Sarcophaga variegata, assembly GCA_932273835.1. NCBI lineage: Eukaryota > Metazoa > Arthropoda > Insecta > Diptera > Sarcophagidae > Sarcophaga > Sarcophaga variegata. The sequence goes on along the minus strand of OW026362.1, from coordinate 19,792,331 downwards.
CACGTCCTCTAACCTAACCTAACCTACCTGGCAAATATTTAGAAATCAGCGACGTTATTTTCCTCTGAAATCAGACAAGCTTCATCAAATCTTAAATGATCCCCCGCTATTCTTAATTGTCTTTATGTTTTTCCATCTGACCTAAATGAAATTTATTGAATTATTTGAAAGAATTTTACTATTACTACAAGCATAGTAACAATTTTTTAGCAAATGTTGTTGCTATTATTTTTTCCAACACTGTATGCATATATCATACATGAAATCCTATTATATTTGAAAGAACTTTCCTATTACTACAAGGATGGTCACACTTTTTTAGAAAATATTGTTGCTATTATTTTTTCCAACGCTGTATGCATATATCATACATGAAATTCTATTATATTTGAAAGAACTTTCCTATTACTACAAGAAAATATTTTTGCTATTATTTTTTCCAACACTGTATGCAAACAATTTATGTACATATGTATGTATGCGGAGAATAGTCAAAATCGTTTATGAATTACCATAAAAACTAATTTGTTTCATTTCGGATTATTTTATTCTCAGTAAATTAAGAAATCAAAATAAATTTCAACTCAACTTCCTTTCTAATTTCTCAGGTTTCATGAATTTTTATTAAAAAAAATAAAAAGAAAAAAATTAAATTAAATACGCATGAAAGCAGCGTTAAAAAGTTAATATTTATGGCCGTTTTTTTTTAATTAATTTTCTTTTTTTTACCAGTTTATATACAAAATAAAAAAAATAAAAAAAATCACTCATGTTTTATAACTATTTTCCTGTATTCCCACGCTTAATTGTGTTTGAGGCGTAATGCCGCAAAATTTTAATTTCTTAATTACCTCGGCAATTAATAACGATTAACTTCAATGTAATCAACGGCGTAATCAGAATTTATTAAAAATTAAAATAAAAATAGAAAAAAAAAGAACTTCTTCGATCCTGCCAGGAGTCGAACCTGGAATCTTCTGATCCGTAGTCAGACGCGTTATCCATTGCGCCACAGGACCGTTGGATGCACGCAGTCAGAGTTAGTATTTACGCTGCCGACATCATTAAAATACTCATTTTTACACTCATAAAATTTGTTGTGTTCACAGTAGAGTTTTTGTTTGGTTGGTCATTACAATGCTTTAGTAAAGATTACAACCTAGCTTCTCACACCACTTATGTTGTGTGGGTTAATATTATACACAAGTACCGGGACCTACCGTTTAAAGTTGATTCCGAACAGCAGATTTTTGAGAATCTTTATCATGGCAATTTTTATTTACTCTCAGAGTTTTTGCCACAAATCTGACGCTTATCGCTTAATACTTGCATTTTAGTGGCTTTTCTTTGTTTACTACAATCTTAAATAGTTTGTTTGGCTTATTTTATTAATTAAATTATAAAAAATTAAAAAAAATCTTCGATCCTGCCAGGAGTCGAACCTGGAATCTTCTGATCCGTAGTCAGACGCGTTATCCATTGCGCCACAGGACCGTATGTACTCTGTGTGAGCAAAAGCTTTTCTACATGCTTTACTGCGTAGAATAAAATAGAAAAAGCTTTATATTTTGTTGTTTATTTATAGATTTAAATTAATTAAAAATAAATAATTCTCATACAGTGCATAACAAAAAATATGTGACAAAGTTTTGTGGTTTTTAAAACCAAAAATTTTTTTTTTTTATTATAAAAGTGTGATAAGATTTCAAAATGCCATTTGACAACAGTATTTCAGGCAGCATTTATATTCTACATACACCGTCGCTATATAGTGCACCGCGTTTGGTTGATGTATGGCCGTTTCATTTGAACACATATGCAAGTATCAATACAGTGTGCGATTTAGGGGAATCCCAATACTACCGCGTAATACTCAAACAGCGTTGAGCGGAGCAGGGTCTTACTGTATGTACCGTAAACAGTAATTATTCATTGTTATTTGAAATAGAGTGGGATTTTTAAATAAAACTCAGTCTTAACAAGAATGCAAATATAACTCGTACATTTAATTTTTCCTCTCGAAAGGTTCCCCAATCTTTCTAAATAGAACAATCGATTTTGGAATTCTAACTCTGGTCTGAAGAAGTTCTCAATGAGACCTTTGAGGCTTAAACTGAAGGCTCAAAGAGGAGTGGCAGGGTGTTTGCGTTATGGTTGTTAGTTATTTTGATGTTAAACTATCTTATAGGCTGCCTGACCACTGAGATCTTGGTTCACAGCTGAGATCATGGCAATTTTGAAAGCGGCGCAAAGCTTGTTGAGTGGCGCTATTTTCTCTGAAAATCTCTTTATTTATGTAGGCACCCAGGCTGCGTTCCTAACGTACGTAATTTCAACGTCCATCCTTATCCATGAATGTCAAAGATTTCTCTGAACCCTCTTAAAAGGGTTGTGGGCCATAGGGATATCTTTGGAAATTGCATTGCTGATGAGCCAAAGCCGGTACGGAGCTCGCAATCTCTAACATATTACAGGGCAGCGTGATAGCTTCAGTTAAGTCGGATATTATCCAAGGGAAACTAAATCTCGTTGGCAACAACAGAGTTGGTGCAGTATTGGTAAACTTTACTAGACACGTATGGATAAGAAAAGGACTGACTCAGTTCTATCCTTAAATCGCATGACCTTCCATTGCACAATAGAGATTTTTATGGGCCACAGTGCTTTTAGTAAACATGCCAAAGATCTTGGCATTCCGGCAAATGACTTCTGCAGAAGTTGTGGGTCTGAGGAAGAGGAAGAGTTTGTCTTTCATCTCATGTATCAGTGCCCTGCTCTTGTCATAAAGGAACGAAGGTTTTCGAGCTCTCCGCCTTTCACCGAGCGCCCTAATATAAAAATTGTTTCAATAGCAAAATTTGTTTTAAACTCGGGTTGGTTGTCTCTCGCTAATGTTGGACTCAAATCAACACGTTTCTTCTTCATTCGTTTCAGGAACCTAGGGCTATCACAAGATATCCCCTTTATACTCATATTATTATTTCTTTACTTTGTTTCGGTTCCATTTACCATGTCTACTGTATATTGCCACTTTTTTTGTTGTTACTTTTGGCCTGTTTTACCTTCGGTAAAAATTAAAGTCTTTAGCATTAGCCGCTCTAAAGACCTTAACATTGCCGTAGCTTTACTTTATAAATTAGCACCATGTTTTCTGTTTGAAGGGCAGTGTTTTATTTTCGCTGAAGTTCAATTTTCCTGAACTCTACTGAACTTTTTTCGTAAATATTTTTGTAAACATTCCACAGTTAGAGGTTCAATTCAATTGGCACTAAGAGAGGGTACTTTTCCAGAAGATGGCAAGATTAATAAGAAATTTAACGAGATCTGGTTAGGCGAGTTCATCATCGCAATGTGTACTCCCCTTTCTGTTAGGGAAATTGCAGCGGATGTTCCGAATTTGTGGAAGCCATGGAATTACGTTTATCTGTCGGCTCCTTAAAATCCAACTCACACAATAATTAAATCCGGCTTATCTTTCACAACGTCCTAGGTTTATTGATTAGGTGCTAGAGCATTAAACTTTAAACGTTGATTATTTGAGCAAAATTTCCTACAGCTATGAAGGCTATTTCTTATTCATTGGCTATGTCATCAAGCAAATTTATTTGATTTGGGGTTCGGAGAAACCTTAAATGATTGTGGAAAAGCCATTGGACATCGAAAAAAGCGACTTTTTGTTGCGTACTACAAACTGCAGCTGTCATTGAGCTGTATTTTTTTTCAAAGCCAACCTTGACAAAACCTGTAGCAAGTTATCGCCAAGTTCCCACCCGAAAGTTGCGACAAACTGCTCGAGAACTAGCGCAAAAGCATCGACGATAACCAATGCAACCAAGTGTAAGGCAGTTTCCTACATAATGACAGGGTCTTTATTACACAAATATTGTTTTGAATGGAGCTTTGTTTTTTTTAGGCGTTCTCTCACATTGCCCTTCTCTTTTGGCATAGGTTTTGATGGAAGTGTTGTTGCATAGGTCTGGTCGCTTGGACTTGAATCTAAATTAATTCATCTTCACAGATTTTTCTATATCTTCTACAAACGAAGTTTGTATAAACATACTACATACAGTCACACAGATAATTATACGTACCACCCCCCCCCTAAAAATCATTTTTTTTAAAAAGTAATGAACTTCTAATCTAAAATTTCTTTACATTAGCGTTTGTAACGACACATTTACTTAAATAAAGAAAAAAGATTCCCAAAATCTATGAATTTGTGACTGCAGTTTGCTTAAAACCAATATGGCACCACAGAAAATTATACATACGACGTATATTTCGTATAAAATTTTTCCAAGCCCGGTATATAAAAGGTATTGTGGATAAAAATCCTAGAACTGCAGCCGTAGAAATACGAAATACCTCGGAAAGTGATCACAGTGTTATTGTGCATTCCGAAACAGTTCGAAGTGTTTTGAGAAAGACCGGTTTCCACGGGCCGAGTGCCGAGAAACAAGCCACGATTGGAATTCGCCCAATAATAAAGGGTGTTTTTTATAGAGGTATAGAACTTTAAGTTGGCATTACTTTTCAAGATGGCGACCGATTTAACAGCTGTCAAGTGATTTATTCTCAGTTTGGTTTGGCAATTCATCATGAATAGACTCACGCCTGAACAACGCTTGCAAAAAGTGCGATTTTATTTCGAAAATAATGGTTCTGTGCGGAAAACGTATCGCGCACTACGTCCATTTTATCGTCGACAAAATCGTCCATCAGAGCAGTTAATTCGATTAACCATGGAACGTTTTCGCACCACGCTTACTCTTATTGATAACTCGCATCCCCAGAGACGCTGTACGGTGCGTACAGAAGAAGCTATTGCTGCTGTAGAGCGTAGCATTGAGGAAGACCCGAATTAGTCCAGAGTCCGAATGGCCAGAACGTTACAGTCAATGGTGATCGGTATAGAGCCATGATTACTAACTTTTTCATTCCTGAATTGAATAACCATGATGTCCAGGAGATGTGGTTTCAACAAGACGGCGCAACATGTCACGCAGCTCGTGCCACAATAGATTTATTGGAAGACCCATTTGGTGACCGCCTAATTTCACGTTTTGGACCTGTGAATTGGCCTCCAAGATCTTGTGATTTAACACCGCTAGACTACTTTCTGTGGGGCTATGTAAAGTCATTGGTCTATGCGGTAAAGCGACAAACGCTGGACCATTTGGAAGACAACATTCGCCGTATTATTGCCGATATACCGGCCACAAATGTTGGAAAAAGTCATCGAAAATTGGACGTCCAGATTAGATTTGACTACATCCGCGCCAGCCGTGGCGGTCATATGCCAGAAATCATATTTAAAATGTAATGCCACAAGATTACCTTTCGGATAAATAAAATTAATGTCAATCGAATAATCCATCGTTGTTTTATTGCAACTTAAAGTTCTATACCTCTATAAAAAAACAAGTCAACTGATTTTTGGGCGAATGTAATATTTAGTAATTTGTTCAGCTGTGACGGAAAGCAAAAAATTTGGCGCCAAAATCAGTTGATTTGTTCATATATTATCGTTTAAAAAAAAAAATGGTTTTTAGGGGGGGTACGTATAATTATCTGTGTGACTGTACATGCATACATACATAATTGTTTATTACAACCCTTCAGTCAGGATTACGACCTAGCTTCTCACACCACTTATGTACATATGTTGTGTGTATTAAATTTATACATGAGTGGCGGCAACTACAGTTTACAGATTTTTTGAAAATTTTTTTTGGCAATTTTTTATTGCCTCTGAGTTTTTAGCAGAACGCTGCTGAGAGGAAGTTGCCGAAGAAATTTGTTTTTATATTCAACACGCCTAATGGCACACTAGCACACTAATAACACAAAAAGTGTTAACACACTAATAACATACACTACCTACTACACTTTCTAATAGACTACGGCATCAGAAAGTGTTAACATTTCGCCTTCATTTATACACTTTTGTCTCTAACTGTATATTGAAGATGAACACAGTGTGATACACGATGCATGATGCTTGTGTTATTGCTTTGGAGCATATTTCCAAGCATATTATTAAAGCTTACGAATCATCCGCTCACATACATATGTATGTAGAAACAATATGTCCTATAATAGGGTATGTAGATAAGTCCAATAGGAAATTTCATTCAAAATTGAAAGAAATATGACCAATTTAATTGGCCTTATCAGCAGAGTGTAGAGTTTTCATCGGTAATAATTGAAAGAAGAAGGGCATGTTGTGTTATGGAATTTATAAGTTTTTTCTCTTCTTTTTTTTTGCATATTTTCTATGTTTTCATATGTAAATGCATATTTTTGTTATGTTGTTGAGATAAAAGGCATATCAAACAATTAAAAACAGTCTATGGTTGTAGCTGGGTGTAGAGAAAATAAAATTATAAACGAAAATCAGGTCAAAGTTATTAATCATTTTATGCATTTTTTATGCATGCATACATATGTATATTCTCTAATGCAATTTTATAAGCCCGTAATATTCGTAGTACATGCAGGCATTTTATTATTTATTAATGCAATACATATGTATGTATGTTTGTATGATCAGTATGGTTAAGAGAATAATTATTTAGTTTAGGATTTATGCTTGTTAAACATTTCGTTTAATGTTTTCGATTTTTTTTTTGTTGCATTTTTTTAAATTTTTTTAATGCATTTTATTTATGAGAAACAATTAAACTCTGTTTTATGTAAAATTCAAAAACAACAACAAAATAAAAACAGAAAAAATTTTGTGAAAATGACAACGACAATTACAAATTACCCATGTGTTCTCAAACAACAATGAATGACGGACGACGACGGATCAAGTGAATGAAAACTTGACAAGAAAATCATATTTTTTTTTCGCTTTCAAAAGAATTTTTTCGATTATTTTGCATACCCATCGGGCAGTATAATCGGTTAGGCAGCGGGTTTGCAGCAATATTTGTAAATTCAATTTTTTTTTAAGAAAAATAATCTAATTATGCTCTATTTAAGAACAGCGATTATACTTATAAACTTTAAATTAAAACAAAAATAAAAAAACAAATTAAAACGGATATTCAAATCAATTTGATTTGACGGCTTTATTTCAAAGATCATATCATATTCATCCTAATAAATTATGTCATAGGGCCCCAAAGACAGCTTGCAAATGACATTAAAATCAGTAATGAAAGTTCTACACCGTCAACCCTTGACTGCAACATTTGTAACATCGATTATTTCGAATCTGGCAATACTTATGTCGTTCTGTTCTGTCACAAAATTCAGTATATTATCGCCACTGAACGTAATAAATCAATTTACGCTTGAGCAACGATGGGATTTATTGGGCCAACCAGAAACTGAAGAACGATGATGTCGTTTTTCCAAAAAAAAAAAAATCATCTTTTCGGATGAAGCTCATTTTTATTTTCTTGATGGGTACGTTAATATTCAAAATTGCAGTATTTGGGGCTCTGAAAACCCACATGTGATCTTACAGAAGACAATGCACTCATTACGAGTGACTGTTTGGTGCGGCTTGTGGAGTGGAGGCTTCATAGGCCCATATTTCTTTGACCATTACGGTCAATGGAGACACCTAATGCATCATGATAACCGATTTTTTGTACCTGCTCTTCATGGTATTGATGTGATCGGTGTTTGGTTTCAACAGGATGGTGCAACTTACCACACATCCCATGCCACAACCCATTTATTGCGTCAAACGTTTGATGGCCATTTAATTCGGCAAAATGGTGATGTCAATTGACCGCCAAGCAGCTGCGATTTGATACCGTTGGACTATTTTCTGTAGGGCGCCGTTAAAGAAAAGTGTTATGCCGACAAACCATAGACAATTCAGTATTTGAAGGCCAACATTCGTCATACCATTGCCGAGATACGATTCTTAGTAGTTAATACAACTCTTGCCTCTGGACTTTGTCGCACTATTATCGTTTTTCAAGCGAAAGTTCTCAATAATAAGTTTCGGGAATAGGCCCATTATTTTGATAAAGAATTAAGAATTTTGCAAAATTTTCAAAGTTGAGTATTTGATATCATTTCTGTTCCTTAATGAATTTCTTTATTTCTCCTATCTAACCCTATCTACATACCATTTTGTGGATGATAGTAGCATTTGGTATTCATATTTCTCGCACATTTGGGAATCAACATTCATTAGAAGACGCTTGTTATCTCTCAATGAGATAGCGACAATGAGGAAAAATTAGTTTCTAATAGGCTAGGTTAGGTCGGAGTGTTAGCTCTGATATCACAAAGCTCACTTGAGCACACATAACGGCCCGTTGTATCTAATAGGCTAACTAAGCTGCAAATAGCTAATATTTACCTGTCCTTTCTTCACTTAAAAATGAGAAAAATAGCGCGCTTCTAAAGTGGCCAGAGACTAGATGTGCTGTGGTAGAAGGCAACAGATCTATCAACTCTATTACCATAAGACATCACCAGCTTTGACTAGAATTTAGAGGCCTGCATATGGTAGTTTTCGTAATTATTTGTCTATATCTTCCTCGTTCTCATGCGAGAATACTGGATCTGCTGTCCAACATTGTCTGAGAAAGGTTCATGGATAGGTAGTCTCCAGAGAGCTTAATTGACTTGGCGTCCACAGATGTCCTATTAGAACATGTAAATGGTTTTAGCATTCCCATTATGTGTTGCTTTAAGTCTGAATCTGGAACAATCAGAGCTCTGTCTAGAAGATATTCCTAAGAAGCCATCTAGCTGGATTATGTACCATCCGATAGGATTAATTAGGTTAGGTTAGGTTAGAGGACGTGTACTTGTCAATTAAGACAAGTACAGTACCCGGAGGTCGAATTGACCCATTGTACAACGTCCTAGTTTCTCACACCACTTATGTTGTGTGTGTTAATTTTATACATGAGTGGTGGGACCTACAGTTTAAAGTCGACTCCGAACGACAGATTTTTGAGAAACTTTTTTTTCATGGCAATTTTATTTACTCTCAGAGTTTTTGCCAGAAATCTGCTGAGAGGAAGTTGCCGAAGAAATACTTTTTGTATTTTGTCTTGATGTCTGGCCTGGGGCTCGAACCCTGGCTTTACGTCTAATAAACCGACACACTATCTACTAGACTACGGCGACTTCTAGGATTAATTAACATGGGCCTTTCCATATTTCTCTTCTCATACAATTGTTAGCAAAAATGACTCACTCTCACTTTGTGGATTCCATGCTAATAACACTGTTCGTCTTCTGAAGCAAAATAAGTAGTCATCCAATTTTCGACTTCCTGATATGGAGCAAAGTGCTACTTAGCCTAGCCTAGCCAATGCATGATCCATAAATAAAAACAAATAGTATTGGGAAGGAGTCAAGCCTGGTGAAGATGGCGGGTGGGATAGCGGATCCCAGTCTAATGCTTTCTTTGTATCCTGCAAAGGTTTTGTTTTGTGTACCGTATCTAGTGATCTGTTCTGGTCGGTTTTCGAACTGACCCTGCAGTCAGGATTACGACCTAATTTCTCACATCACCTATGTCGTGTGTGTTAATATTGTGGATGAGTGACGGGATCTACAGTTTAAAGCCGACTCCGAACGACAGATATTTTTAAGAAACTTTCATGGCAATTCTATTTACTCTCAGAGTTTTTGCCAAAAATCTGCTGAGAGGAAGAAATATTTTTTTCATATTTCGTTTCGTTGGAGATGTCTAACCTGGGTTTTAAACCATGGCTTCACATCTAATAAGCCAACTCACTACCTACTGATCTAAGGCGATTTCAATACAGGGTTCAAATGACTATTTAATGTCTGTATTAAAGGGTTTCACTAGGTTTTAGGTACACCACACCTTTCTAGTCTTACCAGACATACGGCATTGTCTTGCTGCCGAAATGATCTAGTTTTGCAACCGATGTTCGTGGTCTTCCTGGATTAAGTCATGATTTTTTCTATCTAGGTTTCTGAAAATAAATCGACTTTTCAACGCCAGCAACAATTCAATGCAAAACTGGGTTTCTCTCGTGCCTTTGAAGCAAAATTTCACATGTGCGTTTTCAGTTTTCCAGCTGTCTGCATTCAATCCAGGTGGCAACCATTTTCCCGAGTTTTTATCTTTGCCATAGCTTTTAAACGATCAGAAATTGTTTGTTGTGCAACTTTTAACATTTCTGCCAATTGTTTCTGACTCAAAAGTGTCATCTTCAATCTGAGAAGTGGTCTTATAAAAATCGTTACCGGTAACATGTGTTAGATCTGTTGTACGCCAAAATTACGGTCTTATAGCATCGAACAACTAATAAGTCTTATTTTTATTATTTTTATGTCATTAAAAAATCCATTAAATATTGTAATCGGTATGAATATTTTATAGCCGTTCATTCGTTCATTCAAATCGAACATGACATAAAGAGGCATTTTTTTTAAAGCAAAATAGTTGCCACCAGCCGTTGGAAAATACTCATAAAATGTTTCAAGAAAATTGTAACAACTTTGTGTGACACACAGCATTTGTCATTTATTAGAATTAATTAAACTTTACGAGCATATTTTAACAGTCAACAACAACAAAATGTATGGCTTTTCAGGCCTATGCAATGCAACACTTGTTGTTAAATGTGAAAGGTTAGTAGCGCCCTCCCTCTCTCTCTCTCTCTCTCTCTATCGCATTGCAACGGTAAGTTGGCAACGTATTGCCTTCAAATCAAATGAAAATTGACAGCAACTAAAGCGGCAAACGGCTGAATTCTAATTTGCAATTGAATTTTTCTATTTTCAACGCATTTATGTTGCTTTTGGCCATATACCGACTGCAGTGCAGAGATGTAAAACTGGTAAGCTTGTACTTGTCATTTAAATTTGGTTTAAGGTTTTTATATATACGATCTGCCATTAATAATAATAATTCCACAGTTCGTCGTGTCTGTCCCCATAATAAATTGCAAAACCGAACATTAAATACTTCACTTTGACTTTTGAGATACTAAAGCAGTTTAATTAAGATGACAGACTGTACGATAAAACTCAGATAAATTAAAAACTTAAGTTTATTAACACATTTAAGAAGATTAATTAAAAAAAATTACAAAAAATTTGAAGGAAAAAAAGTATTCTTCGATCCTGCCAGGAGTCGAACCTGGAATCTTCTGATCCGTAGTCAGACGCGTTATCCATTGCGCCACAGGACCGTATGTATCTCTGCTGGACAAAAGCTCTAGTAAAAGCTTTTACGCCTAGAATAGTGTATGAAAAGCTTAATTTTCTATTTACTAAGGTTTAGAATTAAAAACAAATATTCAACTATAGGGTGGGCCATTTAAAAGTTTAAATTTTTAAAATGTAATACAACAAAAACGATTGGAAATTTTGCCAAATTTATTTTGTTTGTTATGAAGTACAATTGTTTCGTTTAGAAATGGCTGGCCTCATGGAACCCTATTCGATCGAACCAATTTTCGTGCACTTTTTCAAGTGTATAGGGCCGTAGCTCGGCAATGGCATTACGAATGTTGGCCTTCAAATGCTGAATTGTCTATGGTTTGTCGTCTTAACACTTTTCTTTAACGGCAACCCACAGAAAATAGTCCAACGGTGTCAAATCTCAGCTTCTTGGCGGCCAATTGACATCAACATTTCGGCTAACTAAACGGTCATCAAATGTTTGACGCAATGAATCAATTGTGACATGAGATGTGTGGCAAGAAGTTGCACCATCCTGTTAAAAACAAACATTGTTCACAACAATACCATAAAGACGGTGTGCATAAAAATCGGTTATCATGCTGCGATAGGTGTCTCCATTGACCGTACGCTGTCCTCATTTTCAAAGATGCCTCCACTCCACATACATACATATATACATAATTGGTCATTACAACCCTTCAGTCAGGATTACGACCTAGTTTCTCACACCACTTATGTTGTGTGTGTTAATTTTATACATGAGTGGTGGGACCTACTGTTTAAAGTCGACTCCGGACGACAGATTTTTGAGAAACTTTTCATGGCAATTTGATTTACTCTCAGAGTTTTTGCCAGAAACCTGCTGAGAGGAAGTCGACGAAGAAATACTTTTTTTTGTATTTATTTTGATGTCTGGCCTGGGGCTCGAACCCTGCATTTTCGTCTAATAAGCCAACACACTACCTACTAGACCACGGCGACCTCCGCTCCACAAGCCTCACCAAATTGTCACTTGTAATGGGTGCATTGGCTTCTGTAAGACCACGTGTGGTGACCTTTCCCGAGGATGGTCTTGATAGTCTGTTGTGTTTCTAGTATTATGGGCTAGAAGTCTCTGCAGGGCATACTTAATCCAAAATCTTTTCCGTTTTCTAATTTAGCATTCAACAGAAGTTTGATGGGCTGGGCCCATAAACCATCATTTGAGATGGTGTTTTGCCAAAAAGTCTTGATGTCGATTGTGGCATGAAAAGTATGGCAAGTTGCACCATCCTGTTGAAACCAAACATCGATCACATCAATACCATTAAAAGGGGGCACAAAAAATCGCGTTACGTGTGTTCATTGACCGTAATGGTTGCGCCGTCCTCATTTTCAAAGAAATATCAGCCAATGATGATGTCTAAGCTCCACAATCCGCACCAAACCGTTGCTCGTAATGCGTGCATTGGCTTCTGTAAGACCGCGCAGGTTTTTTCTCAGCCCCAAATACGTCTATTGTGCTTATTAACTTATTAAAATCAAGGCTGTCTTCCAAAATATTAGTTGCTTTGTGTTCAAACAAAGTATCGTGTTTCATAATGCCGCTGTACAAAATATATACAATGTATTCTATTTCAAAATGCCGTCAATGTGTATTTTTAACGCAGTCAAAAAGCAATCAGGCATCGGATTTATAGTTGATGCATTGTTTGGTTACTTTGCATATCTGCATAGTTTATATACAGTGGTAGAACTGCATACAAACTTTGTATTGATACATTTTGAAGGGCAGCCAAACTCCATCCGAAAAGATGTTTTTTTTTTTTTTTGACATCATCGTGCAGTTTCTCGTTGGCCCAATAAATCCTAACGTTACACAAGCGTAAATCGATTCATGACGCTCAGTGAAGATAATATTCTGAATCTTTTGTTGGAATAGAAGGACATAAGCATAAGCCCGATTCGAAATAATCGATTTTTCAAATTTAAAACGATAGATGCCCCTCCCCCATATAATCAAGCCTAAACTTTGCTGCAAAGTATAGAGTTATAGTTGTCTCTAGTCTGCTTTAAAGATGGAAATAAATTGCCACAGAGTATTTTCAAAGGATTTACATAACAAGTATTTATTTTATGTCTACGTTGGCCCACCAACCCATTGTGCATTAGATTAGAACACGCAAATCTAAGCCAATCTATCATTTTGTTCTTTTTTATCTGAGCGATGGTGATGAAGTAATAATGCACGTTTGTCAGTGATATGACATGAATGTGTGTTCTAAAGTCGTTGTATTGTTGCTGTTTGCAAAAAATGACTAAAAATTAAAAAAAAAAACAAATTATTTAACAATAAATGTTATTTTATTGAAATTAATTTGATACACGTAATTAAAAACATGCAAATGTTAAATGTTCTCCGTTTATTATTATTTTTTTTTTTCTTTAATAAGACTTCTATTTAATTCCAATAAATAATAAAATAATTTGAAAGAAATCAGGTCACTATCATTTATCATTTTATTTTGTTTTTTTTTTTTTATTTTTTAATATTTTTTATAATTTTTTTAAGGTTTTCTAATTTTTTTTTGTTTGCAACACTGGTACTAACATTGCATGAATGACTCTGACTGACTAACTGCCTTGTATTGATTGCACCGCGCTTTAACTATTAGAATTCAGTGCACTTATGCAGTGTGGCGATTATAAATTTGCATTTTTATACGGCATTTAACAAAAAAATTGTAAAAAAATTGTAAAAAATTAATAACTATTGTTGTTAAACATGCATTGTTGGACAGCCTCTAACCAACCAACCAACCAACCACTTGACTCCAGTAAATATTGATATTTTATTGAAGTGTCTGTCTTGTTATGTTTGGATTGCTGTGCAACAAAATATTCATGTCACTCTCTCTCTCTCTCTCTTTAACCAACCAATTGATCCATTTGACATGAGCAAATCAAACAAAAAAAAAGCCACCAACAGCGTTTTTATTGTTGTGTGTGTTTTAAATGATTTTTGTTTTGTTTTTCTTAGATATGATCTTAAAACAAAAACAAAAACAAAACAAATAAATAAAATTGTATGCGTAAGCTAAACTATTTCTTCATTAATATTCTTAAAATGATGTTATATCGCCTCAAACAAAGTGTGCCTGTGTGTGTTGAGTTGCTCTGCTAAGCATAATAATGAAGTTTATATTGCTCGGTCGGTCACCCACCACAGCTGAGGACAGCAACACACACTACGCAATAACAATCATTTTTAATTGTTTAATTACTATAATAATAATAATTAATTATTGATTTAAAAAAAAATAAGACAAATAATAAGAAAAATATTTAAAAAAACGACAACTTCAGCTATAAAAATTATTAAATTATTCTAAATGAAGAAAAAATTAAAAAAAATTTAATTGAAAAGAAATTAAAAAAAAAATTGAAAAAAATTAAGAAAAAATTAAAAAAAAATTTTTAAGAAAAAATTAAAAAAATGTAAATTAAGAAAATTAAAAAATTTTAAACTAAGAATAATTAAAAAAAAAATTTTTAATTAAGAAAAAATTAAAAAAAAAATTTAAAATTAAGAAAAAAAAATTGAGATTTTTTTTAAATATTAAGAAAAAATTAATTTTTAATTAATTTTTTTTTAATTAAGAAAAAATTGAGATTTTTTTTAAATATTAAGAAAGAATTAATTTTTAATTAATTTTTTTTAATTAAGAAAAAAATTGAGATTTTTTTAAATATTAAGAAAAAATTAATTTTTTTTAATTAAGAAAAAATTGAAATTTTTTTTAAATATTAAGAAAAAATTAATTTTTGTTTTAATTAAGAAAAAAATTATGTATTAAATTAAAATCAAAATTAATTTTTTTAAGAAAAAATTAAAAAAATTCTTTTTAAAATTAAGAAAAAATTTAAAAAAAAATTAAATTTACGAAAAAATTAAAAAAAAATTTTTAAATTATAAAAAAATTAATTTTAAACTTAAGAAAAAAAAACTTATCTTCGATCCTGCCAGGAGTCGAACCTGGAATCTTCTGATCCGTAGTCAGACGCGTTATCCATTGCGCCACAGGACCGTGTTGCCGGCATTCTCTTAAATTAGATTTTGATGACGTACTTTAAGAATTATACAGGGTTTGTAGGTCTTTTTCAATTTACGCAATTATTTTAAGTTTCTTTTCTACTTTAATCGTTATAATGTGTATGAATGACGTTTTATTGTTATTCTGATCGCTTTATAACGTCTGGTTTATCACGGCGTAGAATATTTGGTCAAGTGGTTTCCATGTTTTGTTCGGTTGACCAATGTTTGTACCATAACAAGTGAGATTTGCAGAAATCAAAACATGATCGAGGGTTCTCTGATTAAGGTTCTGATAAATATTTATAAGCACACAGATATGTATATCTTCCTGATTCTCAATTCTGACTGGGTTATCTATCATTTGTGACGAGACTCAACCTTTATCGGTTGTCGTTTGTCATTTATCAACAGTCATGAAAATTCTATCCACAAGACTTTATTATGTATGCTCTCTGAAGACGGTCTTGCATCTTTTGCAATATTTAGCTATAAAAGGTGCTGACATGTACTGAACATTATTCATTATAATTTCAACATCTACTATAACCGATTTAAAAAAATTTGTTTTTATATCACAATTCACAGAAAGGATAATTTCGCTAGGTTGCGCAGGAGTTTATAATTTATAATTCCCTTTTGAATCCTACCAAACTCCATCATTTAAAACTTGGTCATGTTCCACATATTTGTGGAGCGACAGCATTTTTCATCACTGCACCTTTCTGTCTATCAAATTTCTTCAGCAAAACATTCAGTCACTTTGAGTTGCCAACCTTTTCTTCTGCAAAGTTTCGTCAATTTTTTCAGTACAGATCGGAGCCAGTTCCAGTCGCCGTTTCCAAAAACTTAATCTGCCAAATTATTCTCGCATCTCATCTTGTAGAATAAGTAACTTTTTACTCGGTAAGATAGTTGATCTGTTGAACTGGGAAATAATATTCACCTTGAAGTCGAGATTTGAGATACCGTCTTTCTAAATATGTACATACGTGATAAGGGTGCAGTTTTTTTCATATGATCCCATATTATACCCACTAAAGATTAAATTTCCCTCTTATTTGTGCGCGTGCTAACGATTTATTCATTATTACAGAGTTCATTCACGATTTTGTGTTTGATATCCATCCATGATGTGATCGTGTCAAATTAAATATCTATTATCCGTGGTTTAAGGTGAGAAAATAGGTCGTAATCCTGACTGAAGGATTGTAATGACCAATTATGTTATGTTATGATTTAAGGTGCCTTGTCACATGCCGTTCCTCCTCTGGTACAAAGCTTTTGTTCTTGGAAACCCGTGTCTGTATTCGCTCACTATAGTGGCAAGTCAATTTAATACTTCATTAATTTAAGCAATGGATCCCTTATAGCAAACTCGATTGTAAAATATCTGAAGTCATATTTTGAACATACACCCCCCCCCCCCCCCCCCCCCGATCAATTTTTTTGAAATATAATGATTTCAGAAGATCGACAAATTAACAAATATGTATGAAATTAATTTTAAAAAAATTAAGAAAAATTTACAATCATCTGCAATTGACTTCTTTTAATTATAAAAAGTTATTAAAATTTTATTCTTAAAATAAATTTCAAATAAGATCCAAAAAAGTTATCTTCGATCCTGCCAGGAGTCGAACCTGGAATCTTCTGATCCGTAGTCAGACGCGTTATCCATTGCGCCACAGGACCGTGTTGCCACCCTTTTCCGTAATTTTTGTTTTCATGCTTCATAATAAGAATATACTCAGATTTGTAGAAGTATTTTTGAGTTTTTAAAATTTCAAAATTAAAATTTTAAAATATTTTTTTAAAGTGGAAAAAAAATTAAAAAAATCCCGATTTTTAGATCATTGGCCCAAATGCGGTGTAGTTCAGTACCTCAGATGTAAATAAAGAGTGTTTTTTTTATAGAGGTATAGAACTTTAAGTTGCAATAAAACAACGATGGATTATTCGATTGATATGAATTTTATTTATCCGAAAGATAATCTTGTGGCATTACATTTTAAATATGATTTCTGGCATATGACCGCCACGGCTGGCGCGGATGTAGTCAAATCTAATCTGGACGTCCAATTTTCGATGACTTTTTCCAACATTTGTGGCCGTATATCGGCAATAATACGGCGTATGTTGTCTTCCAAATGGTCAAGCGTTTGTGGCTTTACCGCATAGAACAATGACTTTACATAGCCCCACAGAAAGTAGTCTAGCGGTGTTAAATAACAAGATCTTGAAGGCCAATTCACAGGTCCAAAACGTGAAATTAGGCGGTCACGTGTAACGTGTCTTTCAATAAATCTATTACGGCACGAGCTGTGTGACATGTTGCGCCGTCTTGTTGAAACCACCACATCTCCTGGACATCATGGTTATTCAATTCAGGAATGAAAAAGTTAGTAATCATGGCTCTATACCGATCACCATTGACTGTAACGTTCTGGCCACCATCGTTTTTGAAAAAGTACGGACCAATGATTCCACCAGCCCATAAAGCGAACCAAACAGTCAGTTTTTCTGGTTGTAACGGTGTTTCCACATACACTTGAGGATTACCTTCACTCCAAATGCGGCAGTTTTGGTTGTTGACGCGCTTCATCGCTAAACAAAACTCGCTTATGAAAATCGGGAACAACGGTAATCTCGTTTTGGGCCCATTCGACGAATCTACGCCTTACTTGATGATCGTTTGGCTTCAAATCTTGCACGAGTTGGATTTTGTAAGCACGCAAACCAAGATCCTTCCGCAAAATCTTCCATAAAGTGGATGGACACAGATCCAATTCCTGTGCTCGATGGCGGATGGACTCATTCGGGTCTTCCTCAATGCTACGCTCTACAGCAGCAATAGCTTCTTCTGTACGCACCGTACAGCGTCTCTGGGGATGCGAGTTATCAATAAGAGTAAATGTGGTGCGAAAACGTTCCATGGTTAATCGAATTAACTGCTCTGACAGCTGTTAAATCAGTCGCCATCTTGAAAAGTAATGCCAACTTAAAGTTCTATACCTCTATAAAAAACACCCTTTACAACTGCCTTCCATTACACTTGTACCATGGTTCTTAGATATAATGAACCCGAACAAGCCTGTTATTCTTAATTTGCCTTCTACATTAGCTTCCTCTTTTCTGCGGTTGACCTCTTCTTCAATAGCTTTGTGATTTTTACAGATCTTCCGCATCTCATTCTCATGTGACGTTTAATCACATCTCTGCATCTCTGTTGAGTGTCTTTCGCTCTACATTGTTGCACCAAATACAATACAAGTCATATAAGACCATATATCTCAGAGTCTTTCCTATATCTTTTGCTCTCAACACTTAGATTTCACTATCATATGTCCCTTGACAAGAGCCCATAGTTCAAACATTAGCTCTCCCAGTCATCTCCAACAAAACGTAATTTGAAAAAAAAAATATTTCTTTGGGTTGACATTTGTCTTCTGGCAAAAACACTCAGAGAAAATAAAATTGCCATGAAATTTTTCTCAAAAATCTGTCGTTCGCAATTGACTTAAAGCTGTAGGTCCGGTCC
Organism: Sarcophaga variegata; assembly: GCA_932273835.1. NCBI lineage: Eukaryota > Metazoa > Arthropoda > Insecta > Diptera > Sarcophagidae > Sarcophaga > Sarcophaga variegata. The sequence continues at coordinate 19,773,570 of OW026362.1, read as the reverse complement.
CGCCACTCCTGTATAAAATTAACACACACAACACAAGTGGTGTGAGAAGCTAGGTTGTTATCCTGCCTAAAGTGTTGTAATGGCCAATTATGTATGTATTTTACTGTGTACCTTATGACAATCTTAAAGTTTTTCGCAAGTAATTTAGGCTTCATCAGTTCTAAATGCGCAAAGTAAGGCCTACATTGCGGCCCGAAATGTGTCTCTGTCAGCACCATATCGTCTCTATTGTTTTCTGAGAATACTTTTTTGTTTGTTCAATTTGGGCACAATTGAAAACAGTTTCCTCTTCTGTTCTCTATATAAATCGGGCAAAATTGTCGGTTTCTTGCGTTTTTCTGCCGATGACTTGCACTTTTTGTCGATGACTTCCATTTTTCTTGGGTGCTGACTAGCATTTTTCTAATCGAATCGTCACCACCGACTAGAAGGGTGACTTGCAATTTTCTAATTGATGATTTGCATTTTTTAGTCAATGACTTGCATTTTTGATCGATGACTTGCATTTTTTGATCGATGACTTGCATTTTTTGAAAGATAATTTGCATTTCTTTAGTAGATGACTTGAATTTTTTGGTCGATGATAAAAATATTAGCTTTAGCGCCTATATTCGGCTAGGTGCAGATATCTCCGGTCCCAAGTAACGCGTGATCGTAAGAAAATTTGTTTTGGAATCCTTGATGCCAGGGCTATTTCCCCCAGATTTTGGCCGATTTATGAAGGGTAAATTTTAAGAAAAATTGTCATCTTTCAACTTGATTATCTGTGATCAGGACGCAGTTTTTCTTATATTTGTTTGTTTTGTTGTAAAATTCAAGGGGATTTCTTTGTTATTCTTTTAATTTTTCTCCACCGTTTTCTATTTTTGTGAGAAAGAGAAATCGATTACTCTTTATATTTTCCTAAACTTTATTTATTTTTATTCCCTTTCATTCACTGTAAAAAAAGGAATATAAAGCCAGAACTCAACTATTCTATAAGCCTTGTGGCATAATGTTTTTATATTTTATGGCCTCCAATTTTAATTTCACACCCTCGTTTCTTGATCATTATCGATAAAATTCTAATTTATTTGAAATCTTTTTTTAACAACAATTTATTGCAAATAAATGATAAAAAATTATCATCAGATTGCTTCGCTTAATAATATGCCCGTTTTAAATAAAAACAATCTTTGATTTCTCTTCTAACAAATGTTTTAACGCAGATTAATTGTGTTGTTGTCTGTCTGTCTCTGTCTGTCTCTGTCTGTCTCCTCCATCGATATCAGCAATCTTTTGATATCGAATTGCAGCCTCATTTTTTTTTATCGAGAGTGCGCCTACTTTGTGAGTTGCTGCTGCTGCTGCTGCATTGACATGCACGTCTAACGACATAATTAGACGAAAAAACAACAACAAAAACAATAAAAAAAAATAACCACAAATAAACATACGATTAGACATCTTTAAGAGAAAAGAAAAAAAATAACAATAACAATAAAAACAAAACGAAAAATTGAAGTGACAAGTATTAAACGATCGAAATGATAAACAAAAAAAGAAAAAAAATTAAAAATTATTGGCGCCAATAACGTGTGTTATTTTAACATTTTTAAATTGAAAAAATTAACTTGAATTAAATTCTTTTTTTTTATTTTTTTTTTATTGCTTTTCATCTCTTAAAATGTATTTTAATGATTGACAATCAATTTGTTTTAATGGTAGTCGTCCACAAAGAATATCATTTCGAAACGAATTCCTAAGGCAGCTACAAGAGTTTCAGAAAATTGAGCTGAACTTCAAAGAGAGTTTTGGTAGCGATTTAAACCCACAGCGTTGTTGAATGAATTCGATAGTCTTACCAGGTTTCTTCCGATTAAGTCAGTGCTGAGCCTGTGAAAATCGGATATTCATCGCCACGATAATATCAGAAAAATTTTCACATGGGCCATGGTAACTTTATTAGATAATTTAGTTAAAAATGTATCAAGGAAACTTAATGTATCACAGAAACAATTTTTTTTTCTTGCCAAAATTCCCGGACAAACACTATTTTTTATGTCGCCCATATATGACTGGGATGGCCCTATATTAAAACGTGTTTCTCGACAAGCCGTGCTAGTCTTATATGTCTGACGCATCCAAACAAGATACAACAAGTATTAACCTGTTGTTTTGAACACAGCGTCGTTTGCATCGGACATCTGTAATTTACCAAATCGCGTACGTCAGACACATATGACTGACATGGCTCATGTAGAACTTCTTAGCGTCAGACACTTACGACTGACATGGCGATGAACGTGTTAAATGGTATTTTTTTCAGTATAACGAAAGAGAATATTTGCGAACGGCTTAAAGGCAGACATACTGGTACCTGGTACCAGGCACTGATTTATATTCTTTATTTACTGTTGGATTCCTGAGTACAGTAGGCTTCTGAACTACTTCTATAGGGTATTTCAGGCTTGGGTTTTTGCCCCACATCTAACAACGTTTTATAGCCTAGCAGCGAACGGAAGACTCCGGTTGAATTTGAACACTGTGACAGTTAGGAATTCATGGTGTTGTATAACCCGATAAATCATCCCCATGCTCCTTAAAAGAGCGAAAAGATATATAAACAACCGTCCCATTAACCTCTCTGGTTTCGGTAAAGAATACATATATAATTGGCCTTTACAACCCTTCAGTCAGGATTACGGCCTAGCTTCTCACACACCACTCATGTTGTGTGTGTTAATTTTATACATGAGCGCGGAACCTACAGTTTAAAGTCGATTCCGAACGACAGATTTTTGAGAAACTTTTCATGACAATTTTATTTACTTCTCAGAGTTTTTGGCAGAGGAAGTCGCCGAAGAAATATTTTTTCATACTTCGTTTTGATGTCTGACCTGGGGTTTGGACAGTGGCCTTATGTCTAATAAGCCAACACACTATCTTACTAGACTACGGCGCCTTTGGTAAAGAATGGATAGAACTAAAGGTTATGGCATGTCCTTCCCAATGATTGCATTTTTGATGACGTAGTTTCTCTCGCTTGTTTTATACAATAACTTAAGTAAGTCTGTTGGAAATTATTAACCAATCAAAGAAACGCATTTCGTGACGCCATTTCATACAGATACTCAGACATTTTTAAATGTTTTACGCATGAAGGTTGCTGCAGTCTCTAGTTCTAAAAATTCTTGTTGAAAGTTGACAGATTCTTTAGGCTTTTGAGAGTCTTGTAGGTGGTACAAGGGGTCTTCATCCCTTTCCGTCAGTTGTTCTATGAAAAACACAATTTTTTTTAATCGGTTTTGTCGTACATGTTGAAATTTTAATGAAAAGTGTTGAGTCAAAGCTATGTTAGACACCTTTTCGACGGCTCAGTAGCTAAATATTGCAAAAGATGTAAGACCGGCTACAAAGATCAGTTCTACTGTCTCATGGAAAGAATTTTCATGACCAAATAAAGGCCAGGCCAGGCATCAAGACAAAATACAAAAAGTATTTCTTCGGCGACTTCCTTTCAGCTCAGATTTCTGGCAAAAACTCTGAGAGTAAAATAGAATTGCCGTGAAAAAGTTTCTCAAAAATCTGTCGTTCGGAGTCGACTTTAAACTGTAGGTCCCACCACTCATGCGCTCTACGTAATTCACTACCGAGGTCTAATTTTCACTACTCGCAGTCGTAACCCCGACAATATTAGCGGCGGTTCTTAGATAATTAGGAGGAATTTCTTAGCGCTTTAAATATGTTTTTTTCGTTTTTATTTCTGTGTTTGAAGTGCTGAAAAGAAACATTTGTTTTCGAAATGCATTTACGTTTTCAAGGGCAACAACGTAAACCCCAATTGCCATCGCAATGGCTTTTCATTCTCGGAAAAGTGCGGTGTTACCTGGCAAATTGAAGTCGCCGTAGTCTAGTAGGTAGTGTGTTGGCTTATTAGACGTAAAGTCAGGGTTCGAGCCACAGGCCAGACATCAAAGACAAAATACAAAAAGTATTTCTTCGGCGACTTCCTCTCAGCAGTTTTCTGGCAAAAACTCTGGTGGGAGTAAATGAAATTTTCTCAAAAATCTGTCGTTCGGAGTCGACTTTAAACTGTAGGTCCCGCGCCACTCATGTTTAAAATTAACACATACAACATAAGTGGTGTGAGAAACTAGGACGTTGTACAATGGGTCAATTCGACCTCCGGGTCCGGGTCCGGACTTGTCTTGATTGACAGGTACACGTCCTCTAACCTAACCTAACCTCAATAAATAAATGATGACATGTTAAACGACAACCGATGAAGATCGTGTCTCGGCACAAATGATAGATAGCCCAGTCAGGATTGAGGAGCAGGAAAATATTTTTGTGTGTTTGGATTACTTTACCGCCAAACTCACAACAATCGAATGGAAGACGTAAGCCCTGCGTTCTATTTGCAAAATCTGATCACTTTGGTAGGTGTCTGAAGAAAGCAAAACCTGATCACTTTGGTAGGTGTCTGAAGAAAGCAAACACCTACCAAAGTGATCAGGTTTTGCAAATAGAACACAGGGCTTACGTCTTCCATAAGAGCAAAGCCAGGGGGCGTGCTTAACTATTGAAGGTGAATCTTTGTTGGAAGGTTCTAAGTCATCAAATGATGGTCACATGTTCCTAACTGTGGTGAAAAAATGATTTGTTTTATAAAATTGGGCCAGTTAATTGCCTAGAGAAACCAGGGTTTTATGAAAGATGGCTGGAACGCATTTAAAATAGCAACAATGTATAGGCATCTCGAAGAAAGACTTCATTTATTTTTCTTTAACTGTCTTGCGGACTCAAATCAATACAGTTTTCTGTAATATTCCAGGATTTTGGTGATTTTGATGTGGATTGAGGCGTTGTTCAGTGATCCTCAAGAGTCATTTGTTGGCTAATATTTGAAGTATTTCTCTTCAGGCATCATTTGGCGAACGCTTAGAAGGATTTTAAGTCCCATTGTGTCCATATTTCACACTTTACTTCACCACGTGGCATCTTAATATTTCGCATTTGAAGCGATTTCCATTCTTACTTACTCAATTGGCCTTTAACAACCCTATTATCGGATGTCGGCCTGTGTTAGCACATTTCTCCAGGCGCCTCTGCTTCTTACGCATTTTTGCCAGTTGGTCATACCAATCGATGCGATTTCTATAGTGAGCTTAATTAGCCTAAAGCCGCCGGTCCAGTTTTACTTAATCTATTTTAATTGATCGTCCTTGTGGCATTCGTGTTATTTCGTAAAATAACATTTCCTAAATAGAAAAGAAAGTTTATGTTGTATTACAAAAATGATGAAGCAAGCATTCGTGACCTTTTGGTCATATCAGCTGCTATCTTTACTAATTTATCGATCTTGACAAGCATGTGAGAGTGACGTGTGACGTATGACGTAATCAACATCATCTTAAGCCTACTTTACACGGTCCCACCAGTAATATGATCTGTCAAAATTTTGTGTAGAAGAATACGGATGTGATCGTCTAAACGTACTATGTAATGAAACCATCACACATTGAGAGAAAATACGGATGAAAAGTTTGACAGTCGTATGGCTCTCTTAATTTTTTGAAATGATTCAAAAAACAAGCAAGTCGCATTAGATCAGGGATGTATTTTTATGTAAACGCATAGAAAAAAGTGTAACAGCTGTTTTAATTTTACTTTGTCATTGTCTTATACCGATCATATAAACGCAAAAAATATAAATCATACGACTTTTATTCTCTTTTTTGTCATACGGATGGAATTTCATTTTACTTTTTCATTAGACTTTACGTACGTAAAGTATTACCGTGTGAAGTGGGCTTTAGCCATGATTTTGACTCGATGTTTATGGCTCTGTACACCTCAGTACAGCTTGACTGTAGCATTGGGTTATATAGACGGCTAAATTGAATAGGAGAGATGAGAGTGGGCATACCTGTCTGACTCCTACGATTACATCTATTATTTCCCTTATCAATCCATAGACAGATTGCGTTTTGCGTGTGACATATGACGTAGGCAAGATTTTAGCAGTGATATTGGCTCGATGTTTATGACATCGAGTGAATTGTAGGCTGTATGATTGTACATTGAATAGGAGAGATGAGAGTGGGTATACCTGTCTGACTCCCATACTTACATCGATTCTTTCCCTTATCAATCCATAGCCAGCTTACGTTTTGCGCATGGCATATGACGTAGGCAAGATCTTAGCAATGATCTTGCTTGGCTCGATGTTTATGACATCGAGTAAATTGTAGCCTGTATGATTTTAGGTTATGTAGACGCTACATTAATAGGAGAGATTAGAGTGGGCATTCCGGTGTGACTCATAAGCTGACTTCGATTATTTTGCTTATCAAGAAGCCATGCCAGTTTGCGTAAAAATGCATGAAAATCCGGGGGAAATATTCTAAATTTTTAAAATTTAATGCAAAGTTAAGGTATTTCTATCATAGTTTCTGTCAAGCTTGACTGATAGCAATGAAAAATATTGGAAATTTTAATTTCAATTTTTATGTTCAGAGGTTCTAGAGAGTTTCACTTGGGAAAAACTAACGTTTTAAATAAACTGACAAGTTTAAAATGCTTTACCCATTATTAGTTTTTTTTATTGCAATTTCAAATGGCATTTCAAAATGCAATAAATTCGGTAAAAAACAATAAAAACGATAAACTATTGCTGAAAGCAATTAATAAAACTGAAGAATACTTAGTTACTACAAAGTATTGTAAAAAGAATATAAAGAAACTAAATTTGCCAGCCACCACATATCATCATAAAACATTCAATTTGTCAATATTTTTCAAAAGAAATGAAAACAAAAAACTTAAGAGAATATTATGATTGATGATGAGCTGCAGTTTGTTTTATTTTTTCAATTCCGAAAAATAAAACTCTTTGGCGGATTGTCTGTCAATGAAATGGAAACCTTTTCTGTTTATTTTTTTTTATTAACGAAACTGGGACAATAATTGTCTTGCGTTTTCAATTTGTTCAAAATATTTTCACAATAAGAAAAGTGTACATACAGTTACACAGATAATTATACGTACCCCCCTAAATGATAATATATGGACAAGTCAACTGATTTTTCCGCCAAATTTTTTGTTTTCCGTCACAGCCGAACAAATAATCACCCTTATTCTGGTTGTCGTCGTCGACACAAGACCACGTCGACTTGCGTCGACAATTTAAAATTGGTATTCTGTTTGTCGATATTGACAGTTATCGATGACTGTCGACACACATTTGGTATTCTGTAAGTCAATACTTAGTCGATATTGTGTTGTGTCGACTCTGATTTTGTCGACGTCATTTTTGGTAACGACAAGCATTAAAAAATTAACTCTTGTGGTGAATTTTTATTGTCTTACGTTTTTCTTCCTTAGCACAATAGCGATATGGATCGCTTTGATATCCATAAATACAGTTACACGTCGCCAAATGATTTCTAACAAAACATGCGGCATTCTGCTCACAGGTACCAGGATATGGGTCTTTACATTTCTCATTAACACATGCCTTGTTCGAAGGGCAGTCGGAATCAAACATTCCGGTCCACAACCTTCATAAGGATTGCCAAATTAATCAGGTAAACATTGAGGAGATACAACGCCATTTTGTAGGCGGCATTGAGCATAGGGTCCACAAGGCAATGGATTGCAAGGGTCGACAACTTCAGGTGGATTTTGTTGTATGGGAGAGCATAGCACAAATGGATTACCAGTATCACCAGACTCACAATAACACATTGGAGTGTGGCTATTAACACGACAAACTGCACTTTGGCCACAAAGTCCTGAGCAGGGATCCTTACATTTCTGATTAATACAAGTTTGTTGCGAGGGACATTCAGAGTTTGTAACGCATTCAGGGCGGCAATTAGGTGGTTGTCCTGTATATACATCGCTGATTTTGACAGGCCTGATGATAAAAAAAAAACTTTTTTGTTCTAAATAAACCATAAAATGAATCGGCTGACTTAAATATTAGAGATGTGTGTTTTGTGTTATTAAAATTTTCGATAAACAGTCGACGTCGACACAATACTGTTACAGAATACCAAAACAGTGTCGACGTGATGTCGACGACGATAGAAAACGATGTCGACTCAAAAACGACGACGACGACGACGACGACGACGACAACCAGAATAAGGGTGAATATTTGTTCTCATCACTAAATATTACATTTGCCCAAAAATCAGTTGACTTGTCCATATATTATTGGGCAAATTCCAATCGTGGCTTTTTTCTCGGCACTCGGCCCGCGGAAACCGTTCTTTCACAAAACACATCGAACTGTTTCGGAATGCACAATAACACTGGGATCACTTTCCGAGGTATTTCGTATTTCTACGGCTGTAGTCCTAGGATTTTTATCCACAATACCTTTTATATACCGGGCTTGGAGAAATTTTATACGAAATATACGTCGTACGTATAATTTTCTGTGGTGCCATATTGGTTTTAAGCAAACTGCAGTCACAAATTCATAGATTTTTGGAATCTTTTTTTCTTTATTTAAGTAAATGTGTTGTTACAGACGCTAATGTAAAGAAATTTTAGATTAGAAGTTCATTTCTTTTTAAAAAAATGATTTTTAGGGGGGTGGGTACGTATAATTATCTGTGTGACTGTATGAACATATTTTATTTAAATTTTTATTTAATCTTGTAAACTTTTCAACCCGTTTGTTGTTAATCTAATAAGTTTTTTTTGTCTGTCTGTCTTTAGAGAAAAACAATTTTATAATTGATCGTTAATCATTTAACTAAACTTGTCTAGGCTGCCAAGTCCAAACAAGCCAATCTATACATCATTTTATGTACATACGTCTGTCTGTCTGTCCTTTTAATAATGTATTCAAGGTACGAAGACATCACAACAAATCAATTTAAATAAGATTTTTCAACATAAAAAAAAAACATTAAACAAATTAATTTTTTTTTAAATATGTTTTCCAGCAGTTAATAACATCGATTAATTTAGAAAAGAATATTTTTAAAAACATTAGAAACAAAAAATGCAAATTTGATTAACACATCATTTAAAAGTCAAAAAGAATACATAAGTTTTGTTTTTAAGCCCAGCTTAAAATTACAAGTTTACACTGGGACTCTCAAATTACAAAATAAAACAAAAAAAAATACAAACCACTGCCTCTTTCTATAAGACATTCAGTTGCTATCACAAAAATAAACTTCTAAACTGAAACAAACAAGTTTTTTAAGTCCAAAAAAACAGCGTAGAACGCACGACGGACGGGGACGACTCTATTAAATTGTAATTAAATTTATAATTAAAAAAACTAATTGCCATTTAACTTCTAAAATAATTTATTGTAATTAAATTTTTTTTATGCAAATTAGTTTTTTACATACACGTGTAAGCAATTATTTTAAAAAAAATCTAAAAAAAAATAATAAGAAGTAGCAAAAAACCTATGCCCCGGGTGAGGCTCGAACTCACGACCTTAAGATTATGAGACTTACGCGCTGCCTACTGCGCCACCGAGGCTATGCTATGGTGGTATAACAAATTCTATAAGAATAAAATAAATACTCGTTCTTGCTGGCAACGCTGGTGATTGGAAGAAAATTCTTTTGTTCATTCAGAAAGCAAACGTTAGAAAAATTAATAAATTCGCACATTCTTTTTTCGTAATCGATTTGTAAAAATAAAGAAGAATTTATGGCACGCGCGTGTGTGGGAATTTTCTTTTTTCTTATTGAATTGTGTGTGTGTGAAGAACAACTCGGGTTGCCTTAAAATCTTAAATCTCAAGATTTTGTGTTGTTTGTTGATGTTCGGTAGTTTTGTTTTTGTTGGTTTTGTTAGTTGCATATGTGATTGTGTGTTGTTGGAATTTGTTCTCAAGTATAACAGTTAAAATTACTTTTTTTTAGTATTGGGTGTTTCTTACGTGGTGAATTCTTGGGAATTATATTGAGTTTTCAGGGTGGTAAGCTTATGCAAAGTATGGTGAATTTGCCCGGTATGGTGAGCTTTTACAAAGTATGGTGAGCTTTTACAAAGTATGGTGAATTTGTCCGGCGTGGTGACCAAAATTTAAATTCACCACAATTAAAATAACCAAAATAAAATGTACCTGTATTACCATATAACACCGTACTATCAGTGGTGAATTAACTGGTTTGTGGCTAGAATAATTAATTTTCATTTCCATTAGCGGAGCCACTGGATTAAAACAAACCCTCGGAAACAGGGACGGGTGGGTGGACTCACATGGTGTTGGCATTGCATCAGTAAATTCTTTTTATATGACGCATCTCAAAAAATCAAATTAAAAAAAAAATATTTTTAAATTTTAAATTAAAATTTAAATTGTTTTGTATTTAAATTTTTAAAAATTTTTTTACTCTTTTAAATTCAAAGTTTGTGGATATAATTTAACAGGGGATGAAAACAGAACTTTTTATTTACTTAAGAAGAATAAGGGCCTAACTAAGCTAAACATTTTCTGCAAAATTTATATAAAAAGAAAATAAAAAACATACACTAATATACTGTCTGTCCTTTAAGCCTAATAAATGCTTGTAAAAAGGCTATAAATTGGAAATAAGTTGTTTGTTTATCAGGAAAAATTCATAAGAAAAAACCTTGAATTAAATACATTTGTTTATTTTTCCCCTCGTTTGATGATTTCTTATTCAGAAGTTGTTTACAAAAATTTTTATATCATGGCAACTCTGCCCACTCCTCACACTTGAATATTGCTTTGCAGCAAAAAAGGAAAATCAGACTTCAGTCTAAAAGCTTTGCTGCTTAAGAACAAACCAACAAACATCAATAAATGAAAAGCTCTCCCATAAATTGCACACAGTGTGCGTTTGTGTTATGTTGTTACAAAAATACGAAAAGAACTTTTTTTCGGCATTTTTAAAAACATTTTAGCCGGTGAAGGTGGTTGTTTTGCAAGGAGAGCATCAAGTCTCGTCAAAGTGAAAAAAACCCAAAAAAAAATTTTTTTTTGAGAAATTTATAAAAAAAATTAAAGAAAAGTGTGTGGTATAAAATTATTTGAAAAGTAATAAAGAAATTAATTTCTAATTAAACTACAACAAGTAAGTACTTAAAGAAATTAATATTTTACATTTTTTATTTATTTTGGAAATGTGTTATTCTTACTGTCTGCTTTGCTTACAACAATAATGTCAGACATAAACATGTCCATTACAGTGCTGTCAACGTTTGTATTAAAGAAAAAAACGATTGAATTGAAGTAAAACGTGTTTCTAAAGGCAATAGTTTAATAATTAAACAATAATTTTCGTTTTTTAATGAAGCAATGTCCAGTGTTAGAAACAATTCCCTTATTTGAAATTAAAAAGGGAGCATGCATTCATTAATATTAATACATAAGATCTATTGAGTTCCACTTTTCAATAACTTTTTTTTCTTGTTTCTAATGATAGTTTTTTCTTTTGGCAGAAGAAAATCTGTAATTTTTTAAATTGAATTTAATTTCGCACAAGGATTTCATAAAATGGTAAAAGCTAAAAGCAATGGCCAGTTATTAAATATTTTTTGCCTTTAAAATGATCCAACTGAGAGGAGTTGGGTCTTCCAACTTGGATAAAAAAATGCCAGGCTAAGGCATTTAAGAAGATCCGGATAATACACTTGCATATATAATAGGATGGGCTAAAGAATTTTGTAACCCGCACATTGAGAAAACATTGAACATATCGCTTGAACGTCTAATTATGTTTATCATTTCACTGTGAGGCAATTGAAGCGGCTGAAAAAAAAAGAACGATGATATCTGCTCCGGATTTTTCCTTAACGTACATCCAATAAATTTCTTTCTTCGACTAGAAAAAGTTTTTAGAGTCTAATTAGGCTGATGCTTAGCTTTTGAAGAGGTTATATACGATATTTATTGATATTTCATTAATGTAATCATCACTAATTCTTGTTGCTTTTTATGCTAAGATTCCAAAATGACTGTAAGAAATTAAAATTAATGGATAAAGTAACCTGATTATATTAATGCAAAAATTGAAATCAAACGATCTTCATTGTATGGTTTCTTTAAAAGGAAACCTAAGCACTTGTCATTCAAAAATCCACGCCATTATAGTTTGATATTTTGTTTTGGTCTAGCGGTATCATTTTACTGTTATATTTTATTTTCAAATGCAACTGTAAATGAACCACAATATCGTGACATGTTACCTGTTCCTGATATGAATACTGACGAAATTTCTATCGAAATAAACGGCACTTTATGTCATAGCCAGGTGAGAATAATTTCACAAGTATATGAAATCATTTCGCATTCGCGTTGTAGATAAAGTGTATTTGAAACTAAACTAGAAACAACAAAAATCTTCATAGACATTTGGCTTTGAGGTCGACACACATAGAATCCGTCATGTGTTGTACTTGAATTTTTTTTCAATTGACAGTGAAGTTGAAAAACAGGTTTCTTATGTGCTTTGTATCGTTCGGCACATCTCCGTTAACGCAATGGAAACTTTTTTGAGAGCTATTGGCTGGTCCTTTAGATTTTTTTTGCTTTTGTGGAGACAAATCCAATACACGTCAAAATACTGATTGTGTCTAAATACGTTGTAATGTAATCTAAACGCTTTACATTTTAAGTAAGATTACAAATTGAATTTACATATTAACAGGTTTTAGCAATCATTTTGAAGCAATTTCTTTTAAAAGCTGCTCTAAAGTTTCGCATTATACCAAAATTATCAATAATTTTCAAGAAAATTTAGAATGTCGTAAAAAAATATTGTAAATCACACTAAACAGTAACAATTAGCTTTCAAGTAAGACTTTGAAAATACTTAATGGTTAGACATAGGCTTCTAATAAGTATTTTCCAACTAGAATGTCTGTGCAACCTCATTCAATTCTAATAGATTTTCAATTTTCATTCTAAACAATTTGGCAAATTGATGCTTTATGCTATAAACTCTCAATATATGCAATATTTGCAAGCTGTATGCGCATTAATTTTATTAAAGTGCAGCAGCTGCAAGTCATAAGTAAATCAAAGAAATAAACAGTTCATTTATTCTTTATCAATGGTGCCAATAAAATGTTTGCACCTTTTTAGCAGTTATCTTGTCTGTATCGCGTCTTTAAAACGGGTATTACATTAGCGAACTTCGTCTTTAAACACGATCTGATGAGAGATAATGTTTTGCATTGCACCATCCAGCCAAATATCAAAAATTTTTTATGTTTATCAAGTCAGGTTTACAAACACGAATTTTATTCTATTACATGAGATTAATGGTTTATGGTTATACATGTGGTGTTTGCAGGCGAAGTTCGCTAGTGTAATAAGACCTGCCACTAATCCCCTCATTGCCACCACAAATACTATCTTTATTCAGCACTAATTCTCTTATTGTTGCTGGTGAAAGTATAAATTAGTCTGAATCCGAAGGAGTTTGTTGTTGCGTTATTCTATTTTTGAGAGATTACTGCTTTGCAAATGTAGCGTTAATCTAAGATGGAACGCTTTCACTAATTGAATATTTTTTGTTTTTATTTGGTTTGAGGTTTTCTAAACCTCTAGATCCTCATAAGTCCTCCAATTAAGAAAAAACTCTTTTTATAATCAATACCCAAAGGTATATTAGATTTAACAATACTGTGTTCAATTATTTGTAATTTCGATTGGTTTTGCAATCATTGAGTCATAAGGTACGTTAAATTCTTTACAATTGTCCTGCAACTAGAAATAGAGCAAAAAACGCGAAATTAACAACATTGTCCCGCTATGATGAGCAAAAGAAAGCTTGTGTTTTTTTTAACTGTAAACAACACAAACAAACCGCAATAACATCCCGTAAGAGTGTTTTGTTTCGACGTAATTTCGTTTTTCTTAAAAAAGAATAAAAAACAGAAAAAATTAATTAATTCAAGTGCAAGCAAGATATGTTTGTGGCGTAATATAATGAAATTTTTTTTAATCACATTAAAAAGTTATAAACAAATGTAGCTTTTCTCATTATTATTATTATTATTATTGTTATTATGAATGCAAAAGCTTTTTAATTATTGTCATATCGCGTATCTGGGTGAATAATAATTACAATATTTTATTGCAAAATATCAATTTAATTTGTTCAAACGAGAAATGCTCAAGTTTATTGAACTTTTAATGAAAAGAAACGATACTCTAAACAAGACTGGAGACCAGACCATCCCACATACAGTAGCCCCGTTAGACATATAGTCTAATAAATGATGACGTACTGCTGGGACAGCAATTACAATAAGAATACCAAGAACAAGATAACAATAACACACGAAACCAATTAAAAAAAATTGCAGTTGTTAGCCAATGTATGCTCACCATTGACCGGATGTTTCATGTCCTTAGGGTTATATGTGGCGGTTCCCCTCTTCTTCCTTTTTGTTTATTTAATCAGTCTATTTTCATTTGCCGGTTAAAATTATTACAGTGAGCTTTTTGTTTAACAGAAAAAAATCTAGAAAATGAAAGAATCCTTAACGCTTCAAGTATGTTTTTAGAATGCAGAACAAACAAAAGCTCTTATTTGTTGTTTTCGCTATGCAGACAAAAGAAAACAGCCAGAATGTTTGAAAAAACGCATCATTTCCTTGTTCGCTCAACTACACAAATGATAATAAAATTGCAGTAAAGCTTTTACCCTCTGGCTCTTAAAGCACAAAAAAAAATACTTTAAACGTAAAAGCTTTTATTTTTTACGTTGCCTCCATTGTTTCTTATTCTACACAAAACAAATGCAACATCTGTCTACTATTGTGTACGTTTGTTTTTTTCTTATGTTCTTGTATACAGAGGTGGAAGTTATTAATGGTTACGGCAAAACATTTATTCTCATTATGTTTGATGCTATAAACACGATGCAACAAACGTAGCAATCTCTTATAAATAAAATGCATGGGTGTACGTAGAAGTGGTTATTTTAAAGGCAGCGCTAATTTATATTTTTATTCGTAGCAATAAGAGAGTTACTGCTCACAGTGCGTCAATGCGAGGATTAATGCTGTCAATACAATAACAAGCATGAAGTAGAGGTTTTAAAAACGCAATGTATGGAATATAAAGCGAAATAACGTTTTAGTGGCAGCATTGATAAAGAATTAATGAATTGTTTATTTTTTATTTGTTTTCCTTAAGATTAGCTGCTTGCTCCCTTATTATTATTAATGCGCGTGCAGCTTACCGTAGAACCATCATTAAGCTGCAATTGTAAAATTGCTTGCTGCATTGCGTTTATTGTGTTTATAGCGTGAGGTTTAAATAGTATGTACTTGAAGTATTTTTCTTTAATAAATAATCATTAATAATTTTTTTTTTTGATAATTTGGCTATGGTGGGTCAGTACTACACCTTCAAACAAGATTAACTTCTGATTATTTCACAGCAAACGCTAACTTTAATAAACAGGCAATTTTACTTTTTAGAAACCCAATGTCTCGAGTAAGGCATTAGAAGTCGAATATAAAAGCAAGATTTCTTAGATGGGAAACGCCATTTATAATGAGAAGTTAACAACTCTGCCTATAGATTTCAATAATTTATTTTATTCTCTAAAATATTTGATTGGATTTTACTCTCTATAATAAAGTATAAGAAAGTTCTTTCTTAAAAAAGCTTTTAATTTGGGATGCTTGGCATTATATTAGAGAGAGAGAGCGAAAGTTGTTTCCTGTGCATATACTCCAAACAATTGTAGTAAGCAGTAACAACAATAACAATGAATGCATGCAGTGGAGCTTAATTTCAAAAATGTCTCTTTCTTTTTATAAGTTATTGATGAGAGCAAAATGCATAAATATAAACAACGTTTGCATGAACGTTTAGCCTCTTTTCAATGCTTGTTTGTTTTTGTCTTAATGTTAGTGCCATGCTTGTGTATTGTTGTTCTTATTGTATACTGCCAAAGTCAAAGGTTATTGAACTTGGCATGGGCATAGAACTTCAAATGCAAAAATAAACAAGAGAATAACAAATACAAACTAAAAAAACAAACAAATGGAGACAATAAAAAGCCTAACAAAACAACAAAAATTCAATGCCAGGGGGAGACGACTTGTTCTGCAACATTTTTTATGATGTTGCTGCTCTTTCTATACTACATACAAACTTAAAGTGTAGTTAGCGAGTGTAGTGATGAGTGTGTAAATGAGTATGCGTGTAATTGCTGCAAAATGTTTTGTTTTTTTATGTTTTGGTTTCTTTTTTTTTTGCGATGTACAAAGCAATGTACATAATCGCATGTAACGCTTTGCCTGCCTGTACGCGTGTGTGTGTGTTTATTTCAGATGTTTTAAATAATTGTTTTTCTTTATTATGATTTGTTTTTGTATTTTTGTATTTTTTTTTAAGTCATGTTTGATTTACTCGTTAGTTAATTAGTGGGATTTTATTTATTTTAAGGTTAAATTGGTATCCAGTTGTAGGGTGGCCAAATTAATGGCTATTTATTTTTAAATTAAAGAAAAAAAAAAACAAATTTTCAAAATATGTATTGGAATTTGGAAAATAGAAATCTTTAAAGTAAAATATATACATATGTATGTATACATAGGTATGTACATACATATATGTATATAAATATATGTATATACATATGTATGTACATATGCAAACTTCAAAAAAATTGCTTTGAAAAAAATGTGTTCATAGAAGTATACTTCCGATGTACTGTCAACCACAAAACCGGGGTTGTTAACTGCCATAACACAACAATACAAACAAAAACAAAAAATTAGCAGAATTATAAGCATTTAATGACGCCTCTATATTGCAAATATTAAATAGAGACTGGTTTGTTAAAATTGCATTTGGGATGTGCAAACAGTAAAGGGAAAAATAATAGCAAGAAAAGTTTATAATATGAATTTTTCCAACAGTTCCTAGCATCAAAAGCAAATAGTTTTCCTTTTTTACGTCTTCTTCTTTTCTAATTTCCATATCTTCTTCACTATCGTCTCTCTCTCTCTCTCTCTTTCTCTCTCTCTTTCTCTCTTTCCTCTAGGACGTATGTATGTATGTACAATGGGTCATTTTGACCTCTGGGTATTTGTACTCGTCATTGGGAAAAGTACCGTATTCCACTATTAACATTGTACGCATTTAGTATCACAGACTCTTATAATGATTTTCTCAAAATTTGTTTAAATAAATTATTTCCCCAGCATCCACTGTTGCTGGAAATAGTTGGTAGTGAGCTAGACAATTAGCGTGAGGCTTGTGGGTTCGATTCCCACCAAGAGACTCCGGTCTGTTACACTATACCGAGCAGCATAAGGTCGAAGTCACTCAGCTCGTGAATAATTAATTGGCAGAACATTGTAATTAATTAATAAATTAAAAAAATATAAACAAATGCAGAGTTGGATAGAAAACATATTTCAAAAGCAAACATATTATGCTCCACCTGTGCAGATGTTACAATATTATCATCCCTATAAGTGTTTTCACTACTGTTGTATGGTTGATAATTGCTTCGAAAGAAAAGGGTACTATACAGCCTAATAAATATAAACACTCATATGCCCTACACAATAATTTGTTTTTTGTTTTTGTTTTTGTTTTCATGTTCTTGCTAACTGTTTGGTTGTATGTGAATATGATTCATTTTTTTCTTCGTATTTTTTAATTTTTTGTTTTTATTCCCTGTTTCTTGTGTGTGGCTGTGTGTTGAAAAGGGCTTTTTTGCAGAAGGAACAACAGGGAAAATAAAAACAAAACATCATAAACAAAAGCAGAAACAAACAAGTTAAACTCCGCTAAACTTTTCACAAATAATAGGGGAATTTATTTAGAACTTTTGAGAGAGTCCAAGTCTAAAAGAAGAGAGAGAGAAAGTTTTCGAAACAGAAGTCTAACTAAATAACAGAGACAACTTTTAGTAAAATGTGTTGTTGTGGTTGTTTGTTGTTGTTATCGCATAGTGATGGTGCAGTTTAGTTTAGCAAAGTGAAGTAGAAGTAGCAGCAGCAATGAAAGAACAAGCGAGCGAACGAACGAAAAACAAAATAATTGAGCAAATAAATGTCTGGTTACGGGATCTAATTTGAAGTTTTGTTTATGTTGTTGTTATTATTATTATTGAATTATAGTTGTTGTATGTATGTATGTATGTGTGTGTTTAAAGCGTTTAAAGAACTTGCAATTTTCCAAAGTAGTCATCGTTGATGACAACAGTCAGTAAACAAAGAACACGGCAGAAGATCGGTTGTTGGTTTTCTCAATTAATTTTCCGCAAACAAAAAAGAAAAGGAAAAGAAAAGAAAACTCATTTAAAATAAAGAAACAAAGACCTCTATTTGTAAGAGTGTGTTAGTGAAACGAATAAAAGATTAAAATGTAATTAAAAATCAAACAAAAAAAAAAGTAAATAAAAATTAATAAAAGTGACTAAAACAGATAGTTGTACTAACTAAAAATAAAGAAATTAAAATCAAATACCTATGTAGGCAATACAAATTCTGCTGTTGTTGTTGTTTTTTTTTTATTAAAAAAATTTATTTTATTTTTGCAATAAACTTGACCTTAAACTTGTTCGGCAAGTTCTTGTACAAAATCTGCAAACATTTTATTCTTGTTGTGTGTTATTATTGTTGCATTTATTGTTGTTATTTATATTATGGTACACAAAAAGCTAGACGGCGGCGGCTCTACCATACACACATATTAACACACACACATTCACATACATACATAAAATAGACAAACAAAACGACAAATAAAAACTTCTATTTTTAAGCAAAAATCCAAACAAATGCAATAAAAACAAAAACAAAATGCACTTAGTATTTTACGCACCTACAAAAAGGGAACAAGATTTGTAGAAAAAAAAGGAGTCACTAAACACACGCACACACATGCGTTCTTTAAAACAAACAAAAAAACTGAAGACTCATAGATGACTTAAGTATTTTTAGCCTAAAAAAACGATGCGATTTCAAAAGAAAATATGCAAGAACCACCAAAAACATTTTTAAATGCATCATCTAATAAACAAGAACAACCAAACACAGAATACAAACTGAATATCAGCATTTAGTAACAACAACAACAGAATACATTAAGACAACTAGAAAAAAAACGTTATGAACTTGATTTTAAGTATCAAAGCTTTACTTTGCTCTCAAAGTGCAATATTTGTTACTGTTTTTAAAGCTTTTACTACTACTACTACGACTACTTCTACTGGCATTCAATAAAATAAACGGAGCTTGTAACTTTAGGGTGGCCAGGTTGTTGTTATTAAAAGAATTTTTTTTAATTAAAATATTTCTTACATTTCTTTATCATAAAAACTCATTCAATCATTTTTTATAATTTGATCGCTTTTAAAAAATTTATGAATTATTTCCTCTAGCTTTAGTACTGATAAAAACTAGATTTAAAGAAAAAAATCTATAATTTACGCTTTAAAATAATGGGAGTATTATCTCAGTCTTGTTCATTTTTAAAAGTAAAATTATAAAATAACATATGTATGTATTCTAGAAATTCTTAAATGCTCTTAATATGTTGCGGTAATTTTAACCATAGTTTTTGATGACTTTGGTATATCCACGACACCTGGAGTCAATTAGTAGGCGACAATATTTTAACGGAATAATTTGCCCCGCATTTTTCTGTACATTTTATTTGCTTTCGGCGGACGTTCTTATATTATCGAAAAACATTTCTTAACATATTATCCCATAGTTGCACTATGGGGTTAAGATCTGGGAACTAACCAGGCTACTTCACGCTATGTTGTGATCTACTTACTTAAATGGTCACTTTTACGTCCTAGTTCCTCACATCACCCATGTTGTGTGTTTTAATTTTATCCATGAATAGCAGAACCTACAGTTTCAAGTCGGTTTCGAACGACATATTTCTGTGAAACTTCATGTCAATTTTATTTACTCGCAGAGCTTTGTCAGACGACTACTGGGAGAGGAAGTCGTCGAAAGAATTTTTTTTCACATTTCGTTTTGTTTGCGATGTCTGACCTTAGGTTTGAATAACGGGCGCAAGTCTATTTAAGTAGCACACTACCAATTAGACTACGGCGTCTAAAAATAACTCTTTTTTTCACTGCCATTATATGTTTTGAGCAGTTGTCCGTTTGAGGGACCTATTTTAATGAGTACATGTTCAAGTGTGCTGTGCGTATGCCAGTATAACCTCATTGATAATACATACACTCTGATCTGAGACCTTTCATTTGGGGTATTGAACCAATTCTGTTGTAAGAAACACATCCCCATATCAGGACATTTGTTTGACCATGATATAAACTTCTTTTTTATTGTGGTCTAGATTTTGCAGTAGGAGGACGTTGGATCCAGATCCCTGTTATTCACTTCACTTAAGGAGGAGTTGTAGGCTATTGAACACCTCCTTGGCAACTACCCAGCCCACAGTAGAATAAGGTTGAAACCCCTGGGCAGGCCAATCATGCCATTAAATTTTGTTCAATCAAGGGTCTACGAGTATTCACAGTGCTACCACGTAAATTAAGATACTTTTGGACTTTATTTTAGTATACGGAACGATCTTTTTGCAGGAACGTGCACCCTCTCGTCTCGGGTTTTTATTTTCTGAGTACTTGAAATGAGGAATTCCTCTATTTTCTTGATTTCGAAGATTTTCCTTAAAAAACGCATGTTAGGTATTCTTAGCTCAGTTATATTTGCTTTTAAAGTTCTCAAACGAATATGAAATGATTTTTTTCGCAGAAGATGCTCTATCCTATTCGAATTGAAAGCAAAGAATGGAATACTTTCCAGTATATTTGGGAAGCTACGGACTAAAAGTTAAAATTTCTACAGTCTTTTTAAAAAGCCTTTAAAGTAAGGCTATCTAAAGTCCCAATCCATTGTTTAATATAATAATTTATTTAAAGAGGGGCGGGGTAATTCAGGAAACTTTTTTGGTTTGATGACAATCGTTGTAGGTTAGCAACTAATAGCACACGAGACTGCGTAGTTCTAATGACGGGTTCTTATTTCGAAGAATTCTAGGTTAGGTTAGGTTAGAGGATGTGTACTTGTCAATTAAGACAAGTACAGTACCCGGAGGTCAAATTGACCCATTGTACAACGTGCTAGTTTCTCTCTTATGTGTGTTAATTTTATACATGAGTGGTGGGACCTACAGTTTAAAGTCGACTCCGAACGACAGATTTTTTTTAAGAAACTTTTTCATGGCAATTTCATTTACTCTCAGAGTTTTTGTCAGAAATCTGCTGAGAGGAAGTCACCGAAGAAATACTTTTTTTATTTTGTCTTGATATCTGGCCTGGGGCTCGAAGCCTGGCTTTTGCGTTTAATAAGCCAACACACTACCTACTAGACTACGGCGACTTCAAAAAGAAGAAGAATTCAAATTCAAATTTTAATAACGTTTCTCTAATTGAAATTCAATTTATTGATTGAAACTTTTTTTTCTTTTTCAGTTTCTTTTCACATGAATTGAATGAAATTTCTTGTTTAATTTCGACAACAAACATTTAAGAGAAAATGGCGAAAACACGAATAAAAACAACGCCAACACGAATGCAAAAAGAAGCCTTAATGGCTTCAGCTGCTGTGACTACCACCACAAATAATGTCACCGAACATGCTTTCAAGGTACGTAGTAATGCCTATTCAATCATAATTTTATGTTAATGGCAATAATTTATATGTGTTTTTACTTTGCAGAAGCGTTTAAGTGTCTTAAAGAGTTCTTCCGCCACCACCACTGCCAAGGAAGCAATGCCGTCTTTACAATCGACAATCATCGTTCAGACACCAAAACGTACAAATTCCATATCATCAGCTACATCAACCATTTCCCATACAAGCGAGGGTGGCAGTGGCAGTGGCGTTGGCGGTGGTCGTTCGTGTAATGAATCACCGCCTCCCACCAGTTCGAATACGCCCACAAAAAGCAATGGACCAACTATGGCTGAACTAACAGAGAATGCAATAAAAACATTAAATGCTGGCCTGTTGGCCAAAACAAATGCTTTGGCATTGAAAAACCGTAAAGTCTATATGATCACCGAGAAAAGTGATGATGCTAACGGTAAAGGCAACGGCATGGGCTCTGGTAATGCAGGCATAAATGGAGCTAACTCGGGACAAAAACGTAAAATGTACTTAATCATGGAAGAAAAAGAAAGTGGTCGAAATGCAAATCAAAATGAAAAATTAATGAAAACCGATAATACAAATGCTTCGAAGAAATTAACCCTGTTTACGGACACTACAAATGGCCAGTTGCCGCAGAAATTTGAAAAAATCTTACCCGAAATACTTAACTGTATACAGGCTAAAAAGGGTGCAAGCCCAGCCAGGGTAGCTCCGTCATTAGACGTTGCAGCAGTGAATGGTAAAGTAAGTGATTTACCGAACAATGAACAACTGAATGTGAAAACTATTGTCGCTGATGTGAATACAAAAACGCAATTGAAATCAGAAACAAATGAAAGACTGCCCTTAACACTGCCACCAAAAAAGAATCGTACCAAAATAATAACCACACAAATAATACCAGTCAATAGCGCCACACAAGCCATATACCAACAACATAATGCACATAATACACACCACAAGCAACAGCAGAAGCAGCAGCAGCAGCAATCTGTAAGCAATGGAAGTGATAACTGCTGGCCTACAACCAGTCCAGTTGCATGCGACTATGTGGTATCGAATAATAACGGCAATAGCTATGGTAAGTTTGAAAAATCTAGTGCTACTCCTGTTATTGTTAATGCCACGACCCTTAACTTGACCACTAACGGCAATAGTACTGGCAATATTAATGCTAACGGCCTTAAAAGCAAAGATAATGGCAACGTAGCCGTCAATACTGCTAATCAAATGCATAAAAATATTAACCTATCGACTGATTTTCTATTTCTTATGAAAATGCTACCCAAATTGGAGAGTATTGAGGAGCCAAACAAAAACTATGTTAAGAATTGTATTGAAGAGATTATTAATCAATATGCTTCTGCTAATCCAAGCATGGAACCATAAATGCGAATATAAACGAGAATATATCATCAACGTCGTGTAACTTAAAGGACTTTTTTTTTTATAAAAACTTATTTAAATAATCCATACGTACTATGTACATCCATGCATACATTAAAACGTACATACATACATAATTAGTATTTATTATAAATTCATTCATTCATTCATTCATTCATTCATTCATTTGCATACCATACACACACATGCATATACATACTATTTTAAGTTAAATATTTTTTTTACACTCATAAGTTGCAAACATTTTTAAAACAATTGTTGTTTGCTTCATTTTTTTTGTTGTTATTAAAATAACAACAATTATGCGTTTAAGAAGAAAATAATCATTTTTAAATAATAAAACATATTTTCATACTCTCACCCCCCACATACATACATTACATTACATTACATAAATTTAAATCGAAATCATTAATTCATTAAATTTCATTTTCGAAAATGAAGACTGACAGTTTTTTAAACTGCACAATTTAGATATTATTATTGTATATCATTTACTATGTATTTTGTTTTAATTTCTTTTTTATACACTTAATATTTTTATACTAAGAAATCAAAAGAATTCAAAACAAAAAAATTGAATTACCTTTTTATCCATTTTTTTTTTTATATAAAAATACGAGTTTAAGCATTTACTTTTCTCGTAATACAAATAATTATTAAAACAAAAAAAAAAACAAATAACCGAGAAAAATAAGAAATTTATTATTAATAATAAGAGATAAGAAGAATAAGAATCTACAATATAATTGAATTATATTTTCTTAAAATTTAATTCACACAATTGTTTTAATTAAAATGCATTAATTTTGATGTACAATTCTATCCCCACTGAAGTAATTATCGAAGTACTCATGGTTACGATGTCCACGAAATAAGATTTGTAACTTAATTTGATCCGCCTTTATGTCCTAGGTAGCTAGGCAGGTAGGTAGAGGTGGCCGTCCCCCAAAGGAATTCGGATAAACGTACTTAACACACATGGGGCCCATTGTGATAACACAATTTTCGTCAATTATCCTCTAGTCCTGGAACCACTTAGGGTTTGAAGCGGCTCAAACTGCCGCTGCTGTCAATGTTCGACAGATTATCATCAAGATCATCGCTGCAGTAGCCACCAAGATGTCTCTTTCTCATGTGACATAGTGCCGTGCCGTCTATGTCTACAGTTGGTGAAGAACAGTCTCATCTTCCTCCTCATCTCTGCAAATTCTACAGAAATCATTTGCGATCATCATTTGTCCCTGACCAATGCGCCTCGCCTACGTACCCATAATGCAATGCTCCGTCACCACTCCGACAACTACATTGAGCATGCTACTTTGGAGTTTAAGCCTCCTTGCAGTGCGCCTACCATCCTGATTTGGCCAGATTTTCTGCGGCGTTTTGCTCCGAAGCCGCCCACTTGCAGTTGACGGAGACTTTGGCCGCTTTGTTGTCAATCATAAGCTTACAGGTCTCCAAAAGGACTTTAATAGTCGAGAATTTGTTGGAAAGTTTGATAATCGTGCCGTGCCTGGCCAGTTCATCCGCTCTGCAGCTACCCGGAATATCATTGGGTTCCGGAAACCAAAATGATGTGGACATCATATCTTTCCACCACCTTGTTTAGGTGTCTGCAACAGCCGTAAACTGTCCTGGAGTTCATCACGTTGGAGCCCAGAGCCCTAATAGTATGGTAATATTTCAAATGGGGACATTTGCATCCCAAATAATCGTAACCGCAGCCTGTATTGCCAACACTTCTGCATGTAAAACGCTGCAGTAATCCGGCAGTCTTATAGATTCGCCTATACCCATTGATTCCGAGTAAATTCCGCCACTAACGGTTCCTTTCAGTTTGGATCCATCAGTAAAGATTCGTATGGAGTCCTTTACGAGGTGCACAGCATCATTTCCCAGACCTCTTTATCCGGAGAAAGTTCATCCTGAATTTCATTGAGAAGTCATATTGCGGTATCATATAGCCCATGTCCCCCGATAGTCTCAAATTTCCCCAGGATATTCGAGTGAGCAGTATCTGATCCATGCCATTGTCCAGTCGCCCAGAGACGCCTGCTAATCCAAGTCGCCCCACCCCTACAATATAGATCAAGCGGGCGGTGGGAGGCCCTGATGTGATGGAGGGGGATTGGACCGTGGCCTCACGTCTAATAAGCCAACACACTATCTACGGCGACTACCTGTTATATACAGATATCACCGATTATTTTTACCCAATCTCGTCATATAATTAAATACAACTCCTGGTTGACATTTCTTAGCCATCCAGTGAGTTCGATGAAGGTGTGGATTTTATTTAAATCGCCATTGGTTATACACGTTCTGTCCTGTCCATAAATTCTGGATGTCCAAGCGTCGTTCAAAGACAGAGAATTTATTCTGCGGGTCTTCGTTTCTTCCCATTCGTTGTAGTTTCTGCTGAAGCCTTTGTTATGTGGTAGTCTTTAGGCGTGCGAACCTAGTGGCCGCGCTCAATGTCTCGTTATAATTGCTGTGATGTTCTGACGGTGGAATCCGGTAAGATTTAACATAAATTTTGTTCTTCTTATATACAGTCAAAGAAAAAGTCTTCATATAGTGGTGCATGTAGACTTTTTTCTTCGACTGTACATATCGTGTCAGCTCTATATAGTATCTCTGCAGATGGATTTATTATTCCATTATTTTTTTTGCAAAAAAAGTAAAGTTTTGTGTGATGAGACAATTTGTTTGCTCCTCTCTCTCTCTCTCTCTCTCTCTCTGTCTCTCTCTGTCTCTCTGTACAGGGAATGTCAATCTCTTGTATGGAATTTTCAATTGTATTTTTTTTTCGTAGTGCATGTTTTTTTTCAAGAGTGTTGGATTTGTTGATATTATCAATATAAAAACAAAATTATTTTGCGAATTTACAAAAGAACTCCTCTCTCTTTCTATTCTCAAAATGTTAAGACATTTGAAGTTTATAATTTAAACATTTATTTATTTATTCGTTAAATAAAAAGGAGATAATTTGCAAGTGACATCTATTTTTGAAATTCTTAACTGCCAATTAATAAGTCGATAAAGCAGTGCATGTATGAACAGCTAACAGTACATAACATGGTAACTGTTATTTTAAAATGAATCGTTTTCGCTAACAGTGGTGTTGGACAAGTTTATTATTCCAAGTAAATGAATTAAACTTAGCAGTGATTTTTCTTGTGATTTTTTTAGAATATTAATCGACCTCAGAAGTTATTGCAAATTTAAAGGGGAATAGAAAATGAAAAAAAAAGAAATTATAGTAATGCTTGTAATACATACATACAGCTGTGTTCAAAATAATAGGAGTGCTACCATGTAATATTTTCAAAGTTAAAATTTTTTATTGTACCAATTTGCAAAACATGATTAATGGTAGTTACAACGATATATAAGAAATAAAATACAAAAAAGAATCTCGTAATAACTTTAATATTTACGATGAAATTGATTCATTTCTGTGTTTGCCCCTGAATTCAGTTGATCAAAAAAATAGGAGTGTGAGTGTTCTTTTAAAAATAAAAATATAACAGCACATAATTTAAAGAAAAAAGTGAAAAATAAGTACGGAAAAATGTAGTTAAAACTTTTTCTACAGTGATTCACATAATTTTTTGTAATAGTGGCACGAGAAAAGCACTGTACTGAAGAAAAGAGAAAACTAATTAAAAAATTTCGAAATAAAGGCAAAACTTACAAAGAAACTAAGGAAATCTTAAGTTACTCCGATCAAATGATCACAAATACATTAAAATATAAAAAAAGCCCGAAACGCGTGGGCGCAAGGCTAAAACATCTAATGTCGATGATCGCCGAATTGTGTGATACAGCAAAATAAATCCTTCAGCGTCTTCAAATAAAATTCAAAAGGATCTGAATCTTGCCGTAAGTGTTCCTACTATTCGTAGGCGTGTGATGGACAACAATTTATTCGCAAGACGTTCACAAAAGGTGCCATTGTTGACATACAAAACAGGCAGCAGCACGCCTAAAGTTTGCCCAAGAACATATCAAATATCCGAAAGCAAAATGGAGAACTTATTGTGGACCGACGAAAGCAAAATTGTTTTATTTGGTGGCACTGGGTCTAGACAGCATGTTAGACGTCCGCCCAACACCAAATATAAAGCTCAGTATACACAAAAGACAGTTAAACATGGTGGTGCAAAATGGTTTAGGCCCAATACATCCAATTAGAGGCATAATGGATAGGAACGTCTATGTCAGCATTTTGAGAGAAGTGATGTTACCATATTCCACGCCTCTAAAATGAATATTCCAACAAGACAATGACCCGAAACACGCCAGTAAATTGGCAAATGAGTGGTTTCTGGTTAATGGGGTAAAGGTTATGGCGTGGCCAGCTCAGTCTCCTGACCTTAATCCCATAGAACATGTATGAGGGATGTTAAAAAATATTTTGCCGAGAGAAAACCGTCAAATGCAACTGAGTTGTGGTCTGTAGTGCAAGATGGGTGGAATAAAATTCCACTAAAACGATGTCAGTATTTAGTTGACTCCATGCCTCGTAGATGTGCTGCTGTAATAAAAAGTAAAGGCTATTCTACTAAATACTAATCGTATTTCAAGTTTCTGATTATAGTCATAAGCATTTTTAACTTTTTTAATAGTAAATCTTTATGAAAACTGAACAGCACTTTTTAAGATATTTTTTTTAAACTTCCTGTTACTTGTTGAAAGCTTTATTTACTTAATGAATAACTTAAATAGTTTAGTATTGAATCAACATTACATTACACCAAAAAATTGAATTAAACCATGTTTTTTATTTGTTAAAATTTAAGCTTTTGTTTTTCAATGGGCTCACTCCTATCTTTATGAACACAACTGTACATACATACATACATACACAATAAATCATCGCAACTGGGTTATGAACCGCGGCCTTACGTCTACTAGACTACCTACTAGATTTTCTGTGTTTTTTTTTGTCATAAAACTTACATATTTGCGAGGTGTATTCTTAATTCGGTTAATTTTTCCTTATAATCTAGACAATGGGTCATCGTTAAGAAACTGTTCATTGTCAGCGATGTTGATCCCGTTAACCAATCGAAAGTATTTGTGCCGAAATCAAACTCTATCGTCTAAATGGAAACCAAGAGAAGGTTTTTATTTATTTATTTATAATTACAATACAATTACAAATTATATTATAATTATCACGAGCTGAGTAACGTAGGCCTTATGCTCGGTGTACTGTAACAGATCAGAGTCTCTGGTGGGAATTGAGAACCCACGACCCTACGCACTATACTACCAGGGCACCCAAGGTTTATATTCCCATTGATTTATTTTATTATTGTATTGCATTTACAGTTCTTTACATAAAGTACGACAATAATGCCCGCAAATGTGCAAAAACAATTCATAGCCTTTTCAGTTAAAATACAACTTTGGGTCCAAAGGTTCCAAACTATCTTCAAGACTTTTGCAAACCTAAATTCTAAATTAAATAGAGTCCAGATAGACGTTTTAAATTTTTATAAAATATTATGTTTTTATATTTCGTTTTCCCTTAATGGTAACAAAACCTCACTTTCGTAGATTATAAGAAATAAATTAATTTCAAATTATTTTTAATATGTTTGTTTATTCTACATACATACATACATACTTACATAATTGGTCATTACAACCCTTCTGTCAGGATTACGGTCTAGCTTCTCATTTTGTTTATTATGGTAACCCAGGAATCCCCGTTCCAAATAAAACTCAGTGTTCTGTAGATTTTCTTTTTATACAGAATTTTAATTTTTTTATTTCACCAAGAATTTTTTTCTTTTTTTTGAATTGAAAGCATTCTTCTTCTTTTTTAATTTTATCAGTTTTTTTTCTTTCTTTCCGTGTATTAATGTTTATTATTGTGTATGTGTTTAATAGTATTTGTTTTTTCTTGTTTCTTTGTTGTATTTTAATAATTATTTTAATTGTATCTTTTTTATTTAATTATTTGCTTTATACAGTTATTTATTTATAAACTAAATATACAGACATATATATTATATATTATACCATATTTGTAGTGGTAGATGTTGTTTTTTTTTTGTTGTTGAATTTTAATCGAATAATTTTAGATTTTTTTTAAATAATATTTAAATATTTATTCTTGAATATAAATTTATTTAATTGGGAATATTTATTATAAATATAATTTTTAATTTTCCCGTTTTTATTATAATGAATTTAATTAATTCTTCGTTTTAATAATAAAAAAAATATTAATTAAAAATTAAAAAGGAAAATTAATTAAAAATATATTGAATATAATTTTTACAAAGATTAAGTTTCGAAATATTGTATATACAGACATACATAATTATGTTTCATTTTGTTTTTTTATTTTATTTTTTTTTCTATAAAATAGTTTATCAATCAAATCAATTAAGGGGTTTTTTTCGATTATTTCAATGTAAATAGAAGTGAGAAAACATATGTACATACAAAAATAATTGGTCATTACAACCCTTCAGTCAGGATTACAACCTAGTTTCTCTAATAAGCCACCACATTACCTACTAGACTATGGCGACTTCTGTGAGATTATTCGCTTGAAAACTCAATTGAAATAATTCTGGATCGAACAAACATAATTCATTCGCTTGTACTATTATTGTGAACCATCAGGTCAAGCAAGTTTCTGTTTTTTTTCCGAAATTCAAAAATTTTCGTAATTAAATCGATCAATCAAAGGAATAATCACCAAATCACAGAATTCCATACATAATTGGTTATTACATTAGTTTCTCACACCACCTATGTTGTGTGCGACCAACAGTTTAAGGCCAACTCCGAACGAAAAATTTTTGAGAAACTTTTCATGGCAATTTTATTTCACGCTCAGAGTTTTTGCCAGAAAGCTAAGAGAATTTCAAATTTCGTTTTATTCCAGATGTCTTAGGTGAGGTTTGAACCATGGCCTCACGTCTAATACGCCAACAAACTGCCTACTAGGCTACGGCAACTCAAAGCACAGAATTACTTGGCTCAAAAGCAAGGCCCGAGCAATAGTTCCAAGTGGTCAGGACAGGCAAGAGTTATGATAGTGTGAATAGTATGAATAAGTGATATCGTGATATCCCTTAAAACATTACCAGGAAGTTCTTTAACCTTACTCTTATGGTTCAGACCTCCTTCCATCCATTCTTTTGTCCAGATCTTGCATTAAGGTCGCAACTTTTCTGTTTCTGTCTTGATTCTTGGTTAGGAGAAGTCTTATCTATTGTGGCAGAAATGTATACCAAAGGCATTTAATTCGTTTAAAGAGAGCGTAGACCAGCAATCTCTAACGTGTTACTAACTTTTAACATTTTTTAGTAATTAAATGCTCTTACATTTCTATTCTCTTTGAAGCTCAAGTAAAATATTTAAAAATACTAAGACCTCCATAATTTTCTCTATTATCGCTTTAATATTTGTAATACTAAGAGCTGCTCAATTTTTCCTTTAGCGCTTTTTAAAAGTCAATGGAGTAGAATGTCATTAACTTTTGCACTCAGATAACAATGTGGCCCATTGGAGCAGCTTTGGTTATGGTGGATACTTGTAGCACAATCTGTATCGCTTTTCCGTTATCCCGCAGTCAGTCTTCATATCAACTTGCAGATACTGCAAGTGGTCAATCAATCCATCATATTCGCACTTTGTAAGAGGTCAGTAAAAATTCTGCTTTTTGTTTTGCTTACTATTCACATCCATTCCACCTTCAGTACATTCGCTACCCATTTCAGTTCCATAAATACCTATGTTTTCTTGTTTCCATACTGCTGAGGTGCCCCCAATACCATAATAAAATGAAACTGGGTATCATGTTGAGTTAAAACACTCGCAATTAAGAGAATATAAAATGGGGAGAGAATCTTATACCCATAATACTGTAATAAAGAAGAAACTGAGTACCCATGCTGTGTTAAAATACTTGCAATTGAGAGAATACAAAATGGAGAGAGAATATTTGATCACCGGGATTCTAAAAGTCGAACAACATTGAAAAAATAACTGGGCTGCTGTCAACAACTTGGTTACCAAACCAATGGTTCGATACCAGGCTAATGGAAGATAATTTGAAATGCGATCAGTAAGTTCATTATAGCAAAAGCTTGAGGCAATAACAGAAATACAGTTCTAAGGAGAAAGGATAAGTAAGAGACAAGTATACAGAAGACTTATAAAGTAATACTGTACGGAAGCTCTGTGGAGAAATCGGCATAGCCATCACCGTCGGTAACCTCTGCAACGTTTCTACTTCCCATATCAAAAATATTTGCATAAACCGACCATTATGGGCGACATATAATCTGATATGTGTCACGTTCATGGTGTCTGAGTTTCAGTATCGATTTTAATGAAACATGCAAATATGCAGAAGTGACAAAGAATGTATTCTTTTTATGCTAGTAGACTATAATGTTTAGAAGAAAAAAAGAAAATTATCTAGTACTTCTGAGGTTTAAATAAAGTCTGAGAATAATTTGACCAACTTTTTTTTTTATTTAAGAAATATTTTTCTTTTTGATTCCAAATGCCAAACAATAATTCATTTGCAAAACATTTGAACATTTAAAAGGGCTTAACGAACACTTGCTCTAATAACACTTCTATTTACATTCAAATAACAAAAGAGAGTGAGAGAGAGAGAGTGGCATAGAAAAAAGTAAACCATTTGCCTTTTATAACGGTATTATAACATTTAATTTACACATTAATATTGTATTTAGAAAGTTATGTGTCGGTATTGTGATACTATTTATTAATGTTCCATGAGTGAGGTGAGAGAGAGAGCGAGAGTGAGAGACTAAGAGAGTGTGTTTTACTAAAATAATGTAAATATTTATTTTGTTTTGTTTTTGTTTTTATTTCATTGCTCCATACAATTACACACATACACAAGTAAGTGAGTTTACAAGTTAAATAAATAGTGTTTTAATAATTGTTTATTGTTGTTTTTGTTTTCTGCTCTTCTCTTAGAAGAGCTGTTTTTTTATACACATACATATACAAATACAAATGCAATGTTTTTTAGTTAGTTTTTGTTAAATATTTACTTTGTTTGTGTGGTTTTTACTTTTAAATACATACATACTCTAATTACTAATAATTATTGTTTTAGTTGGTTAGTATTAATAATAATATCGTATTTAGAAAAAAAAAATTACAACATTAATTAATTAATTTAATTAATTTATTTATTTATTAAGCAATCACAAAGTTTGTTATTGGTTTTTGGGTTATTCAGATTAATTAATGCGTTTGTTTTTTTTTTCTTTTTCACTTACACTAGTCAACAAAATTTGAATTCAATTTTTAAGGAAAGATACACTGTTTGTTGTCATTAGAATAAAATCAATTTTTTTTATGTTAAA